>JALJCO010008402.1:0-600000 GCA_023101725.1 Atherinomorus stipes
AAAGGCTGGAAAAGTTGAAGAAGTTGAACTGTAATGCTCATAAGCTTTAGAAGTATAAGAAGTTAAAGCATAAGGCTGAAGAAGGTGAAAAAGTTGAAGCATAAGGCTGAAAAGGGTGAAAAAGTTGAAGCATAAGGCTGTAGAAGCTGAAAAAGTTGAAGCATAAGGCTGAAAAAGCGGAAAAAGCTGAAAAACTGGAAGCATAAGGCTGAAGAAGGTGAAAAATTGAAGCATAAGGCTGAAAAAGCTGAAAAAGTTGAAGCATAAGGCTGAAAAGGGTGAAAAAGATGACGCATAAGGCTGAAAAAGGTGAAAAAGTTGAAGCATAAGGCTGAAGAAGGTGAAAAAGTTGAAAAAGTCGGATCGTAAGGCTGAAGAAGGTGAATACATTGAAATATATTGTTGAACATAGCTGAAGATGGACCTTACGGTTGAATGATAGTTGAATTTGGTTTAAAATAGACCAAAATGGCTGAAAATATTTGTAAATGCTTTGCGAAAAGGTTTATGAAGCTAAAGATAAGAAAAGAAAGCTAAAAACCTTTCTAGTAATATTAATTTTATCATACCAGCATGGTACAAGTCTGATTCCAGTCTGGTATCTGATGCCAGTGGCATACCAGTTTGCTACCAGTCTGATACCAGTGGCATACTAGTCTGGTTTCAGTCTGATACCAGTGGCGTACCAGTCTGGTTCCAGCCTGGTACCAGTGCCAAACCAGTCTGGTACCAGTGTGGAAGCAGTGAAATACCAGTCTGGTGTCGGTCTGATTCCAGTGGTATACCAGTCTGGTACCAGTCTGATACCATTCTGTTAACAGTCTGATACTTGTGGCATACTAGTCTGGTTCCATTCTGGTACCACTGCTCTACCAGTCTGATCCCAGTTTGGTTCCATTCTGGTACCAGTGGCATACCAGTATGGTTCCATTCTGGTACCAGTGCTATTCCAGTCTGGGACCAGTCTGATGCTAGTGCCATACCAGCATGGTACCAGTCTGATTCCAGTCTGGTACCAGTGCTATACCAGTCTGGTTTCAGACTGACCAGTGGCATACCAATCTGGTTCCAGTCTGATACCAGTGGCATACCAGTCTGGTTCCAGTCTGATACCAGTGGCATACCAGTCTGGTTCTAGCCGGGTACCAGTGCCATACCAGTATGGTACAAGTGTAACCAGTGAAATACCAGTCTGGTACCAGTGCCATACCAGTATGGTACCCGTCAAATACCAGTCTGGTACCAGTGCCATAGACAGTCTGGTACCAGTGTGGAACCAGTCTCATACCAGCCAATTCTATACCAGTCTGGTGCCAGTGTGGAACCAGTGACATACCAGTCTGGTACCAGTGGCATACCAGTCTGATACCAATGGCATACTAGTCTGGTTCTGTTCTGGTACCCCTGCTATACCAGTCTGATACCAGTCTGATGCCAGTGCCATACCAGTTTGGTACCATTCTGGTACCAGTGCTAAACCAGTCTGGTACCAGTGTGGATCCAATGAAATACCATTCTGGAACCAGTCTGTTAACAGTCTGATACCAGTAGCATACCAGTATGGTTCCATTCTGGTAGCAGTGCTATACCAGTCTGGCACCAGTGTGGAACCAATGAAAGACCAGTTTGGTAAGTCTGATACCAGTGGCATACAAGTCTGGTTCCATTCTGGTACCCCTGCTCTACCAATCTGATACCAATTTTGTTCCAGTCTGGTACCAGTGTGGATCAATGAAATACCATCTGGAACCAGTCTGTTAACAGTCTGATACCAGTAGCATACCAGTATGGTTCCATTCTGGTAGCAGTGCTATACCAGTCTGGCACCAGTGTGGAACCAATGAAAGACCAGTTTGGTAAGTCTGATACCAGTGGCATACAAGTCTGGTTCCATTCTGGTACCCCTGCTCTACCAATCTGATACCAATTTTGTTCCAGTCTGGTACCAGTGGCATACCACACTGGTTCCATTCTGGTCCCCTGCTCTACCAGTCTGATACCAGTCTGGTTCCAGTCTGGTACCACTGCTATACCAGTCTTGTACCAGTGTGGAACCAATGAAGAACCAGTCTGGTACCATTCCGTCAGTCTGATACCAGTAGCATACCAGTCTGGCTCCATTCTGGTACCAGTGCCATACCAGTCTGGTACCAGTGTGGAACCAGTTAAATACCAGTCTGGTACCAGTCTGATAGCCAGTGCCATACCAGTGTGGAACCAGTCTCATACCAGCCAATTCTATACCAGTCTGGTGCCAGTGTGGAACCAGTGACATACCAGTCTGGTACCAGTGGCATACCAGTCTGATACCAATGGCATACTAGTCTGGTTCTGTTCTGGTACCGCCTGCTATACCAGTCTGATACCAGTCTGATGCCAGTGCCATACCAGTTTGGTACCATTCTGGTACCAGTGCTAAACCAGTCTGGTACCAGTGTGGATCCAATGAAATACCATTCTGGAACCAGTCTGTTAACAGTCTGATACCAGTAGCATACCAGTATGGTTCCATTCTGGTAGCAGTGCTATACCAGTCTGGCACCAGTGTGGAACCAATGAAAGACCAGTTTGGTAAGTCTGATACCAGTGGCATACAAGTCTGGTTCCATTCTGGTACCCCTGCTCTACCAATCTGATACCAATTTTGTTCCAGTCTGGTACCAGTGTGGATCCAATGAAATACCATTCTGGAACCAGTCTGTTAACAGTCTGATACCAGTAGCATACCAGTATGGTTCCATTCTGGTAGCAGTGCTATACCAGTCTGGCACCAGTGTGGAACCAATGAAAGACCAGTTTGGTAAGTCTGATACCAGTGGCATACAAGTCTGGTTCCATTCTGGTACCCCTGCTCTACCAATCTGATACCAATTTTGTTCCAGTCTGGTACCAGTGGCATACCACACTGGTTCCATTCTGGTGCCCCCTGCTCTACCAGTCTGATACCAGTTTGGTTCCAGTCTGGTACCACTGCTATACCAGTCTTGTACCAGTGTGGAACCAATGAAGAACCAGTCTGGTACCAGTCCGTTAACAGTCTGATACCAGTAGCATACCAGTATGGCTCCATTCTGGTACCAGTGCTATACCAGTCTGGCACCAGTGTGGAACCAATTAAATACCAGTCTGGTAAGTCTGACACCAGTGCCATACCAGTTTGGTACCAGTCTGGTACCAGTGCCATACCAGTCTACTACCAGTGTGGAAGCAGTGAAATACCAGTCTGCTACCAGTGGCATACCAGTCTGGTTTAAGTCTGATGCAAGTGGGATACCAGTCTGGTACCAGTTTAGTTCCAGTCTGATACCATTCTGATACCAGTCTGGTATCTGATGCCAGTGGCATACCAGTTTGCTACCAGTCTGATACCAGTGGCATACCAGTTTGGTTCCAGCCTGGTACCAGTGCCATACCAGTCTGGTACCAATGTGGAAGCAGTGAAATACCAGTCTGCTACTAGTGGCATACCAGCCTGGTGTCGGTCTCATGCCAGTGGTATACCAGTCTGGTACCAGTGTGATACCATTCTGTTAACAGTCTGATACGAGTGGCATACTAGTCTGGTTCCATTCTGGTACCACTGCTCTACCAGCCTGATCCCAGTTTGGTTCCAATCTGGTACCAGTGGCATACCAGTCTGGGACCAGTCTCATGCCAGTGCCATACCAGCATGGTACCAGTCTGATTCCAGTCTGGTATCTGATGCCAGTGGCATACCAGTTTGCCACCAGTCTGATACCAGTGGCATACTAGTCTGGTTTCAGTCTGATACCAGTGGCATACCAGTCTGGTTTCAGCCTGGTACCAGTGCCATACCAGTCTGGTACCAGTGTGGAAGCAGTGAAATACCAGTCTGCTACTAGTGGCATACCAGTCTGGTGTCGTTCTGATGCCAGTGGTATACCAGTCTGCTACCATTCTGTTAACAGTCTGATACCAGTGGCATACTAGTCTGGTTCCATTCTGGTACCACTGCTCTACCAGTCTGATCCCAGTTTGGTTCCATTCTGGTACCAGTGGCATACCAGTTTGGTTCCATTCTGGTACCAGTGCTATTCCAGTCTGGGACCATTCTGATGCCAGTGCCATACCAGCATGGTACCAGTCTGATTCCAGTCTGGTACCAGTGCTATACCAGTCTGGTTTCAGACTGACCAGTGACATACCAATCTGGTTCCAGTCTGATACCAGTGGCATACCAGTCTGGTTCCAGTCTGATGCCAGTGGCATACCAGTCTGGTTCTAGCCGGGTACCAGTGCCATACCAGTTTGGTACAAGTGTAACCAGTGAAATACCAGTCTGGTACCAGTGGCATACCAGTCTGGTGTCAGTCTGATGCCAGTGGCATACCAGTCTGGTTCCAGTCTGATACCAGTGGCATACCAGTCTGGTTCTAGCCGGGTACCAGTGCCATACCAGTTTGGTACAAGTGTAACCAGTGAAATACCAGTCTGGTACCAGTGGCATACCAGTCTGGTGTCAGTCTGATGCCAGTGGCATAACAGTCTGGTGCCAGTCTGATACGAGTGGCATTCCAGTCTGGTTCCATTCTGGTATCACTGCTATACCAGTCTGATTCCAGTCTGGTACCATTTTGATTCCAGTCTGATACCAGTCTTGTACCAGTTTGACTCGAGTCTGGCACCAGTGCCATACCAGTCTGCTACCAGTGTGGAAGCAGTGAAATACCAGTCTGCTACCAGTGGCATACCAGTCTGATGTTGGTCTGATACCAGTGCTATACCAGTCTGGTACCAGTGCTATACCAGTCTGGTTTCAGACTGACCAGTGACATACCAATCTGGTTCCAGTCTGATACCAGTGGCATACCAGTCTGGTTCCAGTCTGATGCCAGTGGCATACCAGTCTGGTTCTAGCCGGGTACCAGTGCCATACCAGTTTGGTACAAGTGTAACCAGTGAAATACCAGTCTGGTACCAGTGGCATACCAGTCTGGTGTCAGTCTGATGCCAGTGGCATACCAGTCTGGTTCCAGTCTGATACCAGTGGCATACCAGTCTGGTTCTAGCCGGGTACCAGTGCCATACCAGTTTGGTACAAGTGTAACCAGTGAAATACCAGTCTGGACAGTGGCATACCAGTCTGGTGTCAGTCTATCCAGTGGCATACCAGTCTGGTGCCAGTCTGATACGAGTGGCATTCCAGTCTGGTTCCATTCTGGTATCACTGCTATACCAGTCTGATTCCAGTCTGGTACCATTTTGATTCCAGTCTGATACCAGTCTTGTACCAGTTTGACTCGAGTCTGGCACCAGTGCCATACCAGTCTGCTACCAGTGTGGAAGCAGTGAAATACCAGTCTGCTACCAGTGGCATACCAGTCTGATGTTGGTCTGATACCAGTGCTATACCAGTCTGTTTTAGACTGACCAGTGGCATACCAATCTGGTTTCCAGTCTGATACCAGTGGCATACCAGTCTGGTTCTAGCCGGGTACCAGTGCCATACCAGTATGGTACAAGTGTAACCAGTGAAATACCAGTCTGTCACCAGTGGCATACCAGTCTGGTGTCAGTCTGATGCCAGTGGCAAAACAGTCTGGTGCCAGTCTGATTTGAGTGGCATTCCGGTCTGGTTCCATTCTGGTACCACTGCTATACCAGTCTGATTCCATTCTGGTACCAGTTTGACTCCAGTCTGATACCAGTGCTATAGCAGTCTGGTACCAGCCTTTTACTAGTGGCATACCAGTTTTGTACCAGTATGACACCAGTCTGATACCAGTGGCAAACCAGTTTTGTACCAGTCTGACACCAGTCTGTTCACAGTCTGATTCCAGTAGCACACTAGTTTTGTACCAGTCTGACACCAGTCTGTTCACAGTCTGATACCAGTGGCATACCAGTATGGTTCCATTCTGGTACCAGTGCTATGCCAGTCTGGTACCAGTGTGGAACCAATGAAATTACAATCTGGTACCGGTCTGATTCCAGTCTGGTACCAGTGCTATACCAGTCTGGTTTCAGACTGGTACCAGTGGCATACCACTCTGGTTCCAGTCTGGTACCAGTGCTATACCAGTCTTGTACCAGTCTAATACCAGTCTGTTAACAGTCTGATACCAGTGGCATACCAGTATGGTTCCATTCTGGTACCAGTGCTATACCAGTCTGGCACCAGTGTGGAAGCAATGAAATACCAGTCCGGTACCAGTCTGATACCAGTTTGGCACCAGTCTGATACCAGTCTGGTACCACGGCCGTAGACAGTCTGGTACCAGTATGGAACCAGTGCCATACAGGTATCATACCAGTCTGGTACCATCTGATATCATTGGTCAAACAGGTTTGAAATCCAGTTTATGAGGAGAGGAGTTGACAAGAGGACAGACAGAGACAATCCTGGTGTTTAGGACACAGCCAGAAGACACAAAGACATGACAGAGAGACAATCCTGATGAGTTTGTAGTAAGAAATACATTAGAAAGTCCTACATGTGTATTTCTATGTGAATTAGGTGAATGATCAGGTTGTCATGACAATGGAGCTACATGCATGTGTAAGAGAATGACAGTTGATTACAGTTAAACAGACTTTATGCTTCAGTTTTCTATGGGAAAATGCTGAAGACCACTCCCCAAACAACCGCCCACTGAGAGAAAACCGTAACAGATATCAAAATAATTTTTTCACCGTGAGCGCCACAAGGCTTTGAGGAACTCAGAGATGTCTTTTATTTTATCCTAAGGTACACACAATTGGCATGGTGACAAGTTATATCCACATGACCTTTTAGGATTCTTCGTCCAGATTACAATGGAGGTGAATAGGAGCAAAATCGTGACTTTGTAAGATTCCGTGGGGCGTAGTTCGAAAACGGTGCGTCTGACGGATTTTTGACCCGGGAGGTCCGACGAAGCCAACGAGTCAAGCTCCGTTTTGATCTAAATTTTATTTTTGTGCGATGAAAACTGTGGAAGTTATGGGCATTTGTTTGAAATTTTCTGGGAGGATGACAAATTTTGGCCTGAAAAGTGCAATTTTTCATGTTTTTTCAGAGGGCATAACTCAAAAATGGTTGAAGATATGAAGTTGAAAATATATATTCTAGTTGTTCAACTCCTGAAGAGTATTTGAAAGTTTGAATGGTGTTTCTAGCTGAAAGTATGTTGAAGATATGAAGGCTGAACGGACCTGAAGGGTTTGAAGTTAGAGTGTAAGTAGAGTGGAGTTGAAGGGAGAGAAAAAGCTGAATTTCTAAAATTTGAATGATTTGTAAACTGGCGTAATTCAAAATTGGCTGAAGATATCAATTTAAAAAGTCAAGCTGAAAAGCTGAATCTCTGCTGATTTGTATAAAGTTTGAATGGTGTTTCTAGCTGAAGGTATGAAAAAGCCTTAGTCGTTTGAAAGAAGTGAAGTTTTTTGAAGGTTTTTTGAAGGATTTGAAGGCTTCTCCATTGACATCAATGGGAAAAATTGATCAATAAATGATCAATAACTTGAAAACAGTTGAAGATATCAATACCAAAAGTCCGAGCACACATCTCCTGAAGGAGCTGAACGATTTGATACCTGAATGGTTGAAGTGGGTTGAACGGGTAAAATCGGGTGAACCAAAAACTGCGGAAGATAATAATGGACAGAATAAAGAGAAACGGGAAAACTAAAATAATAATTAACAACTAGAAAGTGCTGTTACTCCGCAACAGCATGTGTGAATGCGTTTATGCTGAACTATAATGCTAAAGAAGCTGAAGTAGTTGAACTATAATGCTCAACGGCGGAAACAGTTAAACTATAATGTTTATAGGCTGAAAAAGCTGAAAAATTTGAAGCATAAGGCTGAAAAACCTGAAAAAGTTAAAGCGTAAGCCTGAAAAACCTGAAAATCCTGAAAAAGTTAAAGCAGAAAGCTGAAAAAGCGGAAAAAGTTAAAGCGTAAGGCTGAAAACCTGAAAAAATTAAAGCGTAAGGCTGAAAAACCTGAAAATCCTGAAAAAGTTAAAGCGGAAGGCTGAAAAAGCGGAAAAAGTTAAAGCGGAAAGCTGAAAAAGCAGAAAAAGCGGAAAAAGTTAAAGCGTAAGGCTGAAAACCTGAAAAAATTAAAGCGGAAGGGTGAAAAACCTGAAAACCTGAAAAAATTAAAAGCAGAAGGCTGAAAAAGCCTGAAAAGGTTAAAGCTAAAGGCGATCAAGGCTGAAAAGTTAAAGCGTAAGGCTGAAGAAGGTCGAAAAGCTGAAAGAGTTGAAGCATTAGGCTGAAAAAGTTGAAGCAAAAGGCTGAAGAAGGTGAATACATGAATACTTATTATGTTGAACTGAGCTGAAGTTGGATCAAACAGTTGATGATAGTTGAATTTGGCTTAAATGCTTCTAAAAAAAAGGTTTATAGAGCTTAAGATAAGAAAAGAAAGCTAAAAACCTTTCTAGTAATATTAATGTTATCTTTTTTGGAGCTGCCACCACCAAGATACATTAATTTATTTGATTGTTTTTGAGGCCCCGCCCACTTCCGTTTTGAAAGTGATGTTGGAATTGATGTCATCACATAGAGCACAAGTTAACCTTTCTAGTGATATAAGTTTCATAATTTTCGGAGCTACCATCACAGAGATACATGATTTTATTTGTTTCTTTTTGAGGCCCCGCCCACTTCCGGTTTAAAAGTGACTTCGGACATGATGTCATCTGAAAGAGGAGAAAATAACCTTTCTAGTGATGTTAGTTTCATCATTTTCGGAGCTACCATCACAGAGATACATGAATATAATTTTTTTTCTTTTTAAGGCCCCGCCCACTTCCGGTTTGAAAGTGACGTCGGACTTGATGTCATCTGAAAGAGGAGAAAATAACCTTTCTAGTGATATAAGTCTCATAATTTTTGGAGCTTCCATCATAGAGATACATGATTTTAATTGTTTCTTTTTAAGGCCCCGCCCACTTCCGGTTTGAAAGTGACGTCGGACTTGATGTCATCTGAAAGAGGAGAAAATAACCTTTCTAGTGATATTAGTTTCATCATTTTTGGAGCTACCATCACAGAGATACATGATTTTATTTATTTCTTTTTATTTGCCCCGCCCACTTCCGGTTTGAAAGTGACGTCGGACTTGATGTCATCTGAAAGAGGACAAAATAACCTTTCTAGTGATATTAGTTTCATAATTTTTGTAGCTTCCATCATAGAGATACATGATTTTAATTGTTTCTTTTTAAGGCCCCGCCCACTTCCGGTTTGAAAGTGACGTCGGACTTGATGTCATCTGAAAGAGGACAAAATAACCTTTCTAGTGATATTAGTTTCATCATTTTTGGAGCTACCATCACAGAGATACATGATTTTATTTATTTCTTTTTATTTGCCCCGCCCACTTCCGGTTTGAAAGTGACGTCGGACATGATGTCATCTGAAAGAGGAGAAAATAACCTTTCTAGTGATATTAGTTTCATAATTTTTGGAGCTACCATCACAGAGATACATGAATATAATTTTTTTTCTTTTTAAGGCCCCGCCCACTTCCGGTTTAAAAGTGACGTCGGACTTGATGTCATCTGAAAGAGCAGAAAATAACCTTTCTAGTGATATTAGTTTCATAATTTTTGGAGCTTCCATCATAGAGATACATGATTTTAATTGTTTCTTTTTAAGGCCCCGCCCACTTCCGGTTTGAAAGTGACGTCGGACTTGATGTCATCTGAAAGAGCAGAAAATAACCTTTCTAGTGATGTTTCATCTGAAATTCTCAGAGTTACCATGACCAAGATATGAACTTGTCTCTGATTCTGGTGAAGGAGTGGACACCATTTTCAATGACAGACAGAAAGAGAGATGATGAAGAGGAGGGAGGATGAGGCTAGGAGCCAGGAAGGAGAGATGATGAAGAGGAGGCAGGATGAGCGAGGAGCCAGGAAGGAGAGATGATGAAGAGGAGGCAGGATGAGCGAGGAGCCAGAAAAGAGAGATGATGAAGAGGAGGGAAGTTGACGGAGGAGCCAGGAAGGAGAGATGATGAAGAGGAGGCAGGATGAGCGAGGAGCCAGGAAAGAGATGATGAAGAGGAGGCAGGATGAGCGAGGAGCCAGAAAAGAGAGATGATGAAGAGGAGGGAAGTTGACGGAGGAGCCAGGAAGGAGAGATGATGAAGAGGAGGCAGGATGAGCGAGGAGCCAGGAAAGAGATGATGAAGAGGAGGGAAGTTGACGGAGGACCCAGGAAGGAGAGATGATGAAGAGGAGGCAGGATGAGCGAGGAGCCAGAAAAGAGAGATGATGAAGAGGAGGCAGGATGAGCGAGGAGCCAGAAAAGAGAGATGATGAAGAGGAGGGAAGTTGACGGAGGAGCCAGGAAGGAGAGATGATGAAGAGGAGGCAGGATGAGCGAGGAGCCAGGAAAGAGATGATGAAGAGGAGGGAAGTTGACAGAGGAACCAGGAAGGAGAGATGATGAAGAGGAGGGAGGATGAGGGATTAGCCAGAAAAGAGAGATGATGAAGAGGAGGGAGGATGAGGAAGGAGAGAAGAGCTGTGGTGTTGAGGACATGGTGAGACACCAATTAAGTGGACAGAGGGACAGTGATGATGACTGCAGTGGCTTTAAAGCTTCATCTTCATCATACATTGCTTTGTAGATAAGGAATTAGGTCAAAGGTGAAACTAATTAACACAGCAGGGAGAACTGATCAAGTTGTCATGACAACGCAGCACCTGTGTGTGTAAGAGAATGACAGTTGATTTCAGTTACACAGACTTTATGCTTCAGTTTTCTATGGGAAAATGCTGGAGAACACTCCCCGAACAACTGTTCACTGGGAGAAATCCGTAACAGATATCAAAATAATTTTTTCACCGTGAGCGTCACGAGGCTTTGAGGAACTCAGAAATGTTTTTTATTTTATCCTAAGTGGAACAGAATTTAAATGCTGGCAGTTTAATTCTGCATGACTTTTAGGATTCTTCGTCCAGATTACAATGGAGTTTAATAGGGGCAAAATGGTGACTTTGTAAGATTCCGAGGGGCGTAGTTCGAAAACGGTGCGTCTGACGGTTTTTCGACCCTGGGAGTCCGACGAAGCCAACGAGACAAACTCCGTTTTGATCTAAATTTTATTTTTCTGCGATGAAAACTGTGGAAGTTATGGCCATTTGTTCAAGATTTTCCTGAGGAGGAAAAATTTTTGCCTGAAAAGTGCAATTTTTCATGGTTATTTCAGAGGGCATAGCTCAAAATCGGTTGAAGATATGAAGCTGAAAATCTAGATTGTAGTTGTTCAACTCCTGAAGAGTATTTTAAGCTTTGAATGGTGTTTCTAGCTGAAAGTATGTTGAAGATATGAACGCTAATTGGAGCTGAAGGATTTGAAGTTAGAGTGAAGTAGAGTGGAGCTGAAGGGAGCGAAAAAGCTGAAAATCTAAAATTTGAATAATTTGTAAACTGGCATAATTCAAAATTAGCTGAAGATATGAAGCTGAAAAGTCATTCCTGAATAGCTGAATGTCTGCAGATTTGAAAAAACTTTGAATGGTGTTTCTAGCTGAAGGTATGAAAAAGCCTTAGGGTTTGAAAGGAGTGAAAGTTTTTTGAAGGATTTGAAGGGTTTTACATTGAAGTCAATGGGGAAAATTTGATCAATAAATGATCAATAACTTGAAAACTGCTGAAGATATCAATACCAAAAGTCATAGCACACTTCTCCTGAACGAGCTGAACGTTTTGATACCTGAACGGTTGAAGTGAGTTGAAAGGGCTAGAAGGAGTAGGAAGCCAAAAATGAGCGGAAAAATAATAAGATTAACTAGAAAATGCTGTTACTCCGCAACAGCATGTGTGAATGCTTTTATTTGAGCGCTGAACTATAATGCTAAAGAAGCTGAAGTAGTTGAACTATAATGCTCAACGGCGGAAACAGTTAAACTATAATGCTTATAGGCTGAAAAAGCTGAAAAAAATTTGAAGCATAAGGCTGAAAAACCTGAAAAAGTTAAAGCGTAAGCCTGAAAAACCTGAAAATCCTGAAAAAGTTAAAGCGGAAAGCTGAAAAAGCAGAAAAAGCGGAAAAAGTTAAAGCGTAAGGCTGAAAACCTGAAAAAATTAAAGCGAAAGGCTGAAAAAGCCTGAAAAGCCTGAAAGAATTAAAGCGGAAAGGCTGATAGAGGCTGAAAAGCCTGAAAAAGTTAAAGCGAAAGGCTAAAAAGGCTGAAAAGCCTGAAAAAATTAAAGCGAAAGGCTGAAAAAGCCTGAAAAGCCTGAAAGAAGTTAAAGCGGAAGGCTAAAAAGGCTGAAAAAGCCTGAAAAGTTAAAGCGAAAGGCTAAAAAGGCTGAAAAGCCTGAAAGAATTAAAGCGAAAGGCTAAAAAGGCTGAAAAGCCTGAAAGAATTAAAGCGAAAGGCTAAAAAGGCTGAAAAGCCTGAAAGAATTAAAGCGAAAGCTAAAAAGGCTGAAAAGCCTGAAAGAATTAAAGCGAAAGGCTAAAAAGGCTGAAAAGCCTGAAAGAATTAAAGCGAAAGGCTGAAAAGGCTGAAAAGCCTGAAAGAATTAAAGCAAAAGGCTAAAAAGGCTGAAAAGCCTGAAAAAGTTAAAGCGTAAGGCTGAAAAGGCTGAAAAGCCTGAAAGAATTAAAGGAAAGGCTAAAAAGGCTGAAAAAGCCTGAAAGAATTAAAGCGGAAGGCTAAAAAGGCTGAAAAGCCTGAAAGAATTAAAGCGAAAGGCTAAAAAAGGCTGAAAAGCCTGAAAGAATTAAAGCGAAAGGCTAAAAAGGCTGAAAAGCCTGAAAGAATTAAAGCGAAAGGCTGATAAAGGCTGAAAAGCCTGAAAGAATTAAAGCGAAAGGCTGAAAAAGGCTGAAAAGCCTGAAAGAATTAAAGCGAAAGGCTGAAAAAGGCTGAAAAGCCTGAAAGAATTAAAGCGAAAGGCTAAAAAGGCTGAAAAGCCTGAAAGAATTAAAGCGAAGGGCTAAAAAGGCTGAAAAGCCTGAAAGAATTAAAGCGAAAGGCTGAAAAGTGGAAGCATAAGGCTGAATAGACCTTATGGAAGCCTGATGATGATGACTGCAGTGGCATTTAAAGCTTCATCTTCATCATACATTGCTTTATAGATTAGGAATCAGGTCAAAGGTGAACCTAATTAACACAGCAGGGAGAATTGATCAGGTTGTCATGACAACGCAGCACCTGTGTGTGTGTGACAGGCTGCAGATGACACAGACATAATTGGATCAGAAACTCCATTGAAAATGCATGGAAAAGGCTGGAGCGCACTCCCCGAACAAATGTTCACTGAGAGAAATCCGTAACAGATATCAAAATAATTTTTTCACCGTGAGCGTCACGAGGCTTTGAGGAACTCAGAAATGTCTTTTATTTTATCCTAAGTCGAACAGAATTTAAATGCTGGCAGTTTTAATCTGCATGACTTTTAGGATTCTTCGTCCAGATTACAATGGAGTTTAATAGGGGCAAAATGGTGACTTTGTAAGATTCCGAGGGGCGTAGTTCGAAAACGGTGCGTCTGACGGATTTTTGACCCGGGGGTTCCGACGAAGCCAACGAGTCAAGCTCCGTTTTGATGTAAATTTTATTTTTCTGCGACCAAAACTGTAGAGGTTATGGCCATTTGTTCAAGATTTTCCTGAGGAGGGACAATTTTTGCCTGAAAATTGCAATTTTTCATGTTTTTTCAGAGGGCATAGCTCAAAATCGGTTGAAGATATGAAGCTGAAAGTATAGATTCTAGTTGTTCAACTCCTGAAGAGTATTTGAACGTTTGAATGGTGTTTCTAGCTGAAAGTATGTTGAAGATATGAACTTTAATTGGAGCTGAAGGGTTTGAAGTTAGAGTGGAAGTAGAGTGGAGCTGAAGGGAGTGAAAAAGCTGAAAATCTAAAAGTTGAACAATTTGTAAACTGGCGTAATTCAAAATTAGCTGAAGATATGAAGCTGAAAAGTCATAGCTGAAAAGCTGAAGATTTGAAGATTTGAAAAAACTTTGAATGGTGTTTCTAGCTGAAAGTATGCTGAAGTTATAGAGGTTGAAAGGAGCTGAAGTTTGTTGAAGGGATTTGAAGGATTTGAAGGATTTGAAGGCTTCCCCATAGAAATGAATGGGAAAAATTTACCAATAAATGATCAATAACTTGAAAACCGTTGAAGATATCAACTATAAAAGTCATAGCACCCCTCACCTGAATTTTCTGAACGTTTTGATACCTGAACGGTTGAAGTGAGTTGAAAGGGCTAGAAGGAGTAGCGAACCGAAAAACGGCGGAAGAAGAATAAAGGAGAATAAAGGGAAACAGGAAAACTAATGTGTGAATGCTTTGAAAGCATTCACACAATAAAGAGAAACAGGAAAACTATAGTGTGAATGCGGCTACACGCATTCACACAATAATAATAAAGAAAGAGAAACAGGAAAACAAATGTGTGAATGCTTTAACAGCATTCACACAATAATAATCCGGAATAAACGCGGAGCAATAGTAATATGTTGCCAATGCTTTATAGAGCATTGGCAGTATATTGCTCTAGAGCAATATACTGCCAATGCTCTATAGAGATTGGCAGCATAATAACGATTACAACAAATAAAAGTTGCTGGAGGTAGCTGATGCACAGGTGCTTTTCTGGATTCTTGTGTAGGATCAGTTGTATGAAGCGTTTCTTCCTGTTTAAGTCAGCTTCTTTTGAATTATGCTGTGGGGTTTCAGTTGCATTCTTATAGGTTAGAGTTGAAGGCGCTCAGCAGACTCTGATTATCTTTATCTTTCAACCCTGCAGCCACTCTCAGTGAACACTTCTTCTCTGGCTGTAGCGGAAAACATGGCTGACCTGATTGATGGCTACTGTCGACTGGCAGGAAGCACTGAGAGTTCACTCATTGTCAGACCCAACAAAGGTACAATAACAAGGATGGATCAACACAAGAAAAATGCCCCTTTTGAGCCGTCATGATGTAATGCATAAAGATAAAGATATTTATTATCTCTTTAGTCTTTATATTATTGAGCAACATGAGATTTACTTTTGTACTCTTATATCATGATGTCATTAAAACAGTTATTTTTAACAGATTTTAGTAGGGATGCACAATATAATCGCCCCCCTATCGGTAAAGGCCTATATTGGCCTTAAAACTGAGTATCGGACATCAGCCACCCCACCGATATTTAACCGATATTTAACCGATATTTAATCTATATTTAACCAATCAGCCCACTGTTTCTAAAGTCTAAAAAAAAAAAAAACTTTTTTAAAAAATTATTTTTTACAGACTTTAAAATTTCTAAAGACTAGGGGTGGGAAAAATATCAATACACTGAATTATCGCAATATTTTCATATGCTGATATCATATTGACATTTAAAAGCGCGGTATCGATCTATTGATCTAAATCTTGCAATATTTCATCATTCTGTTACAAAATCTCATGAGAATTCACAAAAATTTTGCAATATTTTCATATGCTGATATCATATTGGCATTTAAAAACGCAGTAACGATCTATTTTATTAACAAAATCTCGTGATATTTCATCGTTCTGGGACAAAATCTCATGAGAATTCGCAAAATATCATGAGATTTTGTAACAGACGATGAAATCTTGGGAGATTTTGTGAGTAAAATAGATCGATAACGCGTTTTAAAATATCAATCTAATATTTGCATATAAAAATATTGCAATATTTCACTGTATCATTATTTTTACCACCCCTATTTTTCAAAGTGTCAGAAAAATGGATAACGAAACTGCTATTTGCAATGACTGCTTATTTTTTTCAGCTTTAATATCAGTATTGATATCGGTTATCGGCCACATGAGTTTCAAAACATCGGCATATCAGATATTGACCAAAATTCCAGTATCGTGCATCCCTAGATTTGAGTGAATTCATCATTTTAAAAAAGCAGCTGAAGTAACAGATTTAAGCTCGGCTTCATTTAGTTTTCTCTCCTGGATTTTTAAAAGCAGTTTAAACAGGAAGCAACCAAATACCAAAAAGCTGAAATATTCTTTTAATACTGTGTATTTGATCCTTGCAGGAAGAGACACAAGAATGAAACTTCCTGACATCCCAAAATCGTGAGTCATATTGAAAATTTCTGCTTCTAAAAGATCTAAAATGACACATCGAACTTGTTTCCACTGTGGTTGAAGCTGAAACTGTGTGGGTGAAACTAGCATTTTGACCATTTATCATCCTCTTTCTTTTTGCCATGTGTTATGTGGACATTTTTTAAAAATTGGGTTGTGTTTGAACAAAATATGGCAGATGTTTGCGCACTGCTTGCAGAAAAAGCAGTTTTCCTGCAGACAAACTGGTGAGGAAGGTCAGGTCTATGCTAGAGTGCTCCTTAGATGCAGAGGCAGAGAGCGAGAGGAGAATGATATCATCTATGATGCATAATCCTTTCCACCATATGCATGGGAAAGTGATGTCATTGAGCAACAGACTCCTCCATCCACGGGGTCTGAAGCTCAGACACCACAGGTCATTCCTTCCTACTGTAAATCATCTCTGCTCCCATTTAACATCTGTATCATCACTTCTCACCTGTCTGTATTTAACCTGTGTGCACTAGCGGCAACATATAATAGTGTATAGTCAGGAAAACATGTACAAAGTTCTTTTATTTCCTTATTAGAACCATTATTATTACAGCTTTTCTCCATCGAGAGCCCACAGATTCCAGCCAGTCAATTTTAATCTAATATTACTGTTATTTGCATGTACACATCTTGATTTCTTTATTCCCTTTTTAATCTTATTCTTGTCAGTTTTTAAATCTGCTGTAATTTCCTCTATGAATTAATAAAGGGCAATCTAATCTTCCAGCATTGCTCCCAGGGGTTCTGTTCGAGGTTCAAGTAAGTATTATCCCTTATTATCCATTTTATTGTAGTCTTTTAAATCTGGAACAGCTCATTCTGAGGAATATCCTGTAATTTTCCTCAACTTCAGGTTCGGATATTTATGCTGAGATTCCAGAGAGGACTGAAGACAACAGCAGTGAGTTCTGCTTCAGTGTAAACTGACTAAAAACCTGAATAAATAAATATTTAATGTGTGTTGCCATGAATGGGGCGTTATATTTAAGTTTATTTAAGGTCACCGTCTATCAACTTGCCTATCAACTAGCCTATCAACTTTCCCTTTTTTTCCACAGATAAACAGGGGATCTCCAGAAATGATGTTGTTGTGGGACGGATTCTGGGTGAGGGATTTTTCGGAGAGGTTCACGAGGGAGTTTATAAAAGCCCAGTGAGTAATAGAGTTTTAAACCAACCCAACTCCACCTTAATAGCAAATCTTTAAAAACTGCATGTATGCTTGCAGAGTGGGGAAAGGATTCGCGTGGCCATCAAAACCTGTAAGGAATGCTCTGCTGACGTAAAAGACAAGTTTCTCAGTGAGGCTGGTGAGTGCAAGGTTATTTCCTGATAAAACTTGGCTGGTATTTTATCATTATGAAGATTTTTTTGAGAGTTTGTGATGTAACTGCAGAGCCTGAGGATGTGAAACCCTTCACTGACAAGCTATGATTAGTAACTGTGAGTTTAAATTAGTAATAGATGTTTCTGGTACGTTCATATAGAAGAGAAAACGACAGGAGTGTTAAGTGTATTTGAGTTTTGGTGTGTTTCAGTCAGAGGATGGGCGCAGTCCACTTCCTGTTGCCTGGTTGCGGTTTTGTGCAACAGATCAGACTGGAAACTGTGGTAGTCTGCAGGTTCAGTGTTGAAAAATGCCACCCAGAGAAAATAAATGATTATATATGGGATGATGTAATGATTTTCACATGGTTTTTGGTATATTTTTCATTTGGGGGTTACTTGTTCTTTATATTTATGGTCTATTCATTTAATTTTACTTCCTGCTTTTTATTCTGATTATTTTCCTTTCAGTTCTTCAATGGGTTGCTGTGTGCTGCACCTATTTCATTTCCCATAATTCCCACCAGTAGCTGCGTGAAATTCCAGATTACATTTGTTCAGTGCCAGATCTTTGCCTCCTTTCATGCTGTGTGTCTATCTCCAAGTGTAGTTTGTTCTCAGTCTGACTTATGCTCTGGGCTTTTTGGTTTCTGGATGTTCTGCTAATTGCAGCACCATCTGTTTAATTAATCAACGTGCATTAGGAAATCTTCAGGGGAAATTCTGTCTATTCTCCAGGTTTTAGGAAGAAATAAGGAAATATTTGTTCGGTTTCCATGGAAGCAGAATTTTGTATTGGCAAACTAGTTGTTATGTTTTTTACGTCTTCATCTGATCCCGTCTTTCTGTTCACGGATGTTGAAATACTACAAAAAAATAATGATTATAATAAAAAAAAACTTAGTTTATATTAAACTGTTTAGCAAATTTGATTGTTTAGTGATAAAAAAATAAGCTGCTTTATTTGCTGCAGGTCTGATGAAACATCTGGATCATCCTCACATTGTGCGACTCATCGGAGTGATTGAAGTGGATCCGGTCTGGATTGTCATGGAGCTGTATGAACATGGGGAGGTGTG
Source organism: Atherinomorus stipes (assembly GCA_023101725.1). Classification (NCBI taxonomy): domain Eukaryota; kingdom Metazoa; phylum Chordata; class Actinopteri; order Atheriniformes; family Atherinidae; genus Atherinomorus; species Atherinomorus stipes. The sequence goes on from JALJCO010008402.1 coordinate 18,471, forward strand.
TAAAACAATATTAAACAGCATTTGTTGCAAAGTTGACCAATCTGGATCTATTATAGCCATTTAGAAACAATAGAAATGATAAGTACGTACTGTTTGTTAATAAATTTGTGAGTTGGTGTCTCAACTAGGGATGAACGCTTTTGGAATTTTGGCCGATATCCGATATGCCGATATTTTAAAACTCATGTGGCCAAGAACGGATATTGATACCGATATTACAGTAAAGCAGCAAAGAAGCAGTCATTGCAAATAGTAGTTTTGTGATCAGTTTCAGTAACATTGAAAAATAGGGGTGGGAAAAATATCGACACACTGAAATATCGCAATATTTCCATATTCCATATCAAATTGATATTTAAAAACATGTTATCAATCTATTTTACTTACAAAATCTTGCGAGATTTTGCAAGATTTTGCTTGTAAGGTAGATCGATACCGCGTTTTTAAATGTCAATATCAGCATATGAAAATATCATTTCAGTGTATCGATGTTTTTTCACATCCCTATTCTTTAGAAGTTTTAAAGTCTGTTAAAAAGAAGTTTTTCAAGAAGAAGTTTTTGGGTATTTTAGACTTTTTTAGACAAATGGAAAGCTGCACAATAATTAATTTCTAAAGACAGATATACAGATTAGGGACGCACGATATTGGAATTTTGGAAGGTATCTGATAAGCCGATATTTTAAAACTCATGTGGCTGATAACCAATATCTATACTGATAATAAAGCTGAAAAAAACAGTCATTGCAAAAAGCAGTGTTGTTATCTGTTTCCGATGCTTTGAAAAATAGGGGTGTAGGTGTAAATAGGTGTAAATATCATTACACTGAAATATTGTGATATTTTCACATGCCGATATGAAATCGACATTTAAAAACACAGTATCGATCTTCTTTTCTTGCAAAATCTCATGAGATTTCATCATTCTGTTACAAAATCTCACAATATTTCGTGAATTCTCACAGGATTTCATCGCAGAATGATGAAATATCGCAAGATTTTGTTAGTAAAATAGATGGATTCCTCATTTTTGATCTCATATTTTGATCTGATATCAGCATATGAATATATTGTGAAATTTTTGTAAATTCTTGTGAGATTTCATAACAGAACGGTGAAATATCGTGACATTTCATTAGTAAAATAGATCGATACCAAGTTTTTAAATTCTTAATATGATATCAGTATATGATAATAGTGCAATATTTCAGTGTATTGCTATTTTTCCCATCCCTAGTCTTTAAAGTCTATACAAAAGAAGTTTTTGAAGAACTGTTTTTTTTTTTTTTAGACTTTAGAAACAGCGGGCCGATCGGTTAAATATCAGTTAAATATCTGTGGGGTGGCCGATGTCCAACATTCAGTTTTAAGGCCGATATAGGCCGATACCGATAGGGGGCCGATTATATCGTCCATCCCTAGTCTCAACATGTCTTTAATATTCTTATCTTGTAAAAAGTGATGTTTTTTTCCTCTGAAAGCTGGGAAACTATCTTGTGGAGCAGCAGTACGCTCTGACCACTGCAAAGTTAACACTGTACTGTTTACAACTGTGCAAAGCCTTGGCATACCTGGAGGGACTCAACATGGTGCACAGGTAACACCCTCACACATTTCCTGCAAACAGGATGTTTTTTTCAGTGTAGAAATTCAGAAACTACCAAGTTTCTTCAATGATTGATTGAGAAACTTAATATTTGACCTAGTTTTACACCATGATTGGGTTTTTTCCACCCTGCAGAGATATAGCTGTGAGAAACGTTCTAGTCGCTTCTCCAGAATCTGTTAAACTTGGCGACTTCGGCCTGTCTCGCTACGTTGATGAGCAAGAGTATTATAAAGGTACACATGCACACGCACACTTGTTTCTTTTTGGGTGTAATTGCAATTTACGTAAAATTGAACTGATGTCTCTTCTTTGCAGCCTCAGTGTCTCGCTTGCCAATCAAATGGATGGCCCCAGAATCCATCAACTTTAGACGTTTCACCTCAGCCAGTGATGTCTGGATGTTCGGTGAGAAAATTTCTCATGTTTATGCAAGTACATGCAACCTTTCTTTGCTCATGTCTGACCACAAATCCAGTGAAAACAATGAGAAGCCTTCTCAGATTGAAGAAGTCTGTCTAGTTTCACAATTAGAGGTGGTATCTTTTTTAAACTGTTGACTTATAATTAGACAGTTTCATAAACCTCACCAAACAGATCAAGCAGAACTGACGGTAAATATTCTGCTGTCAGCGTTGGTTAAATAGATTGTTCATTTGCTATATGTGTGTGCTCAACCAGGTGTGTGTGTGTGGGAGATCTTCTCAATGGCCCAGCAGCCATTCTTTTGGCTGGAGAACGGGCAGGTGATCGACCAGCTGGAGTCAGGAATCCGTCTCCACAAACCCCAGCTTTGCCCTCCCACCATCTACAGCCTGCTCACGCGCTGCTGGACTTATGAGCCGCGTGGCCGGCCCTCCTTCAGCCAGCTCGTCTGCTCCTTCAGGTTCACAAACACACATATTCTATGTCACCTTGGTGTCGATGTTTAATGGATTTTCTGATGTTTGTATCCGATACAAACTGTTTTCAGACACACGAGTACAGGGACACAACTACATGCACTAACTTCTCTCTGTGTGTTTGATAGTGAGATCCACAAGACGGAGGTGGAGATGGAGACTGGTGCAAACCGAGACAGATCCCCCTCAATCCCATGCATTGATAACTGCCGAACGGACCCTCCACCCAAGGTACTAAACATGCACTATGCTATACAGACTTGAGCTTAATATAAATTGTGCAAATGACTTTCCAGCTTCCATTTAGATTTAAGTGTTAAATATTCCTCAGTTTTCTGCTTTTTGCAAAAAAAAACGTGTTCACTTTGGGGACATCAGTGAGGCAAATTGATTAAATTTGTCTTGTTTTTTTCTGCGGTTCATATTCAGTTTGCATCTGTTCAGTTGTGTTCTAGATCAAAGTCCAGAGTTGGTCTTTGAGGGCTGCTATCCGGCAGGTTGTCAGTGCTTCCCTGCACCAACACAGCTGACTCAAATTAAATGGATCCAACAGCCTATGAAGTTCTACACAATGATATGATGATCTGAGTTGAGAGATACAATGAAAACCTGCAGGATTGTGGCCCTAGTGGACTGGAGATTGTCACCCCTGCTGTAGATCCTGACAGGAGAATGAATAGGGCTGTATAAAAAAAACGATTTTCCAATTCTGAATTGATTGACATATTAATTTCCAAAAGATCGATTCTCATGTCCAAAGATAAATTTTTCTTTTCTTTTTTTAAAATGACCATTTAAAGGTACTAGAGGCAGGAATTTAAAAAAACAAACAAACATGCATATCCATTTTTTTAATACTAATGGGTGATGAAGCGCTAAATACCAAAAAAAACGTTTCCACCCATGTTTCTCTCCGTTGCCTTGAACAGGCTGTGTGCTGCAACATGCGCTGCAATTCGGTGGCTGAATTTCTCACGCTGCCCTGTGTATGTAAAGTCAAATAAAGCTACATACGCAGTTTTGATACAGGAAGAAAATGGTCGCGGTAAATTCAAACGCTGTAAGCGATAGTTATGGATTCTTCTGCCATCAGCAAACAATCCAGATCAACTGAAAGACACTAAAAAGTGTAACTACGAAGAAAAACCCTAGTAAACAACATTACAGCTTCAGTTTGTTCACGCTCCCGTGACGGCTTGGCTCGTGGCCGCAGTTACCTGAAGCACCAGTCGTGGCAGTCACGAGTTTCGTTTCTTAATCTTGCCTCAAGTTCCTTTAATATACTGTATTGCCTCTGGTTATGTGCAGTGGCTCAGCCGCCCCGCTAGGGGGAGATAGTGTGCTGGACAAAGTGTAGGCCTACTAAAGCTAGTACTGTGCCAGAAGAAGACTAAGCAAGTGGGGCTGGTACAAGTAGCAAAGAGTATATGTATATATATATATATATATATATATATATATATATATATATATAAACTCTGCAATTAGTTTCTAAAAAAAAAAAAATATATATATATATATACTCTGCAAGTAGTTTCTAAAAATTCAGTTTAAACAGAGCATAGGAAACATATGCCTCTAAGTACTTTAATAAATGCAGTTGATGTTCATGATCAAGGTGCTATTTTGTATGTTATCTTTGAAGTTACGACGTAGATGCTAATTCCATTAGCATGTCAATAGCATTTTCCATTAATAGTTAGCACCAAGCTAGTGGGTTAGTCGCCAGTCGTTTTAAGTTTTAAATGCTAACTAACTGTGTATTTTGCTTCACTAAATCATAATTTTGTAAATTTTTACTTATTTGTTTCCTGTTATACGAATTACTATTGTAAATTTAACGTTTATTTTTTTTATTTATTTTATTGGAGGGTATAACTAAATTTGACGACTGTATCTGTGTCAACATGAAGGGAGAGGGTTTGGTCCTTACAGCCACCATTAACTACATTACTTTATTTATTTGTTGTTGAATATTAGTATAATACTAGCATCAATATGTTGCATAACTACAGTCATGGACTTCAGGTTAAGGCTAAAAAAAATTCAATACCAGTAAACCAAATTGAGATGGAGATCGGATCGGACAGATCAGTCGGTATCGGAAATAATCGATTCAAAACCATAAGAATCGGAATCTAATCGATTCTTGAGATCTGAATCGATTCTCAGCCGTAAAAATTAACATTTCTTTTATTTTTCTTTTATTTATCTGACAGACCTTTGACATACCACATATTTTCTGTCTTTCTTTCACCAGCCATCCAGATTACAAGGAAACACCCTGCCTCGGGTCACCCACACAAAGGTACCTAAACACAAACCCACACATGCACACAAAGGCATCAAGTGCAAGGGTCAGATCCTCGTTTAACCCCTAAAATTTCCAAAATTTTAATCTATATGGGGAAAATTGCTTTCATAAAACACGAATATCAATGTAAACATGTTGCAAACATTATGCTGTTACTGAGCTGCCCAAGTTTGTCGTTGAGCTGCTTTTTTTTTTTTACCAAGTTCAAATGCTAAAACCACAATATGGAGAAAAAAAAAAGAAAAGTGTGATTGTATACAGATTGATTTCTTAGAAACTGAGCGAGAGCTGCACAAAAACCACAGAAGCTTTAAGCAAAGTGGGTTGGATTAAAATAACCTGTCTGAGTCAAATGTGTGCTCGTTTTTTGATACCTTCTCTAAATTTATAGTCTCGTGTGACCAAAACCTGGTCCTATTTCAGCAGAAAGATAGTTGTGGGATCCTGGTTAACATTATGTTTTATTGAAGGTAAAGTTTGGATTAAGAAGTCAACAGTGAACAGAAACCACTCTTCTGTTGAGGATGACTGAACAAGCTTCTTTACTGTTTTGTTGTTTGTATTTGTTTAGGCAACAGACACAGATTGTAGGCCAGTGTGGGAGAAAGAAAGAATGGAAGACACTTTACAAAGACAAAGAAGAGAGATGCTGATGGATAAACAGTGGCTGGAGAAGGAAGAGAGACAGCTGGTGAGAGATCTCATTCACAGATATATACAGTATCTGTGAACACTTATGTTCACTTACCTGTATACACTTATATTTATATAAGTGTAGACCATTCGTAAAAGCTTTTGGTTTCATGAGTGTGATATAAGACGTAGGTGACAGAAGACTTTTTGCACATGACTTTCATGACTGACATGATGCAAGCATCTACTTCTCATTGATGCTTTCACCGTCGCTTGTCTGACACTGTGTTTGCTGTAGGACCCTGTTGTGCGACTGGAAACACAAAAAAAGGTACATTTTATTCACTGTTTTTGACAGTTTTTTCAAATGAAGCATGTTTAGAATAGTAGAGCGCAGAAAAATACGTGTAACCATAAATATAAATGGTGTGGTCTTTCTTACAAGCAACTTACTAAACCATCTGAAAAACTGGGTAAGACTTTCTGGCACCCCAACCACTTGCTTTGAGTTCTATTTAAAAGAGAGGGTAACTACATACCTAAGCTAACAAAAATAACCCGTGGAGCTTCCCAAGGCTCCATCTTGGGGCCCCTGCTGTTCAACATCTACATGCTCCCACTCACTTAAATGATGAAAAGCAACTAAATTTGTTGCCACAACTATGCTGATGACACAAAAATTTACATAACCATCTTACCCGGAGAGGATAGCCTGATCCAAACTCTGATCAAATGCATTTATTAAATAAGAGATTGGATGTTAAATGATGACAAAACTGAAGTAGTAGTTTTTGGATTAAGACAAAGACTAAAAACCAAGCCTAAAATCTGGGAGTAATCCTGGACTCGGACTGGAGTTTTAGCATCACGTGAAGACAGTTGTGATGTAAGTTGTCACTTAAAGAACATATTGGGGATTAAAGGACTGATGTTTCAGCAGGATGTGAAAAAAAAACTGAGCAAATATGTTTCATTCCCAAACCATCATCACTAGTCATGAAATCTCAGTGAACCAATTCAAAATAATTGAATTTAAGGTTATAAATTAGATTAGAAAAGATTATATTATGATGATAAGAGATGATTATCTGACCACAGTTCCAACAGCTGAAACTAATTTAACTAATAGCTATCTCCTGCTTCTGTCTGTTATTTGCAGCCTTCTGAAAAAAGCTCAGAAAATGGTGAGTTCACTTTCTTCTGTTGGCAGATTGTGACCACTGTGTACCATATATGGACTAAAAGTCAGTTTATTTGTGTTGCAGGACCTCCAAAGAAACCTCCAATGCCTTCCTCAGTTGCACAGGTGAAACTCCTTATAATGTAACTTCACAAAAACTGTACTTTATTATTTTAATCAGAAAACTAAAAAGCTGTAAAAGGATTTGAGCGGTGAAACTATCTGGCTCAGTAAGAAAGATGACGTGCTGTGTCATGCTGTTGTAGGCCCGGCCCACTGCTGAGCTGGACCGATCAGGCGATCAGGTGTACACCGGCGTCATGGCGATGGTGAAGCAGGTTGTTCAGCTGAAGAATGACGTCAACACGCTGCCTGCTTCTGAGTATCAAAATGCTGTCAAGGTAGCTCCATCACTGTGCACAGGAGAGGGGTGCTGCTCTGTCAGCCCAAACAGGACTTTTTGACAAACAAATTAATAAATAGATACTGAAATTAACAAATAAATTGTTAAATGAAAAAAATATATATCAATGAAATATGGAAAACAGGACATTGCACAAAATTAAGTGCATTTATTTCATATATTTTTTTAATATGAAAACACAAATTTTGTCAAAAAATAAATTAAATTAAAAAATTGATGTATTTGATAAATACAAATGTCATTAAATAAGTAAAACTATCATCATGAAATTAATCAGTTAAAGGTAATAGCTACAAGTTTAATTCCTCCCCAACAGTAGGGGTCGCACTCACACTCGCTTACTCAATTAGCATTAGCAACATTACAACGGGCTCACTGTTAATTAAAGGTACAGTATGTAAGAATTACTGACATCTAGTGGTAAAGATGAGTATTGCAAGAAAATATCTTTTCTTTCAAATGACTTCATATTATAAGCACTGTAGTGAATGTATGGTGGCTGTTAGTGGCCAAAATTCTCCCAGACATAAAGATGTTTTTATGTGTGAGTGGATCCAGTGGTCTCAGGTGTAGCTATGACTGGACTATGAGGAACTACTTTTAAGGCATTACTTATCCCAAACAGTGCTCTAACTTCCAATTAAACAAAGCTGGTACAGCAGTTTTAATGTTTAGTGGGTTCTTACTTCACACCCATTCTTTTGTCCATTCAGGGACACTGTGGTAAAAATGGTGGAACAAATATGGCAGCCTCCATATGTGTGCCGCCCAGAAAGTAAATATAAATGACTCATTCAAAGAAAATACATATAACAGCTATTCTAGTGCAGCAATTACACATCAGTAGAAACACAGTTTTGAATTAAATATCACATTTTTCTGCCACTGACCTTTGATTTTTTACACTGTACCTTTAATATTAGCAATATTTAACTACAATGTCCAGGAGGAAAGTGACAACCTGTGCTGGGCTTTTGAGCCAGTTTGCTACTTTCACCCTCATCCTGCTTCATTTTTTGTCTGCTTGAATTTGAGAAATGTAACATAATAGCAATTAAAAAAAAAGTCCATGAGTTGCTAGCTTAACTCATGGACTAATGCCAATGGCACAGAATCCTTTCGTGTACATGTTGCCATGGTAGTCAGATGTAAATATTTACATATTTTGGACCCGTCAAAATTGATAAAACACCTACAGTATTTATGCGCTACAAAAAAAATTTTTTGTAAAATTAATTTTTTCATGAAAAAGTTAAAGCCATGACCTTTAAATAAATATGTCAACCATTGAAAATTTACATTTTGACTAATTTTGTATCCATTTCATTGGCATCCTTGTTTATGTCATGGAATATTTATGAATTTCAGTATTTGTTTACATATCTATTTTTAAATTAAATGACTCTCCATATTATCTACCACAGACTGTGGGTGTCACTCTTCGCACCCTGATTCAAAGTGTTGATGAAATCCTCCCCTCTCTGCACAGCTCCATCACCACAGAGGTGAGCGCAAGACATTCTGCCCTTATTCTTATGGCACTTCAGATGTCGAAAAAATAACATTCAGTTATGTCATTTTATATAATATATAATTCAGTGACATTAAGATCTCCAACCCATCTCAGATCGAGGGGACCAAAAAGCTGCTGAATAAGGATTTGGGCGAGCTGATTAACAAGATGCGACTGGCCCAGCAGAACTCAATAACATCGCTGAAGGAAGAGTGTCAGCGGCAGATGCTGGCAGCCGCCCACACTCTGGCGCTGGACTCCAAAAACCTGCTGGATGCCGTGGACCAGGCTCGAGTCAGGGCCAACCTGGCCAAGCCCAAACGGGACTCTCAAGATGAAGAAGACACGGGAGACTGAAGAAAATGTACACGGCTACATAGTGACCAAAAGGGCATGAAAGCTGAGTTTGTTTCTTCATGAGATTGTTCTGGTTCAACTGTGGGAATCAGAAGTGGGACATGTTTGAATCTGTTCCTAAAAATGACTCATGTTAAGTCACAATGAGCAAAAACTGGACTAAGTGCCATGTTATATACAAGCAATAGTTTTTATAGTTACTTTTTATTTTTAATGTTATGCAGGCTGATAATTTGCACCTCCTATTTTCTTACTTGTCTGTCTCAATAGGCCTTTAATATGAAAGCATTTTAGCAAATCTAAAGTTTTATTTCTGCAGGCAGAATCCTGAGTGCCATAATTTGTAAATATTGTGAACAGAAAACTATTAAAAAAAATAAATCATTGAGCTCTTGTCAAACTTTCATCTTTCTTAATGTTAAACTTTAGTCTTTGCCAAGGTAAGAAGACTATTCAAATACTTGCGGCTAAACAGACAGTCTAACAGTCTAATTTACAGAGCATGATTTTGTATCTTTTAACAGTCAAAGTGGATGAATGAAAACATTCTGCTCTTCTCAGAGCAGATTTTATGCCATTTATCATCAAATCTGGCTTTAAAGGTACAATATGGAAGAATTACTGCCATCTAGTGGTAAAGATGGGTATTTGAAAGAAAAGATGTTTTCTTTCAATCTTATATAAAGTGTGAAGGAAGGGTGGGGCGGTGGGGAAAAACCCCAAAAAAAATTTTTATGGGGGGGTTGGGGTGTGGGGGATGAAGGAGAGAAAAAAAATTATTTATTAAGAAAATGATATAAAAGACCCAATAAAAAAAGAGATAAATTAGGGAGATTTAAACAAAGTAAAAAAAAGAGAAAAAGAAAATAAAAAAGTGAGAAGAGGAGAATATAAAAATCGAAAATATAAAAGAGAATTATAAAATAAGCGAAAAAAAAGCGCGACTGGCTGAGATATTAATAAAAGTCTAAATCTAGGCCTGGCTGATATGTTTTTTTTTCATTTTATTAGTTATGAAATTTAATAATAGCCCACATTCGATAGCAACGTCACAATTCTTTAGCCAATGGGTCAAGGAAAAGTGGTCCAATATGAAACTTGCGCCAAAAGATGTTGCACCGTACTGCTTCTTTTTTTAAAAGTAGAAATAAATGACACATATTTCTCCTCTACACTCTACAAGAAATTGCTTTTGTTTAGTCATTACTATATCAAAACCAAAATATGAATGTTTCTTCCACCATATATCTTTCTAAAGGTGGTTTAAAAGCCAAACAAACCTCATTCTGTTTAAGAGCATCAATATAATACCATGAGAATCTTCAAAAACGTAAATGGGAATATTATAAATGAAACTGCGAGATTACGGAAAGCTGTGATAAGAAAAATTAGCATTGTTTTGTTTATTTCAAAGATAAGATTGAGGCTGTGTATGATAATAAAACCCTTTATTGAAAGTGCTTTGGAATGTACACTTTAAGAAAAAAAGAAAGGGGGAAAAAAGTCTGCATCCCATGTTTCTTCACTTTTCTTTTTCCCTGCAATAAACAAGATTTGATTCTTTTCTCAGTCCTTTTCTTGAAAGAAAACTCAAAGCAAACTCTTCCTCCTCAGGAACAATCTTCTGTGGATATTTTACAACCTGACAGAGGACTATTTACAACTCAGACAAAAACGACAACAATAAAAAGCTGTGTCTCATCTGTCTCCTTGTTTCTGCATACTCATACCGACCGTGGAGCTCCAGCTCAACAGAGAGCCAAACAGAAAATCAAGTGAAAGTTGAGGAACAGTCGTCCTGTTCAGCATCAGACGACCCAAGAGTCCCAGTCCACTCAGTCACCCTCGCATCCACCTATCAACCAAAAGCAGCTGGAAACGAATTCATTGCCACACAGATGGAAGTTGAGGACAGGTTTTTGAGTCTGGCCTGCAGCCAGCTAGAGTCCAACCTGAAAATCGACCTTGCTTTACTGGACTCTGTATTTGTAAAACCAGCAGAGACCTCTGGTGAAGTTCCAGCCCAGCGAGACGGAGAGGATGTAAATGAGGCCGAGGAGAGCGAACGGGTAGAGCAGCACCACGGTGTTCGACAGGAAGGGCAAAGCTGTGGGGGTTAAAAGAGATGACGGGTTACATACTGCACTTATTTTTACCACTTTAGATCTCACACCAAGCTCAGAGATGAGCACAAACTCATCTCTGTACACGTGTCACATGCTTGTGGTTTATCCATTCAAGGATGTTTCTGACCTCTAGATGGAAGCAAGAGCAAGATTATAGCCAATGTAGACTGGAATTATAGCACCTCCGATTAAAAAACAAGATTTCAAAACATTTATTTTCTATTGCAATGAAACATAAATAAACACATTCCTTTCAATTACATTTTGCAATCAAAAGACAATAATAGGTTGGTTGTGCCATCACGTCACGTTCATAAGACGCAAGCGCGAAATGCAGACGGAGGGCCATCAGGAAAGTCGCCTGTAATATCTGTGTGGAAAATGCCTATGGTCTGCAGTTTATGGCTGCTCTAATCACACTATCAGAGAAAAGGATACTTTTTTTTTATTGAGTACCTAAAACTGTCATTAACAAAGCTGAAAAATGTCGAAAACAGACGGAACAACGCTGCAAAACCTTTAAACCTCTGCCTTCGGTTGGGAGGAGCAGAGTCTACCAATGCCAGAGTTTACAGCGACCACTTTCTAAAACAGGTAAGATAGTTTATTATTATTCTATTATTTATTGTTTAGGCTATTTCCCCACTGTCTCTGGCACCAAACCAGTTTTTAGGGGGGTTTCTGTGGATCTCTGTGACTGGTAGACCTAGTTTGGAGAAATGCGGTTTGACTTATGCACAGCCTACAATTCGATTAGGAATTTGGGATAACCGAAGTAAAATAAATTAATATACAAGATCCAAGCACATAAAAATACTCTTATATATTATGAGCTAGGTTATTTATTTAAAATAGCATAACTCACTATTACCCGCAGAGACAAGGTGACAGCCATTCAAAGCTTATTTGGATCCTGGTTGACCCGACATAAAACAGAATAACTGTCAGCTTCTTGGCTGCTGAAGGATTCATTCATCAACAGACTGAGGTAAAGTCATGAGCGTTGCTTTCTTTTTTTTTTTTTTTTTTTGCGGACCTCGGGCGGATCTCTGCCCCGCTTGCAGCCTCATTCTGGGCTTTTCAGCACATAGGTCTCCTGATGAAGCAAATTATGGTTTTAAAAAAAGATAAAACAGCTGATCATCCTCATGTGTGATAGTGGCCGAGCCTCACACATCCTCCACTGCTCACAAACAAGTTAACACCGCAACAGTTCGGAAAATCTCTCTTAAGGAGAGAAAGCGATATTGGAAAGGAAGCTCAGCCTTATGGGGGAGACCGACGCGTCCAAACCACGTTAACTTCTTTATTTTGGACACCTGCCCCCCCCCCCTGCAGTTGTAATTTTTAAGATCGGATGTCCAGAAGTAAAGTTATGAGTGTTGCTTTGTCAGCAACGAGATGGTTTGTGAAGTAAATCGCCGCATGGCCTGTAAATCCACAATATTATAAGACTAGTCTGGTTTGTTTAGACTTCATGGGTCATATCTTAGGTATAAATGTATTTTTTGGCAATATGGTGACCAGCCCATTCAAAGCCTCAGCGTACTCGCTGTCAGTCATTTCGCTGTGTTTTGAACCGGAGGAAAACACTTCTTGCCCTCCGTCTGCATTTCGCGCGGCGTCCGGGTCACGTGACTGAAAGCCACCTATTAAGTTTTACCTGTGACCATTTTTCTTACCAAAGTAAGTAGTGCTTAACAAGAAGGGGTCAACCGAGTTAAGTTAGAGAGATGTTCAAAACGCAACAATTAAATGTGTGATAAGTGTATCACATGCCATAAGACTTCTCAAAAAGAGGAAAGTTTAAGGAGGGATAAATGCACATAAAAATATCGCGAAATTTTCATGAATTCTCACGAGATTTTGTAACAGAACAATGAAATATGTTAAGATTTCATTTATAAAATAGATCGATACCGCGTTGTTAAATGTCAATATGACTTCAGCATAATGAAAATTAGCAGGCTGATCAGTTAAATATTGGTGGGGTGGCCGATACTCAGTTTTAAGGCTGATATAGCCCGATACCAATAGGGGGCCGATTATATCGTACATCTCTACTGAAATCCCAAGATAAAGAAGAGTGAATAGATTCAATTTGTCTCATTTTAACTGAGACTGCTCTGTAGTAATTCTACAGAGGGAAAGTTGCATAAAAAATAAACTTTAGAGATTTTTTTTATGCAGGAAGGAATATAATGTTGCGATTTTATGTGCAGGAGACTTACCGTTGTATCCTAAGAAGGTTATGTAAAGATAATAACCAATGGCAATCAGCCACAACGTGTTCCCAACAAAGTATCCCAGGAACCAGTCTGAATTTATCACCACAAGATCTGAAACATAGAAAACAAACAAGTGCGTCAACTGATTATCTGTGCCAAAAAATACCTGATACCTTAAAGGAATAGTACACCCACAGAATGATGTGCATTCATTTTTTACTACTTCTACAGAGAGGGCTTCCGTAGTGTCGTAAACACACGGGCGCGCTTTGCGGCAGCTAGATATTCTACAGTTTAGGCTACAAAAATATGCTAAGTGATGTCATTTCGAGTAAATTATGGACGCTACCCTCTCAGGACTGTTTGATTACATTGGACGAGCAGTATGGAGGAATATTGACAAGTTTCTGTGGACTTTTAAGGACATTTTTGGTTCAGTAGCCGGTCACCTCCAATGGATCACCGCGAGCCTACGTCACAACCCGGAATTCATGTGACCGCGAAGCTGGTCCCGGTGAAAACATGCTTCGTATTTGAACGGCGTCTGATGGACTATGAGCCTCAAAAACTGCTTTTGCACCCTTTTTAATTTTTTTCTCCGCCGGTCTGTCTTTGAAATATTATAGAAATGACGTCCAGTTATACTGAAAGTCTCACTGCCGACGCTAGAAGAAGATACGAAGCTAAACTAGTATCTGTTGGACTCAGTGATGCCCGTCTTCTGCTGCTACAGCCTGGTTAGACGAACCTACCTGTACATAACAGCCTGATGATCAGTTTCCCGATCTCATGATGTATTTGGTTTCATCAGGTAAGCCCCGTGTTCAAGCCATTTATTTTTTTATAGAATATTAATTTTCCCCGGATTTTTAAGAAATGGTGGTATTTCTTTGATGTACTTCTCAGGAGTTTACTCTCATTGATAAAGCTATAAATTACCGGCAGTCTTATCTGTATGTAACTGGTTATGACTGTGCATGTTTATAATGCTGCAAATGCCTTTCTGCCGCTTTTTATGCTTTTATTCTTATGTGGGAACATTGATGGCAGTAATCTGGATGAACGTAATCGTTAACAGTCCTGAGAAGACGGGAACAGCGGGCGGCGCTGTGATTCTCTACATCCACTGATTTAATGCTGTTTTCTATCATCTGTACAAAAACAACTACAGGGTTTAAAAAGTGAGACCACATTATATGCTTTTTTTTTATCAGTCACAAAGTGATCGGAACATATTGTTAGATGTTTCCATGGTTTCCAGCGTGAACTGTCAGCATTTATGGGCTTGATAGCAGCTAGCCACTTAGCATGTTGTTCGGGACTTTTTCTGTTGTTTTGGGAACTGGAACAAACATATTCTCTTGTCCGTGTGATAGATATGTTTATGGCAGCCATACAGAGTGCGACTTCTCGGTATTTCCAAAGTAGAATAAACGAAGATTGACGAGTAATGAAGCAGTTAATTCAGTGGCTCCCCTATGCAACGAAGCGATGTTTTCACCTGTTACCTAACCGGATGTGACGAATTTGGCGAAAATTCCCGGATGTTCGCGGTGATCCATATATGTCAGTCGATGAATAATGAAAACCCCCCGGATCTCTGGCTGCATTTGAGATATTAAAAAAGTGCTCCAGTGTCTTGCGGAGCATGAGGGTGAGTTGAAAATGAAGGATCATCATTCTATGGGTGTACTATTCTTTTAATAACACCTTAATGCTTTGTGTATTTGAAGACAGGTTGTAATGATACTGGACAAATCCTCTGTGCCCGCGAAGCTAAAACCAATATTTTCTCATTTACAGAATGACCAGGTTTTTAGTTGAGTCTGCTTTCTGGTCTAGCACACAACCAGCTGCAAAACTGTGAGAAGTTACACGAACCAAGTCCATTTAATTGTCGGATGCAAAAGCGATGTGTGTAGAAATTCACAGTATAACGTCTATTCTCCTGCTTTGAAATGTTCTCATTTAAAACATTTAAAACAGTGTAATTCCTCTTTCAAATATAAAAGCATAGGGCTGTGCAATATACTGATATATCGCGATATGATATTTGCATGAGAGATATTAACACATATCGTCATATCGCGGTTGTAGTTGTGCAAATTTTTTTGCTCTATTTATTCGTAATGACCAGGCTGCACCTCGACTGATTACAAAGGGGTCACCTGATTATTTAATAACGGTGGGAAAAAATATCTATACGCTGAAATATCACGATATTTTCATATTGTGATATTTCAGTGTGTCGATATTTAAAAACGCGCTAACTGTTTTACTGATGAAATCTCGTGAGATATCGTCATTTTGTTACGAAATCTCATGAGATTTCACGAAATACCACAACATTTTGTAACAGAATGATGAAATCTTGCAGTATTTCGTGAAATCTCATGAGATTTCGTGAAACGATGATATCTCGCCATATTTTTCATCCGTAGATCTCATGAGAGTTCACAAAATACCACAAGATTTTGTAACACAACGATGAAATTTCATGGTATTTCATGAAATCTCATTAAATTTCGTAACAAAATTACAATATTTCACGAGATTTCATTAGTAAAATACATGGATGCCACGTTTTTAAATATAAATATGGTATCGGCATATGAAAATATAGTATATTTCAGTGTATCGATATTTTTTCTCACCCTTATTATTTAAACTGTCTGGAAGACGATTCTCCCCAAGACTTTTACAAAGAAATCATAAAAAACAGGTGTTTGATATGAAATGAAACTTTCAGACAAATTAGGGTAAAAATACCGGTATATATCATATATCATCATCTAAAATAAACATATCGGGATATGATATTTGGTCCATATCGCCCAACTCTACTTTAGCGTGGCTTATTTGTTAAAATCTTTGTCCTGTTTTCCAAAATTTAGATCATTCATTAATGAGTGCTCTCTACTCACGGTTGATGAAGAAAAGCTGCAGGAAGTGCAAGATGACTAGAAGTGGATAGAAAGCATTGAGATGAACATCAAATGCATAGCCCCACTCCACGTCAAAGTTCCTGCTGGGATGTTTCAGCAGATATTTGTTGCTAATCAACCTGGAAAAGGATAAAAGTCTGTCAGTCCTTAATTTTGTCTTATTCATACAATCAAGACAAACCTACAACTCACCACATAAGAGTTGATATAAGCAGACCGACTCCTATGCAGTCAACAAACACCACCCACAGGAGCAGTTTCAGAGTCTCCAGCACGCCCATGTCCAACACAAGGCCAAATCCTATTGTTGACACTTTATAGTAAACAAAAACAAAGTGCACATACATGAAAGTCATAATCAAGAGTCAGTGTATCGTCAACAAGTCAACAACAAAAAAAAAAGAGATTTACCACACAGCCAGATGCTGAGCAGGACTAGAAATGCAGGATCATCTCTCGCCCACTGATCCTTGGTTTGTTTTCTGTAGTGGAAGTTACGATAGACCCTCTGTGGTGATGTAAACAAGTAAAGCATCTGCCACATGGCAAATTCAAAGTCCATCTGTCTGAAATGTAGCAGTCGCCGTAGGTACTTGTAGCGTTTAGCTCCTGCTGTGTGGCGTGCAGCATCCCTTGAACTGAGGGAGCCATTGCTGTGTGGTGAGGTGGTTGGCAACATGGTGCTGAAAATTAAATTAGAAAGACAAATTAATAACCAATATGTAAAAACATAAAACAAAGATACTCTTATATACACAAAAGGGTATATCAGGTCATATTTGGAGCTTCCATTTGATCATTGTTGTCGTCTACTGTAATAATCTCCTTATTAAATCTAGTCCTCATTTAATATCATAGCATACTTAAAAAATAAACATTTCAAAAACTTCCATTAAATTATTCTTTTTAAAGTACCAGAGATGCTTTTGATTAGTAATTGTGCTTAAATAATAATGATTAGTTTGGTCAATGCAAGGTACGAACATAGACTTGTTTACAAACCCACAATAAAGGGAATACAAACATACTCCAGACATAATGCTTGAAATCAGTCCAACAGCTTAGTATGACTTAACTGTGGCTTAAGTAAAACACGTTTACAATCTAAAGTCGTTATTTACGTAAAACAAGTCATGCAGCATGCCCTCAACAATGATTTTTTAACAATGGCAACTTCACTCATTAATGACTTCCTTACAAGAGCAAGATTACCAGAGTAGGATTGCAAATTTTTACAACGATGAATAAATGACATTAACGTTCATAAATACTTTTTTAAAAGACCAGTTAAACAGTTTGCGTATGGCACCGCACAGGTTACACCTTCTATAAATAGTGATATATTAATTTCCTTGTTAGTTGACGTTGTTTGCTAGTGGCACTTAGCTTGCTGCTAACAAATCCATTAATAGAAGGCAAGTTCAGTTTTATCAACAGCCGCCAAGACATAAACGTCATAAAATTAGTTTATTGGACAAACAGCTTAATTCATTAACTCTGTGGAAATAGTGTTTTTACCTGTTTTTGTTGTACAAATTCACGACTAAGAGAACCAACTCTTGCTCGTTCCTGTAGCTATTTGCAGAGTCGCTTCCTGAACTGTCGCGAAAATGCACACGTAGATACTTCCGGTGTATTGTCGAGACCAGTAACCCCGACGAGATTGTTCTCACGCCCCGCATAAATATGAATTTAAATTTTATAGATAAAAAGACTATATATATATATATATATATATATATATATATATATATATATATATATATATATATATATATATATACACATACCTATTCGAGCAATCTTTCAACATGAAAATAATTTTTTAAAAAAAACTCTTAGCATAGTCGGCCTTTTTGTACATTACAGCATTAGCTACACAAGTAGCGTTAGCTGCACAAGTTTGTTAAGAAAATAAACATGAGGAAAGTCCTTTTTCCCACAGGAGTTTTTTCGAGAACGCACTTTCCAGTGTGGACAGGGCCCCCCATGGCGTTTTGAACAAATCATGACGGGGAAACTGTTCTTCACACTACACCAGTAAATACCCGGTGAGTTCTGGGAAATGTAGTAATTGTTTTCGATTTGTTGCATATTCTTTGTTTTATATATTAAAATATATTACATTTAATATAATTGATCACCAGATTCAGTATTTTCCAATAATGATGTTTTGTTTATTTATCAATTTAAAAATTAATAAAAGAAAAAAATAGACTAATCTTCAAACGGAAGTATGACGTAACGTCATATCCGGTAACGGCATAATCGTTTCACTGGTGGTGTAACTAAGAAAATCGCTGTTCTGGTCAAGAAGGCCAAATAGCAAAAGGTAAGAACCTGGTTCATATTATATACAAGTACGGGGTCGCTATTCTGCGTTATTATATTGTAAGTCAAATAAAAAACATTCCTGTTCTGGACTGCGTGACTTTTGTTTGCTTCTGACAACACGCACTGTCTGTGTCCTTGAGTAGTACTGTTAGCTAACATCATTAGCCTGCAAGCAAGGACTCCTTACTGGAAGGTTTGTGCTACCCCTTATGTCTACTAAAAATACAAGCTGCTTATAAACTTGTGTAAAATTATGATGTCTTAATATTTATCTAGACTTTATGTTTTTTCTCCGTGTCACTGATGGACACCTGCGCTTGTTATTGTTGACAGCTAGCTGCTTACATGACTCGGGATTCAGTCGACATATACAGCCGTGCAACTTTTCATTAAAAAGCTGCTGGTTTCACGTTATTTCCACTGTTGCGAGTTTGTATTTGTATATTAAAAAATCTAGTAAAGATGCCACAGCTGTGTGATTGGGAAGAAGGTGTGAATTTCATGTCAAAAGAGAAGGATTTAAAAACTGATAATATTTCTCTATTATCACTTTCTTTCAAGTTTGTGTTATTAAAAACAATAATGAGTTGTAAATGTTAACATTCAGACTTATTTTATGCACATTCAGTTGGGATCAAGTCCTCTGAGATAATTATGTATTCCCCTTGAATTGTTGAGATTAGGTTATGAAATTGATACAATAGATATTTGTTAATAACAAATCAGAATCAGGTTTATTGAAAGAGTGAGCACTTTACAAGGAATTTGTCCTGATGCCTTGGTGCAGTAATAAATACAAGATACATAATAAAATACAAATAAAGAGACAATATACAAATATACTGTAACAGATTAACATAGATTCAAATAGATATATATAAATGAAAGCACATTGCTAAACCATTTAAAGAGTCAGTTGTTCAGTTAACTGGAAATTAATTAGACAGCAATTATTTTTTAACAATTATTCAAGTTTATTTGCTTCAAAGAATGAATGCTAACTAAATATTTAGGTTAGGGCAGGGGTGTCCATAGATGGTCCTCGAGGGCCGCTGTTCTCCAGGTTTTCAATGTTTCCTCGCTTCAACACACCTGATTCAAATGAAATGGATCCAGCAGCTTACGACGTTCTCCAAAATGACTCGGTAGTTTCATTTAGGTGTTTTAAAGCAGGTAAACATTGAAAACATGCAGGATTGAGGCCCTCAAGGACTGGAGCTAGACACCTCGGGGTTAAAGCAGCTTAAAATTTCACAGCGATTAAACATAAATATTACTTAATAAATAATTTACTTTTCGAAATGATTAGTTGTAATAAATGCAACCTTTTGCATGTTGAATTGCATCTGCATTAAATCTGAAACTTGTTTTTTCTGCAAACACGGAGCATTTATGAATAGGTTGGCACATCTGCAACTCTGAATCAAGCCAGCTTTTCTGTTTTATCCCACAGCGTCATGTTGCGACTGCCAACAGTTGGCCGAGCTCTAGCTGGAGCTGCCAAAGGCAGCCTGGCTCCTTCCACTCCCGGTAAGATCCTTGAATGTTTTTGTTTGCTCAGGTCAAGGTAATAAATTGCAGTCATTTTGTTTCAGCTTTATTTGGCAGGCCCTATTGAACATGTAATTTAGGAGAACGTTTAGCTGGAATTTGACATGCATTTGATTTTATTATCATACTCCAGCAACAAGTAAATATATTTTTGGGAAACTGTACCAGTATTTTTTGCTGAGAATAGATTTTAATGGGTTTATGATGTAGATTTTAGTCATCTTTTGAATTTTATTTGTTTTAAATGTACATCTACAGTGCGCACTCCAGTGCGTGCTGCCAGCAACATGGTGGAAGTGTTTGTTGATGGAAAGTCCGTGGAGGTGGAGCCTGGAACTACAGTGTTGCAGGTAGATAAAGTCAAATGTTGTTTTTCCCACTGCAGAATAAAACCTGTGTCTTATGAGTTGAGTTTTACACATCTGGACCTGAGTCTTGTTGCTAGTTGACATACAAACAGTACGCAGTTAAACTCTGAGTAGTTACAGGTGAAGAATTTGATTGGAAAAACTCATCTTTGAGTTATAGTTTTCATTTGCTCAAGTTTTTCAGTTGTTACTTAAATCCCCCCCCCTTACCCTTCAGGCCTGTGAGAAAGCGGGAATCCAGATCCCCAGGTTCTGTTACCACGAGCGTCTCTCAGTGGCAGGAAACTGCCGTATGTGTCTTGTGGAGATTGAGAAGGCACCAAAGGTATTTCACATCAGACTGTCACGGCAACATTGAAGCGTGGGGATGCTGTAGAGCTGAAATTGTAGCAGGTGTTAAAGTGATTCATGTGTGTTTTCCACAGCCCGTAGCAGCCTGCGCCATGCCCGTCATGAAAGGCTGGAACATCCTCACCAACTCGGACAAAACACGCAAAGCCAGGTGCCCCCTTTGTTGATCTCTGTGGTTTTTGTTTGAATATCATTAGGGATGCACGATATAATCAGCCCCCTATCAGTATCGGCCTACATCGCCCTTAAAACTGAGTATCGGCCACCCCACCGATATTTAACTGATATTTAACCAATCAGGCTGCTGTTTCTAAAGTCTAAAAAAAAAAAAAAAAAAACTTCTTCCTCAAAAACTTCTTTTTTACAGACTACTTTCTTTTAGGATGTTGTGTGGGAACAGTTTATACACGGTCATTTGTGTAAATAACCAAACATTAGGGCTGGAAAAAATATCGATACACTAAAATATCGCAATATTTTCATATGCAGATTTCATATTGATATTTAAAAACGCTATATTGATCTATTTTACTTGCGAAATCTAACAAGATTTCATCGTTCTCTTACGAAATCTCAAGATTTCACGAAAACCCGCGAGATTTCATAAAGGAACAACAAAATATCACGAGATTTTGTTGGTGAAATAGATTGATACCATGTTTTTGAACATCGATATGATATTAGCATATGAAAATATTGCGATATTGCAGTGTATCAATATTTTTTCCCTACCAAATATCCCCTGTTTTGGGGTATTGTTGTTTTGTTTTTGTTCTCAGGGAGAAGAAAATCCAGGTGGTTCTAGGATATAACGCACATATCCTATTAGATTTGTTTGAATAACTGATTAAGTTTGACTTGTTCTAGATAACACAAGTTGTGGTATTTTTCCAATTTTGCACAGGAAATGAATATTATCATTTATTTTTCAGCTTTAATATCGATATCGGTTATTAGCCAGATGAGTTTTAAAATATCGGCATATCGGATATCAGCAAAAATTCCAATATTGTGCATCTCTAAAATAATTGAAGCTTTAATGCTTAAGAAAGACTGGGGTGACCTCTTGCTGAATTTGTTCATCATCAGGGAGGGAGTGATGGAGTTTCTGCTGGCAAACCATCCTCTGGACTGCCCAATTTGTGATCAGGGAGGAGAGTGTGACCTGCAGGTAACTTTGGGCCTGTGCACAGAAAGCCTAATGTAAAATAAGCTCATAGATACTCTACAAACACAGTTTTTTGTTCGTTTTAAATTCTTTTCTTAGGATCAGTCCATGCAGTTTGGAACAGACCGCAGTCGTTTCACAGAAGGAAAGAGGGCAGTGGAGGACAAAAACATTGGGCCTCTCATCAAAACCATCATGACCCGGTGTATCCAGTGCACGCGCTGCGTCCGGTGGGCAACAGCTTGCAACGATGTCAAGATCTTGCTTGCTTATCAGAAAGATTTAAACTTAATATCCCAATGTGTGTGTTTCGTAGCTTTGCCAGCGAGATTGCTGGAGTTGAAGACTTGGGAACAACAGGAAGAGGAAACAACCTGCAGATCGGGACATACGTGGAGAAGATGTTCATGTCAGAGCTGTCGGGCAATGTCATCGATGTCTGTCCTGTTGGTGCGCTCACCTCCAAACCTTACGCTTTCACCGCACGACCATGGGAGACCAGGTGGGAGAGGGTTTACTTCTTGGATCATGTAAAGATATGACTTTTTAACCACCTCTTGAAGTAAAATGAGATGTTAGGTGTAGCATTAAAAGTTGCTTTTGTGCCATATTGTTCCCTTCAGCTTCATCTTCTGTTGTTTTTGCAGAAAAACCGAGTCGATTGATGTGTTGGACGCAGTTGGCAGTAATATTGTGGTGAGCACGCGGGGAGGAGAGGTCATGAGAATAATGCCCAGGCTGCACGAAGATATCAATGAAGAATGGATCTCTGATAAAACCAGGTAATCCATGAATGCATTTAAGCCAGAAACCAAATAAATACTTGGTTCACTCATGAGTTGGTTCTAAAACTTAATATGTGCATTTATAGGTTTGCATATGATGGTCTGAAGAGGCAGAGGCTGACCCAGCCAATGGTAAAGGATGCTTCAGGTCAGCTGGCTCCAACCACCTGGGAGGATGCTTTAACTCGTGTTGCAGGAGCAGTAAGTGTTTATCTATCTGTATTAGGGATGCACAATATAAACGGCCCCCTATCTGTATCAGTCTATATCGGCCTTAAAACTGAGTATTTGACATCGGGCACCCCACCGATATTTAATCGAGCAGCCCGCTGTTTCTAAAGTCTAAAAAAAAAAAACTTATACAAGAAATTCTTTTACAGACTTTAAAGACTACGGGGTTGGAAAATATATCGATACACTGAAATATCATGATATTTTCATATGCTGACATATTAACATTTAAAAACATGGGATTGATCTATGTTGCAAATGAAATGTCACGATATTTCATTGTTCTGTCACGAAATCTTGTGAGAATTCTCGAAAATTTCACAATATTTTCATGTGCTGATATATAATGACATTAAAAAATGCAGTATCCATCTATTTTACTAAGAAATCTCGCAATATTTCATTGTTCTGTTATGAAATCTTGCGAGAATTCACAAAATATCCTGAGATTTTATAACAGAACGATGAAATCTTGTGAGATTTTGCAAGTAAAATAGATCAATGACTGTGTTTTTAAATGTCGATTTTGATATCTGCATATGAAAATATACGATATTTCAGTTTATCGATATATGTTTCCCACCGTCTATTTTTCAAAGAATCGGAAACTGATAACAAAACTGCTTTTTGCAATGACTGCTTTTTTTCAGCTTTATTATCGGTATTGATATCGGCTTATCAGGCACATTGATTTCGGTTAAAATATCGGCAATATTGGATGCATCCAAAATTTTATATCTGTCTTTAGTTATTAATTATTGTGCAGCTTTCCATTTGCAGAGACTTTTTAACCCTTTAAGCTGTGTTAGATTGCCAGATCCACGAGTGCTATTGCTTATATTGTCAAAAATATCAAAGTATCGGTAATGTGTGACTCTATTGGGTAATTGAGATGGATAGCTTACCCTTCAGGTGATCTGTAGAAGTTTTTCAGGCATTTATAGCCCATCCACAGGGTTTACAATCCAGTCTCAAAATGAGGTGGTTAATCAGATTCTGTATGGTAATCCACAATGAGTGATCCATGATAACATGATTATTTACCACACATGTTGCTAAGAGACCTCTTTTTTGAACCAGAAATGATGATTAAGCCACTTCCTGTTAAACTCGACCAACCAGATGGCTTTAAATGACTGAAATGTTCAGTCAGAAGCAGCCAAAGATCAATAAGTGATAAGAAAGTTAACAGCTGTATGAAAAGAATTAAATAATGCCACAAGGTGGCGCCAAAAACGAGCTGAGTTGGAGTTGGTTTTGTAAGAATAGTAGGTGATATTAGCAGAAATAACTGTTAATGGCTGAAAACAGGACAAACAGCTTGTTTCAGTGCCAAAATTATTTCTCGTGAAAGCCACAAACTGAAGTGTTGTTAGTAATGAACAGTGTTTTTGTATTTATGGTTGGCTTTTATGGTGCTGTATCTATTGATGCAGTCATTTTACATCATTTTAGCCTCATGATTCCGACAACAGGTCCTGAAAACATCATATCTGCATGTTGAGTTGAGCTTCTACATGCGTTTGTACATATTTAAAATTTAAAAATTATTAATGATGAATGTGTTTGTGTGTGCAGCTTCAGAGCGTGCAGGGCAGCGAGGTAGCCGCCATAGCCGGAGGGATGGCAGACGCTGAATCTTTGGTATCCCTGAAAGATCTCCTGAACAGACTGGACTCGGAGAACTTGTGCACTGAAGAGCTCTTCCCCATGGCAGGGGCAGGGTAAGGAAAGCTTTCTCTTCTCCTCCTTTCAGTTTAGCTGTTTTTTGTCAGCTGACACGGCTGCCGTGCGGCTTCCTCCTCAGCACCGACCTGCGCTCCAACTACCTGCTGAACACCGGCATCGCTGGCATCGAGGAATGCGATCTGCTGCTGCTCGTAGGAACAAACCCACGTTATGAAGCTCCTCTGTTCAACGCCAGAATTCGCAAGAGGTCATTCATACATCCCACGTTTAATTGCAAATAATGTTTTTGTTAGAATGATATACACACTTATTTAGTTTTTCCATTTTATCTGCCTATAACTGAATGCTTTTCCTCTTCCTTGACCAGCTGGCTTCACAATGACCTGCATGTTGCGTTGGTGGGTCACAATGTCGACCTTAGTTTCACATACGACCACCTGGGAGAGGAGACTTCAGTACTAAAGGAGCTAGCTAATGGCACGCATCCTTTCTGCCAGGTAATGGACACACTGAGCGATTGCAGTGATTTTCTGCCTGTTTCTGCCAAGTTTTACTTATTTTTTTTTGCATTTCAGGTCCTGGCAGGTGCAAAGCGTCCAGTGGTGGTTGTTGGCAGCAGCGCTCTGCAGAGGGAAGACGGAGCAGGCATCCTGAACGCCGTCTCCACTATCGCTCAGAACGCCAGAGCAAGCAGTGGAGTGGAGGATGGCTGGAAGGTCCTCAATGTCCTGCACAGGTAGAAATCTGCAAAGGCCTGGACACATTCAAGAACAGCCTTCTGGGAAGATGTCTGGAAAACCGTACATGCTCATACTTGTTTGTCTGTGCGTGCACAGAGTTGCCAGCCAGGTGGCTGCATTGGATCTGGGCTACAAACCTGGCGTTGACGCCATCAGGAAGAATCCACCCAAAGTCCTCTTCTTGCTGGGAGCTGATGCTGGCTGCATCACCAGAGCGGACCTTCCTAAAGACAGCCTCATCATCTACCAGGGTATACCCAAGGATCGACCGATACAGATTTTTTAGAGCCCAAACCAATATTTTCTCATCAGCCGATGGCTGATACAACCTGCTGATATTTGGGGCCGATACTGCATTTGAGTTGAAATTATTAGGATATAATGAAAAGTAATTTTGCATCTCCTTTAATATAAAAAAAAAGAGCAAAGCACTTCAAATAAATATATAAATAAGAAACCCTATAATTAAATTAGTAATAAATGTAAAATAATAATAATGATAAATAAAAATAACTAAGATAATAGAATAAGATAATAAAAATTAAAGAAATAAAACAATAATAATGAAAGGTCTGTAAATTTTGCGAATCGGCAGATATCAACAAAACGCAAATATCGGCCCAAAATATTGGCTGGTATCGATCTATCCTTATTATACGCGCATAAAGACACAACAGTAGCAAACGCTGAATCTCACAAGATCACAGAGTGCTCAGAGCTGTTCATTTCTACGCATTTAACATCACTTTAAACTCCTCCAGGTCACCATGGTGACGTTGGAGCACCAATGGCAGACATCATCCTTCCTAGTGCCGCATACACAGAGAAAAATGCCACCTATGTCAACACTGAGGGCAGGAGCCAGCACACCAAGTTGGCTGTAACCCCCCTGGGATGGCACGAGAGGACTGGAAGATCATCAGAGCTGTGTCTGAGGTCAGGAGGAAGTCATTCTCATGTGTTTTACCTCCTCTTTCTCTCTTACTGTGAGTAAAAGTAATGTTTCCATGTGTCCACAGCTTGCTGGGGTGACGCTGCCCTACGATTCTGTGGATGAGGTCCGATCCAGGCTCGCTGAAGTCTCTCCTAACCTGGTTCGGTACGATGATGTAGAGGAGGCAAACTACTTCAAGCAGGCTAATGAGCTTTCAAAGGTATAAACACAATCATCTTATTCCTTTTAACTATAACCCTTCTTCCTAAGGATCTTGTCTCAAATACTTTAACTTTTTTCCTGTTAGGCTGTGAACCAGGAGCTCATAGCAGCTCCTCTGGTTCCACCTCAGGTCACTGCAAAGGATTTCTACATGACAGGTAATATGTGACTTCCTATAAATGTGAAAAAGTACAAATTAAAACAGAAAAATGTAAAAATGAACTTCTTATACATGCATTTTGTGTTCAGACTCTATCAGCAGGGCTTCCCAGACCATGGCGAAGTGTGTCAAAGCACTCACAGAGGGAGCCGACGCCGTCGATGAGCCGTCTGTTTGCTGATCACCTGATAAGACCGCAGATAAATATAATTGTCTCCTTTAACCTTGAACACAATATGCTTCTCTGAACAAACTCAGTGTTGCTCCATAATTTAAAATTTCCCTGTTGCTTGTTGTGTACATTTAAACCATTTTCACTCTGGGATCCAGCTTTGTTGGAAAAACGCTGAGAAACGTACTAGAATAAAAATAAAACCCTAAGAATGTATTTACTCCAGTTTAAGTGGTTTTCATTCATTGTCTTGCTATTTTTTTTTCCATTGATAGTCTTCATGTCATGCTGATTTATTTATTTAGATTTGATTTGTCACATAAAGAGAAACGACAGACTGATGGATGAAGAACTCAGGCTTTTATACAGCTAGTGATGAAGATAGAAGTTCCTATAACTTCAGAAATAAATACTTATATGTAAATAAACCAGCCTTACCTGCAATTACTGTATTATAATATCAATGGAGATAAACTTTTTAAAGTTACTGTCAGACTTTTTTTTTTTTTAATGATTTTTCTTCTTATTTGAGGGAGTAAATTACACTCACGAGAAAAAAAAATTACAGTGATTTATTAATTTTATGCATTATGACATTATGTGTATGATCAATAGAATAATCAATCAAAGTGATGTTTTCTTGATACCAGTAAGTTGATGATAAGAGATGATAAAAGTAGGTTTATTTCCATTTATTTCTCTATCATATTACAACATGTACTCAGAATTTAAAGTTCTAATGAGGGATGTTCAGTATTGTTTTTTTTTTTTACCGATATCCGATATACCGATATTGTCCAACTTTTAATTTCTCAAATCAGATATCAACTGATACCGATCTATACAGACAACTGTGAGGGTGTATCTCATATTTTGAGAGATACAACTATATTCTGCTTCGAGAGCAAAGATCTCAAAATGGCTTTAACTCAGTCAGAGGAGTTCATTTTGGACATCTGGCTGCCAGATATCAGATACTAGCAGGTATTAGCCAACATGTGGCAACTTGGTAACTTAACTAACAACTCAAAACCAGATATATTATAAGCAGCTTCAAAGAAAGTCAGTCTGTAGCAGCAGCAGCTGCACTGTAGTCACATGACTCTGAAAGGAATGCTGGGATATGTAGTTCTTCCAGGATAACAGGAACTTTTTTTACATGCTGGACCAACGCTGATAGAATAAGATCGTGTGAGATTTTGTTGGTAAAAATATTAGTCCAAAAAACTATACCAATATTTTTCAATATCACATATTAATGCTGATATCAGCCAATAATATTTAACTAAAAACTCCTGTTTTGCTTTTAGTGCAACAACATGCAGATCTGTAAAAAAAGACTACAGTTACAACTGTAACCAAACATATAATCCATCCCTACTCCCTTGTCTTCAATAAAATAAAATAAAAATGCAATTAAAACTTTTATGAAAAAAAAAAAACTTTTTGAATAACCTTTTTTTTTTAAAGTAAACTTTTATATCTCAAACAATAAATTTGTGATTTTTCCAGGGAGCTCTTGCCAAACAGTCCTGCTGTCACAAGCCTGCTGCAGTGAAAGAAGTCGGTTAAGATATAACGTCACTGCTGAAACTTATGAGCAGAGACAGGATCAACATACTGTAGCTGCGTCTCTCTGCACTCCTTGCCGACTAAACATTTGCAAGATCTTAACGGCACTTTGACTCAAAGGACTAATCTATTTTTCATGGAAAATAAACGTCAAAATACTTCACCCATCTAAACACTTTCCAAAGAAAAAGAATAATAACACAATGTAAGAATTGGTTCTAATTCAGTGATACTTTTAATGTGTTTTAAATGTATAACTTTATGTGCTTGCTTTGGCATGGGGAGTGTGACTTATTTGTATGTCTGTCACGTGTCTTATGTTTTGTTTTTGCTTTTTTTTTAGCTACTTTTTTGCTCCTTTGAATTGCCCTTTGGGGACAAATAAAGTTATTTGAATTGAATTGAATACTTTAAAGGGAAATTTATCATTCCTTTAATGAATAGGCTATAAATAACAGTACAACAATAATAATAAGAGAGGAGCCTCTTCATGTTGCCTGGCTAGCCATAAGTACAAATATTTAAGTACAATCCACTTGAGTTCAAGATCGGATGCAAATCTTTTGGATGAATCAAAGTAATTGAAAAAGTCTGTGTCCTGAAAGGATCCAAAGTGGGATTTGTGCATGGACTTGGACCTTATTCCTTGAGATGAATGGCTCTTGTCATATAGTGTTCCCAAAGAAAGAGAGGTCCTATAACCAAACACAAGCAGAGAGTCACAGACAAGAGCAGAGACTGGAGTCCCATCCCTTCATTCCCAGCCTGCTTAGTGTCTGAGGCTGGACAGCGAGCTATTTCTCTCCTCAGATATCTGGATTTCCCTCAGCTTCAAGGTCAGTATTAGTAAGTTTTGTATTCAGTCATATTTCCATAACTGTATATTGTTGAAAATGTTCATATACTTGGTTGTTTCTCATTCCTGCAAAGTAGCATCATGAGCTACTGTACATGTGTTACTTTTGTTGACTCTGCTCTCCACCGTAGGGCTTTCATGAAGAAAAGGACTGTGAACAAACATTGGCTCTAAGAGGAAAATGGTTCCAGTTAAACTCCTCATTCTGGGAGCTCACAACACTGGGAAAACAGGTAAAATTAAGAAACCTAAAAGTACAAACAGGCTAGCTGAGACAAGCAGAAAAGGATTCATTCGGATGTTCATGAGACAATAAAAAGTGAGGTTTAAGGTCAAGTATTGAGGTGTAAAACTGATCCATTTCACTTAGAAAAGATGTGGAAACATCGCGGCCCACCTCTGTGACCTCACTTAAGGTTTAACATTAAACCACTCGTCCCCTGAAGTGTCTCACTATCAGATTAGAGGGGAGCAATGATTGATTATGGGTTTCCATTTGTCCTACATTGAGGCAAAACATCCAGATAAAGAAAAACCTTAAAAGTAACTTTTTTAAGGTCTTTTTGTTTAATTTTTTTGGTCACACTTTATGGTCACTTTGCATCTCTTTGCATCTACAAGTCCTGTAGAATTGTTTTATGTCAGTTTGGTGAATATCATTGAAATTATGATACCTCTTGCTCAATAGTTATTCTCTATTAATTTTTCTGTGCATCTGTGGTTGTTTAGGGTCGGCTTTCCTTTCTTTTTGCTGCTGTTGTGCATCTGTTCTTTTTTCTTATACAAGTTTACATCCCTTTCTGCTCTTTATGTGTCTGTTTATCCAATTTTAGGTATTTTGTTCAATTATTGCTTTCTGCTCAATATATGTCTTTGATGATTGAGGGCTGTGAGTGTTTTGCATGCCTCTGCTGCTATAATACATTGCATCTCTTAGCGTGCCTTCATTCTTTCCTTTTTCTTACCAATAGATTTAAATCAGTTTGCATTTATTGCATCTTCTTTATCGGCAGCATCATTTAACTGCTTGCAGCCACAAGCTTGCAGAGTGTTTTTGTTGTTTAAGATTTGGTTTTGCATCAAACTGTCATTTTTAGGTGTTATTTTTGTGTAGCTTTTTTGCTTATTCTATACTTTTATTTGTGTCTTTGCTGCATGGAAGTTAATTTCTATCAATATGATGGAGACAATTTAATTTAATTTAATTTATTATTTATTTAATTTAATTTAATTTAATACCATAACATTGTATTTTTTTTTTCAAGATTTGTTTTTCATTTTTTATTTCTTAAATTTTTTTTATATAAAGAGCCACATTTTTTGACCCTTTGAATTTTTTTTTTTTTTTTTTGTCTGTCTGTTTGTTTGTTTTTTGGCCCTTTTTTAATCGATTTTTGGCCGATATCGGATATGCTGATATTTTACTACACATTTGACCAAAACCAATATTAACCAATGTTAAAGCTGAAATGATGTAATAGTCATTCCTTGTGCAAAATTAGAAAAATACTTTGGATCCGGTAGTTGCCAGAGACATCGTAATATTGCACAGTCGGTGGGGTCTTTGTTGTTCCCATGCCCCACGGATTCAAAAAATTAAAAAATAAAAACAAACAAACAAAAAAAGCATACTTCGGGTTTGTCACTAAATAGTACCTGTTATATATTGGTTAATCATATCAGAGCCAATATCAGGTTGATATCGTCCAAAATTAGTTATGAAGCCAATATCAGCCAGTACCGATATCCAGCCAACAATATAGTACATTTCTAGTTGTGATCATTTTTCTCATCATCAGAAATAAACTTGTTGAGCTTCTGTTTCTGTAACAGAAACCCAACAAAAGCTTTCACGCTGCAGGGATCCACTTTACTGCATCAAAGTGACATTTTAAGTGGAACAACTTATCTTGGCTCGCTTTTTATGTCAGAAACTGAAGGCATTATGCAGCAGATGACAGCATGAAATCCCATTTACCTACACTTTAGGATGTCAATGGAAATCTCAAGGCACACACAATATTAGAATTACCAGCTTCCTGAAAATGAATTAAAGCCAAGCATGTCTGGAAGTGCGGAGGGTCAAGTAACAGCTGAGCTGTCCTGTTGACATACAGCGAATCCTTAAACTGTCGACCCAAAGTCAAACAGACACGAACCTTTCACATCAACATAGAGGAAATCTTGTGTTTTTGCTTAAAAGAAACGGTGACCTAATGGCAAACATGACATGAGAAAAGGATGCTGCAGGGTTCAGATCAGATGCAAACATGTTACCGTATTTTCTGGATTATAAGTCACTTTTTTTCATAGTTTGGCAGCTTGTGCTACTTATAGTCCAGTGCAACTTATATGTCAAAATATATACAATTTAACATATTTTCAAGTCTCAATTCATATTGATGACATGAGCCAAGGAGTAAATATTACCGTCTAATGTCAAAAGAGGGCGCTCTAAGCTTGTGACGACTATATTCTGCTTCAAGGGCATAAAATCCCAAAATAGCCTCATCTCAGTGAGAGGAGTTTATTTTGGACATCTGCCTGTACGGTGGAAAAAATCCTCAAAAACATGTTTATCCCTCTTAGTTATGATGTTTATGATCATTTTCAGGCATTAACTTTGGAATTGGACTGATTGGGTCATTTTTAGCTGTAACAAGTAGGATATGAAAAATCAGAAAATCACCCTATTTTAAATAAATCGGTGCGACTCTATGTTTTTTTCCTGTTCATGATGCATTTTTTGACTGAAGCAAATTATACTCAGGAGCGACTTATAGTCCGGAAAATACGGTAATTAAATGTTATGTGTGTGAATTTGCTGTATGTGAGAATATTTGTCAGCATGTGTTTTGTTTCAGGCTTTCCACCCCCCTTCCCAGCTGACATGTCTGCTTTCTGTCTCCAGCACTGTGTGTCCGTTTCATAACCAAACGCTTTATAGGCGAATACGACCATAAAAAGGGTGAGACTTCAGTAAATACTTTTTCAGAGCTGGCATGGAAAAATAATCAAACCCTGCTGGCTGAATATAATAAGTAAGATGTCTCTATAGAGGCGACGTACAGATGTAATCGGACGATGGACCAGGAGACTGTTGATCTGGAGATTTTGGATTTACCTTATCAGGTAAATTTTAGTTTCTATTTCTACTTTTGTATAACAGGAAACAGAATACTGTCTGGACTGTATGTCAGCACTAAATCATGATTTATTTTGCATTAAACCTTTACTGCCTGGATGGAAAGAAATGAGATGTTTTACATGCAGAAAAAGTCAGGCTGCATGGACGTTTATGGGAGAATTAGCATACTTATCAGGGAACACTTCCTGTGTTAAATTATGCTCCGGTAGTCTGAAATAGACACAAAACAGAGCTTACTTCAGGACAAGACTAGTTTGGCACTGGGAAGTCAGTGTTTTGTGGTATTGAACTGTTTCCACAGCACCCAGTCAGATCTACCATTAGCTCATAACATGCTTTAAAGGAAACCAGATGGTGACAGCAAAATCACTTTTCGGTTTCAAAAGTGGCATCTACAAACCCCATGAATGATCAGTATCCCCCAGTTTGTGGCCTGCTTTTTAGATCATGGTTTGTACGGCAATCACTGGCCACTTTATAAGGGACGGGTCACCTCAGAACTGGGTTGGACGCCGTTTGGAGAAACGCCAGTTGGAGATGATGTGAGCTTGGTGACATTAGCCTGCTGGAGAGCCAAAAAAGGGAGCAACAATACTCAGCTGTAGTATCCTCAATTAATCAATTATTCAATGAAACTTTATTTATGAAGCGCTTTTCAAATTAAACTGCGACTCAAAGCGCTTTACAGTTAAAATCATTCCCTCTGATCCCCAATATAATCATGGTCATGTAAAACATACACGCACTTGCACACCAACACCTGCAACCAAGGTTATAATTAGGGATGCACGATATAATTGGCCCCCTATCGGTATCAGCCTATATTGGCCTTAAAACTGAATATCAGACATCAGCCGCACCACCGATATTTTAATGATATCCAAACGATATTCAAACGATATTCAAACACCCTTTCTAAAGTCTAAAAAAAACCCAAAACTACTTCTTCAAAAAATCCTTTTTTACAGACTTTAAAACTTCTAAAGACTAGAGGTGGGAAAAAATATCAAAACACTGAAATTCGGCGATATTTCTTTCATATTGACATTTAAAGCAAGGTATCGATCTATTTTACTCACCAAATCTTGCGATATTTTATCGTTCTGTTACAAAATCTTGCGAGGATTCACAAAAATTTTGCGATATTTTCATGTGCTGATATCATATTGACATTCAAAAACGCAGTATCAATCTATTTTACGAACAGTCTTGCGAGAATTCATAAAATATCGTGAGTTTGTAACAGAACGATGAAATCTTGCAAGATTCTGTAAGGAAAATAAATCAATACCACATTTTCAAATATTGGTTTGATAACGGCATGTGAAAATATCGCAATATTTCAGTGTATCAATATTTTTTTCCACCCCTATTTTTCAAAGTGTCGGAAACGGATAACAAAACTGCTATTTGCAATGATTGCTCATTTTTTTCAGCTTTAATATCGGTATCAATATTGGTTATCGGCCACATGAGTTTTAAAATATCGGCATATGGGATATCAGCCAAAATTCCTATATCGTGCATCCCTAGTTATAATAATTCAGGATTTTTAGTCAAATCAGTTTGTATTTAGTTTTGACTTTTTGTTTTTCAATTCAATTAGTTTTAGTTAGTTTGTTGTGCAGATTTTATTTTTGGGAAAATGTTTAGTTTTAGTTTAGTTTTTATTACTTTCAGTGTTAGTTTTAGTTTTAGGCTTTAGTATTTTTTTTGGGGGGGGGTCGTAAATCATAGGTATTTGTCTGGTGTGACATTCAAAATCATCAGAAATTCACTCAGCATCAAACCGGTAGAGCACAGCTAATAGATTAAATAGAAATAGCTTCATATTGATCCTAAAGGCTAAGGCCTATGTATTAAATAAATTCACAAAGACTAAAACTAAGGATGTTTTTGCATTATCAGTTTTTTACTAACTGTAATTTTTTTAAAATTTATTTCAGTTAATGAAAAAGTTTTTTCAACTTTGGTTTTCATTTTTTTGTTAGTTTTAGTTAAATATAATAAACTTGCCTGCAGCACAGGCAAGCACCCCACCAACCCCCATCCCCAGCTCAGATAATCAAGGTATAAGCCTAGGGCAAGGCTAAGTGTAGATGAATAAGAAGAGGAAACCCATCCAGAAGGGGGTCGTCTTCATCGAGGGCAGCACACAGGCCGATACTACAGAGGCACAGGAGAAGCGCCCACGCACCACACCAGTCAGCCACAGCCAGACGCCACCACCGACACACACGACCCCCCAAAGGAAAGAACAATAAAAAGCAATATAAGAACAGTGAATGAATAAAACTTCCAAAGAGTGATTAATCAAGTCCTAAATGCATTGAGTTTAGAGATGTAAGGATTCATTTAAACAACGATTCGATTAGTATCATGATTCGTGATTTCTGATTTGATTTCGAATCAGATCATATCGTTCTAAATGAGCCAAAATCGTTTATGAATCAAATCAGAAACCATGAATCATAATATGAATGGAATCCTTGTCAAACTGAATTGTTACACCCGTAACTGAGTTGCTGCCATGTGATTGGTTGATTAACCATTTGTGAACAAGCAATAGAACAAGTGGACCCAATAAATTGGCCAGTCAGTAGCCTACAAGCTAACTTTTAGACCTTAGTTTAACTGTATGCAAATACAGAAATTGTCATCCAAAGTTTGACAACTTGCTTATTCCTACATTTTTTAAATCTTATTCATGCATTGATGGGTTAAAACGTAGATATGAAGGAATATTAAATCAATTTGAAAAGTAGTTTTAACTTCACTGCTTGTTTAGCTTTTATAGCAAGCTAAGCTAGCTTCCCTCTACAACTTCATGTTAAGCTATGACTATCTTTATTGAAACCAAATAAGGATACATTTGATACTGTTTCTTTTACATGTCATTAAATGTCATAAGGCTTTGATTTAATTTATTTTTACTTTGTGATACACATTATTAGGAGAGCTCAGTGGCTTCCCTGGAGTCCTCCATCCGCTGGGCTGATGGTTTCCTGTTACTCTACTCCATCACACAACGCCGGAGCTTCCTAGAGGTCCCTCGACTCAAGACACTTATAGACAAGACCAAACACAGTCTCGGTAGGCTGACACTTTACTCTATCAAAGGAAGAATGATCCTTTTTTTTCTCCACAAGGAGGCATGAATATTTCTTCAATCCAAGACGTTCTCTATGGGTTTTGATGCCTTCATTTACAGAAAGAAAAGGATTTCTTTTTGCAAATTTTAGCAAGTCTTCACAAAAGGAAATGTCATATTTGACCAGTTGTAACTTTATATGGAGTGTGTGTGAAGATTCAGGACGTAGACAGCTACCTAATACACAAGCTACTGACCCACTGAACCCGCGGGAACAGTGTGTTCGCTGTTTTTACTCCTTCAGAGTTCCCTGTTTGACATCTGTCTATTGTTACCATCACACATGCACAAATGGAGCTGACATACATTCCTTGTTTGGTAGCCCACCCAGTGCACTGTAGGTCGTCTCTCCAGGCTGCGTGCCACAAGATCATCTCGTTGCCTTATTATCATTTCACTGTATGAGTGTGGATGTGTGTGTTTGTGTGTCAGTTGCTCCCACAGTGCTGGTTGCCAATAAAGCGGATCTGGAAATTGGCAGGGAGGTGACAACAGAGGAAGGACAGAGACTTGCTAAAGATTTAAGGTTTGTATGTTCTTCTTTATGCAAATGTATACTTTAGGCAATAGGAATAGAAATCTTGTCTTTTTTTTCACTTGATACAGTTTTTAAATAGTTTTTTTTATGTTTTTGTGTGTAGGTGTGGTTTCAGAGAGCTGTCTGTGGCAGAGGCAGTTTTAGCAGTGGAAGTTGCGGTGTTTCAGCTCATTAGGTTTGTTTCTGGTGAACTGAGAACAATGCAACGCTACACACTGCACTCGTTTTCACCCTTCCAGAAGTTCTTTCCGTTTATAAGGTTTTGTGTGGACCTGCACAGGTTTGTTGATGTGTTGTCTGGTGTGTGACAGGCTGGTGTTGGATCAGCAGCGCTCCCTGCCAGACCGTCGCTCCTACATGCTGACTGTTCGCCACGCTCTGACCAGGAAACTGACCCGATCCAAGACAATGCAGTGGTGACTCCATGTTTCTTTTCATCGTGGGAAGGAAATTCATTTTTTTATGTCTTTGAGTATTTTAGTCAATCCTTGCAAATAAAAGCTACAGTAATGTGTAAATACCCTTTATGTCTTAATCATTGACTTGTACTTTTATTTAGCATTTTGATATATTCAACAGTTTCAGGAAAATTTACATAGAAATATTGACTTCAGACATTTAAACGTCAATATCTTACGTAGAAAATTCATCCAACACAGGACAATTCTTCAAATAATTGCTCAATATTTCAGGCTTTAAGCAAATTCAGTCAAACCTCCTAGGATTTAATACCAGGAGCATTCGCTCTACTTACAGCATATTTGCTGTAAGATCATTTAGATAATAAATCTTCTTTCTGTTAAGTCTGTTATCTGCATAAGTATTTTCAACAAAAGGCAAACAAGGGAAAGCTGGTAAGTTAGCTTTTATAATAACGTTGAATAAAAGAGATGGAAAACCCAAATACAGCTGCAAATTTTTGTCAGTACAATCTGCGCCACATCTGAATACCTTCATCATGGAGGAATTGTTGATACACTTCAGCCATATGAGGCCTGTCATTGGCATGCATTAGAAGGAACCCAGGGCCCACTGCACCAGCATACTGCGTGGTCTCACACTGGGTCTAAAGATCTCATCCTGGTAATTAATAGCATTCAGGGTACCTCTGGCTAGCACATGGAGGGCTGTGCGACCCTCCAAAGAAATGCCTCCCCACACAATTACTGACCCACTGCCATCTGACCCACTGGCATCTCCACACTGTCACGTCTGTCACATGTGCTCAGTCTCAACCTGCCCTCATCTGTGAGGAGCACAGGGCGCCAATGGTGAATCTGCCAATATTGGTGTTTTCTGGCAAATGACAATCACCCCGCACGGTGTTGGGCTGTAAGAACAGACCCCACATGAGGATGTCGGGCCCTCACACCACCCTCATGTTGTCTGTTTCTGACAGTTTGAGCAGAAACATGCACACTAGTGGCCAGCTGGAGGTCATTTTGTAGGGCTCTGGCAGTGCTCCGCGTTCCTTCTTGCATAGAGGAGGAGGTAGCAGTCCTGCTGCTGGCTTGTTGCCCTCCTACGCCCCTCACTACATCTCCCGGTGTACGAGCTTGTCTCTTGGTACAGATGCGGGCATGAAAAAGTTCCTCCTTTTTCTGCCAGAAGTGGTGCAGCAATAGTGCACTATTACTGCACTATCACTGGCTGAACGATTTGTCCCGCGGATACGTCATCACGCACAGTGTCCAAACTTGGCGTGTGGAAACATCCTTGTTCCTGCCATTCATTTATGCTCTGAAATCGTTTCCCCTGGGCACACAGGCATTTCTCTGTGCGATTGAATTAGCAGACAAGTCGCTGGTAAGTGGCTGGCAGTTGGCAGAAAGGGGAGCTTTTTCATGCCCGCATCTGTATCTCTTCCATGCTCTGGACGCTGTGCTTAGAGACACAGCAAACCTTCTTGACACAGCTGCCATTGATGCCATTTTGGATGAACTGCTGGTTGTAGACGCGCCCCATGAGAACACTAATAAAATTGAAAAGTGACCAAAACATCAGCCAGAAACTACGAAAACCAAGAAATGGTTTGTGGTCACCACCTGCAGAATCTACCTTTACAGGGGTTGTCTTGCTGATTGCCTCTCATTTCCACATGTTGTCTCTCATTTGCACAACAACAGGTGAAACTGATTCACCACTATTATTGCTTCTTCACTGGAAAGGTGATATACTGTACTTGGAGATGCAGCGTATCAGTGCACGTTTGTTTACTGTCTGTTAAACCATTCATCCTCCAACAGAGGGCAGCACACTCATCTTATTCAGACAGTCTGGATCTGGCAATGCACTACTTGGACCATTGAACTACACAGTTGGGGAGGGAGTTCACTGGCCTGACCTGAACCCCCTGGAAAACCTGCTTATAAGAGTGGAAAGCTATTACTGAAAAATGATTTATGTCCCACTGTTAGATGATCAAGGATCACATTTTGGGCTCATGTAACATCTTTCAATTCAATTAGTCAGTTCATCACCAGTCAGTTTGGGAATAAAACATCTGAGGTCGTTGGTGCAGCGTTTGCATGATGTAACTGAGTGTAAAGAAGGGAAGCTGGCTTTCATTACAGTCTTGGCATTTTTCACCACATGCTTTTTGCTTTTCTTTGAACTTTTGAACTTTATGATCAATGATAGTTGACTCGAAAAGGAGACAGGAAAGAGGCTAACAGGGAGGGAAAAACACTGGAGCTTCTTTGGCATCTTAATAGTCTGAAATCAGCAGCGAGAGAGAGAGAGAGGGGAATACGATCTGAGTTTTTGCAGCCATTTGTAGACATTATGGAAAACTGGATGTGCGCTTACTCACTGTCCCTCCACTCCATCCATCATCACGGCCATTTATTATGCATGTAAAATACTCCAATGGTTGTCACTTACCAACAAACCGTAGAGCTTCATAGGCTTCATTTATAAACAGATGATGAAAGTGAGCAGATTTGAAAGTTTTATTAGATTTTTTTTCTATTAAATGTGCTTGTGCTTTTCATGAGCTCATTATGTTAAAAGAGTGATTGGAAAAAGTGATAATTATTAAAGTATAAATTCATATTCACCAACATGAGTGGGTGCAGCTGTGAATCCATTCAAGTCTGTTAAACTTAATAAGCATGAAAGAGCTAAGATGTGACAGCTAATAGTAATTGTCTGCTAGTGATGGAGCGGTGGGGAGAAAACCCTTTATTGACCCAGACAAACATAAACAGCGTGTCCTCCACCTCCGAGCTCTGATTTTACCGCTGCTCTCGCCTGTGATACTAACAAACCCGAGGGGATTAGAAAGACTGATGGATGGAGGGAGGCAGAAGAGGATGATGTTGATCAAGTGGAGGTGATGACATCACAATGGTCACCAAGGAGACAAAAGGTCAGGACCCCATGTCAGCTTTTTGGCTCAGAATAGAAAATGAGTCATACCTGCATCACAGCAAGCGCAGCCAATCGGAAACTGACAGTCGGAACATGCATCAGCAGATGTGCAGCCAATGGTGGAGCTATTACATTCAAACACAAAAACCTGTGGATTTCTTTTAACTATAAACCCATCAAATAGATTTATTTAGGCCCAACTGAAGCTTCAAAGTTAACAGTGTCTACAGAGTAAAACTAGGAACAATATACAAATGCTAAATATGTAAAAATAATACTTGTTTTTCTAGATTTCTTTGTTCTGAGTTGTCTCTTTTAAAAAAAGTAAATGCTTACTTCTCATAAAAGCAGACCTACTGACTTCAATCACTCCATTTGTTCCGCTTTCTTTTCTGGCATCCGCCTGTTTATATCAGGAAATCAGTAATTAATACCATGAAATGATCACACAAATTTCCCCAACTTGCTGTATGCAATGAAAGGTCTATTTGCAGTGTTAGCAGTGCAAAAAAATGTTTGTGTTGACCAAAAACACGTTGCTAAAATGGATGTGCTGACAAATAACCTCTTCAGTTCTTCTCAGCTCTCAGTTTTAAGTGTTTTGGTGTTTTCTAGCCCTTAATGGTTGCTATTTCTCCTGCCATTTTTCTCTTTTAGCACATCTTCCTTTTTCAGTCTGACGATACCCCTGTTGATATGACATAGTTTTTCATGAAATAGTATGCCAATTTCTACATTTTTTTCTATGTTCTTAATATTGTTTTTCAGACTTGCAAACCACTGAATTCTGTTTTTATTAACATTTTTACAAAGTGTTGCAACCTTTTGAAATTGGGTTAGCACACAAAAAAGAGAAAATGAAGCAAGCTGTATTTATTCTATATATATCTCAAAGGATCACTTTTTTTTTTTTTTGCAACCTGGACCTTATTTCTAGGAGTAAATACGTGCACTTACTCACCGGTAAAATTTCTGCATCACTTTGAGTCTTTCGGGAGATGTTACATTGAGTTGCCCTTTGGTGCACATCCATGTAATGGCTCTTTAATTAATCTTTTATTTAAAATAATTTGTTTATGCTCCTGTCTCTTTAAGACCAGGTCTCTTCTGATTGGTCAGTGCTTGTGAAGACCATAGTTGTACAATATTATGAGTTATGAGTGGATAATAGGAATTTCACCAATGCATAGACTTTGGAAATGGGGCGAGTGCTGTCCTTTAACTACCTAACAGTATGTCACTGTAAGGGG
Organism: Atherinomorus stipes; assembly: GCA_023101725.1. Taxonomy (NCBI): domain Eukaryota; kingdom Metazoa; phylum Chordata; class Actinopteri; order Atheriniformes; family Atherinidae; genus Atherinomorus; species Atherinomorus stipes. The sequence continues at coordinate 59,291 of JALJCO010008402.1, forward strand.
GTACAGTATGTTTACTGTAAGTGTAGATCAAATGCTGATTGGCTGAGAAGTTGGTTGGTTTGAACCAGAGAGGGAATGACCTCAGTAGAAACTTTCTTTAGAAGACAAAAACCTATACTTAGCAACCCCACCAAAAAAAAAAAAAAGAAATAAACAAAAAAATGAATGAAATTGAACCAGTTTAAATGAAATATTTAAAAAGTTACTAAATGACTAAACCAAAATAACCTAAATAAAAATTTATATATATATATCATAAATAAAATTAATTGAAAATTGTCTTTTAAATTAAACAATACTAAATTAAATTAAATTAATAAAGAAATAACAAAACAAGCTTATTTAACTGAATATTGAATTAAATTAAATAGAAATTAAATTGTAAAAGAGAGTGATCATGGTTTGAATAACAATTAGCCACAAAGATATCTTGCTGTACTTGCTGCACAACCTCTATCTTTCTTTAGAATTTATAAGGTCTTGGTGGGAATTACTGCAGACAACAAAAGGTCACTAGAGTTATACAACACCGACATGTGTGTGAGAAAAACAAGGGACAACTTATCCCCTGGGGCGAGACACCTCCGGTAAACTGATATTTGAAGGAGAAAGGAGACAGAGAAGGGGTGGAAGCAGAGAAGGATAAAACGATTGATAAGGAAAAGAAGAAATAAGAAGCCAGGAGGAAAAAACCTGGAGAGTAACAGGAGATTATTACATAACAAACCGCTGTAGCCTAAAGTGTGCACACAAAAACCTGATGATAATCCTTTATGATAAAGAGCTCTATCACTTCACCTCCACCACACCCTCTCCGCTGACCGTAATATGAATACAGTCAACGTCTAAAAGTTTGGACACTGTCTTGAATGCATACTTAGAAATCTCAGATCTGAATGGTGCTAAGGAGAGTCTGGATTCATCAGGTTTGTGACCTAGAACCAAGGCGTGCAGCACTCCAAGAGGAAATAAACAAACCTTGAAATAAGTAAATAAAATGCTAAGAAAGGCCTCTTTTAAACAGTGAGCTCAGAAAACAAACATATTGCTTGCAACACAGTGAGCGAGGTTTCGATCACCCTGGCCTGCTGTATTGCAAAATCACCCTGTATCCCATGGGAGAAATAATCTGGGACAGAATGACAGGAAGGTGAAAGAGATAGGAGAGGCTGAGCGATCATGGAGGAGAAAGAAATATCCGTTTCATCTCCACTTTAAATTCCAGGGTGTCAAAAGAATTTTCATAGTCCCATAGTGTGCATATTTTGACAGAATTTATGTATTAAAGTGGATAATCAGAAAGGACAGTTAAAAAAATTTATTATTTTAAAGCATAAATTCACACTCTTCAATAAACTTATTTTAATCCCAAAGATGGATGGATCATAGGCTGCAAATTTACCCAGTTATTATTCATTTCACTGTCTTAATTCATCTTTATTTTAGCCAGGTGCTGATATAAAACACCTCTCCTTTTTAGCGGGATTAAGACTCTTAAATACAGAGAACCTAAAAGTTCAATAAAGGAGAAAAGGGTAAAAGAGGAGAGTAATACAGGCCATTTCAGCATAAGACTGATATGTTAAAGAATGGCATGTTTCCTTTAGGGCAGTTTAGAGGTATTTAGGTTAAAAATAAGAGTGCACAGTTTTAACAAGCAGGAAGAATTTGAGTGGTGAATAGAAGGACTGAAGAAATAAGAAGGCACTTGACCTATACGTATTTTCCAGACATAAGTCTCTGCTGAGTATAAGTCGCATCAGTCAAAAAATGCATCATGAACAGGAAATAAACATATAAGTCGCACTGAACTATAAATCATATGTATATATTTAAAATAGTGTGATTTTGGGATTTTTCATATCCTACGTGTTACAGCTAAAAATGACCTAATCAGTCCAATTCCAAAGTTAATGCCTGTAAATTATCATAAACATCATAAATAAGAAGGATAAGCATGTTTTTTGAGGATTTGTTCCACCGTACAGGCAGATGTCTAAAATAAACTCCTCTCACTGAGATAAGGCTGCTTTGGGATTTTTTGCCCTTGAAGCAGAATATAGTCGTCACAAGCTTAGAGCGTCCTCTTTTGACATTAGACAGTAATATTTACTCCTTGGCTCATGTCAGTCAATATGAATTGAGACTTAAAAATATTTTAAATTGTATATATTTTGATATATAAGTTGCACTGGACTATAAGTCGCACAAGCTGCCAAACTATGAAAAAAAGTGTGACTTATAATCCAGAAAATACGGTAAATAAACTTGGAAATCAGTAATGTGGTTTTTTTCTGAAATACAGAAGGTTGATAAGAAAAAATAAAACTATAAATGTCTTTTGTTGTTGTTGAAAAGCATAAGGCAGCATTATAAAGCAAGTTTTCCAGTTAGTTCCATAATTCATTGGTTCAAGGCAAGGAGGAAGGACCCACTCAAGACTACAGGCAGGAGACAGGTGGGTAGATTTGACAAAGACTTTTTTCTTTTTTAGATGAACAAAAAGCACCTCAAAGACAGGGTCAAACTAAAAACTCGCAGACCATAACAATCAAGGATGAAGGTCCAAATCCATGGTAGAATACAATACTGCAACTTTCATTGCTGTTTTTTAACATTTAGATTTGTCACCAAGAAAATCCCAAGTGGAAGAAAGAACCTTATGGGCTTAATTATATTTTTGTTGCCATAATCTAGGCTAGTCAGTCACAAAACCATGAAAAGTAAAAGCACACAAAAGAACCTAGCATGACGCCCTGTGGCTCATTATGAGGTTGTTTATCAACCTCTAACAGGGAAAACTGAGGGGAACCAGGAAACAGACATAAATTCAGGTCAATTGAGGCATTCATTTTAACCATAAATCTCAAAATCTCCATCTTGAAATCATGGCATGGCAGTCCCTACTAGCAACCTAGAGTTGGGAAAAATGCAGGAAATTTCCCAATTGGGATGAATAAAGTTCATCATTATTATTATCATTATCAACATCATAATTATTCTATTAACTCAGTTATTATAAATTGGTTAATATGGATAATATATTGAATTTGGGCAACAATGTATTGAATTGGAGTGTCTTTAAAAGACAGCTATAAGCTGAACAGGGAAAATAATTTAATTGTTCACCCACTTACGTTTGTATTAGTTGCATTGATTTCATATATCTGACTGCAAATAAATGAAAAGAAAGAAAAAAAAAGATAAGTTTTTATGCTAATAACATCTGTGAGCTGGATGAATATTCATAGGCTAATGGGTCATGGAGTAAAACCAAAGTTTAATGGCTCTCTTTTGAAAGTGAGAGTTGCTTTAAATGATCTAAAATGTGTGTTTTTAGTCTGTTTGTGTTTATTAATATCCTACGCCTGGTTTTGTAGTCATTTTTTGTCGCAAAGGTGTGATTAAAGGGGAAAAATTTGGTGATTTGTGGGCACCGTTTGTTTTCACGTCACTGGGCGGGGTTGGATTGAATATTCATTGGCGCGTGGCTAACAGCGCACGCGAGCGGAGCAGGGAGCAGATGAACAGCATCGTCTCCGCGACAGTGAGCTGGAGGAGGATGTGTGATTCCGAAAAATTTCACGTTTGACACCGAAAAGAAAGTATCTCCAGGACTCAGCGGGGTTTACAAACGGAAGGTGTGAGCAACGGCCGCGCTCGAGCCGTTTGAAAACAAGCTGCCTCATTTTAATGAGTTGATTTGAAGACTTGTGCTCGCGACCAGCCCAAAGAGCCACTGTCCATCTGTCTGAAAAGACTGTAGACAGACACAGACAGTCATGATGGAGTCTATTTTAGACAGTTTAACAGCAGAGAAACTCTATCCGTCCGGAGGGACCAACCTGTTGGACCTGGAGGAACTCAGCGACGGTGATTTCCTCACTAACGTGGTGAGTCCTCGCGCTCATTAGCTGCTGATTACTTCCACATTTTTAATGGGAATAAACTGTTTATGTTTCTTCCTGCTGGAAAATCAGCTGTCTGCGTTTTAATCAAACGCACCCCCACTGACTGTTCCGCCCGGAGCCGGACCTTAGGAGGGCGGTGGAGTTATTAGATCCTGACACACATCCGGGGCTCATACCTTGTGTGCATATGTGTGTGTGTGTGTGTGAACTAATATGAGAGACTGGAAACACCGACACAGACTTGCAAGTTACTGGTTAACTTGTGTGTTCAGCAGCACACCTGGTCATGAATATGATGTGGGGATCTTGGTGACGTTTAATTAATCTTTTTTCCAGTTTTCTCTCAAGTTTTCATAATTAAAACTTCATCAAAGCATCTTAATCACCTCCTCAATGAGTATAACTGAAAGATTCCTGACACAGCCACATGAAAACCATCACTTAATTGATCAAATCTGAGTTTCTACATCATATTTGATTAAAAAAAAAAACCCCATAAATTTAACTTCTCTAAGAGCCATGATGACTAATGAACAGCAGGATGTGATGATGCAGAATCGTGTTTGCTAATTAATGCAATCATCACATGATAGTTAAAGAAGCTGCGAACTCCACAAACAGTGACAGCTATTCTTTCATTCATGGTTTTCAGCATAGTGACACTGTTGCATGTAAACACAGATCAAACTTTAATGACAGGATTGGTTACATCCCTCCAAAGTCATGCATTTAACCTCACTCCATCCAATTCCAAGGGTGCATGTCATGCCTGACTGAGATTTACACTCTTGAGTTAATGACAAAGTGGAAAGATTGAGAACTACTGCGCACAGGGAGGTTAATGTCAACAGGAATGTCTCCTCTTGTCTCTCACTCTCTGTTTTTTCCACATTGTGCTATCCCTGTCTTTTTTTCCTTTTTTTTTTTTTTTTAAACGGTGCAGGTTTTTCAAAGCAGACCTCTATTCTAGTCAGTGAGTCAGCCGTGCAGTCTGCTTGTGGTTTAAACCTCCCCTGTCTCTGTTCTAAATAAAGTAGTCCACTCTCCTATGAAGCCACTAAGCTGGGCTGTGCCACTGAGGGCATGGGAAAGGATGGATGATCATCAGATGCTTTGCTTCTCTGAATTAACCAAATTTCACTCTATACATGTGTGATTTGGACAGATTTATGTTTCTCTACCTTCATCTTTGTCTACATCTTTATAGTGTAAAGTGCTCATTATGCTTGAGCGTAAACATTGAGGGAGAACAGGAGGGCCATTTGGATGTCTGTGGCCTCAGTAGTGGACACCATATGTGAACATAATGCTATGTAATAACTATATTGCCATCCTTCTTTTTGGGTAGCTACAGCAGCAGTTAGAGCAGACTCAAATGCTTGAATGAGTCAGATGTTTCCATGGTAATTGATGGCTCTGTTCACTAATATGTTATAAATTATGCATGCATAACCACAAAAAAAAAGACCATTAGATAAGTATCCAGCATAAATCAACATGAATTACTATTAATTACTGGAAGAATAGAGATGTTCAGATTAATAGTGTGTGACATGACGGGCTTATAAAGTGCAACTTAAAGCAAAATTATAAACCAATTGACAATATGAAATTATGTTTTGTAAAGATGAAACTGCAAGTTATTATGAATTAATTGACAGGGCATCTAGATGTTAGGCCTTGTGGATCCTTTGCATATTGATTCATGTCTTGTCCTTTAAATATCTTTCAAAATATCTTTTAATTGAAAAAAAAAAAAGTAGTACACACAGTTAGGGATGCACGATATAATCGGCCCCCTATCGGTATCGGCCTATATCAGCCTTAAAACGTAATATCAGACATCGGCCACCTTACCAATATTTATTTAACTTAAGACTAGGGGTGGGAAAAAATAGTGATACACTGAAATATCGAGACATTTTCATATGCTAAAATCATATTGACATTTAAAAACGCAGTATCGATCTATTTCACTAACAAAATCTCACAATATTTCATTCTGTTACATAATCTTGCTAGAATTCATGAAGATTTCACGATATTTTCATATGCTAATGTCATATTTACATTTAAAAACGCAGTATTGATCTTTTTCACTATCGAAATCCGCAAGAATTCATAAAATATCGCAAGAGTTTTTAACAGAACGATGAAATCTCGCAAGATTTTCTAAGTAAAATAGATCGATACCGCGTTTTAAAATATCACTTTCATATCGGCATATGAAAATATTGCGACATTTCAGTGTAGCGATATTTTTTCCCACCCCAGTTTTTCAAAGTGTCGCAAATGGATAACAAAACTGCTATTTTCCATGACTGCTTATTTTTTTCTGCTTTAATATCGATATCGATTGTCAGCCACATGAGTTTTAAAATATCGGCATATTGGATATCGGCCAAAATTCCAATATTGTTCATCTCTACACACAGTAAACAAAGGCAAAACGGACCTAAAGCATTGGGATTTTTCTGCAGAATACTGCTCAGCCTCTTTCCTCAGGAGAAGGGAGGTCTTGCATAGTTCTAGGTGTTGATTTTATGCACACATTTATAACACAGCAGCTATGTAGCATCACTGTCACTCTCAGTATGTTAAAGTGATGCCATTCATTCATATGTCTGTAAATGTGAAGGACAGAGCCACTGTGTGCGTGATCATTTGCAATTTTGGCAAGACATGAAATACAGCATAATGTGATTATAATGTGCACTCTAAGAGGATGGAAACCCCTGCTGTCTGTCAGAGGAGAAGCTGCAACATCACACAAAACTGTCAACCCTTTTAGAGTTGGTGTTTTTGTTTTGCCATGATTTATATCAAGCTAACAAACAAAAATAGATGGGAGAAGTTAAAAATATTGATATATGGTGTGAGAGCCTCAGCTTCAGCTTCATCTTTGATACTTTTGCTTCATTTGTTTGGCTCAGATACTGAGTAAAATACAGCTCTGCTGCAGCCAGCCCAGTCACAGTAAATAAAACCATGAAATAGGACAAAGTTTTGACAATGTTGTTCATTTATTTAATGATTCCTCTAAATGAGTATGCATCATTGCTTTGTCAGCCTTTCCTTTAACTTGATTTCTGCAACCCCATGTTGAAAATGATTCGTATGTTACTTTGTACAGCCATGTCAGATTTCCAGCTCATTATGTTTCTGAAATGCACCCGGGGACTCATTCTTACATGACACTGCCATTAATGGGACACAGTGCATGTGTGAAAGGTGTCATTGCAGTAGTAGTTACAGCAAGTCAAACAACACAAAAGGGAACATGAGAATTACCTCCTTAAGTTGCAGAATAAATGGTTTTGTGTTTCATGATGGTTGCCCTTCTTGATTCTGATTCGGCTGCATGTCTCTTCCTGTTAAGATGTCACCCCCTGTGATAACATTCTTAGAACAGGGGGTGAATCAAACTGAAGATTTGATGCAATCTGGTTTCCTTAGCAAAGCAAACTTTTGATAAATTGACATTTTGTCTTTTCTTCTTTACTTGTTTCTTTACAAACAACCCTTAAACTGTGATGAAACAGTATGCACCATTTTCAGATGAAAACAGTTTTAGCTCATTGGTTTTTATGAAGGCACGCTTTGTGATGCATTTCAGCTGGGAGTTGCAAACTTCCTGCTCTGTATTTTGCTTACCTCTTTCAGCACAGACTGTACCCTGTTGGTACCCAGAGGGAGGAAGAAATAGGTGTGCATAAAGCTGATAAAGGTAAACTTTGAGTCATTATAAATCAGATAACAGTGCAAGCCATCTTCCATTAAAATAAACCAGCCATTCTTGTTAAAAGAAATAACATGAAAATGTTGAATATTGCAAATCTCCAAACACAACTTTAACTCGCTGAAAAAACAAAACAAAACTGGGCTTGTTGAGCAAAGCATCTCTGAATCCCAGTCAGGAATCTTGCAGAAAGTTCAGTGAGGGCTAATAACAGCCGGAGGTGCATACAAGCTTGGCAATTTAATGCAAGCAATCCGGTTAATGACTGCTGGCACAACTACTGGACAGGGTGATGGTTACATCATGGATCACTCTTAAACAACACGATTTATTACCTGCTAGAGGCTCATTGAATTCTGCTGCAGATCTGCATGCCATTCTCTAAAAAGCCCAGATGAAATAAGAACAGGGCTGCCACAAATAATTTTTTTCTTAATTGATTGTAATGGGGATCTTTTTTTATTTATTAACCCATTTTGATCTGATGCACCCTCTAGGCGTTAAAACAGCAATACCCACATGTTGGGATCAGGTCTTATCTATTGTGTAATACAGCATCTAAAAGCCTAAGAGGGCATACATGTAACTGTGGCAACAACAGTGCTTCTTTTTTAATATTTTCTATATTCCAGGGCCACTTTAATTGAGTATGAACAGAAAAGCATGATTTTAGAATTTTTTGCTCTAATGAACCAAATACAGCTGAAGTCTTGCCCTGTTTTGTGTGAGTAGCCTCAAAATTTAGATGTATTCCTAAATCTCACTCATATTCCAACAGAAAGCAGCAAATACACCCATCTAAAAAGCTAATATCAGACATATATTTTATAATATTCTTAAATTTTAAATTAAAAAATAAATACTTACCAAATTAAATATCGCTGAATAATATTTATTAATCCCAAATACTGTATTTTTAACCAAACAATACACATATAAGGTGAGAATAAATAAAAAATCTCAGGTTTTTACTTATACAGACACACTTATTCACACATTTAGCCTTTCTTCTTTATTTCTAAAATTTAGATCTAGCTTTTCCTGCTCTTTTCTTTTGCTCTTAATCTCCATTTCTACTTAATTCTATTTTATTCAGTTCTACTCTCCACTCAGACCCTGTACTCCAGCTATAAAAAAGGCCACACCCATCTCATTTACATGCCTGTTGCTGATTGGCTCCTCAGCTGCCAGAAGGAATGCATAAAGGCATGCAGCAGTGTGTGCAAGAAGGAAAAATTCTCCTCTACTGTTTTATTGGGAACTATAACTTGGTTTACTTCTGTCTCCCTCCCTCACACACACACAGTAACGACCTCAGCTCCCTGCTCTCACTCTCAAATGTAGTTCAAGTGAAGGCAAATCCTGCCAACCCACTGCAGCCACACACCACCACATGAGGCCAAATACAGTCAAGAACATTGGCTTTTTCTTATCTGTGGCAGCCAGGATTACAGGATAATGACATGACTTTTTCAGCTCTCCCAAAAGTGCAGTTTCATTTTATACTGTAAAGAAAAAAAAGCTTGCTTTTTTATTTTATTTTGTTTTGTTTTGTTTTATTTTATTATTTTAATTTATTTTCCATTTTATTATTTGCTTTATTTATTTTTCTCACAAATGTATATTTTTAAATTTTAGTTTTTATTTATTTATTTATTTGCACTAACAGAACATTTTAAGTAGTATCCCAGTAATTTAAAAAAATTAACCACAAAACCTTTGTTATTTACTTTATACCAAATTTTATAATGATACATTGCTGTAAAGACAAATGTAAAGAAAAAAAACAGTTTTAAAGGTGTGATGGCATAGCAGCATAAACTATTTCATGTAGCTGATATTGCTGCAAACGTCAATTCTCCAAAGAAAAATAATGTTACTTTCTTCATAAGGGGTCGGCATGCCAGATTTTCCTCCTCAGAAAAAGGGTTGGGTATGGTAATGATATGATCTGCCCGGAGACCAACTTCACTTAATTTTTGATTGGCTACAGAGGCTATCTTTTAGCATCATGGGTTCTTCAGACGGTAAAGAAATTTTTTCTCAGACAACACAGCATTTAGAAAATAAGTAAACTTACAGGTAATGACAAAGTCGTGGTTGCCTCCTTCAGTGTTGCTGCAGAAGTTTTTTTAAAAAATCTATTTGTTCATAAACCTTGACTTGAATTCACCCATGTTCAGGAATGCAGACTAGCTCATTTGATAACAAATGAGCCTCGTTTTTGGCTGTTTGTGAATTCCTTATTGACCCATGTTGAGATAGATATTGAATTAATGGGCATTCATTATTTGACCAATTTGGGTCAACCAAAAGGGGCAGTCCTTTTGGATGTCTTTATTGTAGGGATGCACGATATTGGAATTTTGGCCCATATCCGATATTTTAAGACTCATGTGGCGGATAACCGATATCGATACCGATATTAAAGCTGGAAAAAAATAAGCAGTTATTGCAAATAGTTTTGTTTTCCGTTTCCGACACTTTAAAATATAGGGGTGGGGAAAAATATCGATACACTGAAATATAGCGATTTTTTTCATATGTCTGTATCAAATTGATATCTTAAAACGCGGCATAGATCTATTTTACATACAAAATCTCACAATATTTCGTGAATTCCCACAAGATTTCATAACAATACAATGAAATATTGCGAGATTTTGATAGTAAGATAGATGGATACCGCTTTTTTAAATGTCAATATGATATCAGCATATGATGTTTCAGTGTATCATTATTTTTTCCCACCCCTAGTCTTTAGAAGTTTTAAAGTCTGTTAAAAAAAAAAAGAAGTTTTTGAAGAAAAAAAAGAAGTTTGTTTTTGTTTTGTTTTTTACTTTAGAAACAGCGGGCTGATTGGTTAAATATCGGTGGGGTGGCAGATGTCCGATACTCAGTTTTAAGGCCGATATAGGCCGATACTGATAGGGGGCAGAATATATTGTGCATCTCTACTTTATTGGTCTTAGTTGAATTCAGTCTGTCCTTTGCAATGTTGATGAAATTGCAAAAAGTGCCGCTATTGTGAAAAATTGTGGCTCAGACTGGGATGATTCAGCGGAGTATTATCCTTTGAGAAAGCAGTTTTATAGAGTAAGGAAGTTTGCCTAATGTGATGTTTTGTTACAGCCAGCCTGGCTTAATAAACTAGCCGGTTTGGTGCCTCCCATTTATGGTTCTGTTACTTGTTGATGGGCCAAATGCTGGGACAGAAATACTGAAATGTGAAAGCTTCTTGAATGGAAAGATAAAGCATAATTTCATTTAGCTTCAGTTCATTTTCAGCACACAAGCCACAAATTACTTAGGGCAACATAAATCTGCTGTCGACATTTGTTTGAACAAATCCAAGTGAAGGCCAAAAGTGAGATTGTATGGCTTTTTTTTTTCTTAAAAGGCTTTTTCTTTGGCATTTACATGATGTTCTGAAGCTTTTACAATTGTTTCCACAGTAATATTCCTTCCATAATGTCACCCAGTTGTGTCTAGGCTCTTGGTAAAACAGTTAATCCCTGTGCTTTCTCTCAAAGAGAGATTGAATATTCCTCTGAGATCTATAAGCACATGATTTATTATTATTATATATATATATTTATTATATAAATCAAACTTCACACTTCTTTTTCTGCCTCCTTCACCTGAGCCAAATGAAAGGCGAGCAGAGAGATGAGTTAAGGCTCAACACGGTTAATTACAGACACACAAAACAGTCACTCTACATTTATAATTACCCCTTGCATCTCTCTTTCCCAGCTCACTTTGTGTGGCTTACATCTCAGATCCGTCCCCCCTTAATGACACCCCAGCACTGAAATGAGATGCAAAACCTGTCAACTGCTTTTTGACAGCTTTCCTCCCTCCCAATCAGACTCTTTTTCCCAGCAGAAAGGGAAGCGTTTCAGGTGATAACAGGTCTAGTTTTCAGCTCTTCTGCTCACACTGACAGCAGCTGTTCTAGCATCAACCATCCTGATATTTACAAGCTCAGTTCTTCTTCCACAAAGCTCAGCTACAGAAAGGTTCACAGGACTAATAAGTAAACACTTACAAGGAAGACATTTGGTGGGAAATGAAACCTTCCTGTAACCTTCCATTGACAGCAGTGAATGTCAGGTAGTGGAAGCGTGACATAGATTAGCATCAGCATTACATTCAGTTCGGGAAATAACGCTGGTGAATGTTGACCTTTTGTCTGAATAACGGCTTGGTGGGACTCTGCTTTGTAACATACCTGACACATTAACCCTGCATATTATAAAGAACAGTTTATAGTTTTAATAATCAGACTTAATCAGTTCTTCGTTTGTGACATAAGTGTCAGATGCATGAGATGTGAAGATTATCTCATTTTCCTTATAAAACAATATTTGTTCACATTTTAATCGTAAAATCTCTTTAGATTTGAACTGAGAAAACTCCATGCACAAGGCCATGTTACTACACATGTTGCACCAACTGCAGAGGAGGTCTGTGCTGCTGCTTTGCTAATTATAAGATATAAGGAATGCTGGAAGCCTTTGATTATTTTAATGATTGCTTTACTGCGCTGTGACAGTGCGTGGTTTTGTTTGCCACAAGACAAACTGTAAAGACACTTATCTGTGTTTCAGTGGGATACATACTCCATTATCCACCTTTTTTCTTTCTTTTTTTTCTTACCTGCTTTTTCTATCCCATGTGACACCCTCTTCCAGATTTTCTGCCCTCAGCTAGTCATAAAACATAACAGAATCATTATTTGGTTAATAATCTCAAACAGCAGGAGCAGGAGATGTTAATGAAACACTTTGTGCACGTCCAGGCCTGAGAAGCAAGTGTATACCTGCACATGAAGGTTGAAGGAAAAAAGCAGCATGCCAGGTGATGGATAAGAAAAAGATGAGCGTGCAATTGTAGGTGAAAGCTCCATCACAGCCTCCAGATGTCTTAAAAGTAAGAAAGTGGATAACAGAACTGAAGGCCAGTGTTGCAAATGTAGCAAACTGGCAGAAACTTGAAGATCTGAGCGCAATATTATTATTATAGTGTGGGTTGTTCCAGTGGAGACTGCACGTAATGCTGCTGGACTAATGCACCCTTGAAAGCTAATTTTAGATCAAACATAATTGTTTCAATTATGAAACTTTTCCCTGCTTTTTCTCTCCCTGTCCATTTCTCCCCTTATGACACCAATTAGGAAGTGTATTTTTGAACAGTCCAGTTTAAACGTGACCCATATTCCCAGAAGAGCACATTTAAAAAGGGTGGTGTTGAGATTAGATATTGTTCTAACATTTTAGTGCAACAGGAAGCCGAATAAGGCCGCTCTGTTCAGATAAATGCTCTATTTCTGAATATGCTTGTGTATGAATGAAGTATTCACCTGTGTGTGTGTGTGTGTGTGTGTGTGTGTGTGTCAGAAAGAGCGACTAGGCACACGTGTTTTTGAATAGCGGCTTTGAATTCAGTTTAACAGTTTTTAAGTTTTAAACAATTTTAAATGTGGACAGAGTATTCTCCATCTCCACCTCCAGCTGCTCCTGAAATTTCCTGCTAATACCAGGGATGCACGATATTGGAATTTAGGCCGATATCTGATATGCCAATATTTTAAAACTCATGTGACCGACATCGATACTGATATTAAAGCTAAAAAAAAAAAAGTAGTCATTGCAAATAGCAGTTTTGTTATCCGTTTCTGATGCTTTGAAAAATAGAGGTGGGAAAAAAATATCAATACACTGAAATATCGTGATATTTTCATATGCTAAAATCAAACAGATATTTAAAGAAGCAGCATCGATCTATTTTACTTACAAAATCTTGCAAGATTTCATTGTTTTGTTACAAAATCTCACAATATTTTGTGAATTTGTAACAAAACAATGAAATGTCGCGAGATTTTGTTAGTAAAATAGATGGATACCGTGTTTTTAAATGTCTATGATATGAGCATATGAAAAATCGTTAAATTTTTGTGAATGCTTGAGAGATTTCGTAACAGAATGATGAAATATCGTGAGATTTCATTTGTAAAATAGATCAATACTGCATTTTTAAATGTCAATATGATATCAATATTTTTCCCACCCGTAGTTTTTAGCAGTTTTGAAGTCTGTAAAAAAGAAGTTTTTGAAAAAGAAGAAGTTTTTTTTTTTTTTTTTTTTTTTTTTTACTTTAGAAACAGCGGGCTGATATCGGTTAAATATCTGTTAAATATTGGTGGGGTGGCTGATGTCTGATACTCAGTTTTAAGGCCAATATAGGCCGATACCAATAGGGGGCTGAATATATCAAGCATCCCTAGCAAATACAAATGAAAATGTGTACAAACAAATATCTAATCCTAAACCTTCCTCTGTGTTCACATTTCTCCAGTTGTCAGTTGTTATTTCCGTCATGTTTTGGTTGTTTTGCGCAGCATCTGTGTTTATCCTCCCACTGCGATTGTGTTCATTCGGCAGCTGCATATATCCCAGAGTTTCACCACAAACGCTTGACCTCTCACACATAGTCACAAATATCGTGGCGAATGCTTTGAGATAATACATGTGTAAATGTTTTCAAGTTGACTCGTCTGAACCTACACACACAACTAGGGATTTCCATGACTCATACAGAACATATGGGCTTAAATCTGTGTGTGTGCTATCTTGGATGCTGCAAGCAGCTTTGCTGCAGCCTTATAAAAGTCAAACATTCCTTTTATTGACTATAATAGGAGTGCTCAGGAAGTCCTCATTTTTACCTGTGGTGTGCAGTTGATGAAATCAAATTCCCTGCCCCTCCGTCTTTTATCTCACCGTCCAAAACAATAAGCTAAAAGAGGCTAAAACACAGAACGCTGATAGTAACCACAGAGGTTACTATCAGTCTACACATGTTGCTATTAAAAGCTATTAAAGATAACCGTGTATTTATTATCCCTGTCATGTCTTTATTATTGGTGGCCCTGGACTAATTTTGATCTGCTGTGACAGTTCTAGTGGAGAGTATCAGATAGTTTCCAGGGATAAAACATGTGACTGTTTTCATTTTTTGTTGTTGTACATGTTGCTAATTAAATCAAGTTATTTCTGTCACTGTCTGAGGAGCCTCCAAGCTGAGAGTATTTGGGTTCCAACCATGTGTGTGTGCTTTTGTTCTGCTCTCTGCATGTTTTCTCAAGACCATGGTGACTCATATTGTGTGTGTGCGTATATTCATATGTGTGTAAACCAGAGCACCGTGCTGTCCTAGGCTTCCAGAACACCATCTCTCGGCTCAGTGACTCATTCATGGAGACGGAGGATTAATCTGCTGATGTTGTTTCCCATTGATTGACTCTTCATGCCATCAACACGGTTTAAAGTGCCTTGTTTCTGGCACCGAGAGATAATCTCTTGTTGGGCTGAAACTATACCTTAATTATTCGATCATTTCATTTAGAGAAAATGGTTTGTGTCATTTCACAACTATCTTCCTGTTCCAGCTTCTCTAGCGTGGAGATTTTCTGTTTTTCCCCCAATAATGTAATTTTTAAGCTGAATCTAGATTTCTGACTTGACAAAACAAAATATTAATTCCTCTCGTCATTTTAATAATGAAAACAATCATATATAAATGTACTGTATCAGCTGTTTGTGAAATAAGTTGAAATTGACAAAAGTAATAATAAATAAAAATTCTATGAAAATCATGACACTGATTTTGAATTGTGATTCGAAAGAAATATTAAAAACAAACACACACACAAAAAAATAAAACGAGTAACTAAATTTTTTTTGAAGTATTTTGAGGCAATCAGGTGTTTTCTCTGATGTTCAAAAGGACTTCTGCACCTGCTGACAGTTATTTTGGTCCACTGTTCATGAGAAAGATGCTCTAATGTGTCTGGGACAGTTTTATTTGTTGAAAAATAGCCATTAGATACAGCTTTTTGTATCTATTTTCAGGATGTAATAATTAATACAAAATAATTGTACACACATAGAGTTATTTCCAGAAGACACATTCAGATCACAGTTTGCGATCAAAAGGCTTAAAATGCAGATTCTCGTCTTTAATTTTAGGGGAATATAGAAGCGTACGTTTGTGACACTTAAAGAAGCTTTACAGGCAGATTTTGAATGCATCAGCATCGGTTTCCCTTTTACTACACCTGCCTTCAGGTGGAGCTTTTTAATCTTTTGGAAGTGAAACTGAAGGGTTGTGATCTCATGATAGAATATCAAGAAAAACCCAAGTTGTTTTCTTTGTAGTTCTTGGGCCATTATCTGAGAAGCACCACAGGTCAGCTTTAATGTATTTGGTTGATTCTGAGGGCCAGTTTTTATCCCGTATACACTTCATAGATCAGTTCACTGCTTCAGTGCTTTGGAATACGCGCATGCCAAATCCATGAAACTACCTCCATGTGTTGATGAGGCGATGATGCATCCCTGCCTTGTCTTCTTTTTCTTGTCAGGTTAATCTTCATTTAATCTTTCCAAGTCATGTTGCTTTGGCTTTAGGAGAAATCTGACGTGCCCTTTCTGTTCTTGAGACATATGAATGGTTTGCACCTTGTGGTGAAACATCTGTATTTGCTCTTGTAAAGTCTTTTCTCTCTGGCAGTCTCGGATAATGATATGCCAACACCCTGGAGAGTGTTCTTCTCTTGGCTGGCTGTTATGAAGTGGTTTTATTTTACCATGGGAGGGATCCTGCATCCACCACAGTTGTCTGCTGTGGACATCAAGGCTTTTTTGTTGTTGGATGTGATGAAGTCATACCATCGAAATAGCCATTTATGTTTCCGTGTTTCTGTTTATGTGTTTCAGCCTTTTTCAGGTGACCAGATGGAGGACTTCAGCAGCGAATTATTCAACAGTTTCTTCGATGACCACATATTAGAGCGACCCCTACTGCCAGACAGACCCTCCCTCCTTCACCTTGACATGGACAGCAGCCCGGGTAAGTTCAGCTTAATCACGATAAGAACGTGTATGCCACACTCCGCACAGCTCCGCATGGTTTTAGAGTTAATTAACTGTTGGAAACCTTTTATGGGAAGTAACAAGTTTTCCTCGCAACATCTCTTAATCTGTTTGAAATACATATTTGTTTCTTTGGGTAATCATTGGCTGTGTAGCCGCCAGTTGTTTCACTCCATCACCAACATTTGGTTAGAAAAAAAAAATCCCACAATCTCATCACTTGTTTTGATTTGAAAGCCTTGTGGCCATCTGTATCACGATGCTACTCCCAACTCACATCAACACTGGGTCCTTCCCCATCAGAGAGGTCGAATATCATGATATAAGAGACAGCGTCTTTGCCAAGTTTGTGACATCTAAACTTCTGCTTCTGCACCAGCGGGAAATGCATTAGACTCACTTGTTACTGGATCCTGCTAAATCTCCTGAGAGTCGGTGCACCGCAGGCTCGCTCAGTCTATTGAATCTGTCGTCATCTCGCTGCACTTCGTGCCAGGCTCATCACTTCAAATCAGTGTCCCTGTCAGGTGTTGCCATGGTCACAAAGACGGCAAAATAACTGAATAAGAGGCGGAAAGAACTGAACTGTATGTTTCGTTACTCTCATGCGCTTGAGTCATTTATTTTTTTTTATACGTAAAACACCTCAAAAACCCTCTCATTTGGTTGGGCATGGGGATATTTCTGGAACAAATTTATGGCAAAAGTCAGAATCAAATGCTGCTAAATTGACATGAAGGCCACAGCAGATGAGGTCAAGTTTGCATAAGAGGGATTTTTTTAGCCTAGTTAAAAGCTCAGTGATGAATACATCTAAAATTATTATCTTACATGCAGTGGGTGCATATATGAATATCAAGGGAAAAGATTTAAAATATGGCATTTTAATAACTGTAGGAGCTGTAACAGTGACAGTATCAGGTTATATGTGCTGTGAACCTGCATGAATATGTTTGGCTGTTGCCAGCGATCCCAATAAGCCAAAGCAAGTAGAGCATCAGAGGCCTGCCTGAACTAAATCCTCATTACTATAGACAGGTGAAGCCAGAAATGTTACATTTTCCATCCTTCTGAGAAGGGCTTTTAATCTCACAGATATTCAAGCAGAGCACAGCTACTCTTTGAGTGAAGACTCCGCCCCTCAGAGCCCAGCCCTGTCAATCAAAATGGACCAAGAGTCTGGTGGGTCATTAAATTTATTTCCAGATTTTTTTTTTTTTTTAGCTTATTGAAAATTGTGAGCAGCCAAACACAACTGCTGCTGCTGACTGTCTCCCTGGTGATAAAACATGGTGAAATATGTGGGATTATTAGATGATCTTTTTCCATCATATCATATAAACATAAAGTGGTGCCTGTAGGAAGCAAGACTATGAAAATAATCTAGATTTCAAGTCCTCTTTAGTTCGTCTTTCTCTCCCTTTCCCACTCGCCATCCTCATCCTCTCGTCCTGTCACCCTCCCTGTCTGCGTCTCCACCCACTGTCTGTCTGTCTGTCTGTTTCTCCGTTTGTCCTGGGGATCCTGCAGTCTGAGCAGCGGGATCCCAGTCTGAGCAGTTCTCCTCCAGCTAAGCCCTGCCCACCTAAGACACACACTCATAAACACACACAGACCCACACAACGCTATGACAAGCATATGGTTTCAAGTCTGCAGCTTCAGCCAAAGCCAGCGGAAACTCTTTCTCTCTCCCCTGTCAGGTTATCTCTCCCTCTTCAGCTCCTGCTTTCTATCTGCTTCTTTGTCTCCTTTAATCCACCTTAATCCCCTTTATTGGGATGAGTATCAATTACATACTTCTGCAAAAGCACAATGAGTGTAGCTTCTATTTAAAAGAAGAAAGTAACTGTCTGTTTTCATTTTGTGGACATTTTTTAGTTCGACTCCAAGAAGCTGGATATTTATTTAAATAATATTTGAGATAATAAAGTGATGTCAGACTGAATAAATCAGAGTGAGGTTACTTTAACCCAGTACTCTGTGTTTTTAGTTTCAAAGTCTGCACACAAAGCATCACATTATATATTGCCCTATTAATTTTCATATAAAGGTATCTTCTGTATTTTTTCCTTTTATCCATTAGTCTGCAGTTGCATGACAGTCATCTGCAGATGCTCACACACAGATGCACATCATATATTTTTAAAATCTTTTCCAGATAATTTGGTATTAGACATGAATAAAAATGTATTGCAAAGAAGGAAAACTTACCCACATGATGCCATTGTTACATTTTGTGCCTCGGCTTAAAGGAGAACTAGCTGTCTGACTCTGGAGATCTCCACCTGTTGAATTCAGCTGCATTGGTTTTACAGACGGAAGAGCTGCATGTCTGATAAAGCCATGTGCTGCATAGTTTTCACCCTCTGATTTTGAACAGTTCCAAAGCTGTGTGACACTGCTGTCAGAATTAAATACATACAACGTATACATCACATGATCTCAAAAGCTCATGCTAAAAGTTGGGAAATATGAGACTCGTTTTTCCTAAAAGCATCAGGTAGGGATGCATGATATTGGAATTTTGGCCGATATCCGATATGTTGATATTTTAAAACTCATGTGGCTGATAACCGATATTGATACCGATATTAAAGCTGAAAAATAAGCAGTCATTGCAAATAGCAGTTTTGTTATCCATTTCTGACACTTTGAAAAATAGGGGTGGGAAAAAATATCTACACAATGGAATATCGCGATATTTTCATATGCCAGTATCAAATTGATATTTAAAAACGCGGTATTGATCTATTTTACTTACAAAAATCTTGCAAGATTTCATCGTTCTGTTACAAAATCCCACGATATTTCATGAATTCTTGTGAGATTTTGAAACAGAATAATGAAATATTGCGAGATTTCGTTTGTCAAATAGATCGATACCACGCTTTTAAATGTCAATATGATATCAGCATATGAAAATAATGTGAAATTTTTGTGAATTATTGTGAGATTTTGTAACAGAACAATGAAATATTGCAAGATTTCATTAGTAAAATAGATCGATACCGCATTTAAATGTGAATATGATATCGGCATATGAAAATATCGTGAAATTTATGTGAATTCTCACGAGATTTGATAAAAGAACAATGACATATCGCAAGATTTCATTAGTAAAATAGATCGATACTGCATTTTTTAATGTCAATATGATATCAGCATATGAAAATATTGTGATATGTCAGTGTATCGATATTTTTTCCCATCCCTAACCTTTAGACGTTTTAAAGTCTAAAAAAGAACTTTTTGAAGAAGAAGCAGTTTTGGGGTTTTTTTAGACTTTAGAAACAGCGGGCTGATCGGTTCAAATTCGGTGGGGTGGCCGATGTCCAATACTCAGTTTTAAGGCCGATATAGGCCGATACCGATTGGGAGTTGATTATATTGTGCATCCCTAGCATCAAGGTGTTTCTGTGTTTCTCACAGTCAGTGATGCTCAGTGCAAACTCAAAAGGAGTCGAGGGTTCTTGTGCACGCTGCTTTTTTACGGGTACTCTCAGCATCCAATGAGAACATGACCGTAGGAGCAGCTGCTTGTTTGTGATGATGAGTCAGATTAATTAGACACCTACAGATGTTAGAAGCGCCTGACCTTTGAGGAACCCAGTCTGGTCTGAGTGAAGGGTTTTGTGGATCTCATTGTGTGGAGCTGGACAAGCATACAGTCCTGCCAAGCTGAAATTTATATTGATGCTCCAATTATATGTATATATACATATAATTGGAGCACTTTCCTATTAGATTTAATGGGAAAGTGCGCCCAAACTTTTGACTCATACCTGTAAATATAAAACAATAGCTGAGTGCCAAGTTAAGTTCAGATGAACTTGCTTTTTAGTAGCTTTTTTTATGTGTGTTTATTAAATTTTCCATCAAATCACCCACACAGGATCAAATTAAGTGAATTTTACATGTAAATAAAAACTACCCAGCTTGTCAATTTGTTGTGATTTGATTAAAAGAAATGACTTTATTAAGTGAATTGTGCTTTTATGCACAATTAAGGCAGAAATGGTAAAGATAAAATATGTATAAAAGGCTATAAAATCACATTAATAACAATAATAGGTTGGGTAATGATAGAAGACTTGGATGACTTTATATTTCACCAGTTTCAGGTCAGTTTATTCATTTTTTAAACAATCAAATGACCAACAAGCCACTGGAACGCCTCATGAAGCTTTTTTCTTTTACTTTTTTACTTTTGGACCAATTTTTAATCTTAATGATGAAAAGCATTAAGAAAAGATGCTGTTTGCATCGGTTGCCATAACCCTGACAGGACAACTTTTTTTTAGAACTTTATTTAGATTACATATTACAGGGGCCCGTAAATGTACTCTATATTTGATATGCAATGTGACATTTATTTTATTGATACTTCTCTCTCAGCCTGTGGTCTCTGTTGTTGTTGCTGCTGTCAAAGAGAAGCTGTGTTTTTTACACCAGCTCCTCCTGTGCTGATCCATCTAACGTTTTAATACTGCTGATGCCCAGCTGAGATCAAACACAGCCACCACCTCCCCTCCATTAACCCCCTGTGATGACTGCTTGGAGCTTTGCTCATTAACATTGGTTTTCTTACTTGCGCCTTCAGCATTTTACCTAAACAGGAAAGACCCCTTTTATTAAGAACATCTAAAGTTATGCCATAAAGCAAGATGAGACAGAGGGTGAGGCTTTGCTTCTATCAGTTTCAGTAGCAGCATCTTCCTCACTGACTTGACACTGGACTCAACTATGGAGAATCTGTTTAAATACTTGGCACATAGAGAAGCCACACAGTTTTCTTCTACATTAGCTAAAAGCTTCTGGCATTCATTAAAAATGCTGGTAGTGGGCCTCCAATCAAGCCATGGCTTAATAAGAGCAGGGGGCTTAACAAGGCTCAGGCAAGCAGCAGGACTGGCCTCATTAGGAGAGGCTTCTGAGGCGCTCTCCGGAATAAAGGATGTGGGGAATAGGTAAATAATGGATCTATGCCATAACAGAATTTTTGTGTCACTAATAATGTCTCCTCTGCACTCGTTGATTCTCCCCAAAGATTTCTAGCTATGCTAATCACTGACATTAGAGACAAATGACATTTAAAGAGATAAGACCCTGTAATGGATGTGGCATCAAACAGTCGTCGGGGTTCGGGGTGGGGAGAGATTACGGCTACTGATGAACTGCTTGGAGTTAATGCATCAGTAGTTTGTCCAGCTGCGTTGCTATGAGAGTATTTACGAATAAACATTAAAAGCTAATGGTCTTTTTTGCATTTTAGTTGATCATTTTCTTTTTTTTTTCAGTAAACTTGGAATAATTTAGTCATCGAGTTTCTCCTTACTAGAGTTTCCTGTAAATTTCCCACAAGCAGCTGATCAATTAGGGGTATTGTTAAGAAATCAGTGCTAAAATAGTGATTGTTAAACTTTACATCTCCAGGTTTTCTTGCAAGCAACCAGATTTACTGTCTGCAGAACATTTAAACCATGAAAATTTAAAGTTATACCCAATGGTTACGTGTAATTATTATGTGGTATGTGACAGACGCAAAGACTGAAATGACTTTAAGGGGTTAGTTTGATCACCAAATGAATTGCCTGAATTTGGTAAATGGTCCAAGTAGGGCTGATATACTGATATGATATTTACATGAGAGAGATATGATATTTACACATATTGTTATATCGTGGCACAAGTTGTGCATGTTGTTTTGCTTTATTTTTTTACCACGTTTTTAAATGTCAATATGATATCAACATATGAAAATATCGCGATATTTCAGTGTATGGATACTTTTTCCCTCCCTTAATCTTTAGAAGTTTTAATGTCTGTGAAAAATACATTTTTGAAGAAGAAGAAGTAGTTTTGAGGGGTTTTTAGACTTTAGAAACACTGGGCTGATCGGTTAAATATCAGTTGAATATCAGTTAAATTTCGGTGGGGTGGCCGATGTCTGATACTCAGTTTTAAGGCCGATATATGCCGATACCGATAGGGGGCCGATTATATCATGCATCCCTAGTAAAATGCATATCCCAGCAACACACGACATGTCACATTTGTCTCTGCTGCAGTCTTGGTGAACTGTTGGACGAAAACGAACAACAGATGTGGAACTAATGCAGCTGATGATAATAAACTGCTCGATTGGCCGCAGTGCTCATCTTGCAAATCAAGTTTTTTTTTTTTTGGCCGGCTGAAAGACAAAAGTTTGTTTCTGATGCTGACATTGAAATGTGGAGCTTCGCTGACTTCAGGTCTTCCTTAGGCAGCAGAAAGGAACCGCAGGGACTTGTTTTTAAGAAGGCGTCTCGCTGCGCTAATCCCCGCTGTAGTGATGGACAGAGTAACGAGACAATCTGCTCACTCTCTGATGGGCGCACACCTCCACCCCCTTCTGTTTTCATCCAACACACACACACACACACAGCTTGTAAACTGGAGAGCGTTTTACCAGCAGAAGGTTGCTAGGAAACCAGGAGGTGATTAACGTGACGCTCACATCAAACACAAACACACACAGCGACTGCTTTCTTTCAGTGCACCTCACCTTTTGCTTGTGCGTGTGTTGCTGTGAACATCAAAGTGTGTGTTCACGCTGTAAATGCTGACTTGATGAAACATACTCCTCCTCTACCTGGAGTTACCTTTTACTTGCTTTTTAACTCTTTAAAAGTTATGTCACAGTTTCACTTTTAAAGGTGAAGTTAAAAAAGTTTTTATGTCCAACTTTTTCCTAATGAGGTTCCTTTGGAGCAGCTCACCTTTTTTAAAGGGCCTTAATTCAAAGCAGATGCGTGTAACCACCTCCTCCGGTAAAGCCACTGGTTTGTCCATTGCTATAAGCATAATGCAATCCCCCATAATGCAGTTTAATCATTTAAAAAAAAAAAAAAAAGTCTAACCTAAGCAGAGGACTCACCTCTTCCTTAAAGCTGAAATTAATGGCGTGCTTCTTCAAAGCTGCCTAATGAGGAAGCTAATGGAAAGATCAGAGCTGAGCTGCAAGAGAAGGGCCTCCTCGTCTTTTCACTTTAGATTATGTTAATGATTCTTGATTGTTGCGTCCGGACTCTCGGAGAGGAATTAAGTTAGAGGATACCGTGCCCTGGAAACTCTGGACACAACCGAATCTGTAGCGTGGACTAAAATACAGCTGTCCCAGGTTTTAATCTGTGGCTGTTACCAAGCTAACCTGTTTTTTTTTCTTCTTCATAAGAAAGGCTCCAGGAGACATGGTGCTTGCTCTTGCCAAATTGATTTTCTTCAGTCCCCTTTGCAGGAGCACAATGATGTCCTTCAAAGTTAAAAGTGTGTTTGCAAGATGCTCTTACTGTGTGTGGGAGTTAGCCACAATTAGCATCTTTGCTTGTAAGCTTTGGCTTCTCAGATGTCTTTAGAGTGCCAGCTAGCTTTTTTTTTTTATAGCCTTACAGTGACACTTAGGTCCCTAAAAATACCCCCTGAAGTTCTCAGTAGACTAAACAATGAAGCATCTGAGATGCTCCCAGGAAAAAGCCTTTTTGAACTGCTGGGTCACTTGATTATGCATATTCTAATGTTTAGAGACTGCAACTGTTTCTTTTCTCAGGAAAGATAATGAGGACGAGTCCAGCCTGTCTTTTATTTCAGGGTCCATACACATTCACTCGAGACAAATTATGCAGCGCAGTTGCCAGAGCGACGTTGTCCAGCAGTCGGTAATAACCAGCCTTGTCAGGAAGTGCTCAAATATTCTGGGGAAGCTCCTTCAAAGTGGGATTTATAAGCTACTGGTTATTTCTTATTGGCAGACCTACAGCGAAGCCTCCCCGAAGAGAGATGAGGTGAACTTTGTTGAAGTCTCTGAGAGACTTGGAGTTCAATTTATGTTTTGAAGAGGAGAGAAGAGGAAGCTTTTCTTGGCTAAAACTGACATAATGCTTCAAAACTCCAACTTATCATCTTTGGAAGAGTTGCAGCACATTTGCAAATCAGAAAATATAAGTGAGCGGCGTCCAGCTGGGATGTTTTGTCTAATTGTGTGCAACGGGCAGAGCTCCTGCTTCCCTCAAACCTTAAATTTACCACAAAAATCAGACTGAATTACTTATAGTAGCTAAGCTTTAACTCCTTAACTCCTGAATGTGAATTTATGGACAATCAGTGAAATAATCTTCTATTAAATATTCAATACATTTATAACAAATAACTAAATGTAAAAGTAAGTCATGTCAAAATAAATGGGAAAATAATGGTAAATACAGAAAAATAAATACAATAGAATTAGTTTGCAATTTTGCAACAACAGGCGTCAAAGGGTTTAATAGCTACCCTCACAGATAATTGAGATTAAAGGAATGTTTTTACTTTAAATATGTTTATTCATGAGGTGTTTATTGTGTTCTGGTTTCTTCAGAGTTTGAATGGAACTTCAGCCAGGACCTGTCGGGCATCTTGGTCAAACAGGAGGAGCCTGATGTGAGTCAAAGGATAGATCGTCAGCCTCTGGAAGGTCCACCTCTTATATTAAGCCCTGCCCCTCCACACAGAGGATCACCATGGAAACACGCGGTAAGCATCCATCTGTAAGCATCCATTTAAGAAGTGGACTTTAAGCATATTGTTGATGTTTACTGTTAAAGTTAATGTATGTTTTGTTCCTGTAGGAGCTCGGTCATGATGACGTGAAGCCGGTAGCTATAAAGGATGAACCCAGAGAGATTGGACAGTACCTCAGCCTGCCCAGCGGTACACACCACAACACACAGATACACAACACATTTGCATCTATCAGATTGCTCAAATGAGTAATTCAGTTTCTGAAGAGTTCATTTTTTTTGTTTCATCTCAGCATTGATTTCAAGAACGCTTTGTTAGAACATAAAATATTTGGAAAAACTAACCAACAAGGGCATTTCTCTGCAATGCCACGTCAATTAAAACCTAATTGTGAGGAAAAACTTGAGAATATGAAACAAACTTAAAGGTACAGTGTGTAAGAATTACTGACATCTAGTAGTAAAGATGATATAGTAATTACTTCACATGCCAAACACTGTTGTGAATGTACGGTGGCCATCAGTGGCCAAAATTCCCCCAGACATAAAGGAATGTACTACAGGTAACTACTTTTAATATCATTTAAGGCGTTACTTATCCTAAACAGTGTTCTTACTACCATTAAACAACGCTGGTACAGCAGTTTTAAAATTCTGAGGGTTCGCACTTCGCACATATTGTTTGTCCATTTAGGGACACTGTGGTAAAAATAGTGGCACAAATACGGCAGCCTCCATATGTGGACCCCTAGCAAGCAGATATAAATGGCTCATTCTAAGAAAAATAAACACAAAACATCTATTCTAGTGAAGCAATTACACATTAATAGAAACACAGTTTTGAATTATATATCACATTTTTCTGCCACTGACCTTTGATTTTTTTTTACACACTGCACCTTTAAGCCGTGAAGAGCATACTCCAAAGTAGGGATGTACGATATAATCAGCCCCCTATCGGTATCGGCCTGTATCGGCATTAAAACTGAGTATCGGACATCGGCCACCCCACCGATATTTAACCGACCAGGCTGCTGTTTCTGGAGTCTAAAAAAAACCAAACTTCTTCTTTTCTTCTTCAAAAACTTATTTTTTAAAGACTTTAAAACTTCTAAAGACTAGGAGGAGGGAAAAAATAGCGATACACTGAAATATTGCGATATTTTCACATGCTGATATTATATTGATATTTAAAAACACGGTATCAATCTATTTTACTAACAAAATCACGCGATATTTCATCATTCTGTTACGAAATCTCATGGGAATTCACGAAATATTATTTTTAGAGAAAATAATTAAAAGGGATAAAATTAAAAAAAAAAGGAGAAGGGGAAAAAAAATACAAAAAATAAATTCAAACAACAACAATACTACAATGTGAGGATTTTTAACAGAACGGCAAAATCTCATGAGATTTTGTTAGTAAAATAGATCGATGCCACTTTTTGAAATATTGATTTGATATTTGTATATGAAAATATAGCAATATTTCAGTGTATAGATATTTTTTCCCATCCCTATTTTCTAAAGGGTCGGAAACGGATAACAAAACTGCTATTTGCAATGACTAGTTATTTTTTCAGCTTTAATATTGGTATCAATTATCTGCCACACAAGTCTTAAAACATCGACATATCGGATATCGGCCAAAATTCCAATATTGTGGATCCCTACTCCAAAGTTTTCTTTCTAAATTTCACTTCTTGGGGAGGAATTTGAAGACTGAAGCTCATTGCCACCAAAAGTCCCAAGCACAGGCCGCAGCAAACAGCCGACTTCCTGGCAGCATGTCAGCGTGTCTTACTTCCAGCATTTCCTCAATCTGTCCTCACGTTTAAAAAAGATATCTTCAGCCTTTCAGTGTTTGTAATCAAAAGCAATCTTTCCACACTTCTAGACGATGCTCTCCAGCTTCCGCCCACCCCTCCCAGCAGTAACCACAGCGACAGTGACGGCTCGCTCCCACCCTCCCTCCCCCCACCTTCCCCTGCCACCGTCTTCCCCACAACCACAGCAGAGGCCAGGAGGTCGTGCCTCTTCCTCCTCCTCCTCTTCAGCCATTTCCTCCTCACCTCTGCTCACTGCGCCACATGTGAGTTCATCTACATCTTATCCTCTCACATTTTTATTAACCCATTTCCCACCTAATGTTTTTTTTTTTTTAGTTTTGGCTCTGTTAATGATAAGAAATTGTAAGATTGGTGGTTTTTTTTCCTAGATTAATGTGCTTACAAATATTATTGTGGAAAATGAGAACTATTCATCAGTGATGAAATGCTTTTTTTTGTTGTTTCTTTTTTGGTCATTGTGCAGAAACTGCAGGGTTCAGGACCCCTGATGCTGACAGAGGAAGAGAAAAGGACTCTGGTTGCAGAGGGTTACCCAGTACCAAACAAACTTCCCCTCACTAAGAGTGAAGAGAAAGCACTGAAGAGAGTCCGAAGAAAGATTAAAAATAAGGTAAACTCTCCGTGCTCACAGACCACCCTCAAGAAATGAAAAATGACACATATGGTGACTGACAGTCCTAAAAAAAGCAATCATTTTTGTCTTTTTTTTGGTCCAGATCTCAGCTCAGGAGAGCCGGAGGAAGAAGAAAGAGTATGTGGAATGTCTGGAGAAAAAGTACGTTTTCCATTTCTTTTCCACTCATTTTGCTTCGCAGTTGAACCAGCGTGTCACCCTTTTGCTCTCATAGTTCCCTCAAATCATGCCTCTTGTAAATCAGCAGCCTTTATTATTTAGAAGCGTCCATATGGAGCTGTAAAATCAGAACTCTTGTGTATTCACACCTAAATGTGTCAAAAACTGTTTCCTTTTGGTCCAGCTGCTGTTCCAGCCCGTATCACAGCGACACACCAATGAAACGAATACATAACTCTTTCCTGCATGTCTCTGAACTATATTTAAAAGTGTTGACTTTAATCCAGAAGGCAGTCTTTTTAGATACTGAGGTTTTCCCTCAGTTGACTCTAACCATAGTTTTTTGGGTTTTTTTTCCTACACACAACCCCACGGTTGCTGTTAACTAAAAAAAAAAAAAAAAAAGAAAAATTCAGCTGGCAGAAGTGGGATAAAGTTGTGTAATGCTGAAGTGAGTTTGGCAGTGGCTGTTCAGTTAGGGGCCAGTTTTTGTATTTAGAGGTTTTCCCAACTGCTGTGAAGCTGAGTGAGACACAAGAGCTCTACTGGGGATTAAACTGGAGGCAACCTCGGGTCCTCGTGGGGTCACAAATGCTGATTTCATCAGCAGTTGTGTCCTGTGTGCTTATTGTTATTCATTAAAGAGCAGAAACAGAAAACAGAAAGCGCTTCCCTCTTGTTGTGGACATTCCTTGTAATGGCAGAAGTCCAGTAACCTGCTGAACACATGGACCGGAGTCACTGACTCTCCTGTCACAGAGAGATGGAAATATGGATTTGTTTTTACATGAATTTCATCAGAACAAGAAACAAAGATCATAACTCAGAGAGATTCCTGCAGATGGTGACAACATGTCCTATTAATCCCATCAGGATAAGGAGTGCGTCTTCTTTTTATTAAATCAACATTACGAAAAAGACAACAGAGGGTTTAAAAATAGATTTCTGTTTACTTATTATCTTCGTTATAGTCATTTTCCCTTTTTTTGGATGCAAAGAGATATTATTGGATGTTATTGGATGATTTCCAGATAGAAAACAGGAGGATAACTTGCAGAAATCAGCGAATGAATGAATGAATGACTCATATTCAAACCAAAAAGAGTTGGAGATGGGCTTCAGTTGGCTGGTACAGTAAAATAATTGCATAATAACCTAAATGATAAAAACTAATTTCTTCCTTTGTTTTACGGTAAAGAAAAACATGTTTTTATTTATTAAACAATTTTTAATAAATATTATGGAAAATCTGAAATTTATTGAAAAGGTAGTTGAAGTTTAAAAGATATTTCCCCTCAGTTTCACGTTTACATAATCTTTTTAATTTACTTATTTGATTTTTCTTTCTTTATTTCATTTTATAGTTTAATCATGTCAATTTTATATTTGAAAAACATCTGGTGTAAATTTATATTTTAATCAAATATATGTAAATTTATTTAAAAAATAAATGTGCTTTTTTTGTTTCAAATGTTTTTATAAAATTGATCAATTTTATATATGTTAATTTGATTAATTTCATATGTATTAAATATATTTGATTTATTTCTATTTTACATTATTTATCACTGTACCTTTTCACTTATTTCATGAGGATTGTTATTTGTTATTTCATCTACATATTTATATTTTTACAGATTTAACTCATTTATACGTGCATTACAACTTACAAAATAAAATAAAAAATCCATCACAGGTATCTGCAAATGAAATTTAGTCTTTTTACATTATAATTAAAGTAAATCTTAAGATCTAGAAGTTATATTAAATGCACATACGTGTACATTTTCACATGTATGTGGTAGTCCTGACCACCTGAATAGACTCACCTGATAATACAAACTTGAGTCATATCTATTGAGTAAGAAAAATAGAAGATGTAGAACAAGTTATTCCTCTTTATTTACCTCTGCGTTCCCCATTTGAGAAACTGCTTAAATTCTCTAAATTTTTTAAAGAATAAGAAAAAAAGAAAATAGTAAAGTCTAACTAAAAAAGTGAGGTCGGCCACAAGAGAGTTTGTAGGGCAGCTGCTTTACATTTTCAATAGCTCTGAATCTGAGTGACTTCATTTAAGTAGTTTGTAAAAAGACCCAACCACTTACACACGATTAGTGGAGTCTGTTTGTTTAAACACAAACACTGATTTAAAGACTGGAAATCATCACAATTACAAATAAATTTAACATTACCTCAATTAACATAAATACATCAGAAGAAACTGGATAAAGCCAGGATACGTTCGGATCATCACAGATTACTGTCCAAACCTAACAAGGCCCTGAGAGAAAAAGTGACCCCCCCCCCCCCCCCCCCCCCCCCCACACCACCACCTGTTGCAACATTAATTAACTGTGGTTTATCACATATTTGGAAAGCTGAGTTCAATTTCTCTAGCCACACCCAGGTGGGATTACTGCTACACTTATTCTCAATCAAGAACTCACTTAAACAGGACCTGCCTGACAAAGTTAAGTAGAACAAAATGTCCTCAAAAGCTAGACATCATGCAGCGATCCAAAGAAATTCAGGAAAAAATGAGAAACAAAGTAATTGAGATCTATCAGTCTGGAAAAGGTTCCAAAGCCGGCTGACCAAAATTACTGCAAGAGCACAGCGATGACTCATCCAAGAGGTCACAAAAGACCCCTGAACAACATCCAAAGAACTGCAGGCCTCACTTGCCTCAATTAAGGTCAGTGTTCATGACTCCACCATAAGAAAGAGACTGGGCAAAAATAGCCTGCATGGCACAGTTCCAAGACCAAAACCACTGCTGAGCAAAAAGAACATAAAGGTTCATCTCAGTTTAGCCAGAAAGCATCTTGATGATCCCCAAGACTTTTGGGAAAATACTCTGTGGACTGACGAGACAAAAGTTGATCTTTTTGGAAGGTGTAGGTCCCATTACATCTGGCGTAAAAGTAACACGGCATTTCAGAAAAGGAACATCATAGCAACAGTAAAATATGGTGGTGGTAGTGTGATGGTCTGGGGCTGTTTTGCTGCTTCAGGACCTGGAAGACTCGCTTTGGTAAATGGAACCATGAATTCTGCTGTCTACCAAAAAAATCCTGAAGGAGAATGTCCGGCCATCTGTTGGTGACCTCAAGCTGAAGCGCACTTGGGTTCTGCAGCAGGACAATAATCCAGAACACACCAGCAAGTCCACCTCTGGCTTAAGAAACACAAAATGAAGATTTTGGAGTGGCCTAGTCAAAGTCCCCACCTGAATCCGAGTGAGATGCTGTGGCATGACCTTAAAAAGCGGTTCATGCTGGAAAACCCTCCAATGTGGCTGAATTACAACAATTCTGCAAAGATGAGTGGATCAAAATTCCTCCACAGCGCTGTAGAAGACTCATTGCCAGTTATCACAAACGCTTGATTGCAGCTGTTGCTGCTAAGGGTGGCCCAACCAGTCATTATGTTTAGGGGGCAATCACTTTTTTACACAGGGCCATGTGGGTTTGGATTTACTTTACTGTTATTCCCAGTCATTGAAAGCTTTAACTCTTTCACGTAAGTTCTTTGGTCATGGTGAATGTTAATCAAGATGGGGAGGATTGGAAAGGATGATATTTACAGCCACACAGGGCACACATGGCCTCATCACACTCCAAGTGACCCAGAAACCAACCTGCTTCCTGGATCAGGTTTCATTTTGTTTCCTTTTAACAACACACAAGAGGAAGTAGGAAAAGTTAAGGAGAATAATCCAATTCCTCTGTTTTTTTTGGTGTGTTTTTTAGGCCAGTTGTGTTCTCTAGTAGAAGCTGTTGCCTCCTTTTATTGTGCTTTAACGTCATCATTGTTTTTTTAGAGATTAATACAAGAATCTGTGTGTCTGTGCATCCACCAGGGTGGAGAATTACACATCAGAAAACAGCGACCTGTGGAGAAAAGTCGAAAACCTGGAGACAGCCAACAGGTGAGCTTTCCTGGAGTTAGGGTTAGCGCTGCTTTTAGTCGGCTCCAAATTCAAGTCACAGGAGGATTAGCCTTGAAAGCTGCAACCTATTAGCAACAAATACACAATGATAAAACCACAGCTGGTTGGAGAAACGCTCCATGCTGCAGCTTTATACACACTATTTATATTGTGTATGTAAACCCTTTCAAAGCATAGGTTTTCTTTATATGCAGTGTGTCACTGAGAGATTTATAGGAGTATAAACTGAAATTGATCCACTCCCTAAGCAAAGTGTAGACTCACCAAGTTGCTGCTGCCTCCTCTGTCATTATAACAATATGAAACCAATCTGCTATTATCCTGAGGTGGGTGGTTGGATGGGTGGGTGGGTGTGGAGTGGTAGAGGGTCTGTCTCTGTCTGTCTGTGGCAGCCTCAGCCTGTCATTAAGTGGCAAGTTAACAGTAGCTTTCATCATGGAAGGCAGCCCCCCTCCCTTCCCACTGACACACTGATGAATATGCTAAACCACCACACAGAGGAACAATGAGTTGGCACTAAGTGGGGAAACGTGAGTCAGCACACACAACATTAAAGTCCAAATTGTGTGAAGGGCTAAAAAAAGGTAATGAGCGAACTAAGTTTAAGCTCAGAGTTCCTA
Organism: Atherinomorus stipes; assembly: GCA_023101725.1. Lineage (NCBI taxonomy): Eukaryota > Metazoa > Chordata > Actinopteri > Atheriniformes > Atherinidae > Atherinomorus > Atherinomorus stipes. Next base: position 91,633 of record JALJCO010008402.1, read on the forward strand.
AAAATGACCCAAATGCAGCTATTAGTGGTCATTTTGTTCTCCACGCAGGGTTTTTTCAGCTGCGTGTCAAATTTAGGTAACCTCTTTTACATTATTAGCTGCACAAGAAGCATCTAGAATGATTTATTCTTGCATATCTCAGCTTGTTAGTACATTTATATTTGTATATAGCAGGAAAACAAAGCTTCAGCTAAAGTAAAACCTATTTTAAGCTGGTTAAATCATTCAAGTCAGTGACTAAAATTAGAGATGCACAATATAATCGGCCCACCATCTGTATCAGCCTATATCGGCCTTAAAACTGAGTATCGGACATTGTTTCTAAAGTCTAAAAAACATAAAAACTTCTTTTCTTCTTCTTCTTCAAAAACTTCTTTTTTACAGACTTCAACATTTCTAAAGACTAGGGGTGGGAAAAAATATCGATACACGTCATTTGACGCAACGTCAAATGACGCTACATTCGCAGTTTTGATACAGGAGGAAGAAGATCGCGGTAAATTCAAACACTGTCAGCCATAGTTATGGATTCTTCTGCCGTCAGCAAACGATCTAGATCAACTGAAAGACACTAAAAAGTGTAACTACGAAGAAAAAGCGTAGTAAACAGCATTATAGCTTCAGTTTGTGCACGCTCCCGTGAGGGCTTGGCTCGTGGCCGCGGTTACCCGAAGCGCCAGTCACGGTAGTCGGGAGTTTCATTTCTTAATCTTGCCTCTAGTCCCTTTAAAAACACGGTATCTATCTATTTTACTAATGAAATCTCACGATATTTCATTGTTCTGTTACAAAATCTTGTGAGAATTCACAAAACTTCCACGATATTTTCATATGCTGATATCATAGTGACACTTAAAAACACAGTATCGATCTATTTTACTGATGAAATCTTTCAATATTTTGTCTTTCTGTTACGAAATCTTGCTCGAATTCACAAAAATTTCGTGATATTTTCATATACTGATATCATAGTGACATTTAAAAACGCGGTATCAATCTATTTCACTTCTGTTACAAAATCTTGTGAGAATTCACAAAATATTGTGAGATTTTGTAACAGAATGATGAAACCAAGTGAGACTTTGTAAGTAATATAGATCGATCGATACTGCGTTTTTAAATATCAATTTGATATTGGCATATGAAAATATCACGATATTTCAGTGTATCGAAAGTTTTTTTCCCACCCCTGTTTTTCAAAGTGTCGGAAATGGATAACAAAACTGCTATTTGCAATGACTGCTTGTTTTTTTCAGCTTTAATATCGATATCGGTTATCGGCCACATGAGTTTTAAAATATCGGCATATCGGATATCGGCCAAAATTCCAAAGCCATGCATCCCTAATTAAAATTAAGCATATTTATGTGCTATTAGACAACCTGTGTGAAGTTTTTTTTTAAACTGCTGTGTATTTCATGTAAGTAGTTATAACTTCAGCTGTAAATCACTGTGGCTTCAAAGACTTGGTTGAGTTATCCTGCTCAGTATTACCCCATGGTAGTTTATTACAGCTGGCAGCTCCTCTGCGTTCTGGAGCGTTTCACAGGCTTCGCTATGGAAATTTGAAATATTAGATGAAGCAATGCACAGATGTATTGTTGTAGTTTTCCACCTGACTGGGTGCTACACCAGTTTAAAGTCTGGTTGAGTTTCTTTATAAATGCTCTGCAGACTTTCATGGGACTGGTTTGCGGCATTCGTTTGGCAGAGGCTGGTTCTCTGTCTCCACTTAGTGGTTAGATTGCGTCCTCACAGCCACCGGTGGCTCATACCATCAGAGCCCTGCTCTCCAGATCCCACTGATCTACTCCTTTCTAGTGGTTTTTACTGATAAACTCACTCCAGCTCTGATTTATTCTTTGATTGCTTTGGCCATTTGACAAAAGAACAAATAAGATGGTTAAAGTTTTCTTTAAAATACAGTAAACCCAGTGTGACATTACACTTCTTTTCCTCTTTTATTCCTCTTTAATTTCTCTCCTTTATCTCTTTAGGTCTCTCCTACAGCAGCTACAGAAGCTTCAGTCACTGATTTCAGGGAAAGTCATCCCTCGTTCCTGTAAAATGGCCTCAACTCAAACAGGAACGTGCCTCATGGTAAAATATGATATTTTTGTTGTCTTCATTTTGCTTTTGTTTTCTCTTAATTGCCCAGAGATGCAATAAAGAGAGTTTGCCTTACTCATATCCAGTATTTCCCACTTGTTTCTCAGAGTTTTATTCATGATCTGTAGTTGTGGCTTTTTATGTTAATAAATATACTCTCTAAGGTGTTTGCATCACACCCGCTTGGTGAGTGATAATTGGTGCAGTAGCCAAATTTTAGGTGTGATGTGAGATAAAATAGGATTTTTGGGGGGTTGTGTGCAAAAAGTATCTTTGCTCATTTAAATTTATTTGAAAGTATCTGAAATTGATTCATTTTGGTTCATGATTTTTGGAAGAAAGAGATGGAAGTGTGTATGAATTCATGCTGCTCACGGCCTTACTTTTGAAATTCTGAAGGCCGATACATGCATTTTTCCCTTTTCATTGTCTCTGCAGTTGCAAAGATGTTATGAAAGACGGTTTCGCTCAAAATCCCTCCAAGTTTCTTACGTTTGCAGCTGTGGTTGAAATGTGGCAGCAGTTTGTTGAGGAAATTCAGATTACTGTTAATGAGGGTATTTTGCTCCCCTCTCCTTGCAGATGATGGCCCTGTGTTTTGTTCTGGTGTTGGGCTCCTTCTCTCCCTGCCTCTCTTCCCTCTCCTCGCTCTCTCACACTTCATCTTTGCCCTCCTCTTCCTCCCAATCCCCCCTTCCTCTCATCCTCTGTCAGCGGACCTCTACACAACCAGTCAGGGTAGGTATAGCAGTATTCTCAGCGTCTTGTCCCATTGAATGTGACTAGTTTGTCGTGTTTTAGAGCCTTTAAAGAGGAGATGGTGTCTTTTAGTGGACATTAACAATATTTATCTCAGGCGCAAACAGATGTTACATTTTAGAAAAGGAGCCTTAACAGGAAACACATCTGTCTTGCAATTAAAGGCTCATCTTGAAGTTCCTTCTCTCAAAGGAAGCCTTAGAAGTGGACACAAGTTTTGACTTTAAGTCCTTGCTGCATTCCACTTCCCTATAAATTCACTTTCTTTAACCACTCACCGCTGGGGAACCCCTACTGAAACCAGATGTTTAAGCTGCCACCATGTCGAGTACCACTCCCTTCTTCCATCCTCTGATAGACTGGTCAATTTTAGATGGCGACATGCTGCCTTTCAACTGTCTCGGGAGGAAGGAAAGCTATTTATTTATAGTTGAAATGCATTAGAGCTTCTAGTGGGCGTGATTTTTGATGAGAAGCTACAGTAAAATACAAGAAAATGGGAAATGTTCATGTTAAAAGGCATGAAATGGTAAATATTTGGTTAAATTTGTATCTGATATACAGTAGGGATGCACGATATAATCAGCCCCATATTGGTATCTGCCTATATCAGCCTTAAAACTGAGTATCGGACATTAGCCTCCCCACTGACTTTTAACCGATAAGCCTGCTGTTTGTAAAGTCTAAAAAAAAAAAAAACTTCTCTTCTTCTTCAAAAACTTCTTTTTTTACAGACTTTAACATTTCTAAAGACTAGGGGTGGAAAAAAATATCGATACACTGAAATATTGCAATATTTTCATATCCTGATATCATACTGACATTTGAAAATGCTGTATCGATCTATTTTACTTATGAATTCTTGTGATATTTCCTCGTTCTGTAAAGAAATCTCGCGAGAATTCATAAAACTTTTGCAATTTTTTCATATGCTGATATATTGACATTTCAAAAATGCAGTATTGATCTATTTTTCTAATGAAATCTTGCAATATTTCATCGTTCTGTTACGAAATCTTGCCAGAATTCACTAAATATCGAGAGATTTTGTAACAGAACGATGAAATCTTGTGAGATTTTGTAAGTAAAATAGATCGATATTGCATTTTAAATATAAATTTGATATTGGCATATGAAAACATTGCGATATTTCAGCGTATCGATAATTTTCCCACCCCTATTTTTCAAAGTGTCGGAAACGGATAACAGAACTGCTAGTTGTAAAGACTGCTTTTTTTTCAGCTTTATTATTGGCATCAACATCAGTTATCGGCCACCTGAGTTTTGAAATATCGGCATGTCGGATATCGGTCAAAATTCCATTATCGTGCATCCCTGATATACAGTATTATGAGAAGCCACAGCTGTCAAAATTGGACAAGAATAAAAAGTAGTGTCTGTTTCTTGTAGTCCGTTCCCGCAGCCTGCTCTTCTACGATGAACAGGCTCCGTTGGAGGAAAGTTTGGTGCCGTCAGAAGGCCACTCTCACATCCAGACGCGCCACCACACGGCCGATGGCCACAGCAACCAGACAACCGGCTCAAAGTTAGACCAAAGGTGCAGATCACATCCAGCTGATGCTCTGATTTCTGACACGCAGACGTTAACCTGCTGCCTCTCGCTTCTCCTCAGAGAAACCACACCAGGCGGAGTCTCAGAGATCTTCTGACACTCATAACTTCTCACCTCCGACCCAGAGAAGCCCCGAATGCTCCAGATTGCAGCGATCAGCTGGTTTCAAGTCCACATCCATCTGGACTAAACCCTGTTTGTATTTAAATCATCCTATCTAGTGAGCTTTGAACGAGGCTTCAGGTACTGCAGTGCTCCCAATCTCCACATCTGGCATCCTTTACTTCTCTGCTTTAAAAAACTCTGTTATACTTGAAAACTCTTGTTTTTTTTGTTTGTTTTTTTAATGGACCTTCTTGTTGGAATTTCCATTTTTATGCACTAAGAATATAATTTAATCTGTCCAACTAATTCCTTTATATTTTAAAGAAGACTGTAGGTAGAAATCCTTAAGCTGGCTAAATCTAAGAGGCTAGCCTCTTTGTAAACTTACAGGTTTGATGCATTTCTGCAAAAATATCTAAAAACCAAACACTTTTTTTCCCCAGAAGACAGGAAAAAATGAGCCAACGAAGTTGTAATTGTGTAAAAATCGTCTTAAAATGTCCAAATTCTGAAAGAAAAAGTAAAAAATTTCCCAACAGCAAGTCCAAAAATCATCTTTTTCCAAAAACTATGTGGAAATTTAACAGACCTCCACTGTGGGATTCTAGTTTTTGTATTTTACTGAGTAGGACCAGTGTGTATATTTTCACCAAACATACCACCTATGAACAAAGGGCTGCTTTTTAACTTATTTTAGTCATCACTTGATTAACTTTTTTTTAAATTCATTGATACAAATCATAATAAAGAAGTGAATAAGGCCCATGAATATTAATATTTTGACAACTTTATGACCTGATGATGCTCAATTTAAAATGATGATTAAGAAAACGGCAGGAAGCAACCTGCTAATGAGTTAAAAGTTAACACATGCTTTACACAAAGAAGCTGTCCCATTTTTTAAAAGTGCCTTCCACATTAAGTCCAGTATAACCAGTTTGGCCTTACACCCAATGCAACAATACTGGACTTTAGACGAGAATATTTAAGTCCAAAGAAGCCGTCACATGCTGATTAGGCAGAGTAGTAACAGCTTCAATGCAAAGTTTGTGATTCCTTATGAAATTTCCTTATATTTTTTTCACTTTTACAATAAAACCATGTGTTTTGTTTTTTAAAATCCATTTCTAAAGCTTAAAATAGTATTTCACTTCCAATTCTGCCAAAGTTCTGCATTTGTTTTTGTTTTTTAGGTGCCATACTTTCATAGGACAGGACCATTTGGAGGCTGAGAAACATGACAAAATATTTTTATGGAAATATAAATTGTATATGTAATATATTTGCAGCATCAAAAAAGAGCATATTTAATTTATGCAACAAAAAAAACAACTCGTTTTTAATCTTGTTTCAGTTTTTTAAATAATGTTAAAAAACAAACAAAAATACAATGTTTAATATATTTTGAGCATCCAAAAAAAGCATATTTATTTTATGCAGCAAAAAAAAAATCAAGGACTCGTTTTGGCATTTAGGATGTGAAGTTTTACATGATGGTGAGTAGCTCATAATCTGATTCATCGAAAGTAAAACTTTAATATGATGTGTGTCTTAACTGTAATACAGTGTTGTTTCACTGCTGTTGCATTTTAAAAAATCAGCAATTGAACAATCGATAAGAAAAATCCAAACACATGCTTTGAAACTTTAAAAAAAAGGGAAAAAATAAATAAAATTTGTACAAATTCACTTGAATAACATTAAAAAATATTCAGTGTATTTTCTGTAATTAATTCAGAATTAAACCTGCGACGAAGCAACAGAAAAACAACATCAGCGTTGATACTAAATATGCTCATGCAACAGCAGCGTGTGTTGTATTTATTCCTTGTTTGTAGAAAGTGTGTATATATTGATGAAGCCAATCAGGGGACTGAAACTTTCCAGGAACACCACTATCTCCGTTTATTATAGTTTGATTGAACACTACGACATTTAAAAGTCTTGATTTCATCACCACTATTCTGACATATGAAAAACAACAATGTCCCCACCTTATAATTAAAAAAAAAGAAACCAAAACTAAAAAAAAGCTCTTAAATGTCATGGTATTCCTTCAAAAAAAGATATCTATAAAACCCCCAAACACAATTTATCACAGGTTTTCTGCTTTTCTTGCTCATGTCTGTATTTAGTTGATTTTATTGCTATTTTTTTGTGCCAAATGTAAACAAAAAACATCATGTGACTGCAGCCCACTTCACAAACAATGTGCCATTCTGTCCCACAAGTCTTAACGCACCAATGTACATAAATAATGACAATTACATGTGCAGATGTTGTAAATACGGGCCTTGATTTTGTATTGTGGCATAATCAAAGATTTTAACCTGTGGAAAAACAAAAGGTAAGGGAGGGAGGCAAAAAATACAGTGGGATTTTTTGTTCTGGGGGGAGAAAGTGGGGTGGGAATGAAAATGAATAACTAATTGGGTGGGGGGAAAAAGGGGGTGGGTCCACTTGTAAAAAGAAAGAGAAAAAAAAAAGCCTGGATAACACATCAGCTGCACACAGTTTGAATGGTTAAAAAACACCCAAGAGGCGCTTGATTATTTCACCCTTTATGAATATTTTGAAACTTTTTGAATGTCCCAAGAGAAAAATCAAGCGCTTCCCGGGGAGAGACGTTTGAAATGTGTTCAGATACGTTGTTGTCTTGGTTTGTTGTATAGCGTCCTGCATGTTCCTCCATATACAACTGTTATCTTAGTATAGTCAGTAGAGTAGAAACAAGCAAAATATTAAAAAACTGCATCAGCATTACAGCGTCTGTCTTTTACTTTCAGTAGAACTTCTGTGGTATTTGTTAGATAAAGAAAAAAAGAAAAAAAGATTTGCACTTGTCCCAGTCTTCGTTGAGTCTTCATCCCCTTTAGCTAAAATGTTTAAGTATGAGCTGTTTTCTGAGCTCTTCCGCCTGGCTGTCACGTTCCTCGGGTTTTTGTTTGAGGGTCTTGGGGTGCTCGAGGGGCTCCGTCCTCTCCAGAGTCCAGGCGTCTAATCCGGACTGCAAGGAGGCGTTGTGGAGAACACAGCAGGCAAGCAGGATAGACGAACTCCGTTCTGGAGAATACTGAAAAAAGAGATGACGACAAAAGCCTTAAAATGGGGAAAAGATGCTCAGGAGGCCTGCTGGTCAGCTTACAAAGTGACATTTTTTATACTTTAGCTTATTAGATAAGAAAAGATACCTGCAGGTATCCTTTGCTGCCGTCTAAACATCTGAATCTGGTCTGGATGGCTCGGAATGTTCTGTCCACGATCTCATGTGTAGCCGTGTGGGCCAGATTATACCGAAACTCTGCGGGAGATTCAGGGCTCTCCACCGGCGTCATCAACCACTTTCTTAGTGGATAACGTCCGTCCCCTTGGAAGCAAACAAAAAAGATTTAACCTCTGACCTCTCTGCCACAAATAACTAGTAAAACCACACCTCACCGAGCAGCCAGCCCTCCTCGGTGTCCTGCAGCTGTTTGTAGAGAGCTGATTTCTCAAGAACCACCGTGTCTTGCAGTCCACCCGGCCAGTGTGTTTCTGCACTGAGTAGCAATCCCCGGGCGTCACAAACTAGCTGACAGGCCACAGAATGAAATCCCTTCTTATTTACATATGACGTGTCTTCACTGTTCGGAGCTTTGATGGCAACCTGGAGATGAAGATTTAAGAAGACAAAGATTGTTTACCTCTTGTATTCATTGATAATCACACGTGTACCATCATCACAAGTGTTGATGATGTGTGATTAATTCACCTGAACACAGTCCAGCACTCCGAAAATGCCTGGAAATCCCGCCACCCTCCGAAACTCCTGGAAAGACTGCTCTCTGCTAGAGGGATCTCTGTTTGGAAAGTATTGTTTATCAATGCAAAATTTTCAGCATCGCTGTCTGATAAAGTAAAAGGTTTATTAGGAATGCACAATACAATTGTCCCCCCTATCGGTATCGGCCTATATCGGCCTTAAAACTGAATATTGGACATCGGGCACCCCACTGATATTTAACCGATCAGCCCACTGTTTCTAAAGTTAAGAAAAAAAAAAAAAAAAAAACTTCTTCAAAAGCTTCTTTTTTACAGACTTTAAAACTTCTAAAGACTAGGGGTGGGAAAAAATATTGATACACTGAAATATCACGATATTTTCATATGCTGGTATCATATTGACATTTAAAAACGTGGTATTTATTTTACCAACGAAATCTCATGATATTTCATCGGTCTGTTACGAAATCTCACGAGAATTCAAGAAAATTTAGCGATATTTTCATATGCTGATATCATGTTGATATTCAAAACACGCAATATTGATCTATTTTACTCACGAAAACTTGCGAGAATTCACAAAATATTGCGATTTCTTAACAGAACGATGTAATCTCGCAAGATTTTGTAAGTAAAATAGATCCATACCGCGTTTTTAAATATCAATTTGATATCTGCATATGAAAATATTGCAATATTTTCGTGTATCAATATTTTTCCCACCCCTATTTTTCAAAGTGTCGGAAACAGATAACAAAAATGCTATTTGCAATGACTGCTTTTTTTTTCAGCTTTATTATTGGTATCGATATCTGTGATCAGCCACATGAGTTTTAAAATATCGGCCAAAATTCCAATACGGTGCATCCCTAGTTTATATAAAATCCTGGTAAGTCACATGGCATCGTACCTATTGAAGGTGATGAACTGAGGAGCTTTTTCCACCAAAGCTCTGGTCACATTGGACACACATCTGGACATTGACGCCTGGCTGATCCCTATTGTGTCCCCCATAGAAGTCTGGAATGAGCCAGATGTGTAGAAGCCCAAAGCAGCCAAGACCTGAACCTCAGGACTAATGGCTCTGGACCTCTGGGTTCGTCTGCATAGAGCCTGATGCAAAAAAAAAAAAAATAAAATAAAAAATACAGCATAATGGTGCATATAGTTTTCAAAAGCTAAACAGAATGATTGACAACTCATTTAAAGATGTACACCTCTCTGAGTAATTCCACCAGATAAAGGATGAAGTCTCTGGGGAAACCAAAATTTGCCAGGAGGAAGTTGTCTGAGACCAAATCCAGGTCAAAGCGGTCCAGCGTCTTGTGACCTCGGCCATGTAAGAGAAGATCGCAGTCTAAGATGGCAATGGGGATGGCCATGCTGTAGTGAAAAAGTATTTACTTTGAAACAGCAGATATACTCAGTAATGCATGCATTATAGACTGTTATCTCTGTAAACAATTGTAGTGTCCATACAGATTGAATAAGTGAAAGAGAAAAAACTAAAATGTGTTACAAAACAAGAAAAATGTACCAGACAAACAAGTGAAACATACTGTGGAATAACAAATATAATTCAAACTGTCAACAAAACATGGCTAAATAATGGCAAAGAACCCTACAATAGTTATAAAACAAGCAAAATGAGATACAGAAGTGAGATAAGAGAAGGAATATTACCCATGAGACACTAAATGAACCAAGTGTTACAACAAAACAGTGGAAACTTGTGAAAACAGAAGTCAATCGGCTTATTTAACATGTTTTTCTCAAGCTCCTGTATGTGTTTAACCCGTGGTTCTCAAACACGGGGGGCATGAAGCTATGACAGAGGGGCTCAGCTAAGCTAAGTAAACCTGGACTACAAACCAAACCTTCTACAAACATGAAGAAATTTGGTCTTGGATCAGTACACGAAGAGCTGTAACGTAAAAGATTTTTTAAGTTACAGCAATCTAGTCTGTTGAATTCTGTTTGCAACACAGGTTACATCATCACGCAGAGCAAAGAAGTGTTATTTATTTTGGCTGTCAATGTATACTCTAATTATTAATTAATTATATTACATTTATTTCTGTGTTCATTTGTGAAATGTTTTAACAAGGCTAAATAGCAAGGTATGCTGGATCGGTGCAGCATCTGTCTCAAGCATCTGTAAGTATAAAGCCACTTAGGGATTTCTCATCCTGAACACGAAGAAGGGAGGGGGGGGGGGGGGGGGGGGGGGGGCTTACTCCTGAAATAAACCACTTATCTATAGTACATGCCATCTCAATTTCCCAGTTTTAAAGCTTGAATCGATTGCATAGGAATGTTTACTGGTTTCTACTGAAGTAGAAGCTAATAAACAACAGTGATTAGTCATTGCAATGAACTTATATTATTTCTCTGCCCATTTTTTCCCCCTACGTTTTTTAGTGTTCAGCGTGGTAAATATTACATTATTATTGTCAATAAAAAGGGGGCTCTGCAAAAGAGTTTGGGAACCACTGTGCCATTCAACTACAAAGCGGAATCTCTGATGGTCTCCGCGTGGCTAATGATTAACCAACTAAAATAAATGAATAAATAAAGATAATAAAATAATTGCTTGATCTGGCTAATTATTACTCTTGTACATCAGTACGCGAAAGACGTTAGCGACCCAAAACAACACGCTAACTAGCTAGCTTTTAGCATTGGATTGGATATATTAGAAATACAACTTTGCCTCCTTATAGAGATAACTATACTGACTGATTAACCCAAAACTGCATGTTAACCTGACAGAAAACCCGTTTAAATAGCATAAGTAGGGGCGCAACTCTTACCTTTAACTTAATAATGCCCGGCTCCGCCAACCAAAACAAGCCACAGGAACATCTCGTGGAAGCTTGTGGTACACATTCACAGATTCGACACAAATGGTTGCCGCTTCAAAGTCGTACATAGTTGCTCTTTTTAAATCAATAAATGTTTGATTCCTCAAAATATGAAGTATTCATCTGTTTTTTGTTTTATTTATCTAATTGAATTTCAAAAGATCTTTTTGAAATACTATAACGAATCTGCCGTTGTGAAAGCGCTGCTACACAAACACGTCGACATGGAGAAGATAAACAGAAAAGTAGCACAGTCGTTGTTGACGTTGTGCACCTCAGCAGCTGACGTTTAAATGCTGTGAAACACATCGCTGCATGCCGTCTTTATTAGACTAATTTGTAATTCGCTGAACATTGGCCGCGTAGGAAACAGCTAATGTAAGTTATTGCTCCTTTTCAAACGGACTTAACGTGAACGTTATACTGCTTGTTAGCAAAAATTAGCCACAGGCTAACGCTAGTTGGCCAGTGAGTCACTGTCCAGCTCCTCTGCATCGAGCTTTAAACGTGCTGTAATTGCCCCAGAAAAGGCGTTACTGTAACATAATAACACACTGCCTGGTGTAGTAAAACATATATAAGGCTGTCAGTTATTATTTATAAAATGACCTCTCAATTTAATTGAGAGAATTACATATTTGCGAGGAGGCCCAATTTGTAAGCTAGCAATAGTTGCCTCATGGACTTTTACAAACAGCAGTGATAATGAAGGATTTTTGCTGTTATTGTCAAGGGTATGATTCTCATTATGATATTAGTTTAATCCAGTTAGAGACTGTTAAATGAATATTTCGAAAAAACAACCATCCGGACTAAAAAAAGTTATCTGGGTCAAGTTCGACTGATGTGTAGCTCGTGTGGTGTTAGAACCATTCCCCCCGGAGGGGGGGGGGGAGGGGGGGGGGGGGGGGGGGGTCAGAAGAGAAAGGGGGAAGAAAGGGGGGGAAAAAAAAAAAAAAAAAAAAAGAAAAATAAAAAAGAAGAGACGGGGCCGGGGGGGGGAAGGGGTAAGACAAGCAAGCTGTAACTGTCTAAATATTGACATGCAATCACCTTTTTCTTTTGTCAGTTTTTTTTGTAGGAGCTCATAGCATCATTGACTTCATGTGCACATAAATACATTTTAAAGAACGGATATACAGGTCTTGTTACATTTCTATAAAAATGATTGTTGAAATAATCCTGATGATTGTCTCGTGATTACAGGGTTGTATCATGGACAGTGACTTGAGCCCACAGGATAAAAGAGACTTGGACAAGTTCATTAAGTTCTTTGCCCTGAAGGTGAGAAATGGGAAAGTTCTTCACTTGTCTTTAGAAGTATCTAATATAGCTAGTATTGGTTTATTATTGGTGCCCGAAGTGATTACAAATGATATCTATTCACTTTTGCAGACTGTCCAGGTGATAGTTCAGGCTCGCCTCGGAGAGAAGATCTGCACTCGTTCTTCTTCATCGCCTACTGGCTCGGATTGGGTAAAGCTTGTTTTTTTGCTTTTAAAAGTCACCCTAAGTGATGTTGATTACCAGTTTTACTCTGTAAATAGGATGATTTAGATTTGTTGTACTTCTTTTAGTTTAACTTGGCCATTAAAGATATTCCAGAGGTCACTCATGAAGCCAAGAAGGCGCTGGCTGGGCAGCTTCCAGGCATTGGACGCTCCATGTGCGTGGAGATTTCCCTGAAGACGTCAGAGGTAAATAATCGGCAATGGTGTGTTTAATGATAGACCGATACATCGACCAGCTGATATTTTAGGCCAATATTTGCATTTTTTGCTGCTATTGGCATCGGTTGATACATTTGTTTTGTTGGCCGATACCCCCCACAGACAGCAGTTTATATATGAACATATGTATATTACAGGTTTAATGTTTCTTTTTGATACTGTTGCAAGTGACACAGTTTCTCTTTTATATATTTATTTGAAGTGCTTTGTTTCTTTCTTTCTTCTTTTTTTTCTATCTTAAAAGAGTTTTCAAAATTAGTTTTCATTGTGCCCTTCATTATATTAATTTTGGGTTCAAATGCAGTATCGGCCCCAAATTTTAGCAGGCCGTATCAGCCATCGGCTGAGGCTGATGAGAAAGTATCTATATCGGCCCCAAAAAGATCTGCATCAGTCGATTCTTAGGGTGCTGTGTCATTTTAAAACACACAATGGGAAAGAATTATTCTTAGACATACATTTTTTTAAAAAGTATAGATCGTGCTATACACTTTTTTTTTTTTTTAACAGTAAACCATTCACAGAAAATATCTTTACAATGATTTTTCTTTGTTAACCACTCAGGGTGACTCGATGGAGTTGGAGACTTGGTGCCTGGAGATGAATGAGAAGTGAGTCATTTCTCTTTTTAAGGTTTTATCTGTCTGGTGGCCAAAGATTTTAAGGAATGTTCCAGAAAATAAAGAGTTTCTGTGTGCCTCTTTTAGGCTGTACAGAATGCAGAGGAATTCCTTGGGGCACGAGAAATCCTTTATCTGTAGTAAATGGATCAGTTGCTTTGGCACTGTGGAGTACTTTAAGATGCCGGTGTAACTCTGCTGCTTCAGATGTGCTTAGAAAAATGAATAACTTGCTAACAAGTCCACAAAAGCAGTCACTTTGATATTTAAGGTAACATTAAGCTGCTTTACTGTACTAGTAATGAGTTTGTGTCTCTGTTGCAGGTGTGATAAGGACATCAAGGTGTCATACACAGTTTATAACCGTCTGTCTGTCCTTCTGAAGTCTCTACTGGCAATCACCAGAGTAACACCTGCCTATAAACTGTCCAGGAAGCAGGGCCACGACTACGTCATATTATACAGGTGATCTGTCCTGTGCAGGCATTGAACTTCCAGCTCAGTCCTCTAAATATTTGACTTTTCTCTTAATTCTGACTTTGTTTGCTTTAGGATCTACTTTGGGGAGGTCCAGCTAAATGGATTGGGAGAAGGTAACTACCTCTGCTCTGTGATGGAGTTTCTCCTCTTGATTCAGTTTTATTTTCAGAAGTAAACTGGGAGCAGATTTCCAGTCATGACATCGGACAAAAAATATGTATTTCGGAAGATATTTCACTGAAAGTATCTTTTCTTCTGTAACCTAAGTCATTCTTTTGTTACATGTTGACTTGAATTCACCATATTCATGTCTGCTGACTTGTCTTGTTCATTTTTGAAGGTTTCCAGACTGTGCGTGTCGGTGTAGTTGGCACACCTGTCGGCACGGTGACGCTTTCATGTGCCTATCGCACCAATCTGGCATTCATGTCTAGCAGGTGACCAGCACACTAAACTTAACTGGAAATATAAATAAAGATGTTTATATTTTGCTTTGTTTTATCATGTTGGCATGACGGCTCCGCTCTGGGCTTGTGCTCCTCTGCAGGCAGTTTGAAAGGGCAGGTCCAATCATGGGGATCATCGTGGACCACTTTGTGGATCCTCCTTGCAGCAGCCAGCGTCCAGCAAACATGGGACAGCCCTGCAACTACAGGTAGCTTTAAAAGCTCTTGGAAATGGAAGCAAAGATTTAAAATGATGTGAATAATTTGAAAGTAGCTTCTTGGGGTTAATTTGCATCAAATTCCAATTTTTCTTTGTGTGCAGAGCCCCGGAGGATGAGGATGGAGGAGCATTTCCAGGAGTTCAGGACTCCCAGGAGGTTTGCACCACCTCCTTCTCCACCTCCCCTCCCTCTCAGGTAAGACATCCCTCCCTTACTCTTCTTCTCTGGCTCTGTCTTATCCTGTTTTCTCTCCATTTCCACGACTGCTTATCATTTCGCTCTTTTCTCTCTTTTATCTGTTCTTATTTTATGTGTGTGTGTATTTATGCGTGTGGTCGCAGTGTGTGTGCACACTGAGTCCGTCTCCTTCTAAAATGTCCAAGCCCCTCCCTCTGGACAGTCTGCAGCTGCCACTGGCTCCCGGACTTGTCACTCACAATGTGAGTCTCTCCTGGTATACTGGTCACTGACAGTGTGTGACTGTGTGTGAGACACCCAAAAACTTCATTCATAGGCTTTAACTAGGGATGCACGATATTGGAATTTTGGCTGATATCCGATATGTCAATATTTGGAAACTCATGTGGCCGATAACCGATATCGATACCGATATTAAAGCTGAAAAAAACAAGCAGTCATTGCAAATACCTGTTTTGTTATTCGTTTCCAACACTTTGAAAAACAGGGGTGGAAAATTTTTTTTGATACACTGAAATATCGCGATATTTTCATATGCCAATATCAAATTGATATTTAAAAATGCGGTACTGATGTGTTTTACTTACAAAATCTTGCGAGATTTCATCATTCTGTTACAAAATCTCACGATATTTTGTGAATTCTCACAAGATTTCGTAATAGAACAATGAAATATCACGAGATTTCGTTAATGAAATAGATCAATGCCACGTTTTTAAATGTCACTATGATATCAGCATATGAAAATATCACAGAATTTTTGTGAATTCTGGCAAGATTTCATAACAAAACGATGAAATATCACCAGGTTTCATTCGTAAAATAGATTCCATGTTTTTAAATGTCAATATATCAGCATATGAAAATATTGCAATATTTCAGTGTATCGATATTTTCCCCCCCCTAGTCTTTAGACATTTTAAAGTCTGTGAAAAAGAAGTTTTTGAAGAAGTTTTTAATGTTTTTAGGCCTTAGAAACAGCGGGCTGATCTGTTAAATATCGGTGAGGTGGCTGATGTTTGACACTCAGTTTTAAGGCCGATATAGGCCGATACCAATGGGGGGGCGATTAAATTGTGCATCCCTAGCTTTAACCTTTGCTTTTTGGGTGTTTGATCATCTTTTTTTTTTTTTCCATCGCTTGTTAGTTTCTGTTTGCAGTAACGTCACATTGCTGCTTTTCACTGCACCTTTTTATCACCAGCATTATAGTAGTAAACTCTGTTAATGACTGACCCACATATCTTTCATTTCACTCCTTCACACGAGCCCCACATGTCATTCTGTTTGTTTTGTGGTTGATAATTTCCCTCGTGTTTCTCTTTTCCTCTCCAGCTGTATGCTTCCAGGTTATCCTACCAGCCTACAGCTCTAGCAGGAGCTGCTGAGTTCTGTCACCATGCAGCCAATACAAATCAGGTACACCAGTCACAGATACAAACACCAGACTTATCTTCTTTCATTTATTGGCCTTCTGGTTATTTGCCAGTTTTGAGTTTTACTCTAATGAAGTCCTTCTGCTTCAGGTATTGCATGCTGGGAAAGAAGGTGGGGTGGTTTTGGTTCCTTCTCAGCCTCCTCATGGAGCTGACGCCCATCTGACAGTAGAGCACGGCCCCAACACGCCCAGCAGCAGGTAGTCCGCTCTTCCTCCTGCTTTTCTGGCTTTTTAACTTTTTTTTTTTCATTCAATGAAAGCAAAACAAGCATTAAAACATACACAATGAACTCAGTAAAGCTTGAATGAAAAGGAGGAGAGAGAAGAGTAATCTTATAATATTTGCCCCCTTCAACATTGGTACAATTTTACATCAGTTCATTTCATAGTGTCGATACAATATTTACAATTGCCATCAAATTTATTATTGATAACAAGGCAACATTTACAATCATTCATATACATGAATTTGCTGCATTTACAAATCCTTTTTTTGTCAAGATCGGTCACTAGGAATGCACAATATAATCGGCCCCCTATCTGTATCGGCCTTAAAACTGAGTATCAGACATTGGCCACCCCACCGATATTTAACCGATCAGCCTGCTGTTTCTGTCTGAAAAAACAAAAACAAAACTTCTTCTTCAAAAACTTCTTTTTTTACAGACTTTAACATTTCTAAAGACTAGGGATGAGTAAAGATATCGATACACTGAAATATTGCAATATTTTCATATCCTGATACCATATTGATATTTAAAAACATGGCATCGATCTATTTTACTAATGAAATCTTGCGATATTTCTCATCCTTCTGTTACAAAATCTCGTGAGAATTCACGAAAATTTTTGCGATATATTCATATGCTGATATCATATTGACATTTAAAAACACAATATCAATCTATTTTACTAATGGAATCTTGCGATAATTCATAGTTCTGTTACGAAATCTGGCGAGAATTTACGAAATATCGTGAGAATTTGTAACAGAACGATGAAATCTCGCGAGATTTGTAAGTAAATAGATCAATACCACATTTTAAAATATCTATTTGATATTGGCATATGAAAATATTGTGATATTTCAGTGTATCGATATTTTTTCCCACCCCTATTTTTCGGAAACGGATAACAAAACTGCTATTTGCAATGACTGCTTATGTTTTTCGGTTTTAATATCGGTGTCAATATCTGTTATCGGCCACGAGTTTTAAAATATAAAATTGGCCAAAATCCAAAATAGTGGAATCCTTATCGGTAACGTTTATTGAAATTTTAATTTTATAATTTTTAATATTGTTTTTTTTATATTTATTTAAATTATATTTTTTTTATTAATTTTTTTTTTTTTTAAGTCTGTTCTTTTCAACATTGTAGTACAGTTCATTTTTCGGTCCTAAACCTGGGTGTTTTTAAGTCTGTTCTTTTCAAATTGTAGTTACTTTCTCGCTTTTCATCCTTCCTTTGATGTTAACTGGCAGCTTTTGTCTATTGGCTTTATACAAAACCAGACAAATATTGTAGTCAACCATATCATAGAATTTTAATGACTTACACTTGACAAACAATGGATTTGATGGATCTCTACATCTATTATTATTTATGATTTTTTGGGCCCTTTAAAACAAATAAAGGCTGTGGATAAGCTTTACATGTTGAATCCCAAATTTCTACACAGTATGTTAAATACGGTATAGTTATTGTGTTGTATAAATTGAGCAATGCTGAATGATTTAAAAGGAATTTCACTTTATGCAATATGGCAATAGATTTTGCTATTATTCCTTTTGTATAATATATGTGTGATTTCCAACCAAGGTCTTCATCAATAATGAATCCTAAAAATTTTGAGTCTTTGACCCTTTAAAAGTGTACTCAATCTATTTTTTACTGATTAATTAATATCTTTTCTTTGACCACTGAATATTATATCATTTGTTTTTCTGACATTGAATACTAATTCATTTTGATCAAACCAAAATTTTATTTTCTTGAGTTCTTCATTTAATATTTCCATTACCTCTTGAATATTTTGTCCTGAGTAAAACAGTGTTCTGTAGAACTCTGTAGAACATTTGAAGCTTTTGGAAAGTCGTTCATGTATAATATAAATAATATAGGCCCAAGTACAGAGCCCTGAGGTACCTCCCAATTATTGTCATACAGGTCTGATTCTGTCATTTATCTGAACATAGTTTTCTATTCTTTAAATAACTTATCCATTTGTGAGCTATCACTCTTATTCCGTAACCTCATTTAACCCTTTTTAATCATTTAAACCGTCTGATTTCTGTCTCGTAGGAGAAACATTTTCTAATTTCTAGGCTTCAGTTTTGTTCGATGCTCTAAGAGAAAAACCTGTGACGTTATGTCGTGGTCTTTCTTCCCAGTGGGGATGATGATGGTCTGTCACACAGCTGCGAAGGGAGGAGGAGTGTGTCTCCCTCTGACCCGGTGGAGTCTCTCAATGCATTCACAAGGAAAGTTGGAGCCTTTGTTAATAAACCCAGCACAAAGGTAACTAACAGACTTTTAAAGCTGGTTTTACATTTATTTTTTACCCTGTAAACTGAATGTGGCTCTCTGTGTCTGTGCAGATAACAGCTGCCAGTCTAGACTTGCCATTCGCTGCATTTGCACCTCGAGGCTTGGACTCGGAGGAGAATGATCCAATGGTAACTGCAAAGACATCACCCCAGTATGACTGCCTGCATGCAGATAAATACTTAATACAGAAGTTATTTCTGTGTGTTTGGGTGCAGGTTCAGCCTCCAGACTCTCCTCCCTGCCAGTCACCTCTGCAGGCCAGCCTTCATTCTCAGGGCTCAGAGGGATCAGGGCAGCAGGATGACTTTGTCATGGTCGACTTTGTAAGTGTTTTTCTGTCTGTCTTCTCCTTATAGGAGGGAATGAACATAATGCCGCTAAAAAAGGTTCCTTTTTGTCTGATTTTGCATTGAGTATTTCTCTTCCTTTTTGATTTATTGAGTTGTTTGAAGAAAGTTTCCATATAATTTGACAGTTTAATACTCATAATTAATGAATAACTCAGTTTAAAGCAAATTGTGGTTTCATTTGAGCATGGCCTCATTGTAAAAGGAGTTAAGTGAGAGTAAAAAGTCAGGTTTTCCCTCACTTATTCATTTTAATCCATTATTTTACTTAATTTTGCAATGAAACCTCCAACAAAGATTAAAACTGCATTGCACTCCATTTGCAATGCAAATGTTCCTGCTGTAAAGTCTCATTTGGTGATCATTTTTCACATTCAGATCTGTTATTTCCAGTTACAAACTTCAATCCATGTTTATGTCTATGCAGCGTCCAGCTTTCTCTAAGGACGACTTGTTGCCGATGGATCTGGGCACGTTTTACAGAGAATTTCAAAACCCTCCACAACTGGCCAGCCTCTCCCTTCACATCAGCTCCCAGTCTATGGCCGACGATCTAGTAAATACAATTTCTTTTGACTATTAAACCTCCAAATTTGTGATAATTAAGAGTGTAAACATTAAGAGTGATTGTTGTGTGTGCAGGACTCTCTACCGGAGAAACTACGAGTCTACGAGAAGAACATTGACGAGTTCGATGCGTTTGTGGACATGCTTCAGTAGGATGAATGGACTACTCGTGACTTAAGACAAAGTGGATAATGACTAAAGAATGAAAAAGTTTTTCCTCTTGGGAAATACTTGGACTGAATCAACTTTCATTAAGCTCACAATGTCTGAAAATTTCCCCTCCTCCCTGTTCGTCACTCGTCCGGCTTACAGATAGTCTTATTCACTGTAAACATTGTTTCATCTTCCGTCACGTTCATGTCTGATCTGCTGAGGCGGGTGATTCACACTGCAGCGCATATTAATCAAACTGACAGCTTAGATTTCTGTGCGGCACAAAGATGATCATGGGGTTCTCAGTCACTTCAGACAGCCATGCAAGTACCCAAACAGACTGCCGATACTCTGTTAGTAAAACTGCCCATTGTAAATGACCCCCTGTCTCTAATGAACACTACTTGCCTTTGAAAGTTTCTTTTACATCATAGTGAGCTCAACAAGTGAGGAGAGCCACTTTCTCCAGTTGCACATTGCTTTATAAAGAATATTCATCTTGTTTTGATTCTGAATCAAGTCCAGAGATAATGAAACATTCATCGTCCCAAGTCTGGTGCTCCCAGCTGGTCTGGGGATTTAAAATGGCTAAATTTAATCTTAAATGGCCCCAGAGGAAGTTGGTTAATTCCCCCTCCATGTACAGACAGTTTCATACAGAGGAAGGGTGTTAACTGGACTGGTTAAAGCTAAAACTATACAGCCGTCATGGTAACTGCTCCATGATGGTCTTGAGTCATTTTTCCTCCATTTTTTAACCATTTTAGTTGCATTACATCATTTGGGATTTTGAAACTATTCTTTTTAAAAGGTCAGAACAACAACAAAAAAAAAGATAAGAGGCTCCCTCCCAAAAATGGATTTTAATTCATTCAATTTTTCCCACACTTTGTTTGAATTGCTGGGCAATTTTACTTTTATCAAAAAGTACCAAACATGTAATTATTCAAATTATTTAACCCTTTAAATGCCAATTTGTCACAGTTTCCTAAAAAAAACAAAACCAATTATTTTCCATATAATACATGTGAGGGCAATACGAGTTTTGAGATAATCGTTTTTACTCTTTAAGAACAGTTAAAATTAGAAAAAAAAAAAAAAAAGATTTCGATCTTTAAATCGAAATTGAAAAATGACCTCAACATATGGCAAGTCATTTTGTTTTTATTTACAATTAAAATTTAATTTAAGAGTTAAAATAACTTGCATAATTGCATATTTGGTAGATTAAATTTTTTAAAAAGTCAACTTTATTCCTTAAGTGGAAAACTAATGTTTATGGCTGTTTTTTGGAAGAGGACAGTCTTCTAATCTTTTAATGACCTGACAGAAAATTAAGGCAACTTAAAGATTAAAAGGTTTCTGGACAGTTACATTCACCTGCACTAGTTTTAGACTGCCGAGGCGACTTGTGTTCAACATGCTTGTGTATATTTTGGAAATTTGTAAAAATGGGATAAGGACTTCCAGTTCATGGTAGTTTGGTGGGAAGTTTTAAATAAAATCATCCTGTTTGTGTAGATGTTCTAATAAAGCATGGCCGCTCTGTTTCCTGCCCACCGTCTTCAGTGATGATTGCTGCCCCCCCCCCCTCCAACAGCAGCTGAACTTTATAAAAACCTCTTTAAAACTAAAACAAACCATTAAGAACAAGACATGCTGCTCAGTTTTGTCTACATCTCAACCCAAGTGGAAAAACAGGTCAGTTCAACTTGGGCAAACTATTGGATTTCAGGGTCCTGTATAGTTGCCTTTAAGGTCTTAACACCTGCCAATCACTGGCTTCAGTTTAAAGATTTATCAGTGGAGACTGCCTGTTAGATGCTGGTGAAATGAAGCCTATTCTGCAACCAACAGAGATAAATATGATTGTATGGATTAAATGAGTCCATCAGAATTCTCAAATTTTATTGTTGGTAGTTTTTGGAATTCATTTCATACCCGCAGGACTTCAAAGGGTCGAAACCATCAATCGAGTGACTGACGGCACTCCTTTTTACAAATGCTCTACAATAACGTTCCTTCAACTCATCACACGCTTTGAGGCTGTGAGCAATTCGACTATAACACCTTTCTTCAGAGAACCGCTGTCCACAAGCTGCTACCTACAAGGGCTGTGAACCGTTCAAACATTTCTTTTCCCGCGAACAGCCGTCTGGAAGGCTATGGAGGAAAGCTGCGTAGAACAATGTCGACTCTTCCAGACGATGATGATGCAAATTTTCTAACTATGTAATATTCTATGTTAGCCACTTGACGAACATGCCGTTACGTTTGGAACATACCCTCTGAGCTGTGAGGCCGTTTCCCCCCAGGTAACACTGGGAACATGGAAAAAAAGAAAATAAAAATACAAAAAAATTAAAAAGAAAATTTCACAGGAGACAGGCAGTGATTGCCCAGTGTGCATTTCCACCTCTTTTAGCAGCTCAGTCCAGAAGAAAGTCCTGCTCTCCCACTTCCCCCACTATGGCCCCTCTGAGCCTTACAGTCCAATAAACTGGGTGACTTTGTGAATGAGTCTTTCTGGGCACAGCGAGACAAGTCACATCGAGGAATGGTTGGAAACAAAACGTCCAGATAGAAGACACGTAATGTTGATCAGACTGGGGGGTGACTGCTAGAAGCTTTTACTTTTATTCCCACTTCTGTGAAAAGGGTGAAGTCTGAGGTGGATGGCCAATGTCCTCCATTGTCATTAATATCCAACCTGCTCCCCCAAGTCGGCTGAATGTCGGTGGAGTCCTTTAACAACGGGGTCGGGGAGGTGACTGGGGTGAAGCCAGCGTCCATACACTACAGATCAGAGCAGGAGGAAGGAGAGGGAGTGTACGGAGGAGATCCAGGAGCTCAACTTTTCTTCATGGGCTTTTTGGAAAGTGGGAAGATGACTGGGGGGGGGGGGGGGGGGGGGTGAGATTTAGGCTCAGGCAGTATTCAGTAGGTCCTGTATGGCTTTCTGCTGCGTCTCGTTCAGCGTTGATACGCACTGCGTCCATAATCCTGCAGACACCTGGATGGAAGAGAGAAAAAGCAGCTCGTTTCATTAATCTGTTCCCAAACTCAGGTTTTAAACCTGAAATCAGAATTTCAAGTAAGGACAGACCGATATATCGTCCGGCCGATATTTTAGGCCAATATTTGCGTTTTTTGGGTTTTTTTTTTTTTTTTGGCTACTATTGACATTGGCATACATCGGATGTGATGGCCGATAACCCCACTCAGTATAATTTACAGACTTTTTTATACATTTATTAAAAGTTTAATGTTTCTATTTAATATTTGTTTACGAGTGCACCGTTTCTTTTTTTATAGATTTGACGTTCTTTGTTCTTTTTTATACTATAAGAGCTGTAAAATTACTTTTCATTGTATCCATTATATTAATATGAGCATAAAATGCAGTATCGGCCCCAAATATCAGCAGGTTGTATCGGCTGAGGCTCATGAGAAAATCAGTATCTGCCCTAAAAAAAAAATCTGTATCGGACTATTTCCAATTTGGGGGGGGAGTGGGTAGCCTAGTGGTAGTGCCCACTGCTCTCTGGTACTACTGTACAGATATTGGTAAAATGCAGAGCCCTAATTTCCCCTCGGGGATCTAAACAGTATAACAAAAAAAACAAAAAAAAAAAAAAAGATGAATCCAAAAGAAGCTCACCTGTACTTGACGGATGACATTTGCGAGTCTTTTGCTGCACGCATCTTCATTCTTAACAGATTCGTTTGCGACCCCGTCGGCTATGATGAGGAAAATTTTAGGAAGGTTGGCGTTGTCTGGCCCGAGGACGATGGGGTTGTTGCTGTGGAGAGAGGAGAAGTTAGCAGGAGAAGCTGCAACAACATCAAGGGGAAGTTAGGATTGTTGATGGGGGTTGTACCTCTCGATGAGGTCACACAAAAAGTCAAACGTGTGGACTGCTTCCTCTTTGTCCTCGTTGAGGGGTAGCCAGCTGAGCCAGTGGGGGAGGACCTCATTAACGTTGACGCACTCTGGTCGAAACCTCATTAGCTTTCCGACTGCAGAGATGCAGTTCTCCGTAGCGTTGACGTTCTCCTTCGAGCGTGAATCGGCCGCCTGGATGACTCCGACCAGCATAGGGAGGGCCTCTGGAGCAAGAAAACGTGGACGTGTTAACTAAAAATAATCTAAAAACTAGCAAAGATCAGCTAATGGAAACACACCCGTGCAGAATGGGCGATAGTTCTCCCCGCCGAACTGAGCCATGACGCCGACGCCATAGGCGGCAGCCTGCCGAACCTCAGGGCTCGAGTCACACAGTGACTGCAACATCGGCCGCAGGAAATACTCTGCATATTTAAAGGAGGAGGGGCTGCAGTGCTCCACCACATCGTCAAAGATGCACAGACCCCACTGCCTGTCAGCCCACGGCCTGTTGGGACACTGAACACAAACAGATTGATCAATTAATCAAGTTGGAGTCTTCATTTGGTCACGTTTCATCGGTTGCACCAAACACCTACTATGAGCTGGACGATGAGCTGCAGCAGCTGTTCGAACCAAGGCAGAACCTTCTCTTTGTAACTGCTGAACACCGAGTGCAGGATGTCCGACACTTTGGTCAGGATGTACACGTCATTCTCATCCTGATGGGACAAAACGACAAGGAGGAAAACACTTAGGAGGGCTGGTGAAGCCTGACAGATTTATATCAGGAGAGTGAAACCCCAGCGTCAGAGAACTGACAGTATTTACCTCATCCTGTAACGTTTCCTCTACCTGCTCATCATAGTCTTCATCCTGCCGCTTGGCTGTGAAGCAGAACAGACAGCAATGTCGTAATAAACACAGGGTCAACTTTACTACCATTTGGACTAGAGATGGACTGATAACAGATTTTTTTAGGGCTGATACCAATACTTTATCAACTTCAGCCGATGCAACCTGCCCATATTTGGGGCCGATACCGAATTTGACTCCCAAATTAATGTAATGAAGGATACAATGAAAAGTAATCTTACAACTCTTGATAAAATTGATTAAAAAAAAGAAAAGAAAAACAAAACACTTTAAATAAATATATTTTAAAAAGCAGTGCAATTGTAAACAAATATTAAGTAGAAAACATTAAACTTGTAATTAATATATTTAAAAAAAAGAAGGGAAAAAAAAAAAAACTCTAAATTATGCTGAGTGTTGGGTATTGGCCAAGGCACCCGACGTACTGGCTGATGCCAATAAAAAGCAAAAAAACCAAAAACAACAAAAAACAAAACAAAAAACCCGCAAATATCAGCCGGCTGATATATCCGTCTATCCTTACTTTGGACACCTTCATGACAAAAATTCACATGTAAAAATCATGATACATTAATGTTTATTCACCTTTCTTTCCATTAAAAAAAGGGGAAAAAAACACTTAAAATGGCTCAACACTCAAAACTACTTAAAATTCAATAATTTCCAGGATTTGAATCCTTTCAAAACCAGTTTAATTACATGAATAATTACTTTGTTATAAAAACCCATGAAAATTTTAAGATTTGCATGGTTATTGCATGGCTTCAAACTGCAAAGGCAATGAGAAAAATAAATAAAAGGAGAGGGCGACAGACGATAAGAAAAAAGCTAATGCACTTAAATTAGTTTTGTTGCTAATCTTTGACATCCAAGGCTGATTACCACCAAAACATCACACAAAATTTATTATATGTAATTCTTTTGTTGTTGTTGTTTAGATAAGACCCATTTACCATTTTGATAGTTAAACAGGCATTTAAAGGGTTAAAATCCTGAACACGATTGAATGTTTAGTCGTTTTGAACTGCTACAAAGCTGTTTGAGTGATTTATCTAAACAAGGATGGAAAAGTAGTAAAAATATTGGTGTATAATTAACTTGCGTGTGCATGTGTATTTTATCCAAAGGGTGTGTCAGAGTATAAAAAAATGTGAGAAAATGCCACAAGCTGTAACACAGTCAGGAAAAATGCACAATAACGCCTAAAGAGGGCACAAAGCTTCATCTACGTGTAAGAAAAACATGTTGATAGGTTTCCTGGATGTGGTGAGCCCTCACCCTGTCTGAGTTCCTGGTTCTTAAAATGCTCCTCCAGCTTTCCTTTCAGGATGCCACCCAGTTCTTCAAAGTGCTCGTTGTTCAAACACCCGTCTCCCATCAGCTCAATGCACTGGAATAAAAACACTCCGTTAGATTCAAAAATACAATCGGGCTAGTCATCGCTGCACCTGTAGAAGCAGCGGTTTACACCAGCATCTTCTCCCCTCGCTGGCTGGTTGAGCTGGTTTTGGTATGACGCGTTCCCAGAGCTCCGAGCCGGAGCATCGGGGGGGAAATTACCTTGGCGAAAGAATGCATGATTTCTGAGAGGACGTCTGAGTCTGGCTCGGTGCCGATGGCCTTGATGAGGGCGTCGCACATGAAGTGCCACATCTGGGTCAGGTACTCTGGTCCTCGGACCCGAGCGCACTCCAGCAGCAGGGGCATAGACTCGGCTGCTGCCACCCGCACACGTGAAACAGTCAAGGAAAAAACCGAACCCCATCTTCAAATCTTCAACTGCATGAACATTTCTACTCTCTCTCTTACTTTATATGAATTTAAATGGTGTATGAAAGAGTGTGATTTAGGGATGCACGATATAATTAGCCGATATCTGCCTTAAAACTGAGTATCGGACATCGGCCACCCCACCAATATTTAACCAATCAGCCTGCTCTTCCTAAAGTCTAAAAACCAAACAAAAAAAAACTTTTCTTCTTCAAAAACCTCATTTTACAGACTTTAAAACTTCTGAAGACTAGTGGTGGGAAAAAATATTGATACACTGAATTATCGCAATATTTTCATATGCTGATACCAAATTGACATTAAAAAAAAAGTGGTATCAATGTATTTTACTAATAAAATCTTGTGATATTTCATCGTTCTGTTATGAAATCCCACGAAAATTTGACTATATTTTCATATGCTGACATCACAGACATTCAAAAACATGGTATGGATCTATTTTACAAACAAAATCTTGCGAGATTTCATCGTTCTGTTGTGAAATCTCACAGGAATTCACAAAATATAGTGAGATTTTTTAACAGAACGATGAAATCTCACAAGATTTTAAAAGTAAAATAGATTGATGCCACGTCTTTAAATATTGATCCGATATCGGCATATGAAAATATCACAATATTTCAGTGTATCTATATTCTTCCCACCCCTCTTTTGTAAAGTGTTGGACACAGATAACAAAACTGCTATTTGCAATGACTGCTTATTTTTTCAGTTTCAATATCAGTTTATAGGCCACATGAGTTTTAAAATATCGACATATCGGATATCGGTCAAAATTCCAACATCGTGCATCCCTCGTGCGTTTCCTAGATACAGCCATTATTTGGATCCCATATAATCATTTTAGATGGAAGGATATCATCGTGAAAGTAGAACTTCAGCAGAGGAACCATGAGCTTCACCACCTGCTCGGTGTACTCCACAAAACCTTCTTTCAGTTCTTTGGCATAACACACCTAGGAGGAATAAACAGACCGTTGTTACCTCGAGGACTGGCAGAGAATGTTTGACTGTTTCAGAACAATGCTTTTCTGCTCACCAACATCTGGCAGGCAGTGGCTTTCTCCTCCAGTCCAGCTGTTTTTATCCCAAAACTCTGCTGGTCTCCCAGGTTAACAAACTCCCAACCATCATCCTCGGATATGTTCTCCATGTCCTGGGCTGCAGCACATTTTCAGCCCTCAGTCTTTAACTTGTTTTGATTGAAAAGAATAAAATGGAGAGATAAAAACCTTTACTTACTGTCAAGGAGCGCCACCTCAGGCTTGATGGATGCGGTCTTCATAAGCGGGCCCATCACCACAGGGAGATACTGCTGAAACTCCTTCCCCAGGATCTTGCACATCCTGGCCCAGGCTGATATCATGTATGAGATCTAAACCACAAATAAAAATGTTGCAGATTGACAGCAGAAACAAAATATTGCGACGTCATGTTTAAATCCTGACCTGAGGATCGTCATCCTCCAGGTCATTGAAGTCCGTCTGGGTTTTGAGGAGCAGCTGCATGACGGCAGAGGCATCTGGCATGAACTAGTAGAGAAGGGAAACACAAAGGCTGAACATGAGGGCTAACTGCTTCCCTTACAAATAGCTTAATCCCATTGTGTCTAATCATACCTTCTCCTTGCCAACAGCCAGGCCGATGAGACTGATGCACTCGATGGTCTTGCCACGAAGCAGCCGCAGCTCCTTCTGCACGGCGTTTTCTACGATGTGTTTGAGGGAGGGCATGAACAGGTCGTAATATGGCACAAACTTCTCTTCAGCCGTGTCGGCCACAGACGCAATCGAGGTCACCACCTGCTCCAGGACTAGTTTGGTACCCTTCTGGATCAGCTGGTAGAACAAAACCAAACATGAGCGCGCTGAGAGCCACATGGAGCAGATTAGCTGAGAGGAAACATGTAAAGCTCCTGTACCTCCTGCAGTTTGGCAACCATGATGACATGAAGGTGCTGCACCAAGCTGTCCAGATAAGGGATGAGCAGCGATTTGGGACAGTCCTCTGTGAAGTTGATGAGGGCGGCGGCAGCATGCGCTTGCACCCGAGGGTTACTCTGGTCCTCCATAGTCTGAAGCAGGGCGGAGATTACCTGAAGGAAATGGAAGCACAGTCTTTGTAGCAAGCTGCCTCCACTTTTACTATATTAGTCTAAAAATAAAAACTAGAAACTATTTACGTATGATTTTATTCTTAAAGTAGACAAAGTGATCTACCAATCTATCCGGCAGTGTTAATTTTGTTGCCCCAAAATTAAAGTCTTCGTCAATGACCTATTTTCCTTGACGACAACTAAACGAAACCAACGCAAGGGGGTCAAAACTATAACGAAAGTTAATGACATTTTCGTCACCGAATAAAAATAAGATGAAAATACCTGACAACAATGACATCCAATGAGAACAACCGTTTGCACTGAAAGGCATCCAATGAGAACACAAACTCATGTGCAGTGAGGCTGGCCTGCACACGTTTGGTTACCCGGGGAGATGCTTAACAGTTCTCACGTATTTCACATTTTGTGATTAAAGTGATCTTAAAAATGTTCAGTCTGGGGAGAAAAGAAAAGCCCCAGCAAAGACACGAATCACAAAGGAATGATGTAACACAAGCAAGATGTGTAAAGAGACCGTTACCAGCACAAACACAGTCAACCTGTGGCCACACCTGCTAACAAGTCATCCTGGAATCCACGCAAAGGTAACCATGCCAACACTACGTCTACATTTTGGTGTACTGTTGCAAAGTTAGTTCTTTTTGAAGGAAGAATTTTCTCATCACTTTGATATTACAAAAAAAAAAAAAATGTATGTGTGTGTACATCAAGGCAAATTGCATAAATATGTGCCTTTTCTTTTAAATAAGCAAAATCTGTGTTTGTACATGCATTATACATTCAAACTTACTCATTTACATTTTACCACATATTTCAGTCAACTGAATCTACCGTATTTTGGTTGACTAAATTACATCTTTGTTGACTAAAACTAGACTAAAACTAATTGAATTCAGTCACCAGTCAGTCATTTTCTGTACCGCTTATCCAGTTCAGGGTCGCGGGGTTGCGGGGGCCCAACCCGGCAATAATCGGGGGGAGGGGGGGGGCACCCCGGGGAGGGGGAGAGGTGTGGCGGGCCAACACTAATTGAATTAAGATGACAAATTTATTACTAAAACTAAAACATCAGACTAATGATTCGTAACAAAACATTGGTGAAATGAAGGAGTTTGTGGCAGATAATGCCTTATTTAGAAGTTGCGTCCGGTTGGCCCATCACTTCCATTATATTGGACATACGCTGATCTGGAGTGAATCTAAATATCTCCTGAAGGAATTCAAGTTACACCAAAACTGTCTGGGTGAGTAAATGAATGTATTTAATGTTAGAAAATAGGTCCAGATTGAAAATACAAAACAAAACAAAGAAAACTTCCCCTTTAACTCTGCTAACCAGGTAAACAAGATAAAACTTTCTGAATGTACCTTATCATGGAACTTCTTCTGAAAGGTTGGGGCAAAGTCTGTGGCCATCTGACCAATGGCGTTGCAGGCAGCGTAACGTACTCTTGGATGCTAAGGAAGGAATAGAAAAATAAGGGGAGAGGTCAATGCTGCAAGATTTAACATCTCTGAGCATGCGACAAAAATACAACTCTGATCAAACATCTGTAGCTGTTTTACTTCTTACAGGATCTGAGCAGAACAGCAGGACAAAGCTGACAATCTCTTGGAGGATGGCTTCCATCTGCTGATGGCAACCCTCACCGATGGCCGACAGAGCCATCAGCCCTGCATGGCGGTACTTCCAGTCAGCTAAGAAACAAGAATGACACTTAAAACTGAGTACATGCTCTCAAATGATGAAACAGTCCCCAAGCAAACTCATGAGATTTAAAACTCACGGTTCTGCAGCATCTGCATGATGTGTTGTTTGATCATGGGCAAAATGATCTTTCCTCCCAGGCCGCAGGCAATTCTGTCCAGAGCGCTCTCACCAGCCACAGCATTACTGTTAAAACCAGACGACACAACTCAGAAACAAAGATTTATAGATTTACCCATCTTCTTTTACAATACCGTGTCAAATTTAAAATATTTAAGTGGAAAACTCCACTACTTTAGGGAAGCACGATATTGGGATTTTGGCCGATATCCAATATCCCGATATTTTAAAACTTATGTGGCCGATAACAGATACCGATATTAAGGCTGAAAAAAATAAACAGTCTTTGCAAATAGCAGTTTTATCATCCGTTTCCAACACTGAAAAATAGGGGTGGGAAAAAATAGCAATACACTGAAATATCGTGATATTTTCATATGCCAACATGAAATCTATATTTAAAAACACAGTATCTATTTCACAAAATCTCGCGAGCTTCATCATTCTGTTACAATATCTCAATATATCGTGAATTCTCACAAGATTTTGTAACGATGAAATATCACGAGATTGCGTTAGTAAAATAGATCAATACTGCGTTTTTGAATGTCAATATATCAGCATATGAAAATATTGCGGAATTTAGGGGAATTCGCGCAAGATTTCGCAACAGAATGATGAAATATCGCAAGATTTCATTAGTGAAATAGATTGATATAGTTTTTAAATGTCAATATATCAGCATATGAAAATATCACAATATTTCAGTGTATCGATATTTTTAAACCCCTAGTCCTTAGAAGTATTAAAGACTGTAAAAAAAAAAGTTTTTGAAGAAGTTTTTTTTTTCTTTTCTTTTTTTAGATAAAAATATCGGTGGGGTGGCCGATTTAAGACAAATATCAATAGGGGGCTGATTATATCGTGCATCCCTACACTATTTACATCTAATTTCACTTTTTTGCTGCTTTGTACATCAACCAGCAGTCAGAGGCAGAGTAGGCCATACCTGTCAAAGTCATCGTCCTCCAGCTCATCAGCCATGGCCCACTCATCATCATCCTCCAAGTCCACCATCATGGCCAACATCTGCGGCACTGAGGAGACAAATGCTACCATCTAACCAATTCAGATTACGATCACCTCCCCCTCCTGCAGATTATGAACCAAATCCTCACCACTCTGAGCTACAATAGCCTGGTGTTTCCTCAGCATGGCCGCTGCCGTCTCTGATAACGTGACGATGACTTCCAACGCCAGCTGCCTCTGCATGTTCGTCAGGTTTGTGTCGGCACACAGCTGAGGAGACAGGACGCTTACTCAGCCAACGCCTCACTTAACAGTGTTTAAGGTTAATGGTTCAAAGAGATTTCTCCGGTCAGAATCATGAAATGTACCTTCAGACAGAGCTGCAGCGTGGCCTCCAGGTTGGGTCTCAGATATTTGGGTGCAGTGTCGGCAATTTCCACTAAAGACTTAAGAACAGAGTCATCTCCCTGATAGCACGACTCATTCACGGCCTGTCAAAAAAAAAAAAAAAAAAAAAAAAAAAGTCATGTAAGTGATGCAAACACCAACATTAATACCACAGTTACAATCTGATGACTCAGACACAAAATACCATTGCAACATGGGAAAACAGGATAAAGGATATTAGGAAATATGTCAACCTCATCTTAATTACTGCAGCTACTTTTGCTCCTCTAATGTACATGTGCATTTAGTTTCAATGTTTTCCCTCGTCAGTAAGGACTAATCCCTACAACGGCTGAGGAGTGACTCATGCTGTGCCCCTTCAAAGGAAGCACAAGTAACCTACAGCTCAAACTTTCTTGTTCCATCCTCCCATTTTAGAGCCATCTCTTCAGTTCCTTTACTGGTTTGGCTTTAACGAACAGAAAAAGAGGCCCACAGAAATTCAGCACAAGGTTATCAATTATTAAGCTTGCATGAATGGGCTTTAAATGACTCGTAACTTTTACTGTCTGAGGGCATTACTGACGCACAAGCACCATCAGGCAAACGAAATGAAGAAAATCAGACGATATTCATGAAAAATATTCCAGTGGCTTTGACTTCTTACCTGCAGGATGCCCGGCAGCAGGTCTGCAAAGTGCTTCAGCAGAGCTGTGTTGCTTTCATTGGACAGAACAAAGGACGCTGCAGCCCGAGCTGCCAGGGTACGAATCTGTGTGTGCGTTTAAAACATTAAGGTCATCCTTGACACCACTGATGGAAATGTTAGGAAAATCAGAGTGGGGTATGACTGAATGAGCCACGTGTTCGAAGTTACCTGTGGGTTTGCCTGGTCCTGCATGCACTGAACAAGCATGCGCTTGATAACCTCCATGTAGTGCTGCTGCTGGTTGCCAAAGATTCCCGGGAAGTTCCTAGAGCAAAGGATAGACCCACACCTGTCAGCCAACAGTACATCTGCCTAAACAGTAGATCTAGATCGAGTCAATCGTGTAACTGGAGCTCACCAGAATATGTGCAGGGCGGCTTCTCGCAGGCCGACACTGTCAGAGTTCACAGAGTCAAACAGAAACTTGAGCACCTCTGGCCACTGGTTGTTCCCATCATCATCTAAATCACAAGACAAAGACAGATGGTGTAAATATTAACCATAATAATAATCATCATTGCAATTTCTAACATTATCTAAAATAACAGTAACCCACCCAGCGGCAAGTTAGACATACAAAAGCAGTTTTATCCCATTTAAATATTAAACCTTTTATATCTAGTGATGCACAATATGAAAATTAACCGATACAGATAACCAATAATTTTCTGCTTCTTATGGTCGATACTAGGGCTGGGAAAATATATCGATACACCAAAATATTGTAATATTTTCATATGCTGATATCAAATTAATATTTAAAAATGTGATATTGATTCATTTGATTTGATTCACTGATTCAGATTTTGTTGTTTAGTCAAAATCTTGCAAGATTTCGTTGGTAAAATAGATCAATATCGCATTTTTTTACATATCTATATGAAATCTGCATATGAAAATATCGTGATATTTCAGGGTATTGATATTTTTCCCAGCCCTAGTTGATACCAATATCAATTATGGTATATATGGTAATTATGGTATAAAATAAAAGAAAAAACAAAACTGCACCAGTTATATATCAGTTAATTATATCGGTCAATATTGGCCAATACTGATATTCAGTTTTCAAGCAAATATCAGCAGATACGATGTCGGACCAGTAATATCGTGCATCCTTATATCTTTAACTTACAAATAATCTGACAAAAATAAATTAAATACTTTCATCCAGAAACAAAATTATTACTGAGTTGTAAAACTATTTACCGATGAGGTTGCGGGAGAGCTCAGCCGCGATGTCGCAAACTTTCTTGCGGATGTTTGGTGACGTCTCCTGCTGGATGCTGGTCAGCAGCTCTGTCTTAATGACCGTCTGCATCTCCACGGTCAGTCCCGGGTAGATTTCCTCGAAGGACGATGACAGCAGCCGCCGCAGCAGCACTGCCGCCATCTGTTTGACCTGAGGACACAAAACGAGGTTTCAACAGGTCCTCGGTCTGACCACATCAATGACAACCTATCAGGGGAAAAAAAAAAGTTTGTCTCTCTCTAAGTGGAAAGGTAGAAAAGCCACAATTTCCCTGTGAATCTAAAACAATGACTGCTGATTCAAACGTGTGCAGGGAGTATGAAGATTTGAAATATTAAGCATTAATGGTAAAAAAAATAACTACACTGATAAAACCTGCAGCATCTTAGAAAGGGAGTCACTCACTGTGGGCCAAGCACCTCTCTGCCTGCTCCCATTTCAGGACTCTAAAAATATCCAGCTTGAGGTAAAGAAAAGGGGAGGAAACACGAGGGACCAAGCAGCTGGTGGAGTCGCAGATAACTGACCGAGTGGCAAAACTATGAGTCATGAACAGCCTTCCTTGTCGGGCTGTGGTGACTGCTGATGTGTGATGACTGGATTCTTAAAATGCCATCGATATTGTTTGACAGGCTGAATATCTACTGTTCATGAACAAGTAAATAGTTTTATTAGCATATTTTATGAAGTACGACACCCAAAATGTTGGCTACAGTGTTAAGATGCAACAATATGAAGTTTTCTTCCA
Source organism: Atherinomorus stipes (assembly GCA_023101725.1). NCBI lineage: Eukaryota > Metazoa > Chordata > Actinopteri > Atheriniformes > Atherinidae > Atherinomorus > Atherinomorus stipes. Next base: position 126,120 of record JALJCO010008402.1, read on the forward strand.
CTTCAAAGTGAAAGAATCCAACATGTCATGCCAAAAATATGCAAGCAGCCAGTGCACAAACCTCCTCTGCAGCAGATGCATCTCTGATGGCCTGCAGCAGGAATGTTATCTTGCTCTGGCCTGGAATAGTGTCATAGGTCTCCTGCAAAGAAAAGGAATGCAAGGGGATGAGCCAAAGAAATGCCATTCAGACAACTTGAAAATGAATTTCCTCCTTTGATAAAGCCTCGTTTCTCCCCTGCTCTGCCTGGCTCTTTAAGATGATGCAAACTGATATGATAATATACTTATGAATGTGGAGGTTGCTTTATTAAAAGAGTGGAGTAATTCCACCAAAATAGTGAAATGTAAGAAAAAGCAAAAATAGAAGAAAAAGTTCAGTTTAGCTCCTGTCAGTATGGAAAATTCAAATCTAATATTACAAATGATTACTTCATTACCTAATTTCCTTTTTTTTAAGGGTGAAACTTTAAATTGATTGCATTTGTTATGGTCCCAACTGAAACAGAAAATAGCACACTTGTGTCAGGGACGTTGCAAGCAGGGCGTGCACTCACAGAAACTCACGTGGAGGCAGCACCAATGGTAAACAAAGACACTTTACTTCCTTTAACTTGTTGAAAAATCAAAAGAAGCCCAACTAGATTTCCACCAGGGCCATAATTACTGTAACAGCAGAGTTCTTGGCTGTGATGGGTGTTGTCAGGTGAAATTTCTCCATAACAAACAAGTTTGGGAGGTGCATCGGTGTGGCAATGCCAAACTGTGTTGAAATAAGATTACAGATGGAGCATTTGCATCTGAATGGCAAGGTGTTAACACTGAGTATCTAAAACAGTGCATGTAAACAATCAGCAACTCCTGCAGAAACCTGATTAATGCTCATTGTTAGAGTTGATTTAGATGGAATGATGATTAATAGTGGATGAGAAATGAAAATAATTAAGATGCATTTAACACTATGACTATTGTTTGTTCAGTGGTAAGGTAAAGAACTACTGATCCCCATCAGTGCACTATATTCAGTTTGGTAACAACACATCCTTAAGATGCCCCATCTGGCTTACTAATCCAAAATTGGGCAAACAGCTAGGCCACCTAAATGTCCTGTAGGTGTAATCTTTTGCTTTTAAAATGAGTTAAGGGCTTTTATAGATGGATCAATTCCTTTTATGAGAGTGAGTCAGAAGGGGTGAGTTTCTATAAAAGGATGAATTCCAATGAGCTTAGCATCGAGACAGACAGTCTGTGCTTTGTAAAGAAAAACGCTGACTGCTCGTGATGGGGGTGTGCGTGATAAGATTCAACCACCTCATCCAAAAGTCGGGTGCTGAAGAGGGAAACCGGTAACAATGCTTTGCCGCGGCAAGAGGCTAATCGTGGTGGGAAAGGGTGAATAGGCCAGCTAGACGCAGCCCAAACAAATCCTCAGAGACTAATCCAGTGAGAGTGGATGACCAGAGACGAGCCTGTGTAGGGACGTGAACGCCATCACTGGCTTTATGAGTAAATTCATAAACTATAAAGAGGGCAACGTGTCTAAATTAGAGAGGATGGACTGACTTTCATATAAAACCACTGAAGGCCATTTCATAAGTACAGCCAGCTTCCATCTCCATTTAAATGAACTCATATTTACACTTCATTTTGCTGCGGGCTTGTGGCGCATAGATGCAATATTACTCCAATATGTAATCCCAAACCCTCGTATCTAATCTTTTAGTAAACAAATGTACTCAGTGCTAGCTTGCTAACCTAGCAACACTGTGGTAGCTACTTAGCTCCACGCTACTTCCTGTATTACACTAGCTTGAAGACTAGCTTCCCTGTCAGCTGGAGATTTGAGATTAGGACCCGACAAACGGAGCATTTCACTTTCTATCAAACAACCTGAGCACCACACAGACACTCGCGCGCGCACGTCTACGCAGTGTCACGACACGGTCCGTTTCTGTAACATCTACATTATGTCCACTTAACTACGCAACAAGGTGGTAGTTAGCGTTAGCTGACTTATACTGGGCTTCATATCGCACGTGGGCTATCCAGTCTGACGTTAGAGCTCGCCGCGCGCGGCCAGACAGGACCGCTAGGCGGTTAGCTTTTTGCTAACATGATAACAACAGTCACCCAACTTGTCAGCCACGAAAACAACGTCTTATCTTACCTCTGATTGTTTCCTGACATTGTTGTCAGAATTCATGAGGTTACCCAGCAAGAGGTAGAACTGCTGTTGTTCCGCCATTGCAGTGAGATCCAAAAAGACCAGCCGGGTGGAGAAGCGGCGAAATGAACCCGGCAGACCCTGCTTCGGTCACACAATACTTGCTCATTGCTATTGGCCAGCTTTATCAACTCTACTTAGCGTTCATTGGACCACAAAGAAGCAGAAAACGTACACGATTGGCTGATAGGAATTCTCTGAGCTTATTGGATGGAATTGATATAAGGAAAGTGAATGCTTTGTTTCTATTAGTTACGAGCAAATTACTAAAGCGCGGGAGTTTATTACATCACTGCTGAGAAAAAGAAACAACGGTGTGATGCTGCTAATAACAGAAGAATACGTGCCTTACCTCAACAAAATAGTATCTTTATGTAGTTTTCTCTTGGTAATATTTTACTTAGAATAACTTGTGGGAAAAAAGCTGGGCCCTTTACCAACTTTTTATTAATAACTAGATGAAGGATGTTGATTTGAAATGCATATAATTTACCCTACTAATCAATATTACATTTATTAAACAATGGGCTCAATGCACAGCTCCACTACTTCCTGAACTTAAAGTAGCTCCTTCGTTTCCTGTCTTGCATTGCTGGACAAACTGATTAATCCAGGTGTGTTTGGCGAGTTACTGAGGTCAGACACATCTGGATTAATCAGTTTGTCCAATGATGAAAGACACCTTAAGTTCAAGAAGTGGTGGAGCTGTGCATAGAGCCCATTAGGCCCTAACTGTGCTTTTATTTATTTATTTATTTATTTTCTAAGAGAAACATCCAGAAACAATCAATCAACTTCAACTTTTCTAGAAATGCTCGGTCACAAAGAAGTTCCAGAAAGAATGTTTACCATTTATCAGATATAATACAGTCCCTGATTTCTTATTAAAATTTGAATTTGGCTTTCATGGAATAAATGTGGACTCAAACAAAAAGTTTGTAATTAATGTGATTGTTTTATTCTGCACATCTTTTTATTCAGAAATGTAAATTTCCATTGTTGTCATTATTTTTCCCCTGTATAATTCATGAAATTAAGTTTATCAACTATTTCGCATGAAAAAGCAACTGAAATATATAGCAATTGTTTGTCATTAGATATATTCAATGTATGGAAATAGTTTATTATTATTTTCAATCTCAATCCCTTGAGTTCCCTTCACATTTTTCACATGGAAATGTTCTTATTATATCACCATCATTAATATATATATATATATATATATATATATATATATATATAAAATATTATATTATTTTTATTTATTTTTTTTTACCACATTTCTTCCTCAAAGATGATGGTTCCCCACTATCCTTCCAGTTAATGCACTGGACAGTTCTTAACGCAGTCTTACTCTCTGCATCAGATGTTTTCCTTGCTTGATGCCGATGATTTGATCCCTGTTAAACAAACTAGCATCCATGTGTCTTTCCACATGGTTGTTTTTACATTCAAGCACAGAGTAAGAAACAGCCTCCTCATGGAGGATAACAGCCTATTCTTTGTTTGGTAGAGCCCATTTTTCCATAATTAATATAACACTTTTTTAAAAAAAATGTGTCACTCTCTCTACCACTTGGAGTGGGTATGTAATACCAAAAGTAAATATTTATTATCTCACTAGTGCTTCCATTTTGGACCATTTTATTATTTTTACTGTATTACTAACTGTCCTCTCGACCATTTGCTGAGATGATAGTGATTCTTCTTATATTGTCCAAAGAAATTAAAAAAATATCTAAAGACACAATTTGAAAAAAATTCTTAGTGCATACTTTAAAAGGTTTATGTTATTAAATTATGCAACTGTATGTTAACACTGAATGAAAACATCATGTATCATTTTGTAAGTCTAGGCAGCAATTTGACTGAGTAATGTGAGCAGAGTTAGAGCTGATTTGAAGCCATATTTCTGGCTATGTGAGTCAAAATGATGAGTATGATTAAAAAACTACACAATTTCCTCTGGGAAATAAATTTATGTTCAATCTATTAAATAATTTTACCATAACATTTGTTATTCTCTTTGCCACAACTTAGGTTATAATCACACAATGAACGAGGGCTTAAAAAGCTCTTACGCAGGGCTGGGTTTCATATGTTGTGTTCTTAACATAAAAATATATATTCTGGGATTTATTTATCTATTTGTTTATTTATTGCTGGCTTAAAACTGCGGGTTTAAAGAAATCTGATTAAATTAAAGTTTGTGCATCTCAAACATTGCAGGATGTGGCGAGTTTTCGCCACTAGATGGCAGCAAAGCCTTGTTTACTGATGACAATTTTATCAAGTTCTCGCTGCCGGTGAAATAAGTGCAAATGAGAATGTGACTGGCAAAATAAACAAACATGTCTACATTTTATCAACCTCCCTGTCTGAACGGAGAAGAAAATGTTTTGTTTTATAATGACAAAGTTTTCTTACGGCTATGTTTCTCAGGCTGAACACTAGAAATCAGCCTCACCGTCACCGGTTCCTCACAGCTGCTGTAGTTACACATGAACCTCACTGACAGCTGGAGTCTGCAGACAAGCTCAATCACCGGGATGAATCAAAGCTGAAAGGTAAGCCTCACATTCTACCTTAAGAGTCATCATTTTTATGTGTGTGCTTTTAATTGTATTTCATGCGAGAAAATGTGAAATTTACTCGCTGATTCGTCGCTTTTCTGCTGCATTTAATGACAGTAATTTATCGCAGAACTCAATAAATTGCAAGTTTTCCTCCCATAGATAAGAAATATGCAAAGCTCTTAATTGTGGAGAAGTGAAAGGTTGCATGTGAGTTTTAAGCGTTTTTTTTTTTTCTTTTTTCTTCTTTTTCTTTATCTATTTTGACACTAACTATCGATATTTTCCTTAATTTTACCCTACATTCTGTTCTTTTAGGTCTGAAACAGAACCGTTTATAGCAAAATTGTAAAGCTCTACGTTTTGATCAGAGACAGTAATTCTGTTAGATCTCTTGGTTTGCTCTTATGTGGAAGGAGCAGGAGAAACAGATGCATTCCTGTGCATCTAAATGTATCTTTTTTTTTCACTCATCAATTTATTGCACAGTCTAAAGGAATTAGATAAAATAGAACGTAAATTTGGACACAATTTATCCCCATAGTCTCAAATAAATGGTTAAATATCAATTAATTGCATCACAAAAAAAAAAAAAAAAAAAAAATGTAATTAGCACACAGTCACTGGCTCAACTGTTTATACATTGTATATTCTTTGCTAAAATACAATAAATAGACACATTTTGGAATTTAAATTAAGAATATTGCATAATAAATGTTGAATGATGCTGATATCACTCCTCCCTCTGGTCCCCGTTGTTGCTGGACGATGCTTCCATCCCATTCATGTGACAAATAACCAATAATATACCCAAATATAGTAAATATTAGCAAATATTTATTTAATAAAATGTCATTTTAAAGATGTGTTGGCTTACAAATGTAATAAGTGATATTAATTGAATGGAAATACATCCCAGCAAGCATCTTACATGCTGCTAGTTTAGATTAGGTTAATATTTACAACGCATAAATAATGACAGTCTGCCTCAGTGTGAAATGGACACAGCTCTACTTCTGTTGATGTATAACCCTCTAAATGGAAGTGGTATTAAGTCATTAAACAGGGGGCTGTTTCACCTGAAGTAGTGGGAAAGGAGAAAAGAGAAAGCTCAGTTCTGACATGATGGACAGGTCGCTGGGCGATTGGTTTTCTCCGCTCACGCAGATCAAAATTCAGGGGAGAGGCTGAGAGAGCACGCCTAGCCTTTATTTATGCAAGGAAACGTGTTAGGACTCTATTTCTTTCCTGGAAAACTTGAAAATAGTGTTTCAGTGTTAGCACATGACCACTTGGCATCTCACACCTCACACATGGGACTGAGCTACAGAGGGGAAAACAGTTATCAACAAGTACTCTTAACACTTTCTCAGCTTTTTTCCAGGGATTTAAACCAGCAGCACTTCAAGAGCAAGTGAGTGACATCTCTGGGAAAAGTTGGACACCATAAACCTTGGTTGCAAAATAGCTCACAGTCTACCTGCTCTCCAAAACCGCAGTCTCACAGTGTTGCTTTCTATTTCTAAATAAGTAAATAAGCAAATTATGAAGTGTAAATAAGACTTTCTGGTGGATTTTTCCTCTTTGACTGCTTCGTGTTAGGCTGAAATGTCATATGAGCAGATTTTTTTGTAACTTTTCACCTTAGCTAATTCCCCTCAGAGTCACGCAGTGAAATTCATGATTCACCATAAGTGTCACAGCTCTGCTTCTTTAACCTCTAAACTGTGTAAACAGCTAGTGTGTGAGACTCCTGTAAGCAGGTTTTTACTGCTCCAGCAGAAAGGTGAACCTCAGTGACTGCTGGGTTTTCAAAGATCAACACAGTCAGTCTTTAAAACGGAGCAAGCTGCATGTTTTAAGAATTAAAAGTCAATATTTCTCTCTGACACATCGAGCTGTTTCACAGTGGAGCTCTATGTGCAGCACAAGGCAGCCATTGAAGGCGGTGAGGTGGGGGGCAGGAGGTGGAGATGCTGGTTTTGTGGGTTAAGAGTTGTTGGGTAACCACTGCAGGCCTCCTTTGCTGCTCGCCCAGAGATTAATGGGCACCATTTGAGATTGATGAGCATTTACGGTTTATTAATAAAGACCAGTGAGACTACGAGTGTATAAGAGAATATTTTCTTGAACAAAATTGAAAAGTTTTTAACCTTACCCAGAAAAAAATGGGAGAAAAATTATGATTTAATTAATCTGAGCTTTTATTCGGCTCTTTAAAGGTACAGTATGTAAAAAATCAAAGGTCACTGGCAGAAAAACGTAATATATAATTCAAAACTGTGTTTGTACTGATATGTAATCGCGGCACTAGAAAAGCTGTTATGTGTTTATTTTCTTAGAAAGAGTCATTTATATCTACTTGCTGGTGGGTGCACATATGGAGGCTGCCATATTTGTTCCGCCGTTTTTACTACACACTCAAAAATAGAGGTACCAATTTGTACTTAAAAGGGTACAAAGCTTGTCGCTGGGGGTGTTCCTTTTTGAAAGACATTTCTGTACCCTGCGATCCTGGTCCATTTTTGTACCTTATCAACCTGTATGAGTTAATAAAGTACAATTAAACCAATTAAAAATGATGAATAAAAGTCAATAAGATAGAGATTATAACAACAATCAAAGATACCAATAATAAATTAATAATTATTATATAGATATTAGGCCAAGCACATATATAATTATACATATACCCTTTTTCATAGTTTAAAGGTGCACTTGTGGCCTCTTGAAGACCAATATTGTACTTTTGAGAGAACATTTGTAAAATATGTACCTACTGGTATAGAAATGTTCTTGTGTCGTACCTCTATTTTTGAGTGTGTACGGTGTCCCTGAATAGACAAAACAATGTGTGTAAAAAAGTAACCTCTGAACTTTAAAACTGCTGTACCAACTTTGTTTAATGGGAGATAGAAACTGTTTGGGATCAGTAATGCCTTAAAAGACATTAAAAATAGTTGCTTGTAGTACAGTCACAGCTACACACAGATGAAAACATCATTATGTCTGGGAGAATTTTGGCCACTAACAGCCACCATAAATTCACAACAGTGCTTGGAATATGAAGTAATTTGAAAAAAAAAAAGCATATTTTATCTCAAATACCCATCTTTTCCACTAGATTTCAGTAATTCTAACATACTGTACCTTTAACAAAATGTAAAACCAAAATCCTTTATTTATATTTACCGTTTATTACCGTGTGATATGCCAAAACTATTGCAGTGTAGCAGGTGTCCACCAGGGGGAGAAGACACATATCAATTAACCATAAAGTGATGCAATAGGTCTCAGGAACTGATACAAACACATTAAAGGGTTAAAGACCCTACCCCATAGTCATGTACAGGTTCTTAAATTTTATAATGGTTGTCTACCAGAGAATATCTAAGTTAAATAATGATTGAGAAACACAATTATTTACCTAAACTGTAAATTGATGCATCATCATTTGTCACCCTCAAGGGGAAATCTCCACTGGAAAAGAGTGAAGCCCAGAAGTTAAGTTAAATAACTGTAGTTCTTTCTTTATCCACTAGGGGCTGGCTCCAAAACAGAGCAAATCCCCTAGACTCCCATGTTAAAAAGATCAACTTCACAGCAGAAATAAACATGTTTACAGCAGAAATGAAAATGTTTACAGCCTGGTCTAAAAGATTATTTTAGGTTTAACAGCTCAAGTTTACCTTCATGTCAACTGTGTGGGGTGTGAACTTTTTTTTTAACTCATCCGTTTAGATGTTATTTAATCTCAAAATTACACATAATTTGGGGCATGTAGTTTTGATTGACATGCGGCAGACCGGATGCCAGCCTGCCAGCCGGTGGCTAACAGTTAGCTCCTTGTTTGGTCTTGGTAACGCTAGGGACACACTGCAAGCGGAAGCGCGCCGAAGCACAGCATGCCGATTTTCTCGTCGACACCGCCCCTCTTTCCGTCTACATCGGACGTGCACACTCGGCAGGCAGTCCTGCTTCTCTGCTGTACTTCTATCAGCTGTTAATACCTCAATGGGTTCATCTCCTGTTCTGCTTTCATGCTATTTACAAGCAGAAAGCCAAAATTTCTGTGTGCGAATCCTTCCACTTGCATTTTCAAAAAGATGAAGACATGACTGATATATAATTAGTTTATTAAAAAGAGATCCGGTTTTAAAGCTTATCTGGGTGTTTGAATTCGAAAATGGGTTTATTTTGATAGATTAGTATCGTGTTCCTGCTTTTTTTCCTGTCTGACTTGACAAATTTGGCCGTGGCTCGCGCAAAAAATAGAACAGAAGTGAAAATGGTGGTTTTTAGCAGCTAATAGCACGTCCAAACATGCCTTACTCTTATTCCGCCGCGTAGAAGCCCACTCTGTTCTGATTGGTTAAAGCGCAAACGCTCCTTCTCAGTTTCTGATTCAGATCCAGTGCTAACATCCGGTTGCAAGTAGGTTAGGACCTTACAGGTGTGAACACACTCAGCATGCATTCAAGATGCATTCAGATCACTCAGATCAGGACCATTTATGCTCGACGCAGAAGACAGATACGCAGACGGACGGACAGTTTGTTCATATCCTGCAGCAGTTGGGTACAAAATTTGAGCTCCTAGTGGATGCATCACTCAACAGGCTGTGTGAGTGTGTCGGGTAGTTGTATACAACTTTATAAAAGACACATGAAAATATGAGGGTGGAGACGCAAAAAAAAGCTTAAAAATTATTATTAGTATATGACTATTATATTTAAATGAGAATATTTAATATACAATTATTGTTATTATTATTGTTTTTCGTTTTTGTTTTCTGTTTAATAAAAAAAAAACTACTACAATACTGAATTTCCTTTTGGGATAAATAACTTATTTTTCATTTAATTTCATTTAAATTTCATAGCAGTTTTTGTGTGGGGACAAATTTGGTCCACGAAGGTCTCCAGGAGGTTCTAAAAATGAGGAAGGTGCAAAGGTTCACCCCAGTGGGAACACACATACAGAGCGTTGTGATTAATCATCCTTGGAGCTAAATAATACCATATTATAATACCATAATACCTGAGTGGCCACATCTTTGATAGGCAGCATGCAAATGCGTTGCATAGTGATGTCATTACCCAAAGGAAGAAAAGTCAGGTGTTTCATGCCGTTATTTAATTTAGACGAATATCACATTAAGAACAAGGAAAATGTTTTTGCATTGTTTTGCCATATTTGTTAGCAAGATAATACAATCAAACTTGGTGCAGAGATGCACAAAGAATGAAGATGGAGTGATGTTTTTAAAAAGGTGCTCATAGCTTCTTGGTTTTAACAGTATGTGCTCTATAAAGTACTTGTAAAAGTGATTGAAGGAGCTTTACACCAGCATTGATATATTTTTTAGAAACTTTTAAGATGATAGAAATTAGTGCCATTTCCACTTGTAAAGGTGACAGCTTGTCAGATGTATTTCATCCCCCCCTGAAGTCCACCGTCCTCTGCAAAGCTGACCATCTTTCACTGGTGCTGGTTTGGCTTCCATTCAGCTCTTCCCTGCATCTCACCGCGCCTGCAATCTTTCAGCCGCTGCAGTGACAGGAGGGCTGTAAAAACAGAGCCTGAGGAGGTCATCGAGAAGTTTGCACAGGAACGAGCTATTCATCGTCTCAGGGGGGTTCGGTGCCTGCTGTGGTGAGACTGAGGCTCAGAAAGATGAATATCCTACTCTGTAAAAGTAGGGGGATGAGGACGGGAAGTGTTATTTGTCTCTTCTGCTCTGCTGGACACACGGGAAGCTAAACGAGCCTGTCATTTGTCAGTGTGTATGATTTATTGCTGCCATTACTTTCTGAATGGCAGGTCACCCATGCACCTTATCGGATTGGCAGTCTACAGCCAGGCCTGATGGGTGTCCTGCATGACAGTATGAGGGTATGTCATATTTCCTGCTTGTTGACACAGACAGGTTGATAAAGTACACCCACACAAAAATACTGTTTAGGTGCAAAACATTTATTTGCTTCCATATACTCCATTTCTATGGGGTTACTCTCTATTGCGATGCTTTGTTAGGTTTGACACCATTCTGGCAATCAGTTCAATACAGCTGGTATCTTAATAGTATTTGTTTCCACCACGCCATCAGCCAGCCTGCAGTTGTGTTGCTTAAGCAAACATCACAGATGTATAACAAACCCAAAACCTCTCAGGAATGAGGAAAAGAATGTGTTGCAGGGGGGATTTGAATGAGCCAAGAGATGCATCAATGCACAGAAAAAGCTACTGTCAGTGGCTTTAATGTTGTTGTATCATCCCTGTGATACTGCAGATTTATTCAGCCAAACTTAAGCCTCATTTCATAACTAAATAATTTAAAATGAACCTTCAGCCTCTGACATTATGCTTGACTTTGTGCCCACTGATACTTGTCATGTTTATGAGGCTGGATGCGCTTGATTTCATGATGAGTAACTTGGTTTAACACACATACACAAAAATATGTGGCTTCCTAACAAAAACCAACCTGAATCCCATTTAAAAGCTATTTGTGTTTTAAATGCTCACACATTTATGATTAAAGGATTCAAATTTTTTGCAGCCTTTAGTAAAAATGAATGAGGATGAGGTGTAGCATCAGTTGACACCGGTGACTTCTCAAGAGGTTATGGTAGATGGGGCTACAGCTTCAAATCAAAATCAACTTTTATTTGTATAGCCCTTTATAATATTCAAATAGTACGCAAAGTGCTTTACAATTACAAATTGTAGACATGAAATTGAAGACGGGCTGAAGCCAACGTAAAGGGTGTTGATATTATTATCAAATAAATCAGTGTTGATGTTCATTTCTTTCATTTAAAGATGATAGCTACAAGTTAAATACAAAACTTGCTTACTCAATTAGCATTAGCAAAATTACAGAATCGGCTAACCAATAATTAGCATTAGCAAATGTTTAACGTACATGTCCAGGAGGAAAAAGGTCACCTCCACAGGGCTTTTGAGACCCTTTGCTACCTTCCCCCTCATCTTGCTTCATTTTTTGTCCGCTTGAATTTGAGATATGTAACACAAGGAAAATGCTGTTTCTACACAGAACAATTGAGCTAGCAACTCCTGCTAATACTAATGTGCATGACTAATTGTCATGGTAATCAGATGTAAATATTTACGTATATTGAACCTGTGAAAACTGATACATTTATTTATATACTATAAAAAATATCAGGAAAATTTATACTTTTTTTCTGCACCCCACTAGACATTCTGTGGATGTATTATTTTTTAAAAATTAATTGTTGAAAAATTGTAGCTGTAACCTTTAAAGGTACAGTATGTAAGAATTACTGAAATCTAGTGGGAAAGATTGGTATTTAAAATTTTTTTTTTTTTTTCAAATTACTTCATATTTCAAGCACTGTTGTGAATGTACCGTGGCCGTTAGTGGCCAAAATTCTCCCAGACATAAAGATGTTTTGATCTGTGAGTGGATCCAGTGGTCTCAGGTGCAGCTATGACTGCACTATACAGTGCTCTAACTCCCATTAAACAAAGCTTGTACCACAGTTTTGAAGTTCAGAGGGTTCTCACTTCACTCACATTGTTTTGTCCATGTAGGGACACCGTAGTAAAAAATGGTGGCACGAATATGGCAGCCTCCATGTATGTGCACCCACAGCAAGTGGATATAAATGGCTCATTCTGAGAAAATAAACATATAACAGCTATTCTAGTGAGGCGATTACTCATAAATAGAAACAGTTTTGCATTATATATTAAATTTTTTTGACATTGAACTTGTTTTTTTTTACACACTGTACCTTTAAAGATGGATAAATAATCACATAAACAGTTTTCCCCCTCTGTTTCTGGCTTATTTTGACAGTGGTAGCAGTTCCACTTGATGGATCTGGTTGGTTAACATTCACCTGGGAGAGATGGGTGATTCATTGAGTAACTTAGCAAAAGCAAATGATTTATTTTTACCAGAAGTTTTGCAGAAAACAGGTGAAAGACTTTTTGGTTCATTCACCAGGAGCTGCTTCATTAATTATCTTGCTATTAGCAAGTGCTAAACCCCTCTCAATAAGCCTTAAAGGGGTAATAGTTTGCAGAGATAAGAGAGATTTAAAAGTCCTCTAAGGTAAATGCAGCAGACAAACAGCACAATGCTGAGCCTGTGTGACCAACTGGGAACAAAACATTACTGGTTGCAACGCCTGAGCTGGTTACCACCTTAATGTGACCTAATTTTTAACTAAATTTAAAGCTGGATCCCACACAGGGCAGAACATCCCTCTGAGTTGAGAGTTCGCAGTTTGCTGTGCACAAACAGAAATGCTCTGCCCCCTTTCCCTCCATCTCCCCCCATCCACACACACACACACACCCTGTTACGTCCCCCCGCCTCCTTGCACACACTCCGGTCAGCGTGCTGCTGTGAGTGGATGTGTAACAAGTTCTCTCTTGCTCATGTTTTCCACAACGCTCTTCTCCTCTCCCGCCATGTGAAGTGTGAGGATCTGGGACGCCTGTTTTCCCGCTGACTCTGCTCTGGTGGTGATGGTGAGCAAGTAAGTTGATTTAGCTTTTCTGGTGTGAAAGAGCAGCGTGTGGAAGCATGCATGTGTGTGTGTGTGCAGAAGTTTGCATTGATCTTTCTGTTGTACATTTTGTCTGCAAGTTTGTCTGTTCCATCTCTGCTGGCTTTTTCCTACAATAGTGGCACCCATCACCTCACATGACTCCTTTTTACCCATATAGCTTTAATTTGTTCTGTCTGACCCACAAAGTCTTTAAATTGGCATAAAGATTGTGAATGAGAGCGACTCCGTAGCTTCAATCTTGACGGTGTTGAGTGGCTAGAGCCACATGTTGCTTTAGGGAGTCATCTCGGGATGCTGATGCTGATATCTTTTGAGCAGGGGCAGCTGGAAATATGCATGTAAGCTTACTTCTCTTCTCAAAAACAGATTGTTAAACGTCTCTTTGCAAAAAGGGCTGCTTTTTTATCAGTCTATTTATGTGTTTTAATTTCTCATTTAATAAGCATTAATGGAAGGTTCTCTTTCCGGGAAAATAAATTCAATAACTTTAAATTGGATTTGTTGCCTAATAAAGAACAGATTTTATGAGATCTCCCTTCATGATAATTAGTAACAGTGGATTAGTAATAGAAATGATTAGACTAACCAGACAGATGTATCTGCACTTTTAATCCTGCAACAGGAGTCAAAAAGTCCAAGAGCAGCATAATAAGCTGAAGTTTGCGTAAGTATTGTGCAAACAGATAAAAGAAAACAGCGGTGTTACACCTTGTTGCTTTCGAGCGATCCTCCTGAATGGTTTGGCTTTTCTCAGTTGTCACAGAGATCATCACGTGGCCTAAACAGGAAACATCAGTCATGTGATGTCAGGTTGTTGTAAATGGTTCAGAGGTGGTCCTGAATGCTCTTGATGCCTGCTCTTTGTCCGCTCATGTCTGTTCAGTATGCAGAGGAGTAGTCCATGCAGATTAAAGAGGTATGCTTTATGATGTAACAGATGGGAAAACTGCATGTACCGTGCAGAGGAATGATGTTCAAACAATCCCTTTCACTTTAAGGGAAATCGGAGCACAGAGATTATCTTGATTATCATTCTTACTGAAGAGTGGAATGCAATTACTGATTGCTAAATGTCAATAGGAGCATTAGACTGGATCTTGGAAGCTGCACTGATTCCTGAAGACACCAATCTAAATGAGGCTAGGGATGGGCGATACCAACATTTTCTGTCGATACAATACTATTAGTTTATGGTGCGTTTTCATCTGTACCTATAATACCGATATAGATACCGATACTTTTTGTCCCTCAAAAGAAAATCACGATTGTGCAGTGTGCATTAATATCTTTATTACAAGGGCAATATGGAATATAAATAAAACTTGAGAAAAGAAGTATTGAAAATAACACTTCTAAAACAATAATAAATTATAATGGCGGTAAATGAAATAAAGATAAGATAAAATAAAACTTTTGAAATAATCAAATAATTCAACTACAGCATAACCGAAGATGGGTAAGCTAAAAAATAATTTGCAATAACTTAAATTGAATTACTGAAAAATAAAAACAAAACATCATCTCTAGCAGTATCTGCATCATCATGATATCTGATAGGCTATGATGATCATGTGACACGGAAGCTGTTCTTGCTGGCTTGTTTCGTACATGATTTCTTTTTCTTAAACTCTCCGAAGTAAAAACAAATTGCATTTTTTATCTGTATAGTGGTAATTTCAATTTTCAAAATGGCATTGAATCTGATATTTTGGCAGATATTGAGTGTCGGACATCAGCCACCCCACTGATATTTAACCGATCAGCCTGCTATTTCTAAAGTCTAAAAGAAAAAAAAACACTTTTTTACAGTCTTTAAAACTTCTAAAGAATAGGGTGGGAAAAAATATCGATACAGTGAAATATTGCAATATTTTCATACGCTGATATATTGTCATTTAAAAAGGTGGTATCAATCTATTTTACTCACAAAATCTCACAACATTTCATTTTTCTATTACAAAATCTTGCAAGAATTCATGAAAATTTGCAATATTGTCATATACTGATATCATATTGACATTTAAAAATGTGGTATCAATCTATTTTACTAAAGAAATCTTGCAAGAATTCACTAAATATCGCAAGAGTTTGTAACACGATGAAACCTCGCAAGATTTTGTGAGTGAAATAGATCGATACTGCATTTTTAAATATAGATATGATATTGACATATGAAAAAATTGTGATATTTCAGTGTATCAATATTTTTTCCCACTCCTATTTTTCAAAGTGTCAGAAACGGATAACAACACTGCTATTTGCGATGACTGCTTATTTTTCCAGCTTTAATATCGGTATTGATATCAGCTATTGGCCACCTGAGTTTTAAAATATTGGCACATCGGATATCGGCCAAAATTAAAATATTTTGTATCCCTAGTTTATACAGTAGATAAAAAAAAAAGATGCAAAACTGTTCAGTTTTAAGGTGCGTAGAGTTTGTCCTGTGTAAAATTTTAATTCTCTTTTCATTGTCTCTCACTCTTGTTTAGACGTTAAAGTTACTTTGTTGAGTTTAGGTAGAAGACTAGGTTGTTTTCTTACTGCTATGAACAAAGCTCCCATCATTGACCCAGGTACTGGTGGTGAAATGCATTATTTATGTCAAAGAGTTTCTTGTACAGCTCAAATCACTTCCAAGGTGCACGTGGGAAGAAAAAGAAGAAGCCAAAACTGAGCAACACCTTTTGTTATACAGCTTAATGTTTGTTTGTTTGTTTTTTTTTACCAGTGCATGGCCTTCATCACAGCCATAAGATATCTGAAAATGAATATTTGAACACTGTTTGTTCTCCATTCTGGAGTCGTAGAACCGACAAACTGGCCGACATTCACACCAGACTTTACTCTGCAGAAGCAAAATGAGATTGCTTTGATTATCTGTGGTTTTTCCTCTTGTGTGTACTCAACCTACTGTCTTTATTTGTGGAAGAGCCGAAGATGGAAGGGCTTGGTCGGCTTCTTCAGTTGTGGCAGCAGAACATACTGGTCAATGAGCCGTTGGCTCCGGCAGCTGGAAAGATGGACAAGTAACACCCAAGTCCTGTTTTTTCTGTTGCTGTATTCCCTAAATTAGCCCCTCATGCCTACTTCTTGTTGCTTCCCCTATGTCGCAGATTTGTGGTGACTCAGGCACAAATAGATCTAAAAAAATCTTTCTCTATGTGGCCATTGGGCTTTTAAATTTCTTTTTTTCTTTTAAGAGATGAAACAATGCATATTAATGAACATTTTAACAATGTTAATATGCTAGATTATAGCCATACAACAGGCTAATTTCCATCTGCAGACCCCCTGTCAGCCCCCGTTATACCTTATAATTAAAGCTGAGTGTTCTTTATTTTGTCTTATCTGACTATTTTAGCCTCTTTCATCAAACTGTTCACTGTTATATTGTGGGTACTTTTTCTGTCGTTACAGCTGCTGGCTGCAAAACCAAAATTGCCCCTCTGGTGATAATAAAACTAACCTCGATCCTTGAACCCTTTTCACTATCTAAAGGTCCATTTATGTTTTACACTAAAGAAGGATACGGAGCATTTAGTCAGTTTTCTACATCATTTACAGGCGTAAATTGGCCAGCTTTCTGGGCCCTTGATGTGTACCCTGACGGAGTTACTGGAAACTGTGGGGGCAGTATTGAGCTGTATAGCTAATATATGACCTGCAAAAGAAACAAAGAAGAAGAAGCCAGGATGAATATAACGACTGCAGAGAGCACCACAGTCTTCTTCACTGCCTTTTCTGATGTTTCTTGATGTTTCATGATGTTTTGACTGTGTTCGAGCTTAATTGTACTGAGGTGTGTTTTTTTTAACCCATTATCACGTCCTCTGCAGAGGGCGGGACAGTGGCTTCTTTTTGTATCTGCAAACATGGGTGCGTGTGTATACGCTGCTCCTCAAGACCTCCAGTATGTCATGTTTGTCTGTTGTCTGTCTGATCTTGGATGAGTTGTACTTGGAAGAAATTTCTTTGTACTGGGACGCTGGTTCAATGACAATAAAGGCTTTCTGATTCTGATTTTCTTTCAGAGAATGTAGCCATGTCTCAAACCGCACACTTGCCTGTGTGCCCTGGAATTCAGTGCGTCGTGCGCACTGTGTACTTCGTCTGTAGTGCACACTATTGTCGCTAAATGCTGACCCAAACAGAGTACTGCACTTGGAGGAAGTTACGGACTAGCATTGCCCGCTAACGTGAGCTAACACTCTACTGAGCCGGTATAACCGCGGCCTCAAACACACGACCAGATCATAACTGTCATCAGGGAGTGAACGGCTTTGTAGCATGCTACAATATACATTAGTAATTATGTCTAAATCATTTGATCAATGTTACTTAAATCAGTGCAATACCACCTCCGATGCAGCAGGGGTCACCCCTGCTTCATTCACCACTATTATTCAGCTCTGAAAGCAGTTCGAAAGTCCCGCCTCTTCCACTACGTCACCAAGATGGCGTCCGTTTAGTGCGAGTAGTGTGCTTCGTTTTGCACTTCTATTAGAGCAGCATCCTGGTACTTTCAGTGCACTGAATTTTCGCTTAAATGACAGCATGAACGCACTTCACACTCAAAAAGAGTGTTTAAAGTGCTTAAGTACGCGGTTTGAGACGCGGCCTGTGTATTATCATGATCTCCTCCACTGACGTCATGTTTGCTTTTGTCTGAAACTAACGTGAACTCTGCGCTCAAGTGGATCTATTGGCCAACAGCCATGACAATGTAAGGGATTTATGAAAGTATGAGGGCAGTGGTGTTTAAAACAGGTGTACTTATTTACGTTCATAAAGGGAGCATAAATGGGCCTTCATGGCGCATTCACACCAGGACAGTCCAAGGAAACGTTCATTCTTCATTTTACTTAAGCTGAAAACATCATGCAGTCACAACCACTGCTCATTAAGGGCGATAATCTGAAAAACAACCGCTGACCAAGAAGTCACTGGAAATCCTTCCAGAATGAGCAGCAGGCTGGCCTGTTTGCTTTCACACTGCAAGCAAACCGCACCAGGGTTCACTTGCAAGTTAACTGAGACCCACCAGAATTTTCTTCTTTGGTCCACATCAGAGTGTAAAAGGGCATTTGCATTACTCCAGTTTAAAGTGGATGAAACCAGTGATGTTGTGCATGTTTCCATTTATGCTCCCTTACGTAAACGGGGATGTCCGTTTCAAACTTTGTCAGCCGTCTCTACAGCTATTTTCCTTTTCTACTTCTTCTCCTGCAATTTTTCTCATACTTTACTCTTCTTCTCTGGTTTTTCTTGTTGATTGCATGTGATACGTCAAGTAGGGCTGGGCAATATGGACCAAATATATCACAATATATTTATTTTAGATGACGATATACAATATGTACCGATATTTTTACCCTTATTTGTCTGAAAGTTTAATTTCATATCAAACACCTGTTTTTTTTAGTATTGGAACATCTTTAGAATAAAGGTATCGCTCCACTGCAGTGATGGAACTGACAAAATGCTGATTTAAAATGTTGTTAAAATAAAGTAAGAACTGGCTGGTTTTTAACAATTTCTTTGTAAAAGCCTTGGGGAGGATTGTGTTCCAGACAGTTTGAATAACAGGGGTGGGAAAAAGCTATTGATACACTGAAATATCACGATATTTTCATATGCAAATACCATATCTACATTTAAAAATGCGGTATCGATCTATTGTACTAATGAAATCTCGTGAGATATCATCGTTTTGTTACGAAATCTCATGAGATTTCACAAGATTTCATAACAAAATGATGATTTCATTAGTAAAATAGATCTATATGTTTTTAAACAGATATGGTATCGGCATATGAAAATATCGCGATATTTTAATGTATCGATATTTATTAAATAATCAGGTGACCCCTTTATAGTCAGTCAAGGTGCAGCCGGGTCGTTACGAAAAGTAAAGCAAAAAAATTTGCACAACTAATGCCACAATATAACGATATGTGTGAATATCATATCTCTCTCATGTAAATATCATATTGCGATATCATATCAGTATATCGCACAACCCTAGAATAATGACGGATCCACAAGATCTTGATAAATTTTTTTACATTTTACGCATCCCTTCTACAGCACTTTGGTCAATGGAAGTTGTTGTTATACTTATGAATTAACTTTGATCAATTTGATGATCTCTGAAAACGGATTAAATTCTTCAATAACCAATGTGGACGAAACAGTCTGTCCATCTGTTTATCTGTCAGAATAAATAGCTTTCTTTGATGGTGAGCAGATTGATCCAAATATCAATAATATTGAAAACAATGTTGGTATCAGTATCGATTGAACTATTGTGATTGTGCTGATACTTCAATGTGAGGCTTGAAAACAATCAGAATCTTGATAAATGAGGATGAAGTAGTTTCTGATGGATGTCAGAGCACCTACATGCCCAAAATGAGCTTTTCTTGCAAAGATAGTGAAATATTCACATTTTTATCGAGTGAGTAATTACTTTGTTGTTCAAGTAAATAAGAATCTTGTTCTTAATGTCTTTGCCTGGTTAAATAGAGGTTAAAATAAATATATAAAATAAAAAAGTATTAAAAGAATGAATACATTAATTCCACAGATTTATCTCTTTGCATTAACATGTAAATTTAACACCCCATTGAGAAGAATAAGTATCTATACTGGGATCAACAAAAGTAGCTCTTCACTTACTTGGTATCAGATTGATACCAAATCTTGTGGTATCGCACATCCTTACTTTAATCTCATTGATTATTTGGTCTGCCATTCAGGTGAACCCAGCCTTTTCCCTTTGATGATGTCACTGCAAAGAAAATACATTATTATTTTGTTCCAGAAATGAACATTTCTTTGGTCTGAAGGTGCCACATAGTTCAAAATTAGGATTTGGCACAGAATCTTGCTGGTGTGAAAGGGCTGATTGATATTTTCAAGTTTGTATAAAAACAACCTCAGCAACTGTTATAGCGAAACTACAATGCTTTTGGTTTTTACTTGATGCTCTTAAAATTCAAGTCCAATTGATATTTATGGTGCAGTGGACTAACAGGACGTTCATTTTGTATCAAGAGCTTTCCATAAATGAAACCGGGGAGAGATTCCTGCATCTGGTCGAACATCCTAGTCGTGTCATTTATTCCAGAAATCAAAAGAAACAGAGTTAATGATAAAAGGATTGAGGGAGGAGCGGAGGATGAGAAGGATCAGTGCAGCTGTGTGCCTCTTTAAGATTCCTCCTCTCCACCTCCTCTCTCCGGAGCCAAACCGGCATCATTAGGTTTGGCACACTACCCGAGCGGCCATTGTCGGGGCAGCCATGGCACGTTAGTGTTTCTTTTTAACTGTGGCTAAACTCAGTCTATTCACTTGTAAAAGAGAGCAGCCATTGGCAGATAGTTGGCAGGTTGCACAGAGAGGCCATTCACCCCGGTAGGAAGGAGCTGAGAACGCTGCCTCGGAAATGGTCCTCTCTGAATATTTTGATGGAGAGACTTTGGGTGTCCTCTCAGCGTCCGTTTGCCCCAACAAACCATGAACTAACTTCTCTGGAGATGCTTCTTATAGTTGTGGACTCTTACTGTAAAGTTGGAGCAGCGTCAGAAAGAGAATTTCAGGAATCTCATTGAGTCCTTTTCTTTTTATTTAAGGAGGAATCTTGAGTTTGGATTCCCAGGTTTTTGGGTGTAGGAAGGTGAAGGGAGGGATTCACTGTTTCTTTTCATGATATTTGGACTGAAACCAAGTACTCAGGGGGACAGAGTTTAAACAACAGGCTGATGTACAAGGGTCAGATGCTGGACCCCCTCCTTTTATTTTTGACTCCAGGGAGGAACAAATTGCAGGGCTTCTGAATGAACAAATAATTACTTGTAATTATTTCCCCTGTCATACATCGCCTCACTAAAGAGGATTTGTCTGGATTTTAATGAAGTTTCATGAGGCTTGTTTTGTTGCCCGTGTAATCTTCGTGGAAGTGCTGTAATGCATTTTCAAAGCCTTCAGAAAAAGTAACCCTTTTTCTGCACTCAGACTGTAGCACATTACCAGAAATGATGGATGCACTCATATCTGACAGGAAAAGAAAAAGATTTTCACCCACATCTTCATTAAATTTAGCTCATTCATAAACAGGCCGTGGGTTGAAGGGGTCCAAGTAAGACACCGTGGGAGGGCCATCCATGTTTTTTCTGAACAATTTACTGCTTTATAAGAAAAAGGGCTGGGCGATAGAGACCAAATATCATATCATGATATATTTATTTTAGATGACGATACAGTATATACCGATATTTTTACCCTAATTTGTCTGAAAGTTTCATTTCATATCAAACACCTGTTTTTTTATGATTTCTTTGTGAAAGTCTTGGGGAGGATCATCTTCCAGACAGTTCAAATAATAGGGGCGGGAAAAAAATATCAATAGACTGAAATATTGTGATATTTTCATATGCCGATACCATATCTATATTTTAAAACATAGTATCGACCTGTTTTACTAATGAAATCTCGCGAGATATTGTCGTTTTGTTACAAAATTTCATGAAATATGGTGAGATATCATAATTTTACAAAATCTCATGAGATTTTACAAAATACTGTTAGATTTCATCATTCTGTTACGAAATCTCGCTGTATTTTGTGAAATCTCATGAGATTTCGTAATAAAACGATGATATCTCGCGATATTTCATTAGTAAAATAGATTAATAGTGTGTTTTAAAATATAGATATTGTGTCGGCATATGAAAATATTGTGATATTTCAGTGTATCAATATTTTTTCCACCCTTATTAAATAATCAGGTGACCCCTTCATAGTCAGTCTAGGTACAGCCGGGTCATTATGAAAAAATAAAGCCCAAAAATTTGCAAAACTAATATCATATCTCTCTCAAGTAAATATCATATGGCGATATCATATCAGTATATTGCACAGTACTAATAAGAAATGCAGCTGTTTTAACCTTTCATGCAAAAGTGTTAAGTTGCATTGTTGTGGAAAATGCCCATAAAAAGAGAATGCAATGATGTGCAAATCATTTAACCCGTTGAGCTCTGTGCTTATTTTTTTAAGCCTTTGCTTGAAAACTGCATGAGATAAGCCAATGGAATCACAGTAAAGGGAACACTTGTTCAGGTGTGACAAAGTGTTGCAGGAGCGCTCTTACTCCCTCTAACACCTTTTAATATGTTACCTCTGCTTAGGTCCTGAACTGAAGGAAAAACTCTTATAAACGTCAGCCGTCGTAGGTTGGAGTTGGGAACTGATCATCTAGATGGGAGAGCTTAATGAAAAAGACTCTTTTCAGAAATTATTGTACAATTTTCTGTCCTCAGTCACTCAAAATTAGTCAGATGAAATCATCTGAGGGAGAAAAATTAGTCACCATCACGGGAGCTTTATCAGAATCTGATGTACAACATACACATGGTGAGTTTTAGACCAAGGCTGCTGTATTGGTATTGGTATTGGTATTGGTATTGGATGTGAAAAAGTGGTATCAAGCCATCCCTAGTCTTGTCCTGCTTCTCCCCCTCTCGGTCCCCTGGGTCAGCTGACTAGCTGCTTCTGCAGGTACCGAGGTCCAGGAGGAATTGGAGACAGGACCTTCTCCATTGCTGCTCCCGAACTTAAACATTAAAGAGACCCCGTCACTGTCCACTTTAAAACTTATCTCATTTTTATTCTTTGGCTTTCAGCCTCAGTGAGTATTTGTGTCTTTATTTGATCTTATTTTTTTTTAAGTTGGTCTTATTGTGTTGAATTTTAGTTGCTCTTATGTCATCTTATGTCATATACAGTATGTTTCTTATAGTTTTTCAGATTTTAGTAGTGATGCACGATGTTATCAGCCGGATATCTGTATCGGACAATATTTGCTTAAAAACTGAATATCAATATCGGCCTGATATCGGCCAGTATTTTCTTAAACAAAAACTTCTAAATATGCCAGATTTAGCCAAAGTGCTAGTTTTCATCTGTTGCTCCTACCCAGATCTTAAAAGGCTCCCTGAAATGAGGAAATACAGAAATATCAAATTGTAAATTAAACAGTTATCAATTTAAAGTAATTAACCCATATATAACAGGCGCTGGTGCCTTTTTTTTTTGTCTTTTTTTTTAGTCCATGGCGCAACAACATTAGGCCACACCCACTGTGCAACATGATGACGTCTCAGCAACTACTGGATTTGTATTTCTAATGTTGCACAAGGAATGAACATTACATCATTTCAGCTTTAATATCAGTATTGGCCATGTGAAGCAAAAAATTATCAGTATCGGATGAAATTTTTTATATCACGCATCACCAGTTTTTAGTGTTTAGTTATGGGCGGCACTTTGTTTCTGCAGTTGTTTTTACGTGCTTTATAGATGAATTTCGTATTTAATCTGTGCTTTTGGAACAAACAGGATCTCTGAGGGTAATGAGAACTGAGGAGTTCCCTGAATAGCATCGTATAGTATCTTCATGGGCTTCTTAGGAGCTAAATGACCCTGCAAGACACACAAAGTGAGTATCATTTGAAATAAATGCAAAAGGAAGAGTAACATTTTCCCTATAAAGGGATTTCCATGTAAGGAACAAACCAAGAGCAAGTCATAAATGTGGTAGAATAAAATGGCAGGTGAAATGTCTATATAAGGTTATAGAGGAGGTGAGCACAGCTGTTTCTATTGTAAGAATTTGTTTAGATCTGAGGAGATGATGGGCAACAGACCCCTGTCTCAGGATGAAGATACATCTAGTTTATAGTTGTCGGGACGTCTTGGCCGGATCAGAGTAAGCTTGTTTGGTAAAGTGCGTGTTTCATTACCATTTCATGGTTTTCCTCTTTATGATGCAATAAATGCTCTCATGCATGCTGAAGAATGATAGTTCAGACACTATGGTATGAAGTATAAAGCAAGGTATGCAGAGTCTGTGTTTTCTCCATATGATTGATTTATATTTTCCTAGAGGAGATGTAGGCAGGAAGGGAGGGAGTTGAGTCCAAAGAGGAACCTCCAGGCAAACAGCTGGAATAGAAGCTAAAAGATCCACCTGTCTTACACGTCTGCATGGAGGTGTTGAGTTTTACGTGGTGCGGCTCACTGAAACAGGTTTCTGGGTTTAAATCTGTGCAGGGTTCCTCCTGTGTGGAGGTCACATGTTTGCTTCGTGTTCCTGTGGGTTTTTCCCCCCCTACAGTCCAAACATACACAGGTCACATGAATCTGAGACTCTGTATTTCTAATCTCCTCATAAGTTCTGTGGCTTTGTGGTGTTTTTCCAACACGAACTGCTGCATGAATAAGTGAATGTTCTGATGTGCTCAGCACAGATTGCTCAGCCTGACTTACACTTGGCAGCGGTTTTTTAGCAGAATATGAAATATGTCTGATTAGTGATGCCATAGTTAAAAACTCTTTTATTTTAGTAGTTTATAGTGTATTAAATGAGATGCAGCTGTGTACAGTTGTGCCATCAGGCTTGTGAGCGGGTGTTTAGGAGACAGAAGTGCTGACAAGTGACCTCTCATTGTCACTCCAATGTCTGGCAGGTCTGAAAACACAAGTCCGTTTGCAACCGATTTGATGATGAGCGTGCAGACTCTGCTTTTATCCAACAGTGTGAGAGTCTGCATGCGTACATTTCAGAGCACCGCTGAAGAATCAGACTGACGTCTGCTCCTTCTCCCCTCCTGTACTGAATAGATGAATCCCAGAACATTAGGCCTCTCACTCGCCGGCCTTTGCACGGTGAGAAGAGCACAGGCCCATAACAAAAGGCCAGTGGTGCAGGCTCTGTTCCTGTCGCTTCATTAAGCAGCAATGTAAGACCCAGCAGGTTGGAAAACTTCTGCCTACACACACATTCAGTCCTCCCAGAGAGCAGCAGACACACAGATATTCACTGCTTTCACTCTCGTAGCGCTCAAACCAGCAACCGCTTGCATGCTAACGAGAGCAGACGCCGTTAAACTGGTTTAATGTTCAGCTTTAAAAGTACTTACGAGTAATAAATGACAATACAGATTATATTTAGGCCACAGGCCGATATTGATGCCAATATTTCCTCATCAGCCTCAGCTGATACAACCTGCCGATATTTGTCGCCGATTTGACCCCAAAATTAATATAATGTAGGACAAAAATGAAAACTCATTTTGAAAACTTTTTTAAGATGAAAAAAAAGAAACAAAGCACTTCAAATAAATATATAAAAGAGAAACCGTGCACTTGTAAAAATATTTAAAAAAAACATTAAAAATGCAATTTATATTTAAAAAAACTGCTGCTTTAGTGGTTGTAATTATGCGAGGGAAATATCGCCCTCTGCCGATACCAGCAAAAAATGCAAATATCTGCCGGCCGATGTCGGTCTTCCTCACAGAGTCAAACTCATTGTCTTCTGCAGACAGAGGTGACAGCAACGCTCATTGCCTTAAGTTGCTTTAAGTCCAGGTGCCTAAATCAAAGCATTCTCGCGTCCTCCTGCCTAAATCCAAACCAACCGCGCTACGCAGAAAAAAAAAAAAGTATATGAACATCAAATTGATCTCAACAAAAAAAAAACCATAAATAAAAATAAAACCATCAAAACTACCACTATCTGCCTAGGGATGCACAATATAATCGACCCCTATCTGTATCGGCCTATATTGGCCTTAAAACGAGTATCGGACATCGGCCACCCCCAGAAATTTAACCAATCAGCCGGCTGTTTCTAAAGTCTAAAAAACACCAAAACTTTTTCTCTTCTTCTTAAAAAAATATTTTGTACAGACATTAAAACTTCTAAAAACTAGTGGTGGTAAAAAATGTCGATACACTAAGATATTACAAAATTGTCATATGCTGATATTATATTGACATTTAGAAATGTGGTATCGATCTATTTTACTAGCAAAATCTTACGATGTTTCATCGTTCTGTTTTGAAAATCTTGCGAGAATTCACAAAAATTTTGCGATATCTTGATATGCTGATATCATATTGACATTTAAAAACATGGTATCAATCTATTTTACTAACAAAATCTTATGATATTTCATTGTTCTGTTACGAAATCTTGCAAGAATTCAGAAAATATTATGAGATTTTGTGAGTAAAGATCGATACTGCGTTTTTCAATATTGATTTGATATTGGCATATGTCAATACACAAAATACACTGCAATATCGCGATATTGCAGTGTATTGACATTTTTTTCCCACCCCTATTTTTCAGTGTCGGAAACGGATAACACAAATGCTATTTTCAATGACTGCTTATTTTTTTTCAGCTTTAATATCAGTATTGATATTGGTTATCGGCCTAATTCTGCCTTTTTATTGTAGCTGAACAGCAACAATGATGGATCAGTTATATATTTAACAGGTTTTGTGAAAAGGGCTTTAACTAGTGTGTGTTTATCTGACCATCCATCCATACCAGCTGGTTTCAATGCATGGTCAGTTATAGTTGTGATTGTAAAAAAGAAAATTTATGTCACTCTTTTGTAGCTTTTTAAATACTGATAAATATTTAGGGATATTCAACTTTGGGGTGGAAGTTATTAAAAAGAGTTCATGCTACGCTGATATTATATTATGAATATAGGACATTTAATAAAAGTTTCTTCATCTCAAACTATTAATTGAAACAAAAGTTCACATCAATCGTCGGTTTACCGCAACACAAAAACGTCAGTGTCTCATTAGCCTCTCATGTGTCGTCTTTTCCAGATGATTTCAAAATCGGAGTGACTAAAGTGAAGTGAATAAAACAAAAGAATGTTTGTTCAACTTTATTTGCCATGACATAACTGGGTAAATTATCTGTTGTTTCACAGTTTATTTAAAATCTACTGTGTTGGTTTTATTTGCTGTCCAACAGATAAAGAACCGTACGTTCCCATGCTTCAGAGATATGGAGAAATTACCAAATAGTTTCCGTTGTGATTTCCACAAACATTCATTTGGTGTTAGTTTGGACCAAATGGTGTACAAATGTAGGCTAAATATCTTTTTCTTAAAATGTAATTGGAAGAATGTAATTGATTAGAGGTGTCATAATAAAATAGAAGATAAGATAGGTAAGAATAAGGTAAAAAAAAAAAAAAAATCCTGATCGATACATCCTTACGACTAATGGGATGGACTTCAGGAGCTAATGTTTTAAGCTCTTTAAAACATCATTTTTCTGATAAAAAATATTTTTTTCTTTATTCTGTTTTTAAGTTTGCAATAAGTAACTGTGGTATAATTTCTGAGGGAACTTCATAAATTGCCGTCTACTTTCTTTACTAGTGACTGTTAGACGAATCATACAATTCTACCAGGTGCTCAGGAGGGAACTGCAAGCTACAACTTTTGGCTGAATAAAACACTAAAACGCGTTGGTTTATGCCAGCTTTGCTCTCTTTTAGTCTGTTTTTGTGCTGCAATTAGGTAAGACTGATATAGCAGGCTTATTTAAATGTAAACCTTTGCTTTGGCATGGCCCTTGTGCCCATATCGTCATCTTTGAACAGATTTGATGTACATAAATGGATTTTAAAGCTGATACAAAACTGCTCATGTGGCTCAGTTCAGAGTTCACGCCCTCTGTTTGGCTTTGAGCCCAGGATCATCTCTGAATAGGTCCTCTCAGTCAGAAAGAGCTCTGTTGATGGCACCCTTGGTTTGAGAGTCGCCTTTGGAGAGATTGGCGGCCCCGGCCCTTTGAGGCGAATTAGCCATGACTGAGTCCCGCCGACAATGAGGAGCTGAACACCCAGAGCAGACAGACAAGAGGCTGCACAGGAGACGACGGGGTGCTGGACTAAGACTGATTTTGATGGATGGAAAGGGGGACAGAGACAAGGGAGGGTGTTCAAGTCTAAGCTCATGGAAAATTTTAAATTACATTTTTATTGACCGCTAACAAGATCAACTTGTTTATTTGCGTTTAGATTGACATATTTCTCTTTGCTCCGACAGGTGATTCTTGAGGACCTGATAGAAGACTGAATGTTGTAACTATGGTTACGTCAGGGTGGGGGGCGAGGGCCCTCTCCTCCTGTGGTCTTGTCCTGGTCATCTGTTGGTCTGCATGTCTGTCCGAGGAGCCACAAATCAAACCTGCAGAGTGCAGCAGAAAAGAACATCCCGTCGCCTCCTATCAAGGTGAGTTCATCAGTAACAGCCTTCTTTTCTTAGGTCAGGATTTTACCATCTATAATGAAGGAGTGACACTGATAATATGAAGCATCACGCTTTGTTTAAAATTTAATTTAAGCTAACTTTAAATGCAGCGTGCACCCTTAACACAAAGAGCTGCAAACTAGTGCACAGAGGGCATCTCAGGGGTTGTGTTGGTCCTTTGGCTGTTGGGGGGTCTGCCCTTTCTCAGTTATAATGGACCTGGACGACACTCTGAATAAATATTTTTGAATAAAGCAACAGTAATTCAATCATGACCCGGTTACATAAGAAAATCTGCAAAGCTTTTGTTGAGACTAATTTCATTTCACGGTGGAACTATTTTCTCTCTACTAAACCATCAACCATACCAGCACACCAGAGGAAGCCAAGTTCTCGTGATGAGAGGTTGGTGACAGCATTACTGGTTGTCAAAATAAGCTTTGTCCAAATCATTCACTCATACATGAACCCTTACTGATGAGGAAAGTCATGGACACTACAATCCAACTAGTGTGACTGCTATTACACACTTTAGCTCACCTTAGGTTAAAACTAGCATGCATTTTTATGTTGCAGCCTTATGTGTTATGTATCACATTTACATTTTACATTTATTGAATTTTCCTTCTGGGATTAATAAAGTATTTTTCATTTCATTTCATTTAGCACATTGATTTAGTAACAATCTGACTTTGTCAAACTAAAATAATGCAAAAATGGTGGAACACTTATAAAAACTCCGGTCCTGCAAGTTGTTGTTTCCCTGCTGCAGCACACCTGGCTGAAATTAAGGGGTCATGATGAAGAATTTAACAAGCTGGTGGATCCATTTGATTTGAATCAGGTGTGTTGGAGCAGGGAAACAAAAACCCTGCAGGATAGTGGCCCTCAAGGACTGATATGTGACACCCCTTGTAGATCTTTTGTGCTTGCAAAAGCCTTTCATGTCATGAGCTGAAGCTGGAGACAAGATGAAGGACCCAAAATGCAGACTGGAGGATGGCCTTAGTTTCTTCAGTTCATAGTTTGATACAATAGCCTTCATATGGCTGTGGCTCAGGTGGTAGAGCAGGTCGGCCAATGATCTAAGGATCGGCGGTTCAAATCCCAATCCCCCAGCCATGTGTCGTTGTGTTCTTGGGCAAGACACTTAACCCTCCTTGCCTTCAGTGGGGGCACTGCTGGTGTGTGAATGGTTCCGGTGGTGGTCGGAGGGGCCATAGGCGCGAAATGGCAGCCACGCTTCCGTCAGTCTGCCCCAGGGCAGCTGTAGCTACATACGTAGCTTACAATCACCAAGTATGAATGAGGAGTGAAAGAATAATGGATCTACTGCTTTGAGTGCCTTGAAAAGTGCTATATAAATCGAATCCATTATTATTAAAGGATGCCTAAATTATATTTAGGAAATCTATTTTAATCAGTATTTACACGTAGGTGAAAGCTATCAGAAGAAATGTATCTTGGGACAGGATTAGCCACAAAGGATATATCGGACCGTCTTTAAAATCTGGGGAGAATAAGGCCACATTTGTAGGCTGCATTTGAAGGACCTTCGAATCTGGGGAGCCTTCCCGCATGGCTGTGACATAAGCGGTCTTCAAATCTGTCCTTGGAAGGACGTAGCCCTCAAATTTGGACACACCTAAGAATTACACTGGGGTAATGACAACAACAACGCTGTTCAAAACTCAGTTATTTTTTAACCAGCCGTTGAATAAATTTAACCAACTGTTAACTTTAACAGTCCGGTTCAAAACTCAGTTAACTTTAACCATGTGTTATCTTGACGTTAAAGTTAACGCACCTAAGGACCGCCGCTAAAGTTTTAACGGTGTGGTTATTTCTCATTATGGCGTTTGTTGCTAACACTGCATTTGTGCATTTCCTAGAAGGAAGGACAGTAAAAAGGAGAGATCCCTTTTTACTTCAACAGCGTTTATCTTGGCCTTGATTTTATATCAGGACTTATTTTAACGGAGAGAATGCATTCAGGTCTATGTAATCCTTTGTGAGGTGATTTGGAGCGAGCAACAAACTGTAGACACAGACTGACTATTTAGAAAGATTAATATCTTGCTTCCATAATTGTTTGCTTTTTCAATACTTTCTGTGTCCTGTGTGTTCTGTTACTGAGGGTTTGCTGTACTGTGAGGCCGAGTGAGCTAGGGGCGCAAGAGTGTGAAGAGAACGGGGAAGGATAGAGAGATGGGGGATGAGGAAGAGTGTTTTGTGGCTAAAAAAGAGAAAAGACATCACTGAGACAAAGGAGGTTGAGTTGAGATAACTATTTGAGCCATACTGGAGAAGTGGGATAAACAGACGAGATCTCAAAATTGTTTGCCCCTGATCCCAGTTATGTCTCAACTCCCTATTGTGGTATACATTGGTGCTAACCAGTGACGCTAACGATATGGTTAACTTTGATGGTGCCGTTAGCTGACGGCATGACTAACCAT
Source organism: Atherinomorus stipes (assembly GCA_023101725.1). NCBI lineage: Eukaryota > Metazoa > Chordata > Actinopteri > Atheriniformes > Atherinidae > Atherinomorus > Atherinomorus stipes. The sequence continues at coordinate 157,087 of JALJCO010008402.1, forward strand.
TCTTTGAACAATGCATATTTAACACTCGGTTAGCTAACAGCAGGTTAAGGATTTAACCGCCCGTTAGGGGTTAAACAGAGGTTAAAATAACCGAGAACTGAACAACCGGGCAGAGAACAAAAGAAACCGTGGGGTAAATAAATGCTTGAGAGAAAAAACAAACGAGGAGCAGGTGAAACAAATTTGCAATTAGCAACAGGTGTGTAGGGGACAGGAAGTAAACTGACCAGAATGCAGATTGGAAAAACCTCCAAAATAAAACTGGAAACAAGACAGAACTTACAATATTCTGAAAACCCACAGACCATGAAACTTTAAGGGGAAGTTCAGGATTTTTGACATATGGTCTCATTTTCGAGTGAGCCAGGATACTATTTACCACTGGAGACCGTTTCAACATATTTCATTCCGTTATTCTCGTGCCAGGAGGTCGTCGATGCTAATGCTAGTGTAAGTCAATAGAAATCTGCTAGCCTGCCATTCAAAACAATTTTAACCAATCCACGGAACATCCGAGGCAAATCATTTATAACTTACACTATCTGTGTAAATGCTGTGTTCATAGAATAATGTTACAAATATAACTAACTTTGCATTTTGATTGTCGCTGCTGAAACACTTAAAGTTTTACTTCCTGTATTTGGCAGCGGAGTGATATCATCTGCTGCTACGTGCATGAAAAAATTTTGATTACACAAATATACAGTCAAAACTATGACCACGTCTGAAAGGCATGAGGATGTGTCAGATTTTGAAGATGATTTCAAACTTTTTTCATCAAACTAACTGTCACCATATCTCTATGAACCAGAATGCACTGACAAAGGTAGTAACACTACCACCCAGAAGCAAAGTGTATAATTACGCAGCTGGTAAGAAACTAGTTCCTCAATATGTAATGCAAAATTTGTCATACAAGGTTAGTTTTACTTGTTTAACACACAAGTTTACTAGTTTAACACGGCATTTACACAGATAGGCTTGCTCATTTGGCTCAGATTTTCTGTGGAGTGAATAAGATTGCTTTTAATGACAGGCTAGCAGATTCCTATTGACTCACACTAGCATTAGCATTGGCAACCTCCTGGAACTAGAATAATGGGTTGATATATGCTGAAATTGTCTTCAGTGATAAGTAGTACCCTGGCTCACTTGTAAATGAGACCCTATGCCCAAAATCCTGAATTTCCCTGATCCTGATGAAATAAGGAAAGATAACTCTGCGATCAGTTATTCATCACGTGGTCCAGCCTGACTCATGACCACGAAGACACTCAGCCTCCGATGACTTTCCTCGTCCTCTATGTATGGCGAAAGCACCACTGGCAGCCCTGGATCATACAAGTATCCATCTGCATAGCTCTGTCTTTATGCATAATAAGGGATTATTGGTGTTAAACCCGTGTAGTATTCAAAAAAGTTAGTAACACATAGTCTTTAGATGTGATGCTAGAAAATGCTGAATGGATAAAAGTTAGCTAGAACTGGAAGGACGCGCACAAAAAAAGTTAGTATGAAAAGGCGACACTGGACACTTCATCTTATATCTTTCCTCTGCAGGTAATGCTAAAAGACCAACAACAAACAAAAGCAGAAACTTTCAAGCTGCATCAGGCAGATGATGAATTTACAACGAAGCAGCAGAGTACACGGCATCTGTGGGAATTTCACAGCATATTGCATATGGAACACGGGGTGGATGAAACTGCAGGGCATTAGTACGCACACGTCATGTATGTTTAATGCATGAAAGCAGTTCAAGCGAGGTCTAGCTTTCTAAAAGTTTGTTGTTGACTGAGCTGGTCAGAGGGATTAGAACAAGTCTGCAACAAAACAAACTATTTTTCCATCCAGGCTGCAGGATTAGAGTTTTGAACGTGTGCATGGATTCTGCTGTTCATGTGACGGCTTGCACTCGTGTTGCACCGTTTTTCTCTATCAGATGACTCCAAGTGCAGCTGAAAGCAGAAAAGAATGATATTCACTTAAGCCTACTGACACAGTGGTTGCTCATAACCTTTCAAAGTGTTACTTTACAATTTATGTGAGATTAATTAACGTAAACTTTGAAAAAGACAACATCAGCTGCTGGTATTAATCCACATCTGCTGTTATTGTACATGAACTCTTGGATTAATACATTATATTGAATAATACTCTAAATACTTTGATATAATAATTCAAATGAAATAAGGAGATAATTGTCTGCAGTTCGGCTTCATTAAATCTGGAGTGTTTTTCATGTTTCTTTCTCCTCTCTCTTTCTTCCTTTCTTCTCCATCTGCTTCCTCTCGTCATCCATTATTATTCAGCACTGAGATCATGGGTTTCTGAGTTTTCTCATCCGGGAGTGAAGGACTTCTCGCAGCTGGCCATGGACCTGAGCAGAAACCAGCTTATTGTAGGAGCAAGGTGACCAGTAACAGCATTTACAGACACAGCAAGGGCGGGTCCAGAGGGGTGGCCTGGGGGGGGGGGTACGGCTCACCTGAAATAGACAATCAAATTCTCACAAATATTCAGACCTTTACCTCAGTAAATCTAAGATATCCAAGTGTATGTGAATGCAGCTTGTTTTGTCCTTTTATTTGTTCTACATTGAGTTAATTGTTTCGTTTTTTTTTAATTGCACCCCTGCTTGGCCCCCTCATCAGAGGTTTTCTAGACCCGCCCCTGATACACAACTCAAACATCTAGTCAACATACAATAAATTTCTAGAATTAAGTACTAATACACAGCATATATGTCATTTACAAGCAATGTGTTTCTGCTGTTTAACTTCTCTTCTTCTAATCTTTTACAGAAACTTCCTTTTCCGGCTGAGTTTAAGCAACGTCTCCCTCATACAGGTAAAGTCTAATGGTTTTATGATGGTTCCATTTATAATGGTTCCATTTTATTTACATGTAAAAGTTGCGTGATTCCTGTGCTTTTGTTAAATAGTTGTAGATGTAATAATAATGATAGTAATAATAATAATATGTATTATTATTTTTGTATTCCGTTTCAGATGAATAAAAATCACACAGAAACATATTTACTCTCTCATGCTTTTCTAAAATTTAAATGAGATCAACAAAGGCCAAGGAAGCTGTGATTGATTGGTCAAGGTTTTTAAGCTTTTTGTGATACTAAATAACTTACTCTGTCAGAAAAACTGAGGGTCCTGACCTGCAGGGAGGTCCCAAGATAATTGTGGGGGTTGCCAGATCATTTAAAATAATAATAATAATAATAATAATAATAATAATAATAGTAAAATAAAAAAAAGAAGTCCAAGTTTATCAAATAAAAATTCATTTTTTTGGGCTGTTAGAATTTAACTATAAAAAGAGATAAATCTGTGGAATTAAGTAGTTTATTTTTTAACACCTTCTGAAAAATCTGAATTTGGCGTTATCCTTATTTATGAAAATTCTGACAGTTTTTAAGGCATACATTTACCGTACCGTACTGTCTTCTTCCGCTTATCCGGGATCGGGTCGCGGGGGCAGCTGCCTAAGCAGGGAAGCCCAGACTTCCCCCACCCCGGCCACAGCCGCCAGCTCATCCGGGGGGATCCCGAGGCGTTCCCAGGCCAGCCGGGAGACGTAGTCCCTCCAGCGTGTCCTGGGTCTCCCCCGGGGTCTGGTCCCGGTGGGACATGCCTGGAACACCTCACCAGGGAGACGTCCAGGAGGCATCCTGACCAGATGCCCGAGCCACCTCATCTGGCTCCTCTCTATACGGAGGAGCAGCAGCTCTACTTTGAGTCCCTTGACCGAGCTCCTCACCCCATCTCTAAGGGAGAGCCCGGCCACCATGCGGAGGAAACTCATTTCAGCCGCTTGTACCCGCGATCTCGTTCTTTCGGTCATGACCCACAGCTCATGGCCATAGGTGAGGGTAGGAACGTAGATGGACCGGTAAATCGAGAGCTTCGCCTTCTGGCTCAGCTCCTTCTTCACCACAACGGACTGATGCAGCATCCGCATCACTGCAGACGCCGCACCGATCCGTCTGTCCATCTCCCGCTCCATTTTTCCCTCAAGACCCCGAGATACTTAAACTCCTCCACCTGAGGCAGGACCTCACTCCCGACCCGGAGAGGACACTCCACCCTTTTCCGGGCGAGGACCATGGTCTCGGATTTGGAGGTGCTGATTCTCATCCCGGCCGCATCACACTCAGCTGCAAATCGCCCCAGCGAGAGCCGGAGATCACGGCCCGATGACGCCAACAGAACCACGTCATCTGCAAACAGCAGAGACCCGATCCTGAGGCCACCAAACCGGATACCCTCAACACCTCGGCTCCGCCTAGAAATCCTGTCCATAAAGGTTATGAACAGGATCGGCGATAAAGGGCAGCCTTGGTGGAGTCCAACTCTCACCGGGAATGGATTCGACCTACAGCCGGAAATGCGGACCAAGCTCTGGCACCGGTCGTACAGGGACCGGACAGCTCGAACAAGGGGGTCCGGCACCCCGTACTCCCGGAGCACCCCCCACAGGAATCCCCGGGGGACACAATCGAACGCCTTCTCCAAGTCCACAAAGCACATGTAGACTGGTTGGGCGAACTCCCATGCCCCCTCCAGGACCCTGAAGAGGGTGTAGAGCTGGTCCACTGTTCCACGACCAGGACCAGCATACATGTAATACATACAATTAACAGCAACACGTTTTCTTGAAGGCTGAGGCTCAAAAAGTTCAGGAACCACCGTCCTAAACCTAACCAAGTAATTTTTTTTGTTTTTTCCCCTTCTATAAAGGATTTCACCTCCTAAGTACAAACATCACAAATAAAGAAATGACAGAAAACTTGGAAAGTGGATCATCAGGCTATTTTTGCTTACTTGCACTTTAGGCTTCTGTAAACTTGTCTTCCTCTACCAAAAGTAGTCAGCAAAAACAGTTTAGCTTTTTATGAAGTCTGGAAATATAGGAAAACAATTATCCTGGCATGATTAATGCATCTATACATTGTGCTAATTACAAGTGCAAAAATAATTCTTTATAGCCTAAAACTGCTAACATTCCCAAATGTAATTTCTCTTCTCAGGCAACAGCCTGGGCACCCGATGAAGACACTAAGCGTTCATGTCAGAGCAAGGGCAAATCTGAGGTAGTGTGCTCTGTGTCCTAAAATCAGGTCAAATGCATCATCTTTTTTACTCTGACAAACAAAAACAGTTTGTCACGTTGGAGTGAAAGAGTTGTGTTGCATGTTTCTGCAGGAAGAATGTCAAAACTACATCCGTGTTTTGCTGATAAACGGGAGAACGCTCTTCACATGTGGGACCAACGCTTTCACCCCTGTCTGCATAACCAGGCAGGTTGGTACCACAATATGTTATATCCCACTGTGAAGTCTTGTTTTCACATAAAGCTGACACATATCGGCAGGGGAACAGCTTTTTTCCTTGGATAAGGTTATTTTACTGACCGTCTAGGTTTTTCTTTGTGTATTTTGTACACAATATGAACAAGATCATAAAAAGTCTTTTTTTTTTTTAGATTTCAAACATCAGCCAGGTGCTGGACACAGTGAACGGTGTTGCCCGCTGTCCCTACGACCCCCGGCATAACTCCACTGCCATGGTGACAGAGAAGGGCGAGCTGTATGCTGCTACTGTGATTGATTTCTCTGGACGCGACCCCGTCATCTACAGGAGCCTGGGGAACATGCCACCTCTGCGCACCGCCCAGTACAACTCCAAATGGCTCAACGGTGACCCAAGCACACAGCAGTTTGTGTCTTCCTTCAACTTTGTGGCGACCCATGCCTCTGAGCTGTTTTTTTTCTCTCTTATCTCCTCTAGAGCCTCATTTTGTGTCTGCTTACGAGATCGGCCGGTTCGCCTACTTCTTCCTGAGAGAAACCGCAGTTGAAAATGACTGCGGGAAGATGGTGTTCTCGCGAGTGGCACGGGTCTGTAAGAATGATATAGGAGGACGCTTTCTTTTAGAAGACACCTGGACCACCTTTATGAAGGCGCGCCTTAACTGCTCGCGCTCAGGAGAGATCCCTTTTTACTTCAATGAGCTGCAGAGCACCTTTTACTTACCAGAGCAAGACCTGATTTATGGAGTCTTCACCACTAATGTGTGAGTACGATTTCGTAGCAGCATCATGAAAGGAGAAAAGATGAGTTGACGAATCAGGGAGTAATCATGAATTCCTTATACAGTAACTGGTACTTTCACTTTTGACAAATCATAACAAAACCCTTAAAGGTACAGTATGTAAGAATTACTGACATCTAGTGGTAAAGATGGGTATTTGAAAGAAAAGATGTTTTCTTTCAAATGACTTCATATTCTAAGCACTGTTGTGAATGTATGGCGACTGTTAGTGGCCAAAATTCTCCCAGACATAAAGATGTTTTCAGCGTTGAGTGGATCCAATGGTCTCAGGTGTAGCTATGACTGTATTATGAGGAACTACTTTTTATGTCTTTCAAGGCGTTACTGATCCGAAACAGTCTCTAACTCCCATCAAACAAAGCAGTTAAAAGTTCAGAGGGTTCTCACTTCACACACATTGTTTTGTCCATTCAGGGACAACGAAGTAAAAATGGCAGAACAAATATGGCAGCCTCCATGTGTGCACCACCCAGCAAGTAGATATAAATGACTCATTCTAAGAAAATAAACACATAACAGTTATTTTAGTGCAGCGTTTACCCATTAATAGAAACACAGTTTTGAAATATATATCACATTTTTTTGCCATTGACCTTTGATTTTTTACATACTGTACCTTTAAAGCTTAGAGAAAAACTCAATATAAATTATTAATCTCCCAATGAAATTGTAGAATATTGTTGCAGTTAAAAAGGATGATGAACAAGTTAAAGTTGATAGCTACAAATTAAATTCCCTTCCACCAGTAAGTGTCGCACCCACATTTACTCAAATAGAATTAGCAACTTTACAGACATGTCTTGCATATTGTTTAATTTACATGTGCAGGAAGAAAGAGGCAACCTCCACAGGGCTTTTGAGCCCCTTTGCTACCTTCACCTTCATCCTGCTTTGTTTTTTGTCCGCTTGAATTGGAGACATGTTTTACAATGAATATGCTGTTTCTTGAAAGAATAATTGAGCTAGCAACTCCAGAGCTAATGCTAATGGCGCAGAATCCTTTAGTGTAGAAGTTGGCATGGTAATCAGATGTAAATATTAATATATTTTGGACCCGTCAAAATTGATAAAACAATTAGGTATTTTGGCCGATACCCAATGTGCCGATATTCTAAAACTCATGTGGCTGACAACTGATATCGATACTGATATTAAAGCTGAAAAATAAATGATGTAATATTCATTCCTTGTTCAAAATTATAAAAAATACCTCAACTAGTGTTATGTATAACAAGTCAAACTTAGTGACAGTTGTTCAAACAAAACTAATAGGATATGTGCGTTATATCCTAGAACGACCTGGATTTTCTTCTTCCTTAGGAAAAAAAGCAAAACAATACCGTAAAACAGCGGATATTTGGTTATTTACACAAATGACCGTGTCTGAACTCTGTTCACACAGAACATCCTAAAAGAAACTGTCTTTAGAAGTTTTAAAGTTTGTAAAAAAGAAGTTTTTGAAGAAGTTTTGGGTTTTTTAGACTTTAGAAACAATGGCCTGATTGGTTAAATATCGGTTAAATATCGGTGAGGTGGCCGATGTCTAATACTCAGTTTTAAGGCTGATATAGGCCGATACCGATATGGGGCCGATTACATTGTGCATCCCTAAAAACAATTATTTGTATGTTAATAACATGTTTGTTTGTTTGTTTTTTTTTATTTTACTCAGCAACCAAAGTTCTGTGAATGTGTTATTTTTGAAAAATTAATCGTTTTAATAAGTTGTAGCTATGACCTTTAAAGTAGCGCAACATAACTTTCCGATCTTAAAACTGCACTTTTAACTCGATTTGATACCACAATAACTTTCATTATGTGCATTCTTGCAGTCATTATTTCCCTGCAGTATCTCCAGCATGAGAAGCAACACCTCACTACTTTTTTTCCATCCCACTGCTTCTTTTTTCAGCAGTATTTCACTTTGTGGCTCCATGTCACGCGGTAGCAAGTAGTTTTAAACATGTTGGAAATTTTGAATGCAAAGTATGGTTGATTCATCAGAGAAACCAAGGAAAGGAAGGAAGAAAGGGAGGAAGTGATAGAACAACAGATACAACTAGAGTCAACACAGAGCCTGAGGGAGCTCAGTATGCAAAACAGATGCAGAATTACACCTGTTCCATTCTCCGAGAAAAGCTAGAACGGGGGGGAAAAAAAAAAAAAAAAAAAAAAAAAAAAAAAAAAAAAAAAAAAAAAAAAAAAAAAAAAAAAAAAAAAAAAAAAAAAAAAAAAAAAAAAAAAAAAAAAAAAAAAAAAAAAAAAAAAAAAAAAAAAAAAAAAAAAAAAAAAAAAAAAAAAAAAAAAAAAAAAAAAAAAAAAAAAAAAATACTTGTTGAGGCTGCAAGAACAAGAAAAAAGCTTATTTTGATGGGACCAGTACAAACTCCATGAAGAGCCTCATCCATGATGGGGTGTGAACAACTCAGGGATGTCTATGTTTTAATCTGCAATGAACAATTGACTTGCTTATTTTAAATTTATTGAGAAACTTCCATGGAAGGGCGGGGTTGTGTACACGGCTGTGTCTGTGTCATTAAGTGCCACTTGTGTTGTATACATTTTCGTACTTTGTCACCACCTCAAACAGCTATTAATTTAAACTATTAAAAATGATTCAAGCTATATAACTAACAGAGACGGATAGCTATGTGTCTAGGGGAAAAAAAGGAATAAAACTCAGACAAGCACAGAACCTGAAATGCGTTTAATTTACTGCTGATTGTACCGGAGCATTGAACCTGATTAACACCCCTCCTCCTTCAGGAACAGTATATCAGCCTCTGCTGTGTGTGCCTTCAATCTGAGCGCCATCACCTTGGCTTTCAACGGACCCTTTCGCTACCAGGAGAATCCTCGCACTGCTTGGCTCTCCACCCAAAACCCCATACCCAATTTTCAGGTAATTCACAGATCAAAGCAAACTAAACATTAATATTCAACACTGCATCCACAGATTCAGCCAGCAATGTTTTTCTAAAGACAGCTTTTTGGTAGATATGAGAATGTGATACAGTCTCTCCCATTTCTGCAAGATTTGTAAACTTTTTTTTTTTTTATATACGCATTTTATTTTATTTCATGGATTTTTTTGCTTCACAGGACATGGAGATCTTTAGCATGCCTCTTATAATAAGTGCTTGGCCAGTTTTCCAGTAAAATACTTTTCATTCCAAAATTCAGGGACTTGCTAGTGAAATTATTGTTTGTTTTTCAGCTTTGCATTTATTCCTTATTAAACGTCTACTTACTTAAACAATATTTACTCAAAATTGCTAAAATCATGAAAAAGGAAACAGATCCCTGCAGTTTAACAGTTTATTTGAATAATGGCATTTTAGTGAAATTATGATTTATTAATTTTTTTGTCTTTTTATGCGAAATCTTTCCTTTTTAAATGATGGAAGTTCTATGCAGTTCCGCAGATGCAAGTTTTTTATTTTCTTATGTTCGACATGTAAATATACAGCCTAACCCTGCAATACAATGGTATTTGATATATTTAAAAGAGACATAAAAACTGAATTAATACATTAAAAAAACTGTAATATCTCAGATTTTTTTTTACAGTGTGTAGTGTCTCTTGCAGAAATGGACAATTCAGGTGCCATAAAGTAAAAATCCTGCCATGTTTTGAATCTGCCTGTAGATTGAGAACAGGTGTTTTCATTAACGAACTCGTCTACCTGCAGAGGAGCTGTGCTAATTAAATGCAGCTGGTTTAGTGATTGGTTAGAACAATTGTTGGACAGGATTTTAACTTAACATTAACTTAACATCTAAGTACTTTTGGCATTATAGTTTATATACAGTAGGGGTGTCCCCGAATAATCGACAATTTGTTTGGAGGACTGTGCTTGGACTGCCAGTCTCTAAACTGAATAGTTGCAACATGTGGTAACCAAGCAAAAATCATACCATCCTGGCAGTAGGGAGGTGCTGAACATTTGACTTTTACATAATATCCAATTGTTCTTTAAATAATTTGGTCGATTAGCAGCCTTTGAACTGCAGTCTTTCGATGAGAGAGTCACACTCGTTGACCATTCAGCCAAAGAGACGTCTCTTTGACCAAGTAGCCAGAGCGCATGATGACATGACCCCCAAATGTCAGATTACCATCATTTTTATAGCTTCTTCCACTGATTGACAACATCAGTCTGTCAAGGTGGGAAGCAGTCTGACTGCTGCAGACATGAACACCGCGTCTGCTCCCGTGCGTAACTGAACCGTGTTCTCGCTGCATCAGCTGTTGAGCGCACATGTGGAGCGGTTCCTCAATGAACAGGCTGAAATGTCAGGGGAAGATGCTGCACCATTCCAGCAAGTTGTAGAAAAATCATGGCTGTGATGTTCTGCACATCCCCTCCACCTCCACCTCCACTCCACGCCATCCAGAGGAGATTCTCCTGTCGGCTTAATTGTAAACAAAGCGCACCTCTCCCGTCCACAGGTTTTCCTGACGCATTACTTTTAAAGAGTCAGAAGGTAACAGGTGCTGTAGAGCACGCTCCTTTCTGTGGCAGCCAGGATCCATTTACATATTTATGTAGGTCAGATCTTGTTTTATTTGGGGTCATTATAAACTTTACCTGGAGACTGTGTCTCAGCAGCATCATTAGCTGTTTGCTGCTCATGTTCTTTTACTCAGTCTCCGTTTTACATGGATATAACTTATTTTTTGTTGTTGCGTAAATACTTTATTTTCCAGTGAAGGTTATTTGATTGGAATTCTACTTGACATGTTTGACATTTGGACAATGCGCAGCGGAGCACGCAACTGCTACACCTAGGGATGCACGGTATTGGAATTTTGGCCAATATCCGATATGACAATATTTTAAAGCTCATGTGGCTGATAAACGATATCAGTACCAATATTAAAGATGAAAAAAAAAAAGCAGTCAATGCAAATAGAAGTTTTGCTATTTGTTTCCGACACTTTGAAAAATAGGGGTGGGAAAAAATATTGATACACTGAAATATCGTGATATCTTCATATACCAATATCAAATAGATATTTAAAAACATGGTATGGATCTATTTTAATTAGAAAATCTTGCAAGATTTCATCATTCTGTTAAAAAAATCTCACAATATTTTGTGAATTCTCCTGAGATTTCGTAGCAGAACGATAAAATATAGCGAGATTTCGTTTGTAAAGTAGATCAATACCGCGTTTTTAACTGTCAATATGATATCAGCATGTGAAAATATTGTGATATTTCAGTGTATCGATATTTTTCCCACCCCTAGTCTTTAGAAGTCTGAAGAGACTGTACAAAAGACGTTTTTGAAGTAGAAGAAGAAGAATTTTGTTTTTTTTTACTTTAGAAACAGCGGGGTGATCGGTTAAATATTGGTTAAATATTGGCTAAATATCTGTGGGGTGGCCGATGTCCAATACTCAGTTTTAAGGCTGATATAGGCTGATACCAATAGGTGGCCGATTATATCGTGCATCGCTGGCTACACTCTTTTAATCCTTTTTCCCAGCATTACATTTTTCAGCAAAAAAATGAAATAAAAAATATTAGGTTTATGCCTGCAGTGTTAACTGAAAAATAAATATTTAAATAAATAAGAAAAGGTCTTTAAACAAACAGACGCTTTTACAGCTTAATCAGTGATATAGAAAAATAAAAGTTGATGGAGACTGTCCTGTTGCTGTTATCTTATGCCAAGTGAAAAATTAAATTTATGTAATGGGGTGTTATAGCTTTTTCTCTGGAGCAGAAGAGACAAAGACCCAAATCAGATTATGAATCAAGAAGGGGAAAAAAACATGATTTGATGATTTGTCGATGAATGGCATGATCTGACGAATCAGTTTGACTATGAAAATTCTGATTCAGGGACACCTCTAACATACAGTTCAATTTAGAGTGCAATCTGGAGTATATGTAACAGTACATTTGTTCTCAAGTACGTAAAAAATATTTGCGTTTGATGGATTGTTCGACTTGAGACGCATAACGAGGGACCAACACATAATTTGGGTTTTATATTTCACTTAGTTGATTAAATTTAGAATTTCCAGAGGTGTAAAGCTGAATCATGTTTAAGAATAATGTCTAAAATGAAAAATTGTACATTAAAATACATTTATTTTAGATGCAAAAGAAAAATTGATCACCTTTGAGAACCATCTTATCACTATATTCTTGATGCTAACTGTCAATGACACAGTTGAAACAGGATTTATTTTTTATGTTATTATAAAGAGATTATCACGAGTTTTTATGAAAATTGTGCATCAGATTCTCACAGTCGGGAATGCTCTTCATGCCGTATGAAGCAGAAATGAAGCTGATGCTGCCTATCAGAGGAAGAAAAACCAAATATGTGACACCAGTCAGACTGATCTCCTCTTTCTGACTGGTCAGTGTGGCACTCTGGAGGAGGACAGCCCAGGCCGAAATCTGACTGAACGCAACCTCCAGGACGCCCAGCGACTCTTCCTCATGAGCGATGTGGTCCAACCAGTCACCATCAACCCCCTGCTCACCCAGGACAACCTGCGCTTCTCCAAGCTGGTGGTGGACATCGTGCAGGGCCGAGACGCGCTCTACCACGTCATGTACATCGGCACTGGTGAGCAAGAAGAGGCTAATCTGCAAACTAATAGAAATCAATCCATTCATGACTGTCTTCGCTCTATTCTTCTCATCCCATCAGAGTATGGCACCATCCTGAAAGCGCTCGCCACAACCAATAAAAGCCTTCATGGCTGCTACCTGGAGGAGCTCAGGATCCTCCCTGAGGGGCAAGTGGGGCCGATAAGGAGTCTGCAAATCCTGTACAATGACAGATCGTTGTTTGTGGGGCTTAGTGACAGACTGGTGAAGATCCCGTTAGAGCGCTGCTCCAGCTATCCAAGCGAACGGTATGAGCTCACAGCCCCTGAACTCCACGACTCAACATTAAATAAGGAATCAAATTGAAAGCTGTCATTTAGTGTATGATTGTGCATTTTTGGCAAATGTGCTAATCCACTGACTCAGTTTAAAAGAGCTAAAAGTGATGAATGAATGCAGTGGCATTAAAAGAGACACACTCGTTTGGGTGGACAAGGATCACAAACGCTGACGGAGGTGATTATGTTAAAAGCGTTGTTTATTTCCCCCTGTTTGAACAGTCAGGCCATATTTTGGCGTGGCTTTAAACAGACATTACATGATGAATTGCTAGACAGTAAATGAACTTCCAGTTTATGTTGACAACCTTATAAATATTGTATGATAAACTGTGCATTAGTCCTTTAATCTTACCTCTAGAAGTTTTTTTTTTTTTAGGTCCTTACATAATGTGTCGAAAATAGGGATGTTCAATATTGTCTTTTTTACCGATGTCGGATATACCAATATTGTCCAACTCTTAATTTCAGATATCTGATATCATGCTGTGAGGTTGTATCTATTTTATTTTGAGAGATACAACGATATTCTGCTCCAAGAGCAAAGATCCCCAAATAGCCTTCTCAGCCAGAAAAGTTCATTTTGGACATCTGGCTGCCATATATCAGATACTAGCAGCTATTAGCCAACATGTGGCTAATTCTAATGTTTCTGACAACTTGGTAACTTAACCAACAGCTTAAAACCAGACATATTATAAGCAGCTTCAAAGCAAGTCAGTCTGTAGCAGCAGCAGCTGCACCGTAGTCACATGACTCTGAGAGGAATGCTGGGATATGAAGTTCTTCCAGGATAACAGGGACTTTTCTACATGCTGGATTGGTGCTAAAGGAATGAGATCTTGCAATATTTCATTAGTAAAAACACCGGTCCAAAAAACCCAATACTAGTATTTTCTGATATATTTTAATGTCGATATTGGATGATGATATTGGAATCTTTTGTTGACTGTTTTTATGTTAGTGAATGCATGGGTGCTCGGGACCCTTACTGCGGCTGGGACCTAAAGCAGAAGCGCTGCACCACCATTGAGGAGAGCTCCAACATGAACCAGTGGATCCAAAACATCACCGAATGCCCAGTAAGAGCAAGCTGCCGATGCGGTAACATCCGTGCCTTTAAAGGAACGTGCTAGTCAAACACCCTCTTTGATCTTCCCTGGAGGTGAGGAACCTGACGCAGGACGGTGCTTTTGGTCCGTGGGCACCGTGGCAGCCTTGTAACCACGATGATGGCGAGGGCTTTTTCAGCAGCTGCTTGTGTCGGTCTCGCTTCTGCGATGGACCGGCGGCCAGATGTGGAGGGGCTGAATGCAGAGGCCCGACCATCCAGGTGGCAAACTGTTCCAGGTGCGTTTCTCTGATGGAAACGTTCAGAATCTCAATGATATTTGTTTAAAAATCAACCAAACTAGACAAAGCAATTAGCTGAAGCTGCACCTTATAAATTCTGCATCAGATAAGCTCATCAAGCCGCATCAAAGAACTTCATTAAGGGGGAAAATGAGGGAGAAAGATGTTCAGGTGATTGCATGTGAGGAAGGAGGGAAAACCCATCTCTAAGCTGTACACTGACATTTAGATGCTGATAACTTGGCACATGTAGCACCTTTGTCACCTTCTGTCTCCCAGAAATGGCGGCTGGACTCCCTGGTCGTCCTGGGGCCAGTGCAGCAGCAGCTGCGGCATTGGATTCGAGGTGAGGCAGCGGTCCTGCAACAACCCCGCGCCTCGCCACGGAGGTCGAATCTGCGTCGGCCAGGGCCGGGAGGAGAGGTGAGGAGGAATGTGTTTGCACAAGGATGGGGGGGGGGATGTAATCACAGCAGCAGCTTGAAATGTAATCATCGGGCAAGGCTGCTGCCGCAGGCATGACGTGACTTTGTGCTTACAGACTGTGCAATGAGAAAAAGCCATGCCCGCTGCCTGTGATGTGGACGGCCTGGGGCCCCTGGGCTCACTGCAGCGCCGAATGTGGAGGGGGGGTCCACTCTCGCACTAGAACCTGTGAGAATGGGAGTAACTGTCCAGGATGTACAACGGTACTGCTGAGTTTTTATTCGAGATGATGAAATCTTTTTAAGGACAGACCATGACAGACAGTAGCTACTAGGGATACACGATGTTGGAATTTTGGCCGATATCCGATATGCCGATATTTTAAAACTCATGTGGCCGATAACCGATATTGATACCGATACTAAAGCGGAAAAAAATAAGCAGTCATTGCAAATAGCAGTTTTGTTATCCGTTTCCAACACTTTGAAAAATAGGGGTGGGAAAAACATCGATACACTGAAATATTGCAATATTTTCATATGCCGGTATCAAATTGAAATTTAAAAACGGGTTATGGATCTATTTTACTTACAAAATTTTGTGAGATTTCATCGTTCTGTTAAAAACTCTTGCAGCATTTTGTAAATTCTCACGAGATTTTGTAAGTAAAATAGATCAATACTGCGTTTTTAAATGTAAATATATCAGTATATGAAAATATCGCGAAAGTTTTGTGAATTCTCGTAAGATTTCATAACAGAACAATGAAATATTGTGAGATTTTGTCAGTAAAATAGATCAATACTGCGTTTTTAAATGTCAATATGATATCAGCATATAAAAAATATCGCGATATTTCAGTGTATCGATATTCTTTCCCACCCCTAGTCTTTAGAAGTTTTAAAGTCTGTAAAAAAGAAATTTTTGAAGAAGAAGTTTTTAGTTTTTTTAAACTTTAGAAACAGCGGGCTGATCAGTTGATCGGTTTAATATTGGTTAAATATCGGTGAGTTGGCCGATGTCCGATATTCAGTATAAAGGCCGATACCGATAGTGGGCCGCTTATATTGTGCATCCCTAGTAGCTACTTATTAAAGCTCTTTCAGGTGATGTATTTGTTGT
This sequence comes from Atherinomorus stipes, assembly GCA_023101725.1. NCBI lineage: Eukaryota > Metazoa > Chordata > Actinopteri > Atheriniformes > Atherinidae > Atherinomorus > Atherinomorus stipes. The sequence continues at coordinate 173,033 of JALJCO010008402.1, forward strand.
TTGGCTGGTGATGATGAGTTTCCTTGATCCTTGACCCTTCCAGGAGTACAAAGCCTGTAACCTGGAGGCGTGCCCTGAGGTTCGCCGCAACACCCCTTGGACCCCATGGATGCCAGTAAATGTCAGTCACGACGGGTCAAGGCAAGAGCAGAGGTTCAGGTACACCTGCCGGGCTCTGCTGCACGACCCCCAGCAGCTCCAGCTGGGCAGGAAGAAGCTGGAGACCCGTTTCTGCCCCAACGACGGATCTGGATCCTGCCAGACGGACTGTGAGTCCCGGAACACTCAAACAAATTGCTTGTTTGTCAGCATTTATCCTTGATTGTTACTATGGAAACACAACTGGAGCCAGAGATGAGGGTGTATCCAGATCCCAGTTTGACTACAGGGGGGATAATTGGGTGCAATTTCTTTTATTTTTTTAAATCAGTCAGTCATTTTTCTGAGTAAGTTAATTGAACTCCACAAATGAATTTTGTGTAACTGCCTGTTTTTGTGCTGCGCTGTTTGCAGCACCACTCCCAGTCAGTAAACATGACTGGTTTCATGTCTGTGGATACTGGTCACCAGACTGATTCCTCCTCATGGAGTCAGGATTGTGTCACCAGATTGAAATCAGAAAAGCTGACCGAGGAAAATGTCTCCATTTTTGTTGGCCTTATTTAAAAGCCGCCGGAAGTTGCTCCTGATTCATATGTAAATAATTTCTGATTGCCTGTGTGTGTGTGTGTGTGTGTGTGTGTGTGTGTGTGTGGGGGGGGGGGGGCTCTAAGGGAAATCCACTTTGTTTTCTTTTTTTAGTCTTCCTCACATTGCACTTGGCTAATTAATGTTTTATGGCACGCTGCTTGCTAAGTTTGGCAGCAAAAAACATTGAATTCTGTGTAAAGTTTAGGTTTTATAAGCAGTTTATTCATTTAGCAGGATATGTCTGATGTTTGAGTCACTTTAATAATTGAAATCGTTCCATTTCTCTTGTGCATTTCTCACCATGGGAAGATGGCGAACTAAATGAGAAGTTTGGATTCTTACAAAGCAAATAAAAAGCGGTTTTCCCTCCTTTTCCAGCTCTAGTTGAAGATTTAGCGAAGAGCAGCAGCCGAACTTTTCCCCAACCACAAGGTGCCCGATGGGGATCCTGGGAAACGTGGTCCAGCTGTTCCCAGCAGTGTTCTGGGGGGTTCAGAACCCGGAAGCGGAGCTGCTCTACGTCCGAGGGCCGGACTAACCCGGGCGCCTGCGTCGGATCCCCGGTGGAGTATCAGGACTGCAACGTTCAGCCCTGCCCAGGTAGCACAGACTCTGATGTCACTGCAGCTGCTTTGTGGAGTACACTGACGGTTTATCGTGCCTGCAGTGAGCGGAGCCTGGTCTTGCTGGTCCTTCTGGTCCCAGTGCACGTCCAGCTGTGGTGGGGGCCACTATCAGCGGACCCGAACATGCAACAGCCCACCCCCTGCAAATGGAGGAGACATCTGCATAGGCCTGCACACTGAAGAGGCTCTCTGTAACACACACGCCTGTGAAGGTATAAAAGCGCATGATGCTTTTCTGTTAGAAACAGAAGTCATCTTTGTCATGATTTGAAAAGTCTTCAGAATTTCTGGTTCTTTTCAAAGATTTCTGGCTTATCTGCTAATTTCTTCTCACTTTAGACTCCACAAAAAAGAGGCATAAGCATGTTTAAGCATTTCTTTGCAGAAGAAATTCAATTTATTTGGTAATCTAGAACACTTGCAAAGAAATCTTTCTTGTTTTTTTCACAGCTTTCTACCACTATCATGTCATAATCTTCAGATTTCCTTATACGATGCAACCAGAGCATGCACATTACCCAAAGCTACAAGTTTTTGCAGCAAGGAGGTTGCAAGAGCAGTTAGACCCTTTTCAGCTTCCCTAAATATTCAGTGAGCTTGGATCAGTGATTACTTTTTTTTTTTTTCCTGAAAATGTTCAGGTTTGTTTTTTGCACTTAAGAGCTTCTGTGTTACTAAAAAAAACAGTGTGACTCTGGCTTTGCAGAGAGACTGAAGTTAAAATTTGAGGTTGTTCCAACACTAAAGGGGGTTGGCCCAGAATTACAGCCACTTTGCGGCTAGTAGCTTCGTCCCCGGCAGCATGCATTGCAAATGAGAGCGGGACAGAGGGAAAACACACTGGAAGAAGGAAAAATAGTCGACATGTCCTCTTATTCTCACTGTATCTCCAGGGTAGTCAGCTGGAATGACATCAGTTTTCATAATAATCTGACCTGTCAACTCGGGTAATGGTTGCTTATAAAGTGAAATTAGCCACCGTTATTTTAGATCGCTATTTGGTGATTATGTTCTGAACGTGTCAGTCAGTTTTAAGGTGCCGCTGCCTCATGGCTCAGCTGTAAACGGACAGAATAGGATCAATTCTTGAACGAAAACAGATGAAAACAAATAGATTTATCAGATTCTTGCATTGTTGCTCTGACAAATATATGATACTCTGACTTCTGTCATTGTTTAACCCCTTTGGATTAGACATTTAGGTACAAAATAAATATAAATAACAGAAGATGTTATGTCAGATATTTTAGCAAACAGAAGAAAACACACTGAGCAAGTGGTCAGGATGGTTTGGTGCTGGTTCCTCTGTAGGACATACAGGCTGTCTGCAGCTTTCTGAGCCTGATCTGCGGACTCAGAGCAGATATTCTCTGCCATGCTGCCATTCTGTTGTTCTTTTGTTTATAATGTTTTAACAATGTGAAAAAGTTCTTTAGCAGAGGGGGACTTTAAGATTAAGTCTATATGTCCCAATTGTATAGTAATCATTCAAAATCTGATTTTCTTTTCAGTAAAATAGAAAATAATCATGTATTTTTCTTTCATTTTATGTTAATTAACATTTCTCAGGCCTAAAAATATATATTGCGCAGACACGTCAACATACAGATTTACTCAGTTTTATCAACAGTCATCCTCAAAATTGTTCATATCTTCTAATTAAAGAAGGAAAAAAATCAGCTGCCCATGAAATAAGTTGAAATTGAGAAAAATAATAATAAATAAAAATTCTATGAAAATCATGACACTTATTTTGAATTGTGGTTCAACAGAAACATTAAAAGCAAACAAAAAATAAAATAAAACAAGTAAACAAGCATGATGGCGCTCTGAAGCTAAAATTATGTTGAGCAACACTTTGAGGTAATCACTGCAGTCAGGTGTTTTCTGTAATGTTCAAAAAGACTTTTACACCTGTCGGCACGTATTTTCGTCCACTGTTCATGGAAAATGTGCTTTAATGTGTCTGGGACAGTTTTGTTTGTTTGATTTTTTTTTTTTTAGTTATTATTTTCAACCATAATTCAAAAGCAATATTTTACTTCATAATATTAATAATAATAATAATAATATATTTATTTATTTATTTATTTATTTATTTATTTATTTATTTATTATTACTATTATTATTATTATTTTATTTATTTAGTTAGTTTTTAGTTTCCTGTTATTTGAATTATTGTGAATTTAGGCCTTTCTTTAATTAAGGGTATGAATAATTTGGGGGTTGACTGTATGTATTCAAATATTGAATTAATGGATAATTAACAACCAAACATACATTATTTAAAAAAATCCAAAACAGATTTTATTGCATTTGGTCATCACTGTTACACGATGAATTCATCGCGGACATTTTGTCTGGTCCCTGTGATGTACTGTCAACCTATGGGAGTACCCTGCCTCTCCAGAACCCCCTGCAACCCTACATATGGATGGATGGATGGATGGACAAATGGATGGACAGACATTGAGTCTGTCTAGAATAAATAATGGGTTTGTGTGGACTCTGATGGGAAATCTCCTCCACACAGCAAGTGTACTGATCAATATTTGCTTTCAGAAGCAAACAATGTGGCTGTTGCAGCCGTATGCATGGCTGAACGTCAGAAAACAGACAAAAGAAAATGGTCCACTCAAATTTCAGCTTTTAAAAATGTGAATCAAAGCAACATTTGCTGATGTCAAATTAAAAGTAGTTATATTTGCATTTTGTTCTGAGATCATTTATATTAAGATTGTAGAATAATATAAAACACAAGTTAAACAGGAAGAGATGTTAAACAATTTTCTTCTACTTGGAGGTTTGTACCTTTTTTGTAGGGTATAAAACTTCTCTATGGATGTCGAGGTTTTATACAGTTTTCTTTTTATGCTCTGTCCTCTTACGGGCAGGGTGGGGTGAATGGACGGACTGGGGGGAATGTGATGAGGAAGGCTTGCAGCATCGCACCCGTCGTTGCGGTGAGGACCAGGAGGCTGAGGTCGGCCTCTGCCAAGGCAACCTCACCCAGTCCAGACCATGCCAGCCTCATGAGGTGCCAGGTAAACTGCAAACCAACGTATTCCGCTTACTGCTGATGTAAGCTGGAGAATCTTCCACCGGGGAGCAATCAGACACGATAAATGCTGACTCCCTCACTCTGCATTCATGGGAATTTAAAAGAGTTAATTAAGATGTCTGGAACATGCCTATCTAGAACAGGGAAACAAATTAGCTGGTTTTGTGGGTTTTTTTTTTCTTGTTTGATCTTTGGGAGATGTACCAACTTTTCCCCACTTCACTGCTGTGTTTTTCTCCTTTCCCCAGTCATTTTACCCGGACAAGAGGAGCAGAGCTGTGGAAGTAAGTTAAAGCAAGTGATGTCTTTTTGCTCGCTCTCCCCAAATAACAGTGTATTGTTCTCTCTGTCTGTTGCAGTCACACAGTCACACACACTTTCTTCGCGATTTCATTCCAGCCAGTGAACACACAGCAAACCCACTTCCAGTACTGTTACAAGGTTACAAAGTTATTTGCTCATTTGTGCCATTAAGAGAGAAGTTTTGTCTGTAACTTTTGTGTCATGTAGCAGAAGGTCTGCATGAATGGGGGATTGATTTTTGCTCTCTGATAAAGCAAACTGGTGGCAGCAGCTTTCAGTATGATGAAGCTTCCATCTTTGCTTTTCCTTGCAGAGAAAAGAGGATGAGGATGCACTCTGAACATGTTGCAAATGATATTTGCTGACATGCACGGGGCAGATTGCAGTGACTTCTAGTGTTGATATTGTCCCCAGAGCAGTCTGGACCCAGTGAACCTTTAAGCCCCAGATTTCTGTCCAGAGCCAGCAGTGGTCAGATTTCCCTTCTTCAAAGCATTCAGGATTATCATGAAATTTGCTTCTCAAATATATGTGTCGTCTCAGTGGTGCACGGCTGAACTGACTTCAGATTGCTGTGTCCATTGTTACGGGATGAATGTTCTCAAAGAAAAGACTTTAGGTTCAAAATTTCTTTTTCATTTTCAAAACACTGGTCATTGTTTTCAGCATTTTGCCACCTCTGACAAAGAAGATCCCCATTTAATCCCCCTGGAAAACTGACCGAATGAACCTTTTTTTTTTTAAATATAAGAATTTGTATCATATCTGATTGTGATGGTGCAGGTCTGCAGAGCCCCTGGAATCATGTACTTTAACAGGAGGCATGATGGAGATTAATACACAACTGTTTTTCTTTTTTTCACCTCTAAATTAAATTCCAGGACCTCTTGGTTGAGTTTAGTCGAAGCCATTATTAACAGGAGTGGATCTAGAACATTTTTAATGGAAACTCTTTAAAAAAAAAGACCTTTATTTATGAAATTATTGACTATTAGAACTCATGCAAAACTAAAGCAAAATATGTAAAAGGAAACAGCCAATGGCATTTTTCTGTCAACTCTTGTTTATGCAGATTCTGTATATGGCTTTCATCACTACGGCCCACTTGCACTTAATTGATAGGGATAAACACAAGCTTGAAGTTAACATTGGAACAATTTCTCTGCAAAAACTCCCTTTTCATATGAAGGAATGACAGACTCACAGCAACTATGGATAAACACTTTTTTTTTTTACTTGCCCAAGAAGTTCAAACCCAGTACAACACGCACATGTCCAGAGATCAACTAACTCGGAAATATTTGCAGCTCATTTGTATGTTGTTAATGCTGAGTGCTGTGTAGGCGTGCATCTCTCTCCTTTCAGTGGAAGTTTCCACACAAATCGTTGAAAAACAGCTTCTACTTCTACTGATAAACACTTGTGCAGTAATGTTAAGGTCATGCACAGAATCATAGCATTTTTCCAACATTTAATCACAAGTTTTATCAGTGTTTCTTCAGCATTACAGGCTGTTTAACTTCAGTCATCACTTTTACATCCTCTTCATAAAATCAGGTTGGATAAATGTTATCAGAGTGTAAGCAGCTGCCCACAGGAAAAATATGCTGCTCATTGTGGCTCAATCTCATCTCTTGAGATCAGTATGAGCTTCTCATAATGGCATCATTCTGTGATTTGTTTCTGAATTACTTCTCCTAAGGGTTCCTTAGGAACAAGAGGTGAGTTAAAAAAAGAAAAGACATCACTGAGACAAAGGAGGTTAAGTATTTGAACCATACTTGAGAAGTGGGATAAACAGAAGAGATCTCATAATCTGATCTCAATTATGTCTTAGTGAAGACATTTGAAACATTTATGTCTTAGTTGAGACATAATTGCACGGCACGGGTTGCTGGAGCCTATCCCAGCTATTATCAGGCGAGAGGTGGGGTACGCCCTGGACAGGTCGCCAGTCTGTCGCAGGGCCAACATAGAGAGACAGACAACTATTCATACCTAGGGACAATTTAGAGTGACCAATTTACCTAACACGCATGTCTTTGGACGGTGGGAGGAAGCCGGAGTACCCAGGGAGAACCCACGCATACACAGGAAGGCCACTGTTGGAATTGTTCGAACCCCCTCCCCAGCCGGGAATCGAACTAGCAACCTTCTTACTGTGAGGCTGTGTTGCCAACCACCACGCCACCTCACTTTAATCCATCCCCTGAAAATAAGACCACTTGGAGCTTTACTTGGCTGTTTTCATGCTTCCATACTACTTAAGTGGAAGCTGCAAATGAGAAGCCTTTAGAGTTGCACTGTCTCATGTACACGGTGAAAGGTGCTTGTGCTCTGGGGGATTGATAAAGACGGTATAGACCACAGACAGGAAAAGACATCAACTACTTGTAGTGTTCTTACTCTGAAAACTGATGTTATTAGTGTCCAACCCACATTTCTCAGTCTCACTGGTTCACAGAGCCTCATTTCTTTATTTCCTCTTTCTTTCCCTCCCATCCCTCCATTTTTTAGCCTTTACTTTGTTCCAGCTGGTAGCTGTAGGAGCAGCCAGCTTCTTTGCAGCAGCCCTGCTGTCAGGACTGGCTTACTCATACTGCCACCACATAAACAGACCGTCAGCGGAGTCGGCAGTGATCCACCCCAGCACACCCAACCACCTCACTTACACCAAGCAGGGCAAAGCCACACCAAAGAATGAGAAGTACATCCCTATGGAGTTTAAGGTGGGTTACTACAACACTAACATTATTTAAAGGTGCAGTGTGAAAGAATTACTGACACCTAGTGGTAAAAATGGGTATAGCAATGACTTCAGATGCCAGGCAAGGTTGTGAATGTATGGTAGCAGTTAGTGGCCAAAATTCTCGCCTTAAACGAAATTAAGGCATTACTTATCCCAAACAGTAGTGTTGCTTGCAATTTATCAATCCAGCGATGCATCACAATGGGTCATGTGACAATTTGGCATCGATTAATTTGCCGTGATGCTTTTCCACGGAAAACGAAACCATAAAAAAAGTAGAAGGAACCAGTAGAAGGAACGGCCGGACAGTTTAACGAGTGACACACAACAACAAGAATGGCTACCCCCATGCAGCTCACTGCTCCAGCTAAAGAGCCCGCAATAGTTTCGCCACCTGGGTATGGCTCACACGTTTGGAAGTCGCTTGGGTTTTATGAAAACTCCGAGAAAACTCTGGACAAGACATTTGTGATCTGAAAACTTTGCAAGGCTAAAATTAAGTACCTTCGTAAGACAACGAACATGCTACAGCACCTCAAGCGATTCTATCCCAAGACAGAGAATGCACCGCCGCCTGTCCCAGCACAACAGAGGACCATCTTTGATACAATCACTAAACTTCCCAGGAATTCGGAGAAAGCCCGTCGGATCACGCATGCAATAGGCCGATTCATTGGCACGGACTTGAAGCCTTATTCAGCAGCGAACAACAAGGCTTTCCATAAAATACTGCGAGCCGCGGAGCCACATTACAAATGCCCGCATCGCACCCATTTTGCTACGAAGGAGGTCCCAAAAATCTACAACAATGCTGAAGAGAAGGTAAATATTTGTTGGCTGTTTGTGCAAGTTAGGTCTTTGTTATCTTGTCATTATGTCGTTAAGTGGTCTGTACTTAGAGGGTCTGTGTCAGCTGAACGTAATTGAAAAGCAAAGCCACCATTGTTATTTTCCTAACTGTTTTTAATATACTGTACAATGTAGTGTACATTGTCACTTCAACTACAAGCTTTTATAGAATAATCTGGGCAAATGCCATCAGTAGGGTTGCTTAGGGTGACATTTCTGTAAATGTGTAATTAGAACAGATGAAATTCAGGCTATTTTCTTAATAATATCGAGGAAATCTGGAAGGATGTGCACATTTCTTGGTTGTTGGAACAGCAGTGGAAAACTTCAGTGGAAGTACCGTGTGTCCTTGAATTAATCTAATTTATTTACAAATGTAGCATCAAATGAAGAAAAAAAAATTTTTAGATGCAAAAGAGCATTAAAAATTAGCAATAATCGTGATTATTATGGCCGCAATAATCGAATCGACACATTATGAATCGCAATAATCTAAATCGTGAGTCCCATAATTGCAATTGAATCAAAATCGTTAAGTAATCTAGACGGGGCAACACATACCAAAGAGTGTTCTTCCTACAATTAAACAATGCTGGTACAGCTGTTTAAAGTTCACAGGGTTCTTACTTCACACACATTGTTTTTCCCATTCAGAGAAATTGTGGTAGAAATGGTGGAACAAATATGGCAGCCTCCATGTATGTGGACCCCCCCCCCCCCCGCAAGAAGATATAAATGACTCATTCTAAGAAAATAAACACATAACAGCTATTCTAGTGCAGTGATTACACATTAATAGAAACACAGTTTTGAATTATATATCACTTTTCCCAGTAACACTTTACAATAAGGGTCCCTTAATTCACGTTAGTGCATTATTAAGCATTAAATAACTGCTTAATAATACATTAACAACTTTTATTAACTATTATTTGCATTAGTCAGTGATTACCTAAGATATTAATAAATTTCTTATTGATGCCCATCCAGATAACGTGCAATGTAATGCAAAGGTTTTGTAGATGCATTAGTTAGCTGTTACTTAATACTCATTCACTCCAAATAAACACCACTGGTAAACCATTACTAGAGAGATTATTAAGGGCTTACTAACATACCAACTAACATGGTTATTGATGTTGAGTAATGCATACATAATGGTAACTTATTACATCATTCAACTTTTATCGGGGCTTAATAATGCATTAAGTAAGGTTGGGAAGTAAACATTAATCAACTGCTAATTAAGGCATTAACCCATATGCTAACTAATGCAAAGTAATAGTTAATAAAAGTTGTTACTGTATTATTAAGCAGTTAATTAATGCTTAATAATGCACTAACTAACATTAATTAAGGGACCCTCATTGTAAAGTGTTATCCTTTTTCCTACCTTTGATCTTTGATTTTGTCACTGCACCTTTAAGGTGGTTCTGTTCCTTTCTCAATAAGCTGTCATTGTTCTTTTAACATTTTTATTCTGCAGACGCTAAACAAGAACAATCTTCACGTGAACGACGAGACGTGCAACCACTTCTCCTCCCCGCTGCCCTCCAGCAACATGTTCACCACCACCTATTACCCCCCCTGCGTGAGCAAGTACGATTTCCATCCCGACTCCCCCTGCAGGACCTACATGCACAGCTGAGAGGAGCCCGGGCTGCAACACAAACTCAGCCTTTTTCTTCTCCTCGTCACCTTCGTGATGTGTTTCTTAATTCAGCGGATTGGAAAAAGGTTTTAAACACCAAAATCATTCCTGTTTGCAAGTCGAATTTTTAAGGTGGATTACCGATGAGTTTGCCCAAAACACACTTGTTCTGACGATGTTTTTATTTGCTCAAGCCATCAGATTTGCCTATAAAACTGAGAATGACTTTTCAGCATCTTTTTAGAGACCTTTTAAAATACTGTTTAATTCACAGACCTGAGGGCGAACAGTTTAAAGAGAGAATTTCTTTAGTAGGAAATTGTTTCCACTTAATGAAATAAATCCCAATATGTGCAGTTTTCATTTAGAGACTGCTAAAACTTGTACACCAAGTTGTCATTTTAGTCAGTCCTGTGCTGGAAGATAAAATTTCTGTTAAAATTTGTTGCTTGGGCTCAGAAAAAAAAAATTAATCAGGAAAAATCCCCCCATTCTGAATATAATAGGGTGATAATTTACCAATTTGGGACTGGTTTTCTGGTTGCACAAATATGAAGATTATCATCATGGAGCTTTTTGCAGTATGATAGACTCATCTGCCACTAAAGACGAAAGATTGCAGCAACTTCTACATCCCAGAGGAAGCCTTTTTTCCTTTTTTTTTTTTTTTTTTTTTAAAAAAAGAAAAGATAATTGCTTTTTCCTGCTTCTTTTCCTTCTCCACCCTGAGGTGCTCTGAGTTTGCTCGGGGCAGTGAAAACAGGACTCACACCTTCAGGGCTCTAATCTGACTGCAGGATTTGTACATACCTGGACTGACAGCGGCCAGAGGAGAACCACACACTGTTTTTTGGGGGACTTTTCACATTTTTGGCCAGTAAGTTCAGTAAATCCACTGATTCTTCAGACTATGTTGCGTCATAATGCATGGTAATAAACACACACACTGGATGGAGTCAAAGATGAATAGAGACGTCTACTTGCTTTAATTTTCATGTTAAGCTCACGATGAAAAGAGAAAAACACTAAAGGAGACCATTTTTGACACGCCTCACTCTGTACTGTATATTTTTAAAGATGTTTGCTGACTTTTCTAGCTGATATGAGTGAATATTCTAGATGTCACTGTTTGGATCAGCGTCTCCATCTGCTTCTACGCATGTGAAACTTTTAAAGCGTTCACACCTTGTTTGCTGTTCAAAAACCACCAAATTCAATCCGACCATATGTGTACTGTATATTTTAGTCACTATTTTCATGTGACATGTTTTTTAAACTGTGATGTTTACTTTTTTGCAATCTGTTTTAAAAAAATTTAAGCCAGTTATTCCAATTTTTTTATTGCATTAATTCACACAGATACAAGTTTATTTGAAACAACAACCTAATACTAATACAGTTTAACTCAGCATCTTAGCTCCATCTGCCTTTTTAACTTTACTTTTAAAGAAAGTAATTCTCACTTTTGTTGAGAATTATTTAGTTTTATAGTTAATTTAGATGTTTGTTCATGCTGTAGATTGAAGTGTATGGGGTTTTAAGAGATTTTAACACCAAATTTGAAGCATAGTGTCATCATTGAGAGGTTTGAGAACAAATTGTGTCCAAAAGAGGATTTTTAAGACCTTGCCTCACAAAAAAATCATGTTCAGCTTTAATATTGTACTTCGGTAATGAGAGACAGAAAATTATTAGTCATCGGTATCAGTTGAGATTTTTTATATCATGCATCACTTGATTTTATTCATATTAAATGATAACTTTTTTTTTTTCAACCTGGACCTTATTTCTAGGAGTTTTATACGTGCGATATTTATATCGAGTCGCCCTCAGGTATACATCCATATTATGGGAGAGACCATTATGACCAATATTGGCATTAAAATTTGTGATGTTCTGATACCATTTTTTCCTCCCAATACTGAATCTGATACTTGTGCTGTGGGTATTGGCCACTACCAAGTACCGATACCACTATGGTATAAAAAGATATCACATTTACACCTGCATGACTGTGATGTGATTATTATGGTGGAAAGGCAACTTTAGGGATGCAGGATATTGGAATTTTGGCCGATATCTAATATGCCAATATTTTAAAACTCATGTGGCCGATGACCAATATCGATACCGATATTAAAGCAGAAAAAAACAAGCAGTCATTGCAAATAGCAGTTTTGTTATCCATTTCCGACACTGAAAAATAGGGGTGGGAAAAAATATCAATACACTTAAATGTCACGATATTTTCATATGCCGATATCAAATTGATATTTAAAAATGCAGTATTGATTTATTTTACTTACAAAATCTTGCAAGAGTTTATTGTTCTGTTAGAAAAAATATTGCGATATTTTGTGAATTCTCGCTAGATCTCGTTAGTAAAACAGATCAATACTGCGTTTTCAAATGTAAATATATCAGCATATGAAAATATCGTGAAGTTTTTGTGAATTCTCACATGATTTCCTAACAAAGCGATGAAATATCGTGGGATTTTGTTCGTAAAATAGATCAATACCACATTTTAAATGTCAATATGATATCAGCATATGAAAATATCTTGATATTTCAGTGTATTGATATTCTTTCCCACCCTAAAAGAAGCTTTTGAAGAAGTTTTTTTTTTTTTACTTTAGAAACAGCGGGTTGATCGGTTAAAAATTGGTTAAATATTGGTTATATGGGGTTATAATAGCGGTTAAATATGGGGTGGCCGATATCCGATGTTCAGTTTTAAGGCCGATATAGGCAGATACCGATAGGGGATCGATTATATCGTGCATCCCTAGTTAACATGAATGATTACAGCAAATTGAAGCCATTTATTTTTAAATACAGTCTTGCTGGCGGGGAGAATCCGGTGTGAAATACTGTCACACCACCGACATGCTTACTAGTAAGCTCCTTGTTCTCCTTCAGATCATTTCTTCCTCATCCCGCTAAAACAGCAGGCTGCAGACAGCAGTACAGTACAACTGTTTTAAGAGCAGCAAAAAGAAACTAAAATTCTTATTTTAATAAATTATGTGGTATCGGATCAGTGCCTCAATGATACTGATATCAGCATTTTCAGCAGAATCGTAGTCAAATCCAATACTGGTATCGAAACAAGTCGAATTAAAATGTAATATTGGAAAATATCAGCATTGTTTTTTACTTTCTTATTTAAGTTTTACACAGCATGCACATATTATACATCAAACTCTTCAGCAACTCTCACTCAAAATATCAAATATCCCATATTTTGACATTTTGTATTGGTTGATATTGGCATCAATATCAGTATTGGGAATTCAGAGTAGAAAATATTGGTATATCAGACATCAGTAGAAAAAAAGCAAATATCAAACATCCCTACCAATAACACATACTGATATTTACACATCTTTACAAATCTCAAGTATTTCCTTTACTCTGACTCCAGAAGTATTCAAATAAACCATGTACGGTAGTTGGAGAGGGATTTATTTTATCATGAATATGTAAATCAGCGGCTCGTCGCATCTCTGTTACAGTAAAACCTGATCAGAAGTCTCAAGTTGTTGCAGGACTCTTGAATAAATATGCATTTATTTCATGTGCATAGCTAATAAACTGTAAACAGGCTGTTTAATTATGTAAAAAGTTGACATTTTTGCACTTCTGTGACTGAAAGGCAGTCACATGAATTGAGTGAACTGGAACATACCATTTTATGTTTTTTTTTTTTTTCTTTTTTCATGTAGTGCCAAATTGTGCCGTTCTTTACCTGCAACATTTTCTAATTTTCAAAGAAATTTCTCAATTCTTTAAATGAAGCAAAATTGCCCATTTGAATCCTGGACAAAGACCATTAATATGTAATAATTGGGCCATTGTTTTTTACTTTAAAAGGATTTCAAGATTTAGTTTATTTCAGAAGCACATGCTCCACTTGCTAAGTTTAATGACATTTTTTATGAAGACTTTTAACTGTCTAGAAATAAACCATATACAGTCAGGATTGTTTGGGATTTTGCTCTATATTTAAGGAAAAAAAACAATAAATTGGGGGTTTAAATATAACTTTTCACACAAGATCTTTTGTTTTCATTTGTTGATATTAAAATTGCGTATCTTGTGTATCTGAATTGTAAATACGATTAAATGAATTCAAATGCTTCTCACCATTTTTCTGTGTCACGCGGCATGAAACAAACAACTGCAGTGTAAACACGAGTATGTGTTCATATCGGGGCTTTTGTGTACAAATTCTGCATGCACTGACACCACCATGAATGTGCTTCATGTTTTTGTAAATTGCACAAACACTGTATGTTTGTATGTATTTGAACAAGATGTTGGACGTGTTCAAGGGGAAGAGAAAGACGTCCATGTTTTACAGAAAGGTCTCTGCTGTGAAGCCTGAACATCCTCTATAATATATCCTCAGAGTTTGTCCGAGGATCCTAGAATGGGTTTGTTTTGCTCCCCGAGCTTGATGTGGCTTTGATTGAACACTGTCTTTTGGACACTGTAAACTTTTCAAACTCTATATTTTTGTATATTGTACACTTAAAAATAGGAAATCAAGATGAATAAATCAGTTTTGATGCCAGTATGTTGGTTTCCACATTGAGAAAGCTTTTTTTTCTTCTTTTTTTAAAAAGATTTATGGACCAAGAAGAGTGTTTAAAATATAAAAATGGTAATTTAATTTAATTTAATTTAATTTAATTTAATTTAATTTAATTTAATTTAATTTTTCTGTTTATCAGCTTTTACTAATATACTGTAGTAATTTAGAATATATATTTGATTAATTTATATTCTTTATACATTTATTTTATATTTACTAGTTCATCAATTAGTGTATATTTCTTTTATTATATATTATTTATATATCTTATGCAATTTTAATCAATAATTCTGTTTTTAATTTAAATATAAATTATAAATTTGCAAATAAAATTTGATTTTGATGTAATTAACTTGAGAAACTGGGTGAGAAACTTGGCTTATTGCTGTCTTTTAGCCCCCCCAGGTGTGTTGCATCACTTAGACTTCTTTCAAGCTGTTGTTGTTTCTGCAGCCAAAAATGTTAAAGACTAAAGCTGAGGCGCTGCAGTCAAGGCGCAGGGCCAAATGCTGAATACTGCTGTCTCAATATTGCTTTGTAAGCTCTTCTTCTATCATTTTGGAAAAATATCTGTGTATTGTTCCTATATTGATCCTGCTGGTACATTTGGCCAATAAAAAGACCTTTTGGTGAGGAAGTAGGGACACATCTTGGGATATGGCTACTTATAAAGGAGCAAAAATCCATTTATTTCTTTTATTTTTTCTTGTGAGATGCAATAGCTAAAAATCTCCACTCAGAATCATTTATTTGTCTATTTAAAGACATGAATGTCATTTCAATTTATTATTAAAGGTGAGCATGTCTAGTTTTCTCTCTCTGTGCTGGGCTTGTCGACCTATTTGGCCCACTTCTTAATATCAGCCAGCAGCTCAAGCTCCAACAGTGTGTGCATTCAGAGTGTTGCTAATGGATGGATGCACGAGCAGGAAGACAAGGGTCACAAGGTGCTCATCTTTTAGTGACTTACCTCCTCTTCCTTTAATAATATATGTTGCATGACAGATGTGAGGCACACACGTAAACTTGTAGATCTACTATTTTTTTTTTACTTTGTGGTGATTGTGCTTCTATTTTTTGTGACATCAGATTAAAAAGTGCTGAACTGATGAATAATTGAAGCAATAGAAGCTCCGGGGAGGGAAAGCCTACCTGTGAATGAGTGAACTCTGCTTGCAGCTTTTATCAGCACACTCATGGAGAACGTGGACATGCATGGCGACATGTTTCTGCAGGAAGCGATGCAGTAATCTCAGGCTGCAAACATTGCAAGGCTTCAATCGGGGCTGTGTTCGTTTACTGCCGGTGGGATTATTGCTTCCGTGAGATAAAAGGCGCTGAGAGGCTGAGTTCTTGGAAATCCCAGCTTTAATCCTGTTTGAGTTTCCCACTGACACCGGTGGAGGAGTTGAGCCTGATCATGGCAGTAACAGCCAGCCCCTGTTAACTAGCAGAAAGAACACAGCGCATACTTGTCCTGTAACTCCTGTGACTTTACTTTTATATCCCAACTTTGGATCAGATCACTTTAAGACAGACTGACTGCACTCTCCATTTCTAATAAGACTGATGTCCAGCGGTCTCCTCCCAGATGGTTTAGTTCTCACATCCTTGCTCTGAACAGACGTCTCTGCACTGTTTATTGTTCACAGTTGAGCGAGCAGCCCTGCGCTGCTGTTTTACACTCTAATCTGTGGTCAAACCACCGCCCTGCCAAAATAGGCCCTTTATTAATTTATTTATTCATGTGAATTTCTCACTGAAGCATCGAGCCCATAAATATTAAACAGAATGAAGATTCACCACTTTCATGAAAGTTGCTTCATTCATCGTGGCTTCCGAATATTCTTTGCTTCTGACACTTACCTGCACGATCCACGCATATTTAAGTGCTAACAGGTCAAATTCAAGGCAAAAAACAAACAAAAAAACAAAAACTGGGGTTTCACTTAACCACTTTTTACCTCCCTGTGCTGTTTAGCTCTTATAAATCACATTTGGTTCCTTTTTATATCAATAAATGAAGTCAGAGGAACTGACCAGCCCAAAACAACTTAATCCTCCCATTTTAAAGTTGCATAATCCATCTTATTCACTTGTTAGAAGTTTTTTTTTTCCTCTGATCAAAGTGCATCTGAACATGTGCAGACATAAGTCCTTCTCATTTGTTCAGTTGATATGAAAGTGTTGAGGCACATAGAGAACCTCGGGGACACCGTACATCACATGCTACCCCTGTTGGAGCCAAAAATAAAGATTCATGCTTCTCTTTGTTATCCGTGCCAGTGGAGCAGGATGTTTACATCCGTGGAGTTTTCTTAATGGATTCATGCAGTGTTGAGCAACAAAGTGGTTTGTATGTGTTCTGTTTCTCCTTGATTGCATAAAGGAGGGTATGGTTATTTAAAGCATCCAAGGATGACCGATATAACTGGTATCGGTCAGGTAAACCACAGGTAAGGACCACTCAGCTAATGGAGATGCTCGTCTGATCAGCAACTGTGAAACGGCTAAAAGTAAAAAAGAAATGTCCCAGTTATTAAAAATGAACGTCTACAATCTCTGTCTGAAAATAGCTACATGTCCACCCATAGTTTTACACATCCACGTGACTTATATTGTACTTTAAAAAAGAAAAAAAACTAATGTTATGTGTTTAATTTCTTTCATATGCAAATGTTTGCAACAGCCTAACATGGTCAACCTTCTACCTAGCAGAACTACATTAACCTAGTTTATTTGCAGTATTAAGCCAACTAATCAACCAAAATTCTGGAAAATATTTTGATATAGAATTTTCCAAAATGCACACAAGATTGTGATGACACTTAATAGGATGTATGATCACATTTTCTCTGTAAAAAGATATGCCAAGACAGAGATTTGGAGAACCGAAAAACATAAATAACCTGCAAATGTTCCTGTTATTTTGACAATGCTGCCATCTGCTGGACAAAATGTGGCACAACATGAATTTTTTCTCTCCCCCTTTTTTAAAAAAAAAAAATATTTGCACCATCTTCACTGTAATACTGGCCACTGTAGCAAATAAGATACTTTAAAAAAATGCTGAAACTCTACAAATAATGCTTTTTAACTATAGCAAAGTTTTGCAATAACTTAAAGAACTTAGAGAGGATGTGAACATGGATGAATAGTTTACATCACCACTGCCTACCTCAATTTAAACTAACTTTTTGAGATAAATCATACACAAAAAACAAACATTTTGGTCTTGAGGAGAGGCTACAACTCTGCTTGTGATCTCAGAACAAAGATCATTCCTGATAAATAAGATAAATACCCGTTTAAGTGTTGTGAACTGATGATTTTAACAACTAAAACAAAGCCTGTCTTTGGGAAAATAGGATTTGAATTAGGTCTTTAAATACAAAAAAAAGCCTCCTGGCAGCTATAATCTTGATGTTGACCTACAATATGATGCTTTGCAGGTAAGCCGGAAGCACCTCATAGGTAAGCAGTAGAATGGATTCTGCAAGACAACCTTGGTGGGGGAGGCAGCACCATCATGGATTGTTCTTCGTAAAAGGGAGAGAGTAAACATGTTGCAGTTTTTATTTAATTTGAAGAAGCTAACTTTAGCTGAAATAATGGAGATCATGATAAGTTTTACCTCAATGACATGCCAAATTATCTATAATAGGGTTTTATTCTGCCTCCCCTCCAGGGAACACAAGACAATGCTGACAGACAAAAACAGAGAAAAACATTAAATTAATTCCTTTTTTATGATTTACAGTGTCATTTATTTATTTATTTTTTTTTTGATTCTTTATTGAACATAAGACATTTAAAAAAAAAAGAAACAAAAGAAAGTAGTGCTAAAGAGAAAAAAATAAATAAATAAAATAGATGTCTTGTCAAAAGGAGTGGGAAGAAGCCGGTGCTTATTTAATCCCACCCCTTGCTACATAAAAAAGAAAATAAACACTGAATAAAATTTACTATATAATGATATAAATATACCAATAACAATTATAGAGAACACCAGTGTAAGAAAAAAGACAGTATCATCTCTATCAATAGTCCTAATAGCAATATGTCACCACATAATATAATTAATAATACCAATAACAAATACCAATAATTACAGAATTCTACCATTAATTACCATCCTCACAATACCACTACCACTCTTATCATTATAATCATTATTAATAATAACAATGATAACAATAACAATGATAAAAAAAATAATACCAATAACAACAATAATAATAATAATAGTAATAACATCAACAATCACTACAATAACTATAGCTAATAAAAAGTAATCATTACCCTCCATTTTCATACATACTAAAGACCATATTTTTATATAATGATTTAAACATATGTATATTAGGAGATTGCTTGTGTTTGTCCTCCAAGCTGTTCCACAGTTTCACTCCACATATAGACACACAAAAACTCCTTCTAGTTGTTTTTACTGAGTGCATTTTGAATTTCATGTTTCCCCTTAACTGATAACTTCCGTCCCTCTGACTGAAGAGATTTTGGATATTAAATGGTAATAACTGCCTGCTAGCTTTAAACATTATCTGTGCTGTATGAAAGTGAACCAAGTCCTGAATTTTTAGCAATCTTGATTGTAAAAACAGAGAATTTGTGTGATCCAGATACCCAACTCTGTGAATGATACGGACTGCCCTTTTTTGCAACACTGCTAATGAGTTTAATACATTTTTATAATTGTTTCCCCAGTTCTCTATACCATACGTAAAATAAGGCAAAACTAATGAGCAATACAAAATAAAAAGTGAATGGTGATCCAATAGCTGCTTAAGTCTGTTCATGATTGAAATGTTTGTAATGTCATGTCATGTTACTCCTCATATTGCTTTTTGAATTAAATGACTTTATCTTTCGGTCTTAGCCGGGTAGACTTAATCATGTTAATCACGTTTTCTTTTTTCTTCTTCTTCTTCTTCTAATTTTAAACTGAAGATTTTTTTCCCCTTGTAGCTAGTTTGAGCCTAAAATATCTCATTGTTAAAGCTAATTTAGTTAATACCTGGAGGGTCTCAAAGGATGACACTCCCTCCTTTGTTTCTAAAATAGTTCCGTCCATCAACGGGACGCATCTGGTTTTGAGTGGCGCGAGCCGCAGCACTGTGTCTGACGTACGTCCCGGCGCGCGCAGGAGGAACCAGCGGGAGCACCTGTCTCTTGGCGGACACTTGAGAAAGCATCGGCTCTGGAGCGCTCATGTTCTCCTGTGTGGTGTGAAGCTGGAGCACGCAGCCCGGAACCCGCCACCCCTTCGCTGGGCTGGACCGGAGCAGCCAGCCCTCTGGACCGATGTCCTGGCAGAAATGTCGCGACACATCTACATACGGAACAAGATAGGCGAGGGGATACAAGCGCCCATTTTTCAGGTAGGTCGGCTCAGTTTGACCGTTAATGCGCAGCAGGTACGCCAAAGAGCGTGAATGTCGAAACAAATGGTTGTTTGGTACGTTTTTCTTCAACAAGAATTTATTTTTGGTATTTAGTTAAGTTATAAAAGAAAAACTTATCATAAACCGAAGACTCAGTCACTTCAACTTGCCCGGACATGTTCAATTTCTATTAAAACCATCTAAAAGCAGACTCAGTCCACACTGCAGTGACTTAATTCCTCGTGTTTTTTTCAGGCTTTCATATATGTATATATATATATATATATATATATATATATATATATATATATATATATATATATATTCAAGTAATGTTAATGAAGTTTTAGGGAGTTTGTATTAGCCTAATTCTTCGTTTTTTAAATTATTGATTCACCATAAGTGCACGTTTTCAGGTTCTTGCACATGCACACTAAATTGCATTATGTTGGAATCTATGTTGATTATTATGTAAATAGATTATTATATGAATAAATTCTGTTATGACTGCATAAATGGTTATAATTTAGCATTTTGACTTGAAAAATGCATGTAAGACATAAATTAATCCTTAAATTTAACACTTGTTTGATAAGTTCTACCATGTTGCACTGAGTCATGTAGTTTCTGGCGTTTCATTTATTCATTCTACTCCTCCTCCTCCAGTTCTTCTGTATGTAAACTGCTTGAAAACAGATAACTTTGCTTCCTAACTAGTCGTTGGAGGGTAGCCAGATGGTTACAGGCTCCGTCCTTCATATCACTTCTTGGTTTTTTGCCGCTCGCTTGACATGAGAAGCAGAAGAAAGATGGTGACCCAGATTAATGGCCCTGTTTTATAAATTCAGGGAAGTAGGTTCTGACTTTTTAACAGTGACATTGTCATTAACTCTGGAGACTTGAACAGAAATGGGGCGAATAACTGGCAGATAATTAATTTAGCTCTCTGGAGATGAGCTCTGTTGGTATATTTAGATCTTTTTGGGGGAAAGAAAGAATGTTCACAGATAAGAAAAGTAACTTTGCAAGAGAAACATAAAAACTTAGACATCTCATTTGTTCGCCTTTCCTGTACACATCATATGATTGCTGCAGCTGCTACTGTCTGCCTACTTTCTGCTGGTAAAGCCGCCCTGATTATGTCATCTTAACTGTTAAGGAAAGGAGCATTATACAACTGTCTGAGGTGTTTATGTTGGCCTGATTTGGTAAGAAAAGTTTTCTAAATGCTGTTTTTTTTCCCCACAAAGGTGAACCGAGGGACTTATTCCAGAAGGAGCCGCCTCAAGAGGTCAGATGGAAGCACCACCTCCACCAGCTTCATCCTCAGACAGGTACTGAGCAGGCGCAGAAAGGCATATGAAAATAGGAGGGGGTGCCATCCTGCATGTTTAATCAGATTAATTAAAAAATATAGCTGAAGAACTTCTAAACAATGCCTTATATCTTTATAAATCATTAAATGATGGGAATTATAGGGTAAACATATGAGCTATTGCTCACTATGGCCTTTAAAGGAGTTCATGTTAGGGATGGGTGACACCCAAATTTTTCTTGTCTATACAATACCAGTAGTTTATGCTACTTTTTTTTTTTTTATCAATACCAATACTTTTTGTCCCTTAAAAGAAGATCACGTGATTGTACAATTTTCATTTATGTCTTGAATGGAAGGGCAATATTATATATAAGTAAAACTTGAGAACAGAAGTAGTGGAAACAAATGCTTTTAAAACAATAATAATTTATATTGATGAAGAAATTAAATAAAAATAAGATTAAAATCTTTTCAATATCAAATAACTTAAGTACAGGTTAAGATTATTTAAATTTATTCAGTGGAAAATGTTCAAATATTAAATTTAATAGTCATATTATAAATTTACCAAAACATAATGTGCAATAACCTGCATTAAAGCACTGAAAAATAACAAAACATCATCATCATCATCACTGACAGTAGCAGCATCATCATGATATCTGATGCTACCACCATCATGTGACACAGGAACTACAATCTGTCTGTTTTTACACATTTCATTGCCTAAAACTCAGAAGTGGAGACAAGTTGCATGTTTTGTATCTGTACAGTGGTATTGCGACACTCAAAAAAGTATTGATTCCAATATTTTGTCTGACTGGTATTAAAGTATCAACTCCAGGGTATCGATAGGCTCATTTTCATATATAAATCTGGGCTTCTTTTAGATTCAGTGTACTTTTAATGTTATTAATTCTTGTATATTGCAAGATATTTTTTCATTTTTTTTAGCAGTGAAGTCATCTTGTGGAGTTTGTTAGTATTTCTGCACTGCATTGATGTTGTGCAGTTGCATTGCTGATACTAGTGTTGCACACATCATCAAAGACTACAGGGGGCGACAAACAGATGCTGGTAAATGTTTGCAGAGCACGAATACACGTCATGAGAATTCAGCCATTTACACCATAGATGAAACAAAGCATGATTAAGCCATGTTTTGACATGTGAAGCATGTTTAGCATGGTTTAAGGGAAGTCTGAATATGGTGCATTCAAATTCAATATATAATGCAGTGGTTCCCATACTGGGGGGTCCCTCAGGAGAGGCTCAGGGCTTTGTCAGGGGGGCCCAGCCAGGCCTATAGTTTTTGTTCTTCCAGCAAAAAACGGGCATATTCTTTAAAGTACTAATGAACAAATGATTATGACTCAAAGGGCCCCCCCCCCCCAAAGGCAGTTCATTTTTTCATGTGTCTCATGGTAAATGTTTGGGTGCATGTGGTAGCGGTGGTGGGATCGGGGGGGGCTTGACATTTTAATTTCCAATGAAAAGGGGGCCTTAGGGATGCACGATATAATCAGCCCTCTATCAGTATCGGCCTATATCGGCCTTAAAACTGATTGGCCACCCCACCGATATTCAACCAATCAGCCCACTTTCTCTAAAGTCTAAAAAAAAAACTAACACAAACTTCTTCTTCTTCTTCTTCTTCAAAAACTTCTTTTTTACAGATTTTTAAACTTATAAAGAGTAAGGGTGGGAAAAAATATTGATACACTGAAATATCGCAATATTTTTTATTGACATTTAAAAATATATCGATCTATTTCACGAACGAAATCTCACGATATTTCATCATTCTGTTACCAAATCTTGTGAGAATTCACAAAAATTTTGCAATATTTTCATATACTTATATCATATTGACCTTTAAAAAGGCAGTATCGATCTATTTTATGAACGAAATCTAGCGATATTTCATAGTTCTGTTATAAAATCTTACTAGAATTCACAAAAATATTTTCATATGCTGATATCATATTGACATTTAAAAACATGGTATTGATTGCAAGATTTTGTGAGTAAAATAGATTGATACCGCATTTTCAGATATCAATTTGATATCGGTATATTAAAATTTTGCGATATTTCAGTGTATTGATATTTTTTCCCACCCCTATTTTTCAATGTGTCGGATACGGATAACAAAACTGCTATTTGCAATGACTGCTTATATTTTTCAGCTTTAATATCGATAGTGTCGATATCGGTTTTCGGCCACATGAATTTTAAAATATCGGCATATCGGATATTGGCCAAAATTCCAATATCGTGCATCCCTAGATATAATGTATGATTTCTTGTATTATAAATTCTCTCTGTCAGAGGTTCGCAAACTTTTTGGGGCCAGAGACCCCTTGCAGTGGAGAAGGTTTTTCAAGGATGAGCGTTATAATCCTGATCCAAGTCAAACATACTTGCTGCCATTGCAACTACTCGTCAGTCATACATGCATTTTAAACTTTTCCGCTTTATTTAAGTCAACACTTTAAAAATGAAAGTACAGTAATTTTTATTTGAGTACTTTTAAACACTGTAAAGTTTATTTAAATTAGAATTTAACTTCACTGCAATCTCATTTTCATATAAAGTGAACTGTAGCAGAACTGGCAAAGTCCAAATGAACCCAGTTTGAAACAAAAAAGGGAAAATGTTGTAAAGTTTACTATTGTGCGTTAAAGTTATTTGTAAATTATTGGCAAAAAGTAAACAAAATCAACAGCTCACTGCTAGGAATTAAGCCTGGTCAGTAATTTCCACACTATAAACTTTATCAAACATATCAACATATCTGTTCTGTTGTGAGCTACATGCTAATCTGCGGCGGGAGCTGTGTGATGACTGCGTCCTGCATAGAGTGAATTAATGACAATGTATTTGTGTGTCCTGGCACCATCTTATTGATCCAAAGTTAACTTATGAGGTTATTGGCTTAAGAGCTTTGTTTAATGGCTAGATTGATCTAATATGTAGTCATTCACCTTCAAACAAGCTATAATGTTATTTATTCAATTTTCGCAGACCCTCAAGCTATGACTTTTGGACTCTCAGGGATCTGGGGACCCCACTTTGAGAATAGTGGCTCTATTTATTATGCAGTTGCCAATGTGTTCTGTTGTGACTAGTATCACTTTGGGGGCTTTGTCTACCCCCATAGAGCATGTTTGATTATTGCATAACATGTCAACGTAGGATGGGCTGCCCTTTTTCATAGACTGACCTTATAAAGATTGGAATCAGACTTGCGGTGTTGTCAGTTTGTAAATTTCCAGCCATGCTGAGGATGAAGATGCTGTAGGTGCTATGTTGCTTTGTTTATTTTTCAACTGTTTTATTTTTAGAGATGTTCCAGTACCATTTTTAATTTTTGATACAGATTCCCATACTTCTGCTGTGGGTATCGGCCGATACCAACTACGGATACCACTATCTTAAACCCTTTGTAAAACACGAATGAGTAGAGCAAATTGAAGTCATTTATTTTCAAATAAAGTCTTGAATTTATCTCGGATTAGTGCCTGAAGTCCAGTACTTGTCGATACTGAGAGCATTTTTCAGCATTTTCAGAGACATTTCTGATACCGGTATTGGAATTAGAACAAACCCTAATTAAAATGTAATATCAGAAATTATCCGTATAATTTTTTTTTTACCTTTTTGATTACTTAACTTTTATACAGCACATTATACATCAAACTCTTCAGCTACTTCTCTTGTCACTCAAAATGTCAAAATATCTCTCATATTTTGACATTTTGTATTGGTTGGTATCGACATCAAGTACTCCGGTACTTGCTGATACTGCGCATTTTCTGCAGTATTGGAGACATTTCCAATACTGGTATCGGTATCTCTACAGTACTTTATTCCTGGTTCTCAGCTCCTTTATAAAATCCCGTCATCTCGCTGACTTTGTGTAGAAGATTTTCAGTTTATGTAACCTTGTATTATTTAATACTATTATATTAACAGTTTTTAATACTCTTACTGCTGGAGCGCATGGCCTGAGGAGTTGTGATCCAGATCATTTCTTTATATTTCTGCATGTTTAAATGGAGTCGTGGTTAGTTACCTTTTGTTCGTGAACAGGGTTTGGCCAAAAGAGCGTTTGATTTTAAAAATGAGCTGAGAGAATGGGGTTTCGTGTTTAAGCCGCAGAGAAAAACAGTAATTAGACTGTAAAATTCAGAGAGGTGAGAGGTTAATGTGGATTACATGCTAATAAATCAGTCACTCTAATTCCCAGACAGTCTCAAAAACACTGGTTGAAATGTATGTGGTTGAATACACAACAAATTGATAAAGCAGATCTTTGGGCTTATCAGCTCTCTGGTGATCAGGAACAAGGCTCATCTAGCGTACGCAGTCATTATTAGCTGTTTGCTAATATAGTCAAGCTGAAGAGTCAAGAGTGTTTGAACTGAGTTGAGTGTGTGCAGCTGCAGTCTGATGAGTGGGGGTAGATGGAAGCAGTTTAATATTCACAATTCTGCACATTTCAATTCAGGGAATGGTGAAGAGTTACATCTTTGGTATTTTAAGTCAGTGGTTCCCAAACAATTTGAGCCACATCCCCTAAGATAACACACTTTGGTGTTGGCGAGTCCAGTAGGATTTATTCTATATCTTATAACAAATGAGTTGAATTTTAGATAGCTGAGATAAAAAAAAAAAAAAAAAATATTTGTATTTATTATAGTGTAAATTAAAATAAGAAGAAAAAAAATAAAAAGGATGGAGAATAATAAAATAGTGGGTAATAGATATAAAATAAATAAAAATTTAAAAAGTCATGTGTCGGAAAAGATAAAGAAAAAGATATAATAAAAAAAAAAAAAAAAAGGAGGATAGCAGTTTTGTTACTTTTTAAATCTTTGAAAAAAGGAAAAATATTGATACACTGAAATGTTGCAATATTTTCATATGCCAATGCAAATTGATATTTAAAAATCTATTTTACTTACAAAATCTTGTGAGTTTTCATTGTTCTGTTAAAAACTCTTGCAATGTTTTGTGAATTAACGAGAGATTTCGTTAGTAAAATAGATCAATACTGTGTTTTTAAATGTAAATACATTATCATATGAAAATATTGTGAAATTTTTGTGAATTCTCTTAAGATTCCGTAACAGAGCGATGAAATATTGTGAGATTTTATAAGTAAAATAGATCGATACCGCTTTTTAAAAATGTCAATATGATATCAGCATATGAAAATATCTTGATATTTCAGTGTATTAATATTTTTTCCCTCCCCTAGTCTTTAGAAGTTTTAAAGTCTGTAAAGCAGAAGTTTTTGAAGAAGGAGAAGTTTTATTTATATATTTATTTTAGACTTTAGAAACAGCGGGCTGATCAGTTAAATATCGGTGGGTTGGCTGATGTCTGATATTCAGTTTTAAGGCCGACATAGGCCGATACCAATAAGGGGCCGTTTGATAATAGATTTTATCGTTGAAGCACTTTAGATTTGAACTCAAATCTCAAAGTGCTACAGTGGACACACAGGAAATAAAAACAGGGTAAAACACACTAAAATAATCACTACCTTAAAAGGCAAACATAATATAAAACGCAATGATTAGCAATTATATGCTTTTCTAAAAAGGAAATCTACCCTTGTCTTTTGCAGCATATAACTTGATAAACATGTTTTTTCTCTGCCCAGATAAACGTTTTTATCATCATCCCATTGT
Organism: Atherinomorus stipes; assembly: GCA_023101725.1. NCBI lineage: Eukaryota > Metazoa > Chordata > Actinopteri > Atheriniformes > Atherinidae > Atherinomorus > Atherinomorus stipes. Next base: position 199,985 of record JALJCO010008402.1, read on the forward strand.
GTGTTTTAAGTAGTGAGGAAGGAAGATGTAGTGGTAGCATAGTAGTGATGCAACTGATCTTGGGCATTAAAATTATTTTTGTTAAATTGAGCCTCAGGGAAATACTGTATACTATTTATCCCAGTTTTGTACTGAATTTGAGTTTTCTGAATGACTACAAGCATGTTTTCTTGGCTTAAATTTTTTTTTCAGACCTGGCATTAATATGGTGTCCAAATATATTAATCCTTCTAGCAACCATCTGAAATTCAGATTTTTTTCTGATATCTGAGGGGCACATTTTTGATAACATCTGGCTTCTGATTTCGACCAGTTAACATCGTATCCACATATCGGGGTTTAGAAAACAGATTCATAACTGAGTAAACTTTTGGAATTAAGGATTCAGGGTTACTGGATATTAATAAACTGTCAGAATTGTCTCTCTCTAGAAAAGTGAAACAGACAGCAGGTATCAATTAAATTAATAATTAAAATTAATCCCCAAAAAAGCAAAATAAAAACGCCCCCCCCCCCCCCCCCTCTTCCGCCCCCCCCCCCCCCCCCAGTTTATTAAGGGCTGCACGGTGGCGTGGTGGTTAGCACCGCAGCCTCACAGTAAGAAGGTTCACTGGATTTACGATTCCCCGGCTGGGGAGGGGGTTCGAACAATTCCAACTGTGGCCTTCCTGTGTGGAGTTTGCATGTTCTCCCCGTGTATGCGTGGGTTCTCTCCGGGTACTCCGGCTTCCTCCCACAGTCCAAAGACATGCATGTTAGGTTAATTGATCACTCTAAATTGCCCCTAGGAATGAATGTGAGCGTGAATGGTTGTCTGTCTCTCTGTGTTGGCCCTGCGACAGACTGGCGACCTGTCCAGGGTGTACCCCGCCTCTCGCCTGATAATAGCTGGGATGGGCTCCAGCAACCCCCGCGACCCTGAACTGGATAAGCGGTACAGAAAATGACTGACTGTCAGAATTCTCATTAATAAGAAGGATAAACTGGTTTTGGTGGATTATTTTCACAGTTTTGACGAGGTACTTGTATGCCAAACATCAGCTTTTCTTGCTGAGACAGGGCCAAATTCAGATTTGTAAAATATACCTGCAATTTTTTTCTGGACACCCAATGATACAAGTTCTAAACATGAGGTTTGAAAATATCTGAAACTTTATACATACGGAGGATAAAGTGTTTTGGTGGAATTGCTTCACTGCTGTAATAAGGCACCTACAGTTCATGCCTAAAATCAAGTTCTCCTGCAGAGATAATGCCAAATTTGGATTTTCATTATGGCATAAAATAACTTTGTTGTTCATACATTGATGCATTAAAAAAACTTTTTTTTAAAATAAATTTTTAATTTTTTTAAATGAAAAATAATCTAAGTATCAGCAACCAGAGTTAATACTTGGCAAATGTTCATGTATGATATGAAGGGATGTTTGAAATTGGCTTTTTTACTGATGTCCAATATTGTTCAACTCTTAATTTCCGATATCAACCAATACCAATATATGCAGAAAACTGTGAGGTTGTTTCGCACTTTTATTGAGAAATAAAACTATATTCTCCTCCGAGAGCAAAGGTCCCAAACTAGCCTTAACTCAGCCAGAGGAGTTCATTTTGGGCATCTGGCTACCATATATCAGATACTAGCAGGTATTAGCCAACATGTGGCAAAATATAATGTTTCTGACAACTTGGTAACTTAACCAACAACTTTAAACCAGACATATTATAAGCAGCTTCAAAGCAAGTCAGTCTGTAGCAGTAGCAGCTGCACCGTAGTCACATGAATCTGAAAGGAATGCTGGTTCTTCCAGAATAACAGGGACTTTTCTACATGCTGGATTGCTGCTAACGGAACCAGATCTTGGGAGATTTCGTTAGTAAAAATATTTATCTGAAAAAAAAACGATATATTCCGACATCACATTTTAATGCAGATATTGGCAAATAATATTGCACATCCCTAGCGATATGTATTGTTATGTGTACCAATTAATTTTTAGCACAGTTACATAAGGCAGAAAATTAAAGGCTGCTTGTATTGTCCTGTTAAAAGTTCAGAAACCCGAATCACTTTAATGTCAAAAGAGTGGGGACTGTTACAGTAGAATTTATGGCTGTAAGCATGAATCTTTTCAGGATTTTTTTTTTTATTCCTTAGTCCTCTTTTTAGGAATTTCTAAAAATATATCGGAAATTTAAAAGAAAATGTTAAAGTGACTGACAAATAAACAAAACTCTGTTTTGCGGTCTCGGTATATTTATATTTTCTTTTAGTTTTATCCTCAAATGCATTAATCAGATTCACACATCCAGTTTGCCACTCTGTATAGATCTAAATCTAATTTATTTTTCTGCTCCATGGAGAATAGATAAGCAGATTGAGGATGAAAGGTAACGGAGACATGGAGGATGCTGCTCCCCTCTTTTACACCTTCATCCCCCTCCCCCGATTTCTTCTACCTCACTGCACTGGGGGGGAGAAAAAAAAAAAAAAGCCGAGAGCGTTCATCCAGGCTGAGTGGACAGCTAGTCAGCCAATCAGCTCCTTGCACACTGGCTCTGTCATCAGGCTTGGATATTGAGGAAGGATCCACTGCTCTTCTTCTGCTGCTGCCTCTGCTGCTCTCTCTGTGTCTGTGTGGGTTTTGTGCGCATGGAAGCTGAATAAAAATGAAATGCCAGGATTGGGCTACCTCCAGGGAGAGCATCTCCATCCTATAATGTAAGGCGGCCAGCAGCGCTCCGGGATCCGGGAGAAGCTTCATCCATCCAGCAACGCGCCTCCGGAGGACCAGGCGTGATCCAACGGGACGGAGATATATATTTTTTTACATTATTTTCTGCTGAGGAGAGAAAGGATTGTCGTCATCCCCCCCATCTGTCCTTTTTTTTTCCTCTGGTGCCCCCTCCTTTCTCCTCCGCCTCCACTCTTTTTTTCCCCCCTCATTCTTCTAGAGGCGCTCGTTGGAATATCAAACCTCCATGTATGACAATTTGTACCTGCATGGATTTGAAGACTCGGAGGCGGTGAGTGTGTGCTTGTGTGTGTGAATCTGCTTTTGTTCTGTTTTGCTGTGTATTTATTGATGGAAGCAGCTCACCGCACACGCACACCAGACACACATACACACACACACACATACGTAAGAGGCCTTTGATGGGTAAGCCAACGGTACAGCGTAGCGTGATCCAGGGCTATGCTTGACTGGAAGGGGGTTGGGTGGGTTTGTAAAGAGGGGGGCGCACATTAGGCGGATGGCTGTCGACATGTGACATGCACACGATTCTGAATAATTTTTGCCTATATTTGCATGTGTGTGTGTGTGTAGCTGCAATCTGCCTGTAAGGCTGAAAGAACGGACGTCAGGAGCCCACCAGAGCCAGGAGGAGCCATTTAGTCTTCGATGCACTCTGCACCTCAAAGGATGGACCGAGCTTTGATTCACGAAGGAAATTTAGGGATGAAAATAACCAAGATCTCCCCTTTAGGCCGTCCCTGAAATGGCAAAGCATGTGTCACATTTTTTAGCATTTATCACTTTCTTGTCGTTCTCGTCCGGCCCTGCGATTGCGTGGTGTACAGGCTCTGACGAGGCTCGGAGAAACATGCAACGTGATGTCATTAAGTGGATTCTGATGTTGATGAGTCACATGCTGAAGCTACTCCATTGGATAACACTTCATGCTACAGATCCTACAACGCACCCTCAAATCTTTCACACAAATTAATTTAGAACATGATGATTTATAAATGATTTGAGGGAAAAAAGATTTGAGTAGCTTAAAGGTGCAAACATAGTTTGTATATTTGTGGCTGTCCAGAAAGTTAGTGGACTTGTAAAAGACTTTAAATGGGATGTGAAAATCTTTCTGGACCCTCCTTATCTGGTTTCTCCTTATCCTTAAAAATCATGCAATTCATTTTATCAAAATCTCAACACCCTCTATTTAAATCTCAGGCTGAAGTCTCAAATCCCAGGCTGAGATCACCTCATTATATTGTTTAATCGCCCTCGTGTCCAGTAAACCGAACAGATGTGCGAGATCTGCAAGAATAACAGTTTTACCAGAAACTGAAAAATCTTGAACAGCCAGCAGAAACGTGTTCTTGGAAATCCTGCATATGCCCAGCAAGTCTCTGAGATGGGATGCACCGTCCAGATGAGCAGTGTGCTGAAGTCAGGCTTTGCTAATGCTTGCTGGCTTTAAAAGAAATGGAAAAGTGCTTAGCTGTGATGACTAACTTGATTGATCTTCTCGTAACTAATGGCCCTCCTTAATTGAATCATCATTAGTTGCTGATTGTTTAGATTAAAACAGCAGAAGGAAGCACTGGATCCAGGCGTGTCCCAGCAAAAAAAAAAAAAAAAAAGAAAAGAAATTTTGCTTTTTAAAAAGTTGCATTAAAGAAATTTAAAGCAAAGTAAATTAAGACTGACACACCACGATGATCATACGGCAGTTAAATAGGTCAAAGAGGTCTGAAACCAAAGGGAAAAAAGCAGAAACCTGCCCTCCTTCGTCTGGGAGCAGCCACTGTAGTCATCACTATCCAGAATGTGTGATGAATAAGTGTATGGTCACGCAAAATGCTGACGGCAGAGGACTGAAAATTCCTTTTTGTCTGAGATGCTCCTGGCAGTCCGCTCTTTTCTACATCATTTATTCACCTGTTTTGCATTCAGAGTGCCAAGCCACCACTCCAGACTTGGCACTATTGAAACTGATGTTAACCCCAAAACCTCAGTAAATGATCCCATAAGGGACTTTTAACCTTGTTGTGTTATGTTACAGTATGTCCTTGTGTAAATGGCTGTTGTAAAACTATGCGACCATATGACAGAAGGACAGTTTAGGTTATTCAGCTGCATCTGTCCTCACTTTTAACAGCAACACTGTGAGTTTGTAGCTCAGAGGTCATGTTTTTCTAAGGGATTTGTTGCTTGTTGAGATGTTATACTTGTCATATCTCCAACCTGTGATGTTGTGTATGTTTTTAGGGCTCAGCTGATTCATATACTAGCAGACCATCAGACTCAGATGTATCTCTGGAGGAAGAGCGGGAGGTGCAGGCCCAGGTCCAGAGCCAGAGCCCAAGCCAGAGCCAAGGACCGGGACAGAGCCGTCAGGAAAGGGAACAACAGGCTGCCGTTCAACTGGAAAGAGCCAAAGTAATAAACCTGTGGCACGGCCCGATCAAATCCAACCACAGATGGATTTAAATGCTTACACTGGTATTATGTTGTTATTATATGAAACATACACTTCTGTGTTACTCACTGAGCTTCTGCCCTCTAGACTAAACCGGTGGCATTTGCTGTGAGGACCAATGTCAGCTACTGTGGGGCACTGGATGAGGATGTTCCAGTTCCAGCCACAGCCATCTCCTTTGATGCCAAGGACTTTCTCCACATAAAGGAGGTAAATGCAAACTTTAGCATTGATTATGATCAATAAATTGTAAGTAAAGATGAGTGATGCACGATATTATCAGCCTAATATTGGTATCGAGCGATATTGGCTTTAAAATTGAATATTGATATCAACCCGATATCTGTCATTATTTCCTTTTAATTTTTTTTGTTTTATTTGATAGGGACAGAACATATAGAGGATGTGCAGTCACATGACATGCCTGTGTGCCGCCGCCACGTTGGACGGCAAATTTCCGTATTGTACTGCACTAACAGAATGGAAATGCTCCCTCTAAACTGCGTGTCTGTGCAATCGTATCCGCCTCATTCAATTTGTTCTGTCTCTGTTCTGTTTTTATTTTTGTCTGCTATTTTTGCAGTGTTGATACATGTAGGCCTATAAATAAGTCATAGGTCAAATTATCTGTCTTGAACAATGGATAACAACAATGTAGAGAGAGCTTTGCTTTTCCTATTCCATGTGTGATGAGTGTACTTTGCTTTGATTTTTCTATTGCAGAACTACAATGCTGCATCCACGGCAGCAACAGATTTAATTAAGGATATACAGTGAAATATTTTTGGTTCCCTTATTGCTTGTGTCGACCTCTATTTGCATGCTTTTTTTGCTCTTATACGCCAACCATATATATGGAGCAAATCAATAAAAACAAAAGAGCTTTAGATTTAGATCGACAATGTGTAAATGATGTACACAAGTATGTGATAAAGTGGGAAATGTGTTTGTGAGGTGAGACAAATGTTTGCTTTTGAGATGTATTTACAATATTTTGAATTCTGTGTTTCATTTTGCAGTAGATAGAGGGCTTTTTGCATTTTGTTGGAGCAATAACTGGATTTGTGTGCAAAGTTTTGAGAAACAGACAAAGAGCTTTGAAAATGTGTGTAAGCAATTGAAAAAAACTGTATTTCAAAAAAATCTTATCAAGAAAATTTGACTTGTTCCATTTGCAGAATTTTTTTTATTGTTACAAGCAAAAAAATCTTGTCCACTCTTAAAATAAGAAAGGAAGATTTTTTTTTTCCTGTAATAAGCGAAAGAAATTTTCCCAATGGGACAAGCAAAATTTTCTTGATAAGATTTCTTGAAATAAGATGCATTGCCTTAAAACAAGATCTTATATCTTACTGAAATGTTTCTCTAAGTAATTTTTGTCTTGGTTTGAGTGTGATGAGATATTTTGTTTACAAATGAGAAAAATATACTTGCTAAGATTTGAGTTTTTGCAGTGCACAAGCAATAAAGGAACCAAAAATATTTTATTTCCAGAATAAATCTGTTGCTGCTGTGGATGCAGCATTGTACAGTACTGCAATAGAAAAATCAAAGGAAATTACACTCATCACACGTGAAATAGGCTAAAGCAAAGCTCTCTTTGTTATCCATTGTTGAAGACAGATAGTTTGACCTTTGACTTATTTATAGATCTATGTCAAGGAGTGATTGGTTGGTGTTCAGTAAAGCAGTTATTGTTCACACCCGTGAGGACAGAGTCTAAGGCGCTGATGAATAAGTGTGGAATTTTAGATGGTTGTGTTTAAAATGGGAAATCAAGTTCCTCCCTTTAGATTTTAGCGTGTTAGCTAGAACATTGTGTCTAGTCATTTGGAAAAAGTGAATAGCTACATTGAAAACTGTGTCAAGGCTGAGAATGTGTTTATGGTTTTGCTGATTTGAGGTGAAGCTGTGAGGTTTGAGCAAATAAGTTTAGAAATAGTGTGATATGTAAAGGTTTCGTGTGTAAGCAATTGAAATAAACTGTCATATCGATATCTGTAACGGCCATGAGAAGTAGAAAATTATCATTTATTGTATCGGTTGAAATTTTTCATATCGTGCATCGCTCGTACAGATTTATTTCAGTTTTGGAAACATTGATTTCTTTGTTGCTGTAGAAAGTTCTCAATTCTTTTTAATATATTTTTATCGGCATGTTCAGAAATTCAACAATGACTGGTGGATCGGTCGGTTAGTGAAAGAGGGATGTGAGATCGGATTCATTCCCAGTCCTCTGAAGCTCGAGAACATCCGACTCCAACAGGAACAAAAAGAGAGGACGAGTCCAAGGGTAAGTAACAGAAAAACTCTCTGGTCTCACTGTTTATTTCACAAACTAAATCATAAAAGGGAAGACAACAGACGATGCATACTCCAAAAATAAACACTTTCCATCCTTTCCTTGGATTTATTTTTGGCAGCTTTTGGGGAAAAAATGACTCATAACAAAGCCAAGTAGCTTTGCTCAAAACTGCAGTGTTTTGAATTCTGTCATCCAGAATAGAGTCATGATTTAATGAGGCATTTAATAGTTTACATTATAGTGTACATCATTCATCTGGGTGCTTTTTCTTTTAAAGATTTATCTGATTAATTAGGTTTTTTTTATATGACAAATAAAAATAGCTATATCTCAGTGTGAGATTAATGTTAAAGCAGCACCACAGATCAAGTTGTGGCTTTCTTTTTATAATTTCAGTTGTACTTTTTAAGCAAAACAGAGTTTTAAACCTGTTTTTCTTTGCTAGAAAGCAGAATATTTAGGATTGTTTTTTAAACTTTTTTTTTCCTTAAGATGTTTGATCACTTTTGGTGAAATTTTCTTAAATTCAAACATATTAATTAGAACAGTACAAGAAGGTTTTTTTTTATTTCTTATAACAATCATTTCTTTGGGGATGTATTTGTGTTTGGTCTTTAACTCTGAAACAGGTGCTACTATATGATATTAATTTGGGAACTATGTTTCATTGATAAAGGATATTATTAACTTAGTGCACTCAACTTTCAGCTGTCTGTGCAACTCCTGAACAGGTCCAGACAATTATTAGAATTTAATCTATTAACATAGATGCTGTCCAACAACTCCTCATTAAATTGTCTATAATTCTTTTAACTATGAAGCTTATTTTGTCACTTATTTGTAAGCCTGCTTTGACCCACGTCTGCTCATGATTCATACCTGTTTACTTTATTCCTTCTACTCACACCGACTGAACCAAACGCTTTAAGTAGCCGTAATTAGCGCACCTATCGTCCTGGCTAGCTTCCTCGTGTGTTTAATGGGTCTTGAATGGTCTGTCGTCCAGAAGTTTGTACTATAATTTTCTTGCACCTCCTCGAGCCTTACTGTGGAGGTTAATACTAATGTTACTAGACTGGAGAGCTTCAGTGCTCCTCTTACTACAGTGGCCTCACAGATGTGCAGAGACATGCGAACCCCATTAACCAGGAGTACTCTTGGACAAATTTCTTGTAATTTCTTTAAGCAGTCTTCAGGAATAGTTCTCCAAGCTTCTTGAAGGATATTTTAAAGCTTTTCTTTGGATGTTTCTGCCTTCTGTTCTGTTGTTTATTAAGACACTGTTTGAGTAATGTTGATGTCCGGGCTCTGGGGAGGATTCATCCTTCCATCAGACCTGTTGCCACTGATTTTCAGTCCAGTTCTTGTGTCATATGGCATATTCCCTGTTTCCCGTCCTTAAGAATGGCTTATTGACAGCCATCTTTCCATGGAGACCGATTCTAAAGAGGCTGCAGCCAACACGCCCGTCCCGTGTTAAGTCTTTGCGTTTTTTTCTTTGTTTGTTTGTTTGTTTGTTTTTCATTATTTGCTAAGGACATCACTTTCTGATGATGTTCAAGTCTCTCCAGCCTGACTTTCAGGTTTTCTCGAGAATTTAGGACACACTCAACATTATGTTGAAATATGCCAAGTCTTCTGCTAATGGCTCTTTGGGGAATTATCTTGCTAGTCCAAAATGCACTAATTTATGTCAAACTGTTTTATTTTTGGCATTTTTCATGTAGTGCTGGGCAATATAGAAAAAGGCATATCGATATAAAAGTAAAGTAATATTGAACAATATCGATACATATTGATAAGTATTAAAAAAAGATCAAATATAGTGCAGCCCTGGCCTGCATGCAGGCAGCTTACTGTACAGTAAACGGTAAAGCAAGTTCTCTGATATTTTGAATAGCACCAGTAATAGCTTTGTTTTACTACTTTATGATAAATATTCTTAATGTAAGCCTTGAAAACTGTTCGTCTCCATTAATAAGCAGTAGAAAGTGGGTGTTGGTGGATCTGGTCCACCACTTAGACAAAACACCTGCAGCCCAAAATCATCTTTCATCAAGAAAAAGCCAAATTGGGATTTTTTATTGGGGTAAATTGGGATAGCACCAGTAATAACTTTATTTCTGGACTCTGGATGATAAAAACTTAACTATAAGGCTCAAAAATATCAGAAATAATTTTACCTTGCCGCACCGCCTCTGTCCCCGTCGTCGCTCTCAGCATGCTGTCTTCTTGTGCAGACCAGAGGAGCGCATGCTGCTGCTGAAGTGCAGCTTCAGTTAAGAAATGTTGACTTGTTCACGTGAAATAAATTAAATTCTTGGCATTTTGAAGGTGTGGCGGTAACAGTACAACCTTGGCCGTGGGTCTGTTTGTGATTGGTTGGCAGGAAGTAATTACCGTGGAATTAAGCTATGTGATAAGCTGTTATGAAATAGGAAGAGAAACTTTTTAAAATTAAATTAATTCAATATGTACTATGGAAATATTGCCCAGCCCTGTTTTCATGAATGCAGCAAAAGCAATTGGAACAAGTGTGTAAAGATACACTCTGGTTCTAGAAATTGGTTATTTCGAAATGTCCTGTTAAATGTAGGCTAAACAGTGTCCATCCCTTGAGTTAGGTGCCTTGTTTTTAAGCTCGAGTTATTTATAGGTCAGTGTTAAGTGGCTTAACAAACAATTCTTCTGCAAATTCAGGTGCAAGGAATGGACTGAAAATGTGTGGGAAAAGCAGACAATGTCCAAGGAGAAACTTTGAAAGACTTTCAGAAAACCTGGAGAACAATCAGTCAGGACCACTTTGAATGATTACAAGAAAGTGTGACTGCTTCAATATATAAAAAACAAAGAATGAGGGTTAGTTTTAGACATTCACTGTATTTATTTTACTTATTTGTGTCCTCAAATTCACTGATATCATTTCTGTCTCTTATTCTCATCCTTATATCTCAGTTTATTTCTTCAGTTTTGAGTTCACTTACATTAAACAAACTTAAAATAATCATAATGAAAGTATCAGATTTGTGTTTTTCGTATCAGGATTAACTGAGTTGACGTGTCATAACTGATTTGCAGTGCATGCTGCTCAGATACTTTTTTTTTCATCTTGATAATAAAAAGAACCACAAATACACATACACTAAGCAGGATAACTTTTAACCCTTTGTAGCATCAAACCTACATGAAAGTTGTTACCACTGGAGTATTTCAGAAAGTGGTTATAGTGGGGAAAAAAACTTAAATTCACCATACCTGATCTGTTATCATGTCTTGTTGAAGCCATGTAAATATTTATGAGATGCAATGTAAATCTAGTTTAAAATATCATTTAAACGTCTCTTTATTGAATATTAGCTCCAAATATTTTGGTTCTAATTTATTTCTGATATGATAAATTTCCATTTTCATTACCTTCTACCAGTTTTTTTTTTTATTCCAATCAGGTTTCTGCTAAATAAATATATTTAGATATAGGTATGTAAATATATCCATGTAGGTTTAAGTGATAACTTGGTGTATGATGTGATGAGTAAGATGTACAACTCTGCTGATGAGTCATTGTATCATAGCTCTAATCAGCTATAGCATAGTGGATTAAGCTCCAGGTTTTTTCTTAGGAAATGTTCTTAGATTGTGTTTTGGGGCTGGAAATTGCTGCTTTATGATCGTAAAACCCTAACAAGCTGAAAAAAAAAATTATTGTCAACTTCACGATCATATTAGAGTTCAGGAATTTCTTTTTTTCTGCATTAATGCCACTTTGTTTTCTGTCTGTTTTTCTTCTGTATATCCCCTCTTGTCTTTTCCAGTAAGTCTGGAGGGAACTCCTCTTCCAGTGTAGAGGATGAGGTATCTGCCTCTATCCGACCGCTCATATCCTCAGCAGGTGAGGGCTTTGGACAGGGGGAGGGGGCTGTTAGCCGCCAGCCTGCCAGCTTAGAGCCAAACTTCCTGAACCGCAACAGCATAGATAGAATAAGACTCTAAAGCCTTCCCGTGTCTCCACATAGAGCATAAGTTCACTGCATAGAGTTGCTGGTACATTATCCCATGATCCTCCTCTTCCTCCAGTTGAGGACTGCAGGCGCTCTGAAACTGGGGCTAACCACAGTGTGAACCCAACGACAAGGCTATGACCCCCCCTCACTGAACTGCACTCATGTGACTTTGTGAATATAACCTTAGGACAATAGAATTACTTTTTTTTATATTTGTTAGGTTTCATTTCTTATGAATCATGATGAAAAGTAAAATAAATGAAGCATGTTTAAGTGTTTCTGAGATTCTGTGGCGACGCCTCCTGTAGCTGCAGCTACTGACGACACTGTCGCTGTCTTCTCTCCCCTCCTACAGGAAAGCAGAAACAGAAAGTGGTAAGTTGGTGACAGTATAACCCACTCATCTACCACCCAGTCGACTCACTGGTACCATCACCAAATAACAGGAAGTAGCAGCAATGACAGGACGTTGTACTTCAGCCTGACTGAAATATATTAGGAAAAATTATTAATTACCGGAGATGCCAAAGTACATTCAGACATATATCATCTTAGATTAATTGTTTTGGGAGGTGGATTTTCGTTAAGAGTTAGAGGAAAAGATGAGTCTACTAACTTTGTGTGTTCATGCTAATATAAGTAGCTAATGTTATAGTGGTCTAATATAGCTGTTAGAAAAAGGCAATGAAGGTCAAATCTCAAGTCATTAAACTTACAAATGGAGGAAGTGTGTTCACAAACAATTTATCTAAAAAAATCTGAGCTAAAATGATAAAAAACTTAATTCTAAAAGAATGAAAAATTGTTAATATTCTGCAGTCTTACAAGTTATCTGCCTCTCATTTATTATTGACGATCATTTACCTTATTGTTCCATTATAACCTTATTACGAAATCACACTAAAGCTAAATATTTAATTAGGGGGTAAAGATTATTTTTAAAAGAATAATATAAAAATATTTTAAAAGGGAAAAAAATAAATAATCACTTTTTTAATAAAAATTAATAATAAACTAAAAAAAAAAAAAAAAAAAAAATATAGATAAAAAAAAAAAAAAAGAAAAAAAAAAAGAAGGAAAGGGGAGGAGGGAGAGAGGGAATAAATTTAACAAAAAAAAAAAAAAAAAAAAATAAAAGAAAAAAGGGGAAGGAAAAAAAGGATTTTAATATTAAATAAAAAAAAAAAAAAAAAAAAAAAAAAAAAAAAAAAAAAAAAGGAAAAGGAAAGAAGAAAAAAAAAAAAAAAAAAAGAAGAAAAATAAGTAAGGAAAAAAGAAGGTGGAAGGCAAAATATATATTAAAAATAAAAAAAAAAAAAAAAAAAAAATACAAAAAAAAAAAAAAAAAAAAAAAAAAGAAAAAGAAAGAGGAGAAGGAAGCAGGGGGGAGGTCGGACACTGAAGGAGGAGATGGGGCTGTCAATCAAAAGGGGAGGTTGAGCACCATCATATAAGTTATTGTAAAGAATCATAAAAAAATTAGGGGCCCTGAAAATAAGAGGAGACGGGGCCGCCTTGTCGCCTGGGGTGATGTGGGCCGTTATAATTTGAATATTATATATTTCATAGGGATGCACGATATAATCAGCACCCTATCGGTATCGGCCTATATCGGGCTTAAAATTAGTACCAGACATCGGCCACCCCACCAATATTTAACCGATCAGGCTGCTGATTCTAAAGTCTAAAAACACCCCAAAACCTCTCCTTAAAAAACTTCTTTTTTACAGACTTTAAAACTTCTAAAGACTAGGGGTGGGAAAAAATATCGATACACTGAAATATTGCGATATTTTCATATGTTGATTATATTGATATTTAAAAACGCGGTATCAATCTATTTTACTAATGAAATCTCGTGATATTTCATTGTTCTATTACGAAATCTCGCGGGAATTCACAACATATCATGAGATTTTGTAACAGAACAATGAAATCTCGTGGTATTTCATCGTTCTGTTACAAAACCTTGCAAGAATTCACAAAATTTCGCAAAATTTTCATATGCTGATATCATATTGACATTAAAAAATGCAGTATTGATTTATTTTACTTATAAAATCTCGTGATATTTCATCATTCTGTTACGAAATCTCGAGGGAATTCACGACATATCATGAGATTTTGTAACAGAACAATGAAATCTCGCGAGATTTTGTAAGTAAAATAGATTGATACCATGTTTTTAAATATTATTTGATATTGGCGTATGAAAATATCGTGATATTTCAATGTATTGATATTTTTTCCCACCCCTATTTTTCAAAGTGTCGGAAACGAATAACAAAACTGCTTTTTGCAATGACTGCTTATTTTTTACAGCTTTTATATCGAAATCGATATCGGTTATCGGCCACGAGTTTTAAAATATGCGACATATCAAATATCGGCCAAAATTCTAATACCGTGCGAAAAATAAAAAAACTTAATTAATTCTCAAAGGGAAATTATATTATAGTAAATTTTTTTCATCCCCTTTCTTATTCATATAAATAAACACAAATAAAACTTGCCTGTCCTGCAACAGACCTAAAGAAGCCTCTGACTGAACACACTGTTGTTTTTCCTCTATGTTACGTCTGTTAATCATCAAAAGACTGTGATCAAAGCTTTATTGTCATTTCACTCATGTTAAAACACGAGATGGAACAAAATGTCTCTGCAAACCCAATAGAACCATGTAAAAATATAAAATAGAATACAGATAACTATTCAAGTATAAAGATAAATAGACAAGATAAATCTTCCGAATAAACTAAAAGTATAAAAACAATCAGTATAAGATATCCACTATATGGTAGTGCAAATGAAATGACAACAATATAGATACACAGCATGCAAGTGAACGTACATCAGTAACAAGTACGCACAATTTCTTGGCACAAAATTAAACTAATTAATGATTCTTTTCCAGACGTTTCAGGTGCATCTTTTTGTTTTAATTATGGGGGAGTTTGTGGAAATGTCATTTAGAGTAAACAGCAACCTATCACCACAGCAACTTGGAAAAAAAAATCCATTTACAAAGACTTAGAAAGTTATATACAGCGAAATATTCCATATGGGTGATTTGAAATTACACATATAGTAAATAGAGGAAAGAGGAACAAGTGTTCCAAATTTTTCCAAATGCATTAACTATAAAAACTGTGATATTAAGTATCATTTTCTACTCTCTAAAGGTTATATATTTTATAACCAGTCATTCAGTTAAACCAACATCCTTTTCACTACTGCTATGGCAACCTTTCTACCATCTTTCCACATGAAATTTGGCATTTATTCGTTTCAACTATGTGCTTTCTTAAAATGAAAAGGAAAATTAGGGTACATCATTACCCTGCCAATATATTTCTTTAAATGTGATCTTTTGTTAGTCACCTCTGCATCTCTGGACTGCATCACTACATTATATCTGCTGCTTCCACTTCAGTCATGTCACTGTGCAGCTTTTTATTGCACTATTCTACAATTTGTACAGTAGTAAACCATATCCATCCATCTATGTAGCAAATGATAAGACTTGGTTGCTGATCAGAATATTATTAATAACCATTGAACTGTTCATTAATAGATATGCTGTTTGCTGAAGACAAATATCTTATAATATATTTTTTTTCCATTTTTAGGAAAAGTGGAACGGCATCAACACCGTTTTCTGTATTATTTTAACAAATCAACTTATCATTTGCTACATGCCTTGACATGCAAAATGCCTCTCATTTAGCACATGATTGTGATTTGTGTCAGATGACAGCTGTCCATCACAGCCGCCAGCTCTGTTTCATGTTCTGTGAAGTTATTTTAGGTCTGTGTCTGTATTTACGAGTCTGCTGCTGCTGTTTTGTGTCAACAGACGGAGCACATCCCTCCATACGATGTTGTTCCCTCCATGAGGCCCGTAGTGCTGGTAGGACCCTCGCTAAAGGGTTATGAGGTGAGCTTGGTGCACGTGTGGTTAAACCAAATGGTTTGTGTCTGTCTTGTGACAGGAATGGCACCGAGGTAGCGCTTTTGAATGATGCGTGAAGACTACAGAAAGCAAATCAACCTTGGTGCCACTGTGTTCCCAAATCCAGCTCGCTGTTAGCGCGGTTAATTGTGTGTGTGTGTCATTGCCCACAAAACATCCCGATTGCAGTTGAACTAATGAGGGGACTGAGAGGTCAGATGAAAATATGTTGAGTAATTGGCAGTTTGCCTTTCCTGTGAGGAACATCCTTCTTTCACTGACTCCATTATTCTCCATAGATGTTCTGCACACAAAATCTGCACAGAAGACTCAAGCTGTTTTGCTAAAGATTCTGAAGGACGTCGACTCTGTTTATATTTTAGCTGCTTTCAGCTGCTGGAAACATCCCAGTGAGAATCTAAAAGCGCAATCCAAACAATAAATATTAATCAAAAGTAAGGAAAGACCGATACATCAGCCGGCTGATATTTTAGGCCATTATTTGCGAGGTGTTCTTGCTGTTATCGGCATCTGCTAATACGTCAAGTGTGTCGGCCAATATTCCCACTCGGCATAATTTTTTTCATGCTTTTTTTTTTAACCGATGGGCCTTTGCCCACAATGGCTTACCATCAGGATCATACGAAACATGAAGAACCAAAGTAGTTCCAAACACTGGATCTGAATGTAGTCGAATGAGTAGTTTAACGCGGTCTACCAAGTTCTCAACACAAGACAAGATGATGAAATAAATTTAAAATATTGTATTGTTCGATATTTGATACATGGTGGTCACGGTTTGGTACACACCTGTAGTGGGCGGTTCGATACGAATACATGTATTGTTGCACCCCTAATATATATATATATACTGTATATTTCACTACAAGTATAATCTTTCCATTTAGTATTTGTTTCTTTTTTATACACTATTGTTCTTTTTAATTTGAAAAGAGTTGTAAAATTACTTTTCATTTTATCCTTAATTATATTAATTTGGGAGTCAAATGCACTATTTTCTTCAAATATCAGCCCCAAATATCGGCAGGTTGTATCTCACATCGGATGAGGCTGATAAGAAAAAAATAGGTAGCGACCCTAAAATATCTGTATCAGTTAATCCTTAATCAAGACAACATAAGGCAGCTAAACCTAAAAGAGGTGTCAAAGCCTTTAGAATTCTGTTACTCACTATTAATAACTCAACAAATACTTACTGTTTCTGTATACAAATAACAGTAAAAGCTACTGACAGTTATACTTCATGTAAATGAACAGCAGGAAAATTCTCAAAGATTTGTGCGTGCTACCAAAAATATGCAGCAATGGAGTCACTTTTTATTAGTTGTGAGACTAAGATGGATAATTATGTGAAATGACAAGAAAAATCAAATGGAGTTAACTTGGGATTACCTCAGCGCTCTTTTCTAATCTGTAACATAAATCTGTAACCCACCTTTGCTGTTCTTCCTCCAGCAGTTCATGTGTACATTTATTATTTTCACAGATAACCTTAAAAATAATACAAGCTTTGCTTTGTGACTGGTAAACTATTTTTTCCACTTGCAAACATTTTGTCTTTTTCACTCAGGTAACAGACATGATGCAGAAAGCACTATTTGACTTCCTCAAGCACAGATTTGATGGCAGGTAAGAAAAAGAGACTGGTCGTGAGGTTAAACGAAGCTGGAGAAAATCTCCATCTCTTTACTGGTTTTCAGCATGAGCATGAAAGATATCCAGAATTTTTTATCCTTCTGCTGTTTGAACAAGAACAGGAATAGAGGTTGAATGAAATCATCTCTGGATCCACTTCAGCTTAAAAAGCTGATATCGTTCACAACCTCTGGTAAAAATCCGTTCATAACTTTTTAACAAGAGATGCACGATATAATCTACCCCCTATCAGTATCTGCCTATATCAGCTTTAAAACTGAATAGTGGACATCGGCCACCCTACCGATATTTAACCGATATTTACCTGATCAGCCCGCTGTTTTTAAAGTCTAAAAAAACCCAAATTTCTTCTTCTTCTTCTTTTTCAAAAACTTATTTTTTATAGACTTTAAAACATATAAAAAATAGGGATGGGAAAAAAATATTGATACATTGAAATATCCTGATATTTTAATATGCTGATATCATATTGACATTTAAATATGCGGTATCGATCTATTTTACGCACGAAATCTTGCGATATTTCATTGTTTTGTTATAAAATCTTGCAAGAATTCGCAAAAATTTCACAATATTCTCATATGCTGATATCATATTGACATTTAAAACGCGGTATCGATCCATTTTGCTAACGAAATATCGCGAGAGTTTGTAACAGAACGATGAAATTTCATGAGATTTTGTAAGTAAAATAAATATCTACCGTGTTTTTAAATATTGATTTGATATCAGCATATGAAAATATCGCAATATTTCAGTGTTTCGATATTTTTTCCCACCCCTATCTTTCAATGTGACTGAAACAGATAACAAAACTGCTATTTGCAATGACTGCTTTTTTTCAGCTTTAATATTGGTATCAATATCGGTTATTGGCCACATGAGTTTTAAAATATCGGGATGTCGTATGTCGGCCAAAATTCCAATATCGTGCATCCCAATTTTTCACTAATCTTCTTACCAACAAGCAAACAAAACAAAGCACATACCCTTCATGGAGGTCATAAAGGTTGAATATTGGTGGATTTTTCGTCCAGATAATGATCCTGTTTTCTTGTTCAGCAAGATGTTTCTTCTTTTTCCAGGATAACTATAACGCGAGTCACTGCAGATATATCGTTGGCCAAGAGGTCTGTCCTTAACAACCCCAGTAAGCGGGCCATTATTGAAAGATCCAACACTCGCTCCAGTTTAGGTGAGAAAACCACACAGTTGCCACCAAAACTTTGTGTGAGCTGAGGCTGTTTTAATCCTGTCCCAGAAATATTTTAACATATAAAAATGTTTAAAAGTGCTTCAATTGTATTTCGTCACTGCAGCTGAGGTACAAAGTGAGATTGAAAGGATCTTTGAGCTGGCCCGCTCTCTACAGCTGGTGGTCCTGGACGCCGACACCATCAACCACCCAGCTCAGCTCCTCAAGACCTCGCTGGCCCCGATCATCGTTCACGTTAAAGTCTCCTCGCCAAAGGTACCGCATGTTTGGAGATCATTTCACAGCAGCAGGATGAGTTTAAACTCTGTTACGTGGGTTTCATGGACAAACCTTGGATAAAGCTCCATGTGATGTGGTCTCCACAGCTGCTTTCCAAAAGAAACTGCAACAGCACCGTAATATTTAAAAGGTAACGGGTTGATATCTACCCCCCAAGACTGTAGCACATCACAACCTTAAAGTAGCATGAAGTGCTGGATGTAAAAGTTTCTAACCATGCAAGGATTTCTGATTA
This sequence comes from Atherinomorus stipes, assembly GCA_023101725.1. NCBI lineage: Eukaryota > Metazoa > Chordata > Actinopteri > Atheriniformes > Atherinidae > Atherinomorus > Atherinomorus stipes. The sequence goes on from JALJCO010008402.1 coordinate 218,858, forward strand.
AGCATCTGGAGTCAATGCAGGCTGCACAGATTAGCCTGCGTCTGATCACTTTTGCATGGAACTGTACATCTGATGCACAGAGTGGGGGTGAATCTGACATGTTTGCACAATATTTCACAGCTTTGCCCTCTTCAGTTGAAACAGCTCACTCCTTTATAGCAGTGGTTCACAAGCTGGAGGACGGGACGCACATGTGGGTCGCAGGATTTCAGGGCAGATCATTGTAAAAAAACAAACAAGAAAATAAAAACAACCTGCATTTATGTAATAAATTTTGGGTTATTAGGGCTATAAAAATTAATGCATTATTGCAAAGATATTAATCTATGAAATTTACACATTTATATTTTCTTAATTATTGCATAAATAACTAAGTTGTTACAAAAACTGCGTTAGAAATCCAAATTTGGCGTTATCTCAATGAGAAAAGCTGATTTTGGGCATGTAAGGGCTTCTCACAGCACTGAACTAATACACCAATAAAATGTTGATCCTCCTTATGTATGTAGTTTCTGATAATTTTCAAGCCTTACATCTAGAAGTTTTATCATTGAATGTCCAGAAACAAAGTTATTACAGGTGTTATATTTAAAAATCCCAATTTGGCCCTATCTCAGTGAGAAAAGCTCAGTTCTGGCATTTGGGAGCTTTTCACAGCTTCACATAATCCACCAAAATCTACTTTATCCTGCGTATTTATGAAGATTCTGACAGTTTTTAAGGCTTACATTAGGAAGATGGCCACAGGATGCCCCATTAGGTTTATCACACGATTAACTAACTCATCACTGGGTGGGGTGGGGGGGATGCAAACACCAACACCTTTGGGGTCATGGCTGAAAAGGTTTGAGAACCACTGCTTTAGAGAATGGTCACATGCTAGTTAGGTGAAACTTGCACATGTTTTTATACTACACTTGCCTATAGCATGAAAAGCAACTGTACAAATAAAACAGAAGTTAAAGGAAATCATTGAAATTGTCTCTGGCAGCTTAATATTTAGTTCATACCTCTATTTCTCAGCATGCAAGTTCAGTAGCTTAGAAATATTTAATTTCTATTGCAGGAAATGAAAATAGTTAAAATTCCTTAATGCCTACAAGAAATGTTGAGACGGGATTGATGCTCCATCACTGACTGGACCAGTGAGACCAGTCTACAACAGAACAGCTCTTCCTCGTGTTTAATGTGAAAATTTCTCCCTTCTCCAAAACACGTGATGCCATTATGATGGACATAATTTACTCTGACAGATGTTTGACAAACGCTGTTGTTATATCTCTGCAGGGTCAGTTAGTTCACGTGTCTTAGTCCACTATCAACCACAGTTGCTGCACTTTTGCACGTGTGTTGCATTGATGCAAGCCGAGTGCTCACAAAGATTTGTTTTCTCTTGTACTCTGTCGTCCAGGTCCTGCAGAGGTTAGTCAAGTCTAGAGGAAAGTCCCAGAGCAAACACCTGAATGTCCAACTTGTGGCAGCTGACAAATTAGCCCAGTGTCCACCAGTAAGTGAAGTACTCATCAACACTTTTTTTTAAAAAAGATGTTGGAAAGGACTTCAATTCTGACATCTGCTGCTAACAGGAAATGTTCGACATCATCTTGGACGAGAACCAGCTGGAAGATGCCTGTGAGCACCTTGCGGAATACCTCGAGGCCTACTGGAAAGCAACCCATACCTCGATGGCGACGCCTCTAAACCCTCTGCTGGGACGTAATCTGGGCCCCACCACCCTCACCCCATACCCCACCAGCATCTCTGGTCTGCAGGTAGATATCCAAGATTGCCTTATAGATAAGGACGGCTTCCTTTACACAAAAGCCTGACTTATTGGTGTTGATTAGGGATTGACTGATACAGATATTTTAGGGCCAATACCGATGGCATTATTTTCTCATAAGCCTCAGCCGATATTTGGGGCGGGGCCGATACTGCATTTGATTCCCAAATTAATATAATGAAGGATACAGTGAAAAGTAAGAAACAGAAAAAAAACAGCTGTCAGTGAAATAAGTTGAAATTGACAAAAGTAATAATAAATAAAACTTCTATGAAAATCATGACATTGATTTTGAATTGTGGTTTGAAAAATATTAAAAACAAATACAAAAAAAAGAAAAGAAAAGAAAAAGAAAACAAGCATGATGGGGCTCCAAAGCTAAAATTTGGTTGAGCAACATTTTTAGGCAATTACTGCAATCAGGTGTTTTCTCTAATGTTCAAAAAGACTTCTGCACCTGTTGACAGGTATGTTGATCCACTGTTCATGGAAAAGGGGCCTTAATGTGTCTGGGACAGTTTTGTTTGTTTGTTTTTTATTATTATTTACAACCACAATTCAAAAGCAATATCTTATTTCACTAGATTATAATTTTGTAAATTTTTATTTATTATGACCGTATTTTCTGGACTACAAGTCGCACTTTTTTTCATAGTTTGGCGGCTTGTGCAACTTTTAGTCTAGTGTGACCTATGAAAATATATACAATTAAGCATATTTTAAAGTATCAATTCATATTGAATGACATAAGCCAAGAAGTAAATATTACCTAATGGCAAAAGAGGGCGCTCTAGGCTTGTGACAACTATATAATGCTCCTAGGGCAAAAATCCCAAAATAGCCTTATCTCAGTGAGAGGAGTTCATTTTGGACATCTGGCGGTTCGGCCTGTGCAGTGGAACAAATCCTCAAAAAACATGTTTATCCTTCTTAGTTATGATTTTTATGATCATCTAAAGGCATTAACTTTGGAATTGGACTGACTGTATTTTTTGACTGATGCGACTTATACTCAGGAGTGACTTATAGTCCAGAAAATAGTTTAGTTTCTTTTGGTTCTTGTTAGTTGAATTTCTGTTGTCAATTTAGCCATTTTTTAAATGGCTAATGAATGAATAATTTTGAGGATGACTGTATATATAAAAGTCTGTAAATTACAGTATGCATTGTGGGGTTATCAGCCAACACACATGATGTTTCGGCTAATGCCAATACCAGCAAAAAACGCAAATATCAATTTTAAATATCGGCCTAAAATATCAGCTGGCTGATGTATCGGGCTATCCTTAGTATTGATGTCTAGTCTTGTTGTCTTGCTGTTCCTTAACCACGTCCTCTGTGTCCTCATGTCATCAGCAGAGCCAAAGAATGCGACAGAGCAACCACACAGGAGACCACTCAACCCCCAACGAGCGACGCAACCTGATGACGGATGAAAACTACCATAACGATCGAGCACATAAGGGACGCAACCGCATGTCTTCAGGCTCGCAGCATAGCCGGGAGCAGCAGGACCCCTACCAGGACTACCAGGACCCCTATCAGGATGCATACAAGCCACATCGTAACCGCAGTTCACCGGGCAGCTACAGCCATGACTCCCGGCACCGGCTCTGAGCCCGCTCCGGTCACCACCAGGGCCCTAATGACCCAGATTCCACTGAAAATAAACGCTGCAATAGAGCCAAGATGGTCCCAAATTGTATCTTTTTTTTTTTTTTTTTTAGCTTTTCTTTTTTAGTCTACCTGACTATTTTTCTCTTTGAAGTCAAACAGATTAATCTTCAGGTATTTCTTTCTAAGCAAGTTGTCAGGGCAACTCCTGTCAGTCAACAGCATGAGGAGTCAGGAGGTTCAGGATGCCAACGTTAACTAACACTGTAAAATTAATTCCTTTTAAAGTATGCTTCTGGGACCTTCTGGGATTGTACTAACACGATACTCAGCAGACGTGCAGCACAAATCGTGCTCGTTGCCTCAGTCAGCGAACCGATTACGGAAAATGGTCAGTTGATGATGTACGGGCTTCTGCGCGCCTGGAGCATCGCACCAGGTCAGAGGGAAGTCCGCTGCACACAGACTGCTGAAGGCTGCTGCCCCCACCCTGGGCCGTGTATAAATCCTCTCACCATTTAGCTTATTGCATGCTGATAGATGATCAAGCTCCGCATCCACTTAAGTGATATTTTGTACTTAGCATTCTGGAGTGTCTGTGATGAGGTGTAGACAAAGAGGTCCAATTTTTTCTAAATCGCCCAGTTGTGGATCAGCAGTTGGCGGTAGGGTTTGCGGGTTGGTTTTCAGATAGCTTTGAAAACTGGTGCTTCACATTGCCAAACTATTTTGCTGTTTTGAAAGTCACTTTGAGCAAGGCCAGCTTTTCTGTAGCATAGCTTTAGCATCTCATATTCATAGGTGCTGGAATCTGTTCTGAGCTACACTGTTTGGAAAGGCAATACTGCTGGTGCGTCTGTCTGATTATGTAGTGAAACAATAGCAAAATATTACTTGAGTTGCGTTTGATGTTGCTGATTTTAGGGCTGGTTTTAAAACCAGCCAGTGAGTGGCACAGGGTGGGATGTTCACTTTTTTTTTTTGCCACATCTAGAGTAAAATAACCAGATTGGCAGCTGTTGTTTTGTTTGTTTATTTGATAGATAAAAAAAAAGAGCATCTACAAGCTTTTGTATTTATTTGCATTGAAATCAAAGTGATGTAGAGGTTTGATTGCCAGGATATCACACCTCTGGTTGGTAAAACGGTAATTGAAACAGTAAGAGCGAGACATGACAGGATCGGTTGCATCACGTTCATTCTGTGTAGCTGGCATGTTGTCCTGACTGCAGAGCATGCTCCCTCCAAACATAAAGTAGAACCCCGCTGTACTCCACTTGATGTTTGTAGAAATGTGGGGCACCTCTTTAAAAAAAAAAAAAAAAGCAGAGCAAACAAAAAAAATAAAGGTTTTAAAGAAGAGAAAAAGATAGAAAATATTGTCCTAAACTGCAGATGAATGATATTTCCAGATCTCAGAGCTGTTGTTTTAGGAATCGGTAAATGTTTGATCAGATGACACTGCATGATTTAAAAGCTGAGCCACCTTAATTCTGAGTTTCTATCAGTTTAAAGTTATGTTATATAGTAAGTGCACTGAAACATGGGACACAGCCCGAGTTTACCGAACCACGTGGTGCTTTGTATGAAAATAGAAAGCTGCTGCAGTTACATATGATGTTTAAAGTCTTGTTTTAATTTACTGTACATATCTAACTGTTTTAAGGTCATTTGTCATCCAGTTATTATGATGTAATCGTTGAATTTCTGATTTGTCTCTTTTCTAATTCAGACATGTTTTGCTGAGTTTATCTTGAATAAGTTGCAGTCTGTTTTGCCACAGAAACATTTAATTGCAAATCACCTGAAAGAGGGTGGCTGACACACCGAAGCCTCTTGAAAACAGGCTGAGACTAATCTTTATTGGCAATGCAAATAACTGTGAAGGGGACCAAATACTGAGATCAATACTAATATTAACTTGATAATGAGACTTATAAATCAGTTCAGATTTGGATTGATTCTCTAATTAATATTAACTCAATGACTAAATTGTATTTATTTAGTAAGAATTTAAAAGTTTGACAATAAAAATGCACTTTTAAGTGATTCAAATCTTTAGAAATCACTTAAAAATTCACTCAAACGAGCAATTAGATAAGTTTGGTCCTTCTCACAAAAAAGCTGCAAATTAAATCTTTAAGGGAAATAAGTGACGTAACATACTGTATGAAACAGGATGTCTTTTAGCATGCTAAGACAAATAATATTCAGATTATTCCCTTCATAAAGAAGATAATCTGTTTTTTTTATCAGATCTGTACAAAGTGTTTTCAAGACTATTACGATTTAAATAACAGACGCATTCAGAGGCTTCTTTAAAATAAATGAAAGATGAGGTGGAGCTGCTTTCAGGGAGTCGTAAATAAGCTGAATTTTGTTGGTAACAAACCAGAGGACATAAACATAGAAGCAAAGGATGAAAATGAGTTGCATTCAAATGCAGAATAAGCTAAATGTGACCTGAGAAACGCCCTCCCCCGGGTGCGAGGGGTGAGTGGTTAATTGTGTGATATATTAAATGGGTCATCCTACAGCCTTCTTGTAAATGTAAGACTTGAAACTATGAGAATCTTCACATAGAGGGAAGATATGCTGAAAATGAACTTTTCTTGCTGAGATTATGCCAAATTTTTATTCTAAAATAGCACCCTTAAAAATAAATATTCTGAATGTAACATATGAAAACTGTATCATGGTAATTTTACAGGTTAATCTCTCAACAGTCCATATAAAAATCTAGGATTTATAAGCTTTTTTTTTTTTTTTTAATGACTTGGTGACCCCATGAAGTTGTCTTGGGACCACTATCTTAGAAGATGTGACCTATCAAGTCAGGAACTTTGAGTTCTCGTCATGTGGAGCACGACTTCATTGGTTTACATGACTTTCCTGGTTTGTCCAGCTGTGATGTAGCAACCACTAGACAACATAAGATGCTTCGATGACTTCCACATCAGCTCCTCGTTACAGTTAAAATAAGCTGAATTCACCGTGACATTTTTGTTGAGCTAATGTATTAAACAAGTAGAGTTAAGAAAAAATAACTCATCTTCAGGGTCTGAGTTACTAAAGAATAATTACACTAATTAATGACAGTTTTACTACAAATACACATTTTATAAAAGTGTTTGTAGCTTGAAAATGCTCGTAGAAGTACTAGTTAGCTTTGCTTTGTAAAAAGAAAAAGAAAGGGTGGTCATCTTTTACTAGCTCTGGTTTATTTTTCAAAAAAGTTCTAATTTGATCTTTGGAAAGTTGACATAAATTCTGTCCTATATAAGAGAGATTTGACTGTCTCTGAGAATTTTTCAGCCTGACACAGTTTTAAGACGTTGTGCTAATTTGCGAGTCCTACTTACAGCAACTTTAAAAGAGGTTTAGATGGCTGGATGCCCCACTCCTCCTTCCCTTTCCTTCCCTCGACCTGACATGAAATACTTCAGTTTCCCCTGATTAAAAGCAGCTCTCAGTGCAAACATGTTCAAGTCCAAAATAATATAACGGATCACTTTTTATAGATCTGGATAAAATGACTTTCCAATGCATGTATAGCACAAAAAAAAGCAAAAACCTGTGGGGATTTTAAGCAAATGTTCCTACAATGTGAAGCTGGTATAAGTGCAGTTTATTTTTCCCCCTTTTTACGTTTGTTTTACACTGTTGGAAACTCAAATGAAAACAATGCTACTGTAGGGATGCACGATATAATCGGCCACCCCACCGATATTTAACCGATCAGGCCCTTGTTTCTAAAGTCTAAAAAAAACCCCAAAACTTCTTCAAAAACTTCTTTTTTACAGACTTTAAAACTTCTAAACACAGTTTCTTTTAGGATGTTCCATGTGAACAGTTTATACACACTCATTGTGGAAATAACCAAATATTAGGGCTGGGAAAAAATATCGATACACTGAAATATTGCGATATTTTCATATGCAGATTTCATATTGATATTTGAAAACGCGATATTGATCTATTTTACTTATTTCGTAACAGAACAACAAAACCTTGTGAGATTTTGATTTCGCAAAATAGGTCGATACCACATTTTTAAATATCGATGTGATATCAGCATATGAAAATATGCGATACTTCAGTGTATCAATATTTTTCCCCACTTCTATTAAATATCCACTTTTTTGGGTATTGTTTTGGTCTTTTTTTTCAGGGAGAAGAAAATCCAGGTGTTTCCAGGATATAACGCACATATTCTGTTAGTTTTGTTTGAACTGTCATTAAGTTTGACTTGTTATACATAACAAAAGTTGAGGTATTTTTCTAATTTTGCACGAAAAAATGAATATTACATAAATTATTTTTCAGCTTTAATATCGGTATCGATATCAGTTATCGGCCACATGAGTTGTAAAATATTGGCATATTTGATATCGGCCAAAATTCCAATACCGTGCATCCCTACTACTGTTGATAGCAGCTAATGTCTCATCGTGCCCCCATAGCATCAAAATCCCATTGGTTGCTCAGACAAGGAGCCACTGACCACTCGAAAATCAAAGCAACCAATGTTGAGCCAGGCTACTTGAGACAATCAGAAGGGATTTCCAGGCCAGCGCCCCCATCATCCCTCCTAGAAATCATGAGAAATATCTGCTGATGTTCACTCAGAGAATAAACCAGATCAAAACGCAAGAGAAAAACTTTGCTTTATGTTGTTTTGCTTTTATCTGTGGCCAAGCTTTTTCTCTAAGAAAAAGAAATGTTCACTTCTAATATTTTTTTTTACTGATTTAATCACTAATTACTGAACATATAGGGAGCGTTTTCTTTAAAATGTAAATTAAGAAAAAAAAAAGATTAAAACAAAAAGAACAAAAGATGCAAAAGAGCAAACATTTATTCCAGTAGAAAAGTAATAGATAAATATTTGCTGGCGATTATTTTTATAATAAATAAATGTACATAATGTCTCTGAGAGATGCTATTTGCTGTATACATGTGCTGAGATGAAACCAAGACTCACGTGGGACATTTGGGACAACGTCAAGGTTCAGAATACAACGTTTCAGTAATGTGCAATACAAAAACGGCATGCTGTTTTAAAATGAGGAACTTCATGTACTGTACTATGCAACCGCAAACTGTGTACATCGCTTCATGCTATGGCTTCTCCAACCGCCCTTTTCCAAGCAGCTTCATCTGAACTTCGAAGGGATTTTTGTGTTGATCTTTCTTTTCTGTGGAAGATGAAAACTTACGCGGCTAATGCGGTATTGCATGCAAAACCTACCATTTTAATTTCTAAAAATGAAACAAAAAAAAAAGGACTGAAGGGGAAAAAAATAAATGGAATTGGAGGTGATTGTTTCAGGCAAAGCTACAAGTGACTTAAAACATTTCTTTTCCAAATAAACAAGTCGTTTAAAAGTTGTATGCAGTGTTTTGTTTTACTGTTTTATTTTGTTGCAGTGGTGCGTAGCATTGATTGAAGGATATGTAGCGTGCATGCTGAGATGTTGCGCCATCTTGTAAAGAATGCGCTCCCATTACCTCTGTTTACAGCCATTTTTGCCTGCTTACATTTTGTTTTGTTTGGCTAAAAATAGTCAAATTCAGTAGAGAAAGAGGGAAAAAGGGAGAAGGAAGATGGACCAAACCGGGAGTATTTGAGTCGCACCATTGAATGGAAAATCTGCCTGGATTTTGTCTAATTACACAAAATAAAGAGTGAAATCATAATACTTGTAAATATGATCAACAATGTGTTTATTTCATGAGTCATTCGTAGTGATTTTAAGTCACTGTGTTGATAATTAAGATGTTTGACATGCAGTTGACAGATATTAGGGTTGGGGATTAGAAATGGACAGTCACTGAGAGACAATCGGTGGGGTGGCTGATGTCCGATAATCAGTTTTAAGGCCGATATAGGCCGACACCAATAGGGGGCCGATAATATCATGCATCCCTAATAATTATGGTATTGGGTCCATAACACTAAACCTGCTAATATATACTCTTGGGCAATGAGCATCCACACTCTTTCTGTATTTGCCAGAAAAATACTACTTGAAAAAGAAGTTTGCAGAATTTACCCATAATTTATTTTTGCGTTGAATCCCAAAAAGTTTAACTCTTTTAGACTGAAGACAAATAAGAAACCTCTCCAGAGAAGAGCAGCAGTGCCCTCTGCGGCTCGTACAGTGAAGTGTTAACGCTTACAGCACTTTGTAATCCTCAAGAAGATGCCCAAATACAGAGATAATTGTAGTACCGATGGTATGGAAGAGAAGTTTGATCATTTTTTTATGAGAACAAGTGATGGATTATGCTGTTTCCATTTATTCATGTACCGTAAAAAGTGTAATTTGATCAGCATGCCAGAACACGACAGCCTGTTAAGATTAAATCTAATTCATTCTCATAGACTGATATTTGAAAATGAATGAAAAGTGTGTTTAATGCATTGCCAACCCTGAAGGTTGCGATTGCAGAGCAGCAGCTGGAAAAAGGGAAGTTAGCATCTTCATCACACGTGTGTAACATGAAGAATTAGACTCAAAGGAAATGACTTTATTGGGACATTTGGAGGCCAACAATCGCAACAAAGAGCGAAATAACACAGAAGCATATTTGATTGAACAATATTGATACTTTTTAATAGGGCCAAAGGGTCAAAAATGAATGTGTTAATGTTAAAATACATTAATTTTTCAGAACATTAACACATGAATAATAAAGTTATAACTCATGAAATAAAAAATCCATATTTGGCCTTATCTCAGCAAGAGAAGCTTATTTGAACCAAATCCACCAAAAACCTCTTCATCCTCACTATTCATGAAGATTCTCAACCCTCTGACCTTGCATTAAAGTATTGATATTCTCACACTGGTATCAGTCAATATTGATGTAATTAGGGATGGGCGATATGGACTAAAAAATGTATCACAATAACTTGCGTTTTTTTTTTATTCATGGTAAATATAAGAGACTATAAAAAATATCAGCCTAATTATTTGATTGTAAAACTCACTATATTCTGTCTTGAGAGCCTTAAAATAATACTAAAAGGTACTAAACTACATCAACTAAGTTCAAGCAGTACACCTGTATTGTAAAACTGTAGTGACACCAAACAAACGTATGAAATATGAGAACAAATTTAACATTTTTCTAAATGGTGCAAACAGCAAACTATATATAAATAAAAAAGCAACTGTAAATGAATAACTGTGAATACAACCTGATAAAATTAAATTATCATTTTTATCCTGAGATGATAAATCATTACAATGGGGAATTTTCTTGGACGATATATCACACACGATAACATATCGCCTAGGACTGGAAAAAAAAAATCGATAAACTGAAATATTGCAATATTTTCATGCTGATATCAATTGATATGTAAAAATGTGGTATGGATCTATTTTACCAATCAAATCTCGCGAGATTTCGTTGTTAGTCTCGAAATCTCGAGATTTCATCGTTATTTTACGAAATATCGCAAGATTTCGTTGGTAAAATAGATCAATATTGCATTTTTGAATCTCTATATGAAATCTGCATATGGAAATATCGCGATATTTCAGTGTATCGATTTTTTTTCCCATCCCTGATATCGCCATCCCTAGATTTTATCGACATTTGGATCGATGACTACTGGATCATTTCCTGCTGTGGTGGGTATTCTGGAGGGGCAAAGATAAGGGGTTATGAACCATAAAATTACATTTATAAAAATTTTACTGCATACCCATTATATCTTTATATATATATATATATATATATATATATGAGATTGGAGATCTCAATGATTTTTTCAGTTTATGGATCTACATTGAGGCAAAAGAAAAGAGTAAAATAGTTTATTGTATCAGTAAAGATCAACAGAAGGCACACAGACAGTATCTGAGGGTAGAAGTCACCAGTGTCAGTATCTTACAAATAGTAAAATATACCATTACACCCATCTTCTATCTGCAGGGCTCAGAGCGTCATGCATCCTTGGAGAGTTGATGCAACACATTAGCAAGCACACAGCCTTTAGCAAAAATATATCCATATATAATTATACACTTTTTCTACACACTGAAGCAAACCAGCTATACAAAACGCAGAAAACTATTTCAGTACATTAACTGGTGAACCATTTGGAAGATAGTCCATGCTTGTTAAAATTTGAGTGGCAGTATTGCAGAATCAAAAATAGAAGCAGTACCTTTGTCATAAACTGTTATAGGAAAAAAGTACAAGTCCATATAATGCCAAAAATATTAGCTTTATAACCAAGAAAAAAAAAAAAAAGTACACAAAAGACAATTTATTATAGATATTTTAGGATTATAAGGTCTGGGAAATACAAGGGAGTCCCTTTGAAGCAGTCCAAGTTTTACTCCAAAATGTACTGTAAGTAAAATGAGCGTCATGGCCTCGAGATACTTTTTGGTTGCACAACAGATCCCAGAGTTGACAACTATAGCAACAGCCATGCTACAAAATACCAGAAAGACCAGACAGACCAGTGTCCAAAGAAAGCTGAAAATTGCCCAGAGATAAGCTGGCCACAATCAATATATATATACTTATATATTTGAGTATTGTTGCAATTTTAAAAGAAGCAGCTGAACTAATCAGGAAAAACACATTGAGGAAAAAAAAAAGTGTTTGTATAAAAAGCTGAATATTTTTGTATTTTACACTTTATTTAACCCTTGCGCCCTCTATTTGTCACTTAAAAAAAGAAAAAAAACGTGATCATTTTAACGGTGTTGCAGCTAGCGGAGTGATTCTTTGCTATCACTCTTCTTTTGAGGCACATTTTTGAAAACTGGTGGTCTTAAAACCGAGTATTGGACATCAGCCACCCCACCGATATTTAACCAATCAACCCACTGTTTTTAAAGTCTAAAAAAAACAAAAAACAAAGGGTTCTTCTTCAAAAACTTCTTTTTTTACAGATATTAATGCTTCTAAAGACTGGGGTTGGGAGAAAATATCAATACACTGAAATATCGCTATGTTTTCATATGCTGATATAATTTAAAACGTGGTATCGATCTATTTTACTAACAAAATCTCGCAGGAATTCCCTTAAATCTCACACCATTTTCATAAGCTGAGATATTGACATTGAAACACGCGGTATCGATCTATTTTACTGACAAAATCTCACGATATTTCATCATTCTGCTATAAAAATGTGGCGGGAATTCACGAAATATTGTGAGATTTTGTAACAGAACAATGAAATATCGCGAGATTTCATTAGTAAAATAGACTGATACCATGTTTAAACTATCAATATGATATCGACATGTGAAAATGTTGCGATATTTCAGTGTATTGATATTTTATCCCATCCCTAATTTTCAAAGTGTCGGAAAGGGATAACAAAACTGCTATTTGCAATGACTGCTTTTTTTTTCAGCTTTAATAAATCCATATTGATATTGGTTATTGGCCACATGAGTTTTAAAATATCAGCATATCAGATATCGGCCAAAATTCTGATATCGTGCATACCTAATAAAAATTAAAAATTTTTATATAGAATAAATATTAGCGTGATGAGTCTTTGGTGGTTATAAGACATTTGCATGTGTCAAAGCTTAGCAAAAAAATTGATTTGATGTCATTTGTATTTTTCATGTAGTGTCAGAAACTCCCTCTGAAGCACAAAAACTACTATAAAATGATCATATATCAGCATTTTTTTCCCCAGTTTTTTCATAAATGACTTGAACGACTTCCGAAATAATTTAGTTTTTTTTTTTTTTTTGTAGTGTAATGAATAAAGCTGTAATCCAAATATTCAAACTGGGATTTAAAGGGTTTACATCCTAAAAAAAAAAAATCATTTAATGCTTGGTATTTTTGAGCAGGGCAGAAGTTGCTTAAATGATTTATATATATATATATATATATATAAAAAAAAAAGCTAAAAAAATATTAAAGTTTGATGATTTTATAGCAGTTTTTGTGTGTGGACACTTATCCATGAGGGTCACCAGAGGGAGCAAAATTTGAGGGGTTAACACATCATGAGACATCTCATGATTACAACTATACTTCTTATTTAAAATCTAGTGATATAAATATTACAACTTTTTCTTCTAAAACTGCAACTTCTTTGTGAATATTTAAAGTTTTCTTTGAAACCCATTTGTTGGACCATGAACCATCACAAGTCTTGGACAAAGAATTGCATTTTCTCAGAGGGAGAAAGTTTAACAGTCAGAAAGTGGCTGATTTTCAGCCTCTGGATGAATCACAGTTCTTCTGTTTTGTGACAGACGATGCATCTGGAACACTGCTCAGTTATTTTAGGTTATGCTGCTTCCTCCAGCTGCCAGGCTGCGGGGTCTAGTATGGGTAGCTGTCAGGGAAAGCCAGTCCCTGGATGCACTGATCAGCTCCTTCAACCAGATAAGGCCCTTCTTCTTCGTAGCTGGGCAGGGGGAGGCCGTCTTCCTCGCTGGGGAAGGGGATGCCGTCCAGGTCGGCCTTGAGACTCGGCCTTTGGTTCTCTGGGAATGCCATGGAGAAAAGCGCGTCGGGGTTGCAGACAAATTTGTAGACGTACCTTTCCCCAGCCACCTGCAGGAGGAAGCAAATTCATCGCTCTGAACATGAAGAGAAAAAAAAAAAAAAAAAAGGACAGAATCTCAGTAATACATGAAACTTTACCTTTTGCATGATGCCCTTTTCATAGTAATATCGCAGCGAGCGGCTCAGCTTGTCGTAGTTCATGGCTGGCCGGTTCTTCTGGATCCCCCACAGCCGAGCCACCTGGACACCACACACATCTCCCATCATGCATCCTGCCTGTGTGCGTTACTCTCTAAAGAATATGAAAAACTAAAAAAAGAGAATTAAAAGAGAGGCCCACCTCTTCGGGATCGATGAGTTTGAACTCCATGTTGCGTCCCGTCCACACGATCAGGTGTCCGTTAGCGGGGTTGTCCAGCAGCGTGAGCAGGAACTGCCAGAGCTGCAAGGAGCCGCGACGCTGGTACGGCAAGCCCTCCTGCTTCACTTTACCTGGTCACACAGCCACTCGGTCACGTTTGAGTCTTCTAACTAGTCATTTTCAGTGGACACTGGTCCATATCAGCAACTTACCTTCCATTCTTTCTGGCACAACACAAGTGTCATCAAAGTACATCAGAGGGTCTCTGTAGAGACCGAATCCTGTTGGGCAAAAGTGGAAATATGCAGTGAATCAGATGACAAAACTCTTATTTTAATTTGTTTAACTTCATTTCTAATTTAACTGAATTTTACATTTATATAAAAAATTCTCTTTTATTAAATTAAATATCTATTTTAATTATATATTTTAGTTTGATTTTCTTTTGTTTTATTTAATTTTATTCTATAATTTTTTCAATTTAAATGTAATTGTATTTGATCTAACTTTCTTATTTTCTAAAAATTAATTGATTAATTTTTTCTTCATTTATTTAATTAGTTAAATAACCATTCATACATTTTACACATAGCTCTTTTTTCTTTAATTTCTAATTTAGCTGAATTTTTTTTTTCAAATACTTTACTTTTATCAAATTTAATCTCCATTTTCATTTAATTTTATATTTTAGTTTAATTTTATTTTATTTAGTTTTATTCAATTACTTTTTCCATTTAAATTTGATTGTGTTTGATCTTCATTTTATCTTACAATTTTCTAAAAATTGCATTGGATTTATTCATTAATTTTTTATTTATTCACTTAGCCAATTAATCTATTCATTTTACAGAAAAGCTCTCTCTTTTTTCATTTGTTGTTTAACTGAATTTTTTCTTGATTTTTTAAAAATTAAATTCTTTTCTTTTATCACATTTAATCTCCATTTTAATTGAGTTTTATATTTTAATTAGATTTTTTTTCATTTTTTTCCATTTAGATTTTATTGTATTTGATCTCATTTTATCTTACAATTTTCTAAAAATTTATTGGATTTATTCAGTAATTTGTTATTTGTTCAGTTAGTTAATTAACCAATTAATCTATTGATTTTATAACAAAGCTCTCTTATTTTCTTATTTCATTTATAATTTAACTGAAATTTTTTCTTGATTTTTCAAAAATAAAATTCTTTTTTTATCAAATCTCCACTTTTATTTTGTTATACATTTTAATTAAATACTTTTGTTCTATTTGATTTTATCATATGTTTTTTTTTCCATTTAAATTTATATTTATTTTATTTTACAATTTTCTGAAAATTGTCTGGATTTATTTCACTTTATTATTTTAGTTATTCACTTAGTTAGTTAACCAATTAATTCATTCATTTTAATAGCAATGCTTTCTTTAATTGCAGTAAATGAACTTACCATGACTATGTTTTGGAAACAAAGGTGAATTCTTTCCAAACGACGATTGGCATGTTTGAACTTCTAAAAGACACATAAAGACACAACTTATGCCTCCTTCACCAATTTCTTACGCTTTTAAAAACAATTCTGTTCAACTAAAACTTTAATACAACTTAAAAGTAAAAGCCAGGACACACACCTGGGTCAAAGCCAAAGTCTCGTGGCTCTTGTTTGATCGTGACATGGCTGAAGGTGGAATGATGCTGAGCTACACCCGGACCAGCAGATCCAGCATCTGGATATCGTGGGTCCACCAGCTCCTGTTTGAAAGCTCGTGCTGTGTGGGGGACGAGCGGCTCGGAGAGATGGCGCTGGTACAGCGGCCGGCTCTCGCAGGCTGAGGGGGGGTACGGTGCGTTTGGGGTTTTCTCTGGATGCAGAAACGGCAAGCAGGGGTCGGACAGCTGCCGCTGGAACCTGCAGCGTGGAGGAAAACCCATCGCTCTGAGCACGGCCTTTCATTTTAACCCCCCCTGCTTGAATTATTCGCCACATCCAGAACTCACCTTTGTTCTGTGTTGAAAGAACCGGTGGGGGGGCGTGGCAGAGCAAACTGACGATTTTGGTCCGTTTGTGGGAGGTTGTGGCGGTGGGAGGGGCTGGCGGCTGGGGCGTGGCTCGGGGAGCATTTATTGGCCAGCTGGGGAGGGGACGGCTGTAGCTGGCTCTGTAAGGGTGGAGGCCCTGCAGGGTGGATGGAGCCACGCTGTGTTGCAGGGCTGGAGGCGGGAGTTGGACCGGGCTTGGTGTCGCAGGCACTGAGGAGACAGGATGAGCGGTCATCCATTACTGCATCAGAGCAAACATGAGCATGATCATGATGCTTTTTAACACATTTATGTGGTACCTGTAGCTGTAAAGGCACATGTCCGTCTGAGGAGTCCTGCAGGGAGACAGGTCTTTGGATGGACTGGGTTCTCGCTTCACTTTGCTGGCAGGCAGTCCAGGAAACATCACTGCAGAAGAAGCATAACATTCAACGCTGTTATATACTGTAGATATTATAGCACATAACCACCTGGCATCTAAACCTGGTCTTTTTAAAGAAAAAAAAAAAAAAAAAAACAACTCAAGAACTTTTCCATTTTTTAAACATCAATTTGATATTGGCATATGAAAATATTGCGATATTTCAGTGTATCGATATTTTTTCCCATCCCCTATTTTTCAAAGTGGAAATGGATAAACAAAACTGCTATTTGAAATGACTGCTTATTTTTTTTTCAGCTTTAATATTGGTATCGATTTCAGTTATCGGCCACATGAGTTTTAAAATATCAGCATATTGGATATGGGCCAAAATTCCAATATCATGCATCCCTACTCGGTAACTTAACCAACAACTTAAAACCACTATCATTAACTTCAAAAGCAAGTCAATCTGTAGCAGCAGCAGCTGTACAATAAGCTCAATCTGAAAAAAAAAAAAAACAAAAAAACTATACAAATACTTTATGATATCGCATTTTGATGCCAATATCAGTTGATAATATTGGACATCTCTCCTGAGTACCAAACAAAACTGTAAGTACATTTTCTATCTAGTCAATGCTGCAACCTGTGGTCCATTTAATTATAATACAATATTATAATAAAACCAAAATTGTATGTGCAACTTTTTCTTAAATTTTAAATTAAACACATTTAATTTAGCATCTTAATTCATACATGTGGTTTGATTTCAGGTCAACTGTTAAGTAGCTCCTAATGCACTTTTAGACCAATTACGTCCACCTAAAACTAAAAGTGTTCTTCATTTGCTGATGTTTTAACATATTCAGCATAAAGCATCAGTGAGGCTTCCATTCAGAAACATCCTTAAACTTTGTAAAACTCTTTCCTTCAACATCAATGCTGCGATTGGGTCCGTGTGTCTTTGTAATTGTGTAGAAAAATAAGACAAAAACAACTCATATCTGATCTCATATCACCTTTCCTGGAAAGAGCGGTCGATGTGCTGCCGTGACGACAACGGGCCACTAATGTTTCCACCTGCGACACCTTCACTGTCAGCTTTATTGTCTGGACCCAGAGTCGCTACGTCAAGGCAGCTGCCATTATGACAGCAATAAATACATGCGGTACGTGTTTGGCAGCAGCACTGCATGTACCAGTTCAACTCACAGCTTATCTGTGGCATCTTTTTAAAAACGTACAGGCACGGGCCGGGAAAGTGATTTTACAGCTCTCATTTCCTCTCCATGTGACTACTATCACTTATCTGGCAAAGCTCCAATACGTGTTGGTTTGAGGGTCATATGATGCAACAGCAGTCAATGGGATCATTGTAAACACAGCTGTGATTACACTGGTGTGATACTGGAGAGCAGACAGGTCAGCTGGGTTCATCCATGGGTCACCACAGGTTAAGCTGTTATATTTTTTACATGTGGGACATATTTACGTGTACCACACTCTCTCTGTATGCTTTTTCTGTGTGATTAAATTATAAATGACTTGTTTAAATTTAATTGTAGTAATTATGTTTTACTTTCTATTCTTAAAACTCCATTAACTAACTTGAAATACACACTTTATATGATCAAATTTACAACTGGTTTACACTTTACTTTTTATGTGTGTACCTTATTATAAATAAATATATTTGAAGAAACAGGTTAAATTAAGCAGTGAACATAAATGTTTACATTTTCACTGCATTTCATCAGGATACTCAGCACATCACAAACTATAAAACAGTTTTCAATGAACCATATCATTTAATTTACTTTAAAAACATTTTTCTTGAATATTCGTTTAAATCTATCTATTGTTTGTCATGCTTTCATGTCTTTAGTGCAGCTTAAACCTTCTTGAAGACACACTATGAAGCTTGGCGTTTCATAACATTTCTTCCTCTTAGACTGAATTTACTCTTCCTTAATTTAAAATACTTTTGGATAGTGGGTGACAATTATTTTTGCCTTTGTACATGAATTGGACCCATTCATAATTGATTAGTTCTTTAAATTCCAGTAATTTTCAGTTTGATTAACAGAGTTTCTTGGGGTTTTTTATGAGTGAGACCCCCACACTTTGACACAATAAGTTGTATCACGTCTCTGGTAATGATACATATTTTGTTTCTTTATCTCTGTGATAATTTTGTTCATTCATTTTCTTGTTATTAGAATTTTTAATGGCTTTGTAATAAATTTGTGTCCCCTTTTTTTGCTGTATTTACATCTCTTTGGAGTAATTTTGCATCCACAATGAGTATCTTGTCACTTTTTGACTCATTTTCTACAAAGTAACCTGGTTTTCTATACTTTGATCACTATGCATATCTAAGTGTACAATTCTACAAAATGTTTCTGGGTGCAATCTATAAATATGAGAGAAGAAGAAGTTACTCACAGTTATTGGACTGGAAATCTGGGACAAACTGCTCGTCATCAGGAACCTGAGCTGTCAGAGGGGAGAAGATAGGATGTTAAGCCTCGTCTTGTTGAATATTTGGTAACGTGTGTGCTTCGTGGTAGCTTTTTACATGTTAGCATTTAATGATGCTTGCACTTCTCACCTTCTGCGATCCAGATTTCTTGGAGCTGGCTCAGATCTTGAAAAAGCTCTGCAAGACAGTTACAAGTTCTGTGATACAGATACTGTGTAAACAGTAACCATAAGTCTTCTTCATCTTTCATCAGTATGCGCATGCTGGGATGTTATGTTACCTTCTGTGTCCTGATCCAGTTCTGTGTCCAAAAACTTCCTCCGCCTGTCGCTGAGACATCTCCCTGCCACATCTGTGGGACATTTCTACCATAACAGGTGCAAAAATAAGTCAACTCAGCATGACTGGAACCAATCCATTTCTGTGTGTTTCTAAAGAGAGCAATAATGAAATATAATCAGCACAACTTACACGCTCGGGCACCACAAAAGGAACCTGCTGGTCATAAAAGCCGTCCATGCTGCACTCCTCACCCTGGAGAAACAGGAGAGAGAATTAAGGGAATGTTTTGAACCATCTCTTCTGTGTGATTTGATGCATGTGCGTTTTTCTAACCTGCATGACCTCACAGGAGGTTTTACAGAGGCTGTAACAGCCCTGGTGACAATGAAAGTGTTTTGCCACCTGCAGTAGGTGACGTGAATTATAGAGCGGCAGGAGGAATTGCTGTGTGGAGACTATTGAGTTGGGTGATAAGCGGAAAGCAATAAAACGTGATGTCTTTTACTTTGGCTGCATGGTGTAACGAATGAAAACACTGATGAGTGGATTTCTGAAAATGTCAAACAAATCCTTTGAAGCATGCAAGTTGAGTAAAGTTTCCACACTTTAAACTCCAACTTATTTTGCAGGAGAATAATCATTAAGTACTTGAAGTAAATCCAGGTGAGGCTTATCTAGTATTGGAGACAATGACATAAGCTTAAGATTTGTAAGAGTCTTTATTCTTTAATCGTTTTCAGTGACTCAATGAGCAATGTAGCTGGGGAAAAAAATAGTGTTTTTAACAATCAAGAAGATATTTTAAGTTTGATTTATTGGCCGTACCAAATTACTTTTAAAACCAGTGTGAATGACTCAATACGTACCTTTGTAGTAAGATAAACAAAAGCCGAACATTAAATCTATATTTTTTTAAATGGACTTTGGCGTGACGCGCAGTAAAGAAAAGCGCTGCTTGTGGGACCTTCTTGTTTTTCTCAATGAAGTGAAACTTGATCCTCGCAAGAGGAGGAGGAGAAGGGGGGAGGGGGGAGGGCTCACCTCACCATTGAGAAATTTGCCACAGAGAACAGAGAAAGATTCACCAAGTTAACAGGGTGTGAAAAAAAAGCTGCTGCAAACGGAAACATCGCCCTGCAGGGCTGACAGATGCGCGGAAATGGACGCGGTGTTTGATTTCCAGAAAATGGCGTTCGTCTCTAAACCCGAATCTTCTTCCCCCTTCTCAGCCAGCAGCAATCCACGACGCTGAGTTTCGCTACTGCTGAAAATACGGCCTAACAATACAGAACTTACCTAGTGAAGCGAAATTCCTTGACAGAGTGAATATAAAACAAGTCGACGCCGAGTTCCTCCCCTACATCCCCTGCAGCTCCTCGAACAAACACTCGGCTGTGGATTTTTGTCAATGAAGAGCTCTCTGATAGCTGGAGCTCAACTGACCAGTGTGCTGCCTTCTGATTGGATAGAAGCCAAAGTCAATCAACGTAAGAACCAATCGCTTTCGAGACTGCTCTGACGTCCGTTCCTTGTGTTTTTTATGAATGGCTGCGCTTCATTCATGGATCCACGACTCTCTTAAAGGGCTAGAACCACCTAGCAGATGAAAAAAACAATTACATAAAATTAACCTTGTTATTCTAAACCTACATGATCAGTGGAAATAAAGTTGAAAATTGCAATAAACAACAGGTATTTTTAGGCTAATTCATTTTAACTGACCTATGACTTCTATAACTATATATATATATATATTTTTATATTTAGATTTCAAAAAACTATATATGTATATATTTTTATATACCTCAATATGTTTTTGAAATTAGTCATCATGACATAATGGCAAAACTATAGCATCAATGCTTCACTGGTAAGAGTAGACTTTAAAAAGTAAACATTATAAACACATATATAAATGTACAAAATGTGTGTAGCAAAAATCTTGATTGTAACAACCACAACAAAAAACTGTGAATTTGAAAATGACAAAAAAAATTTTAAGAAATCAAGGAAGGAATGAACAGATATAAGGATTCGTGGTCAAATATTTTGTTGAATAATTAATCATCAGTAATATTTTTTGCCTTAGAGATACTTTTCCCACAAATTTTATCTATATAAATGAAAATAACATTTTCAGGGGATCATACGGGTTATTTGGGCTGTTTTACTGTATAAAATTTTAAAATGTTTTTGGATCCCTTGACATAACCTACTAAAATCAATTCAAAAACAAATGTTTATGTCAGCTCCTGGACTGTATAGGTCCCCTAAAGTGGAACACATTTCACACTGATAACATTTCAGAGAACATTCAGGGGGTTTTGAATTAAAAATCAATGTTTGCTAAGGTTTTATAAGTTAATCAGACATCACAGATGACAGTTTCTCCTCTTTAACCCCACTTTGATCCGTTTTCTGCTTCATTACCAGCTGCTGCCGAGAGGTCACCCAGCGATAATTTGATAAAACTCATAAAGCACCTTCTCTACGACTGATGGCTCAGCGCGATGGACGTCATACCAAAACTGCAGTAATCAAGGAATGCAGTAATTAAGACTTTAATCCAAATATGCCGATAAGAAGATTAAAAGTCAGCAGCAGCTACAATTCAATTCAATGTTCCTTTCTGACTAATGCAATGTCAGAGCATCATCACTTCTTTTTATTAATCAAGGAATGGGAATGTCACTCAACCTGGTTTGAGAAATCCCTTCAAAATGCAAAATAAATACAGATTTAATCACATAATCAGCTTCCTGTTTATTCTGTTTGTTTTTACAAACTAAATTAAACACATTTTTTCATGCAACTGAACCAAACAAACTTGGTAATGTAGACTGAGAATCTCCTGAAGCACATGCAAAGATAAACCCATAATTTATGTTTTGCAGCTGCAGGGCCATTTAAATTTGCAGAGCAGTTAAAGGTAAAAGCAAAGTCTCCAGAGTGGAAGCAAAGACCAGCAGCTTGTCTGTTAAACAGAGAAAAAGGGTTCATAATGCTATTTTTATCCCTGAAAATGGGCAGTTTTTAAAGGTCCCTGAATCTTCCTATGTTGTGACTTCACATGGAGTGACCTACAGGAGGTGGACTTTCTTTCTTAAGGGTTGCACTGATTGTTTGTGCTCTTCTTGGAAACTGCTTGGTCAGCGTCGGGAGATGCCAGAACGGATCTGCGAGTGATAAAAAGTTCCAGTTCAAACACGAGCTGAGCTCAGCAGCTCTGTTACTGATTTGCGACGTCTCCTGTTTACCCTGCCACCGCACGTCTTCTTCTGTGTACAATACCACATCACTGATTTTTATTCTTCCGTTTTGGCAGATCAACAAGCATGATATAAAGAACATATCCTGTAACAGGAAATTACAATCTGCAGTCTTATAGCTTCCTATCTGTGTCTGCAGTGTGTGTTGAAAGTTTATTTTTTCTGCTTATTATTATAAGTCTGCTAACTCCTTCACTGTATCATTTTTTTTATCTGAGGCAAATAAGCAGGAGAAGGTGGAAATATTGATATAAATTAGGCTGCAGATCCTATTTTCAGTGTTCAGTAAGTATCCTATAATCCACATAATAACTACTTGACCTCTGCAAATCAAGTCTACTTTGTAAGAAAGACTACTTATGAGCAAAATACCATATAAAATGGCATTATTTAACTAAAAAAAGCCTAAATATTGACCTACATAAATAAGCAGTGATTTTATGAATCTTGTTTTCATTCTCTGTGTATATTTCTTACAGTTTTTGACTTCATTCTGTATTAAATTGTATTAAAAACAATTCAGGTTTCCTGTCATATGTAATGCAAATTACTGGATGGCTCTCACATCTATGTCCTTTTAGCTGGATGACTTCTGTACTTGATGAAAATCAACACCCTAAAAAATTATTAAAATAATTTTTTTTTTTTTAAGGGGGAATTTTGGGGGAGAGAAAAAAAAAAATCCTGTTTTTTTTTTGGGTTATATATATATAAAAGTTTTTTAACAAAGAGATCATCTACATAAGAGGGGTAGTTAAATAAATTAGTGGTTTAATAAAAAGAGGGATTTATTTTTTCTTCTGGGGGATGGACATATATTCAAAAGAAAAAATTGTTCTACTAAAATATTTTACTCTATAAAGCCAGAGTTGGCAATCCTGTTCAGAAACACTTTTTGTTATACTGGGTGAAATGGTCCTTCCATCCTGACAGTATCAATACATCATGTATTCATAAAAAAGAAGGAAAAAAGTCAGACCTCTGTGAGAGCTGCAGGTCTGTAAAAACTCTGACCAACTCCTGCCATTCGCACGAAAGGCAGGAATTGGTCATTCGCAACTTATAGAAAGAACGAATCAATGCCTTTATGTCTCGTCTCCATCCCCCACGTGACCCCCCTTGTGCTGCTCACTGTAAACAAATACAGCTAACAGACTGCTAACTGCTGCTGCGCCAACAAAACAAAACAACAGATAAGGATTAAGTCTTGGAGGCGTTGACGTTTGCAGTGTGGACTTTTTACCCTGCAGAAGGAATTGGAGGTGAGTAGATTAAAGCTTTTAAAAACGTGGTTTGTCAGCTGTTTACAATCAAGCTAACGAGCTATCAATTCGACTGTTATGTTAACCTGCACGTAAAACCCCAAGTGTATCTATCTGCAGCTTGCAACCCAATGGGCGTGTCCTACAGTGGGCGTGTCCTATAGTGGGCGTGTCGCATTGTGGGTGGGTCTGGTTAGGTTTAGGGGAAGGGTCGGGGGTAGGGCTAGATTTTACCGTGCTCTCATTGGCCTGGTGGGCGTGTCGTCGAGTACCGTCACACTACGACACGCCCACTCTATGACACGCCCCTGTCTTGCGGCCGCAGATAGACCCTTCTCCGTAAAACATCGGCGCACACGTCCCTGCAGTCTGAAAGCGTAGTTTTAGGTGGTGTGGGTTTTTTTAAAAATGATGCTTGCTTGAACCGTTTTTCCAACATTGCCAACCCTAGTTTTAATAGGTTCTAACTATAGAAAAAAACTAGTTATCTGGGTAGGGTTTCTTTGCTCCAAAGTAAATTTTTCAAATTGTTTTTTTTAAATTATTATTATCATTAAAGGCCTCCTTCCACTGAAAACCCGTTTAACTTGCTCCTTCTGAAATACGGAGGGTTTCCCCTTGTTTACTTACACATGCTGACTTGCTGCGTTGCGTTGCCCCCAGTCGGCTGGCTTCTCATCAGAGAAACAATACGAAGAAAAGAGCGAATCGGGAACAGCCTCGCACTTCTACGTCACATTGCAAATAGCGTATCCCACGTGGGGTTTCTATCTGTCCATTGGAAGGCAGGTAACCCTCCACTACACACTAGAAGTAAAGACGGCACGACTGTGCTTCGGAGTTGAGAAGCTAATTAGCTAACTGTTTGTTAGCATGGTGGAACAAACTTGTTTGTCGGCTCTATTTCCTGTCTGTAACGAAATAAGAGCGGAGGGTGGAGCTTCCTTCATACACTGATGGCAGGCAGCCAATCAGACGGAAATTCATGAGAAGGACCCGGAAAAGCCTGCCGTTGGACCACAAGCCTCTCTTCTAGTATACAAATACAGCTGGATACTAAGCAACCAGAAGGTTTTTTTAAACAGAAACGATGCAGAATGCATTCAATAATAATGGAGAACACAGAAATATTAATGAAATGACCATGGAAGTACAACTTTAATATATATATATATATATATATATATATATATATATATATATATACTGTATATATCCTTCTTTGCTACTTCCTTGTTTACAACCAATGAGCACTCAGGTGGGTGGAGGGTAACTCAATCACCCAGATTTAACACAGGTGTGTGGATTGCAGCACGCACTAACCCTGACGAAGACCCAGAAGGTCGCAACGCGTTGGTTCTTTTAGATTTTTGGTTTTGCCATGAATTGTTAAAGGCTTTTAAATATTTTGATTATTCTCCAGAGTGCCTTTGATTTATTTTTGGTGGGCCCCTTACCAAGTGAGATTTTTTTTTTTTTTTTTTTTGGTTTGGAGTAAAGAAACCCCCATCCAGACATCAACAACACCCAGGGATCAAAAGAGCACCTGGAGAAACCTTAATCAAGGACCCAGCAGCGCTTCCAACTGGTATCAGTCACAGCAAAAAAACCTAGGTTTGGATAAGTAATTTAGTAAAACTGTAGAAACCAGTTATAAGCCATTTATAAGTAGTGGTGGGATTGATATAAATATCGCTAATATTGACACAAATGTTGGTATCGATATTGATCGATACTAGTGCAATTATATAAATATCTTAATGTAAGGCTTGAAAATGGTATTGATATACATTACAGCGCTGTGAATACCTATTAATATGTTTATTTTTATGTGTATGTGTTTTATCTTTTATTCTGACTGCAGCTTTTTCTCTTTATCTACACCTTTTTTCATTTTTTAAAAATATGATACATCTACATGACAAGATGCATTGAAATTCTGCAACGTGATTGGCTGATAAGCTTGGACAGCAACTGGACAGGTGTACCTCGTAGTAGCCAGTGAATGTAAATGAATAAATATAAATGTACATTACATTAAATTTAAAAGGAAAAATGAAACGTTAAACATTAATTAATAATATTAGATTAAAAGAAACTGCTGAGGAAATATGAGACAAAAGATACATATAATAGTACATAACATAGTAATATTTGATACATAATTATTAGATAAGATAATGATATGTATCATCTTGTCTTTATTATATAAATATATATATATATAGATATATGTATGTATATATATGTGGGTAAATCATGCAAAAACATGCATTGAAGGTTTATTTACAGTATAAATTGAAACTGACTTTAGGAGTGAGCTGTTTCTGTGTTGCTCCTATAATAGACTGGCGATCTGTGGGATAGAGCCTAAAGTTGTTAATAACGGCTTAAAACTGATCTTAAAAGCTTGTTTTATTTCCCATAATAGCCACTGATTGTATCTATGCCACATCAGAACATCCAGATTTAATCCTCAAATAAACATCCTGTTTCAGTGCAGCTCAAGTGGATGCTGTTGCAGAGTCCACCATCAAACTTGTAGTTTTTCTACATCTGTTAGGCTGAAATATCTGCAAGCGGTCAAGTTGTCTAATACAGAGATGTTTTGTTGTTGTGTCTGGACTCTACAGTAGCTGAGTCGTATTGAAACCTGCTGCTTTTTTCCCACCGTCTCTGGCACAGGCTGCCGTCTAAAAACAAAAGCTGCTGGCATTCCATGAGTCCTTGTTGGTAAACCCCCCCTTGAATCATCAGTGGACAGTTTCAGTCTTTTTGTTTCTAGGTTTTACCATGAGCTACCAGGTGTTGGCACCCACTGCTAAACCATTAACCAACTCAAGAAAACACAGAAGATTTACAAGCACATTTCTTTCCCAGGATAATAAAATGCATCTTAACTTGTTTTCACATCCAGGATCCTTTAATAAAACGAATTAAAACACTCATTCAGCAGCACTTTGTGTGTTTATTTGCAGGAGAGTTCACTTGGAAAGGTGAGAAACAGGGAAGTGACAGTTGTGATTACAAATCCACAACACGTCGAATGGAGCCCACAGCCGAGTGCAGAGCCCCCCACTCAGAGTGCCGCCTGTATTCACCTTTTTCCAGCAGGTACTGACGTCCCCTGTAGTTTGGATTCTCAAAGAAGACCCAGATGCCACCCTGGACATGAGCTGAATGGACGTCACGGTAGCGCCAGCGGTCCTGCAGGTTGGGCAGGTCCTCGCCTAACTCCATCATCTGGCCGCTGAAGTCTGGACGCTCGTAGATGCGGATCCTGTGCCTGCTGGATGGCTGAAGCATTGAAGAAGACACGTTAAGGATAAATCTGCTGATTTGAATGTAAGTAATGTTTAGTTATGAGCTCATATGATGAATATACTCTCGAGGAGATGACTTACAGGTCTGATAAGACGACAGGAGCGGATGGTGTCGCTGAAGCCGTTCCAGCTCTGGTACGATGGATACTCCCCTTTCATGAGGATGTACTGGTAGCCCATATACTGCGGTCTCTCATAGACGACCCAGGTCCCACCCTCCACACGGATGGAGTTACAGTGGCTGAAGTGGGAGCTGAGCTCAGGGCAGTCGCTGCTGCATTCGTAGTAATGACCCTGGAAGTTCTTGTCCTCATAAAAGAAGATCTACAAGCACGAGACAAGATTAACCCAAACATTTTTACATCTCTGCTCCAAAATTGCTCACCCATAACAAAATGAGTACATCTGTGCAACCACCAGATGTATTTGAATACATTTGGAGTCAATAAAATGAACACTTGTGAGATTAGAGGTGTTACTGCTGAAGAATATAAGAAGATGGCACGTAGCATGAATGGAAAAGATTCAGGCTTGCCGAAAAACAAACACTTCGAGGAGAAATATGAATAAAATCTGCTTGAAATGATGCAGCTGTAGTTTTAAACCTCTATCGGATCATGTAAGAGTAAGTGAACATTATCTCAGCACAGGTCACTTTAATCTCTGATGAAGTAGAACTAAATTAGAGGTTAGGCAAGGTCTCCAAAATGGCCACTTTTCATACAATTTTGCTCCATCTGCTCCCCAATTGGAGACCCCAGTTATCAAAGGGTTAAAAAAAAAAAAGCATGTTAGCTGTTAAGTTAAACTTCTGCTGTAAAATACTACTAATAAATCTATGTTTCAATTGTGAAGCAAAACTCAGTCTGCTTTGTCGCCTCCAAGTGGCCAAAACTGAAATTTCTCTGCTTTGACATTTTTCTCAGGGTTTCTATCACCACCTTCAAAGAACTATGAGGTGAAAATCACAATTTTTATTCATTCATTTAACTCTTTTAAGCAAATAATCTGTGGTGGTGGTATTCTTTTGCACATATTGTGATGCTTCCTCTCCAAAAGTAAAAAACAGTTGATCATAAATGAGCTTATTCTAAAGATTCTTATTCCAGCTTTTTTTTTTTCTTTTAGCTCTCATCAACCTTTTGTAATCTAGAGATTTAAAATGTGTGTAAACCCACTGAAGAAATCCCATGAAATCAGTTGAATATTTAACTGAAATTTAGCCAAAGAAAAACAGGGACCTACGGACTAAAAGGTGAACACATAAAGAGAAAGTCATCTGAACTCTAACACGATCCCATACAGCACCTACCTTCCCTGTGCGCTCCATGGTCGTCTTCTGTTCCTCCTCAGCCAATCAAATCCAAGCCCCTGCAGTCCCACTGCACCCCCGATGGTCCACTTTTATATAAAGGCAGATGAAATGCATTACCAGCACAGTTATTGTCATTCAGATGAGCTCTCCATTAACACATAAGCTGATTCTGCAATTGTTTCAGCACAGCCTTTTTTTTTTTAAATTTCTTTTTATAAGTGGCGATGCAGAGATTTGGACTGAATCCTGCATAAAGTCGAGAAAATATTTGAGGTGCATCATATGATTTGTTTGTTTTTCATGCACTGAAGGCATGTTTATGTTGAATTTGTTTGTATATCATGCATAAAACTGTTTTTTAATCATTATGTGGATGTATTCATATTCTGTATCTATAATTCTTATAACAATCGTGCAAAACAGGATTTTTGTATTAAAAATTATAAAAGTATAATAAACATGTAATAAATAATAAACAACACAGTTTCATTTTGTTTCATGAATTTATTCCTATATTAAAGCTGCATATAGAGGATTTAATATTTTTAGTTTTTACTGATTCCTAACCCGACGGATTGATCCAACACTGGGCTGCATGCCCCCCCACGCGGAGTAGCGTCTGTACTCGCCCCTCTCCAGCAGGTACTGACGCCCCCTGTAATTGGGCTGCTCGTAGAAGATCCAGGCGCCTTCAAACACTTTGCAGGAGTTGATGTCTCCGCTCTGCCAATGCTCCAGGAGGGTGGGCATGTTGTCTGCCAGCTCCATAGACTCACCCTCGAAGTTTGGCTTTTCCCAAACCTTCATCCTCCATGAACTCCCCACCTGGAAGAAAATCTGCGGTGACTGAATTGCTTTAAAAGTGTCAGAAAATCCCTTACTAAGAGATTCAAGTCATCTTTTATGGTTCATAAGTGTTTCTGACAACACATAGATGCAAATATAGACATAAAATGACCCCTCAAAATTTAAAAATCCATAAAAATTGTGCTCTGAAGCTGACGTGATCTGTAAAGTCCATTATGATATTCACTTCGATTGCTTTTAACTTACATTTCTAATAATACGACAGGACCTGACGGCCTCGTTGATGCCCAGCCAGTACTGGTAGTCTGGATACTGTCCTGGGCTTAATACATACTGGTAACCTATGTAGTTTGGTCTCTCGTACACCACCCAGAATCCCCCCTCCACCTTAATGAAGTTGCAGTGGGCGATGAACGTGTGCAGCTCACTGGAGTCATTATTGCATTCGTAGGATCGACCCTGGAAGTTTTTGTTCTCGTAGAAGATGATCTGGAAAAAAAAGAGGTGTTTTGAAAAGTTTGTGAAGTAGATTTGAATATTACGTACGTGTAAAACATACAGTACCTTCTCCATAGTTTAGATTAATAGTTTTGAGGTGTTAGATATTAGCTTAAAGCAGCCACTTGCAATATTCTCTTTATACAGATCTAGAACAATATAACTGAGCACATGGTTTGCTTTGTGTGAATTGGATTATTCAAACAGGGATTCAAATATTTATCCAGGCTGATCATATTGTTCTGAAGCAGTGACTCCTGTTTTCCTAAACAATGCAAATGCAACGTGCAAAGCACCAAAAAGCCATTGGATGCAGCAGAGCGTGCTGACAAAAACAAGGGCACTGCAGGACATTTGGGTTGAAATGACGCGCTCAGAGCTGAGTCAGTGACACAGCAGGAAAGTAGGAAGGCACCAGAGGCTTCTCGGATGATAAGCCACAATTCCACACTGAAGTACTTTGTCTGATTACTTACTATAGATACATGAAATTTAAAGACATAAAATGGGTCATTTTCACAAACAAAAATGCCATCTCGTAGCTTTTGTTGGAGAAACGACTGATGCATAAAGAGAGAATATTCTGTCTGTTCAGTCCTAATTCTCTTTACCTTTTCTCTATTGTCACCATCAGGACATTTCCATGTGTACTCGACTGAATAATACACTGTAAATTCTAATAAGTTGACTTTACTTAAAAAAAAAAAAAAATTTTTTTCATAAAAAAAAAATAAAATCTAATAGGAGTGATTAAAAAAAAAAAAAAAAAAATGTATTTGTTTTTGGAAATTTTTTTAAAAAAAAAATTTAAAAATAGGAAGGGGAGGATGGGGGGGGGAAAATTGGAGGGATTAATTTTATAAAAAATATAATAATAACATTTTCAATTTTATTTTTACAAAAAAAATATTTTAAATTTTTTTTTTTTAAAAAAAAAAAAAAAAAATTATAAAAATTTTACTTTATAAAAAAAAAAAGTTAGGGTGGGTGGAAGTAAAAACAATTTTTGGCCGATCACAGACATTTCGCAGGGGAGCAGCAGCTGGGGGGTAGAAGGGTAAAAAAAGAAAAAAAAAAAAAATAGTCAGAAGACACACAAAAAAACTAACATATATCATAAAATTCTCAATAATGAAAAATATAATAAATATCAATAAAAGAAAAAAACAGCATAATGGAATTCCTGCACCCCCCCCCCCTCTTCTCATATATTCTTTTTATTATCATTATTTTAAATTAATAAAATAAATAAAAATACATATAATATCTTTCAATATATAAAACATATAATAAATAAAAAAAAAAAATAAAAAAAAAAAAAAAAAAAAATAACAATTCACTAAAAAAAAGATACCAAATAAAAACATTATATAAAAACATAGTAAGAATACTACTGTGTCCACTGAGGATATTAAAGTAACACTATGTAACTTTCTGACCTTAAAAAAGTGTTCCTGACTTCTTTTGATGGCACAGTGACTTTAATTATGTACATTCCTGTAACTGTTATTGCCCAGCTGATTGCCAAAGCTGAAAAACTGCACTTCAAAGCTTTTTTCTAGGGTGCTGCATCACTTTACAGCAGTGTTTCACTTTATGGCACTGTGTAACATTCTAGCAACTGGATATCAACACACTGGCCATTTTGAATGCACACTGATTCATCAAAGAAATGCAAGAGGACATTATCAAAGAAGGAGCTTTCGATAGGGGGTGCCTCACTGAGAAAGTCTGCCACCGTTCAACAGTGTGGCTTTAATGCTCCTGAGACAAGGAATATAAAGTTGCAAAGAAGAGTGAAATGATAATGTGTGTCCAGGCTGTTGTTTTCCAACAAGGAGTTGTCATGTGACAACTATTGCAACTAGTGAATTGTAGAAAGTGTTTGCTGTAACTGTATAGCTCTTATTGTATATTTTGTAATGTTTAAAATTGATAACTTCTTATGGTCACCTGCAGGTGAAGAAATGTAGAGAAACAATTAATTACAAGGTTGATAAAAGTGCAGTAGTTTTCCTAACCTGATTTACATCATCTGGGTGCGTTCAACAAGACACGGGGGCGTTTCCTTTCCTCACGCACTCTATATGAGAGAGGGGAAAAGTAGAGGTGGTTTGTTAGGGAAAAAAAAAAAAGAGACAAAAAAATAAGGGGGGGGGGGGGTGGGGGGGGGGGGGGGGGGGGGGGGGGGAGATGTGATATATGGATTTTTTTTGTTATTTTTTTTTAGTTGTTTTTTACAAAAAAATAAAGAAAGTACAGGCGCAGTCCACTGTCGCTCGCGGCCGCCGTGTTGTTGAATGTAGTTTTTTTGGGTTAATAAATTATTTAATATTTTTATATGTGGGTGGTGTGGGTGTTGTTGTTTGTGTTTGGGTGGGGGTTGCGGTTTTTGGGTTGTGGGTGGAGGGGGAAGGGAGAGTCAGGAAGATGACAGATCAATTATCTAACAAAATCAAGAAAAAAAGAAAAAAAAAAATAAATGAATAATTCCTTAACTCCTTGAAAGAGTGGAAGGGGGGGGTAGTTTTCCTGCAAGTCTCAACAATATCTTTAAGGTTTCAGAAAAGCTCAAAGGCACCACATAATTATTGTTTTTATTAAAGGTAACTAACGCTAGTTTACCCTTCATTTTTGGATGAACATTTAGGAAATTATTCCAAGAGCTCTTTTGTAGCAGTCACAAAGATCTAATGGGCAAAATGTCAATGTCAAATTTATTTATATAACACGCTTATACGGCAAAAGGCTCCAAAATGCTTTTCACACAGAAACAAAATGTAATATCAAATCTGCTGCTATGTATTATGATGCATTTTTTTCACCTTGAATAAAACATTTCCTTGCAATTTGCCATGCTGCAGTAGCCCAGAATGGACAAACCAAACCCTTTCTCTTCTATACTCCATTTCAAAGGCTGCCAATCTGATATATTTTCATGCATATTTTCATGGCGCAGCAGTGGTGTCGCATATGAGGACTCCATTTACCATCGTACGATTGACTTTGAGCAGGTCTACAGCCTGCTTGTCCTGCTTTGATCACCTCCTTTTTAGGTAGATGAGGTGTGCCAGATCCACTGCCACTTGCCAGAGCCTCTCCATATGCTCATATAACTCATTCAACTGAGGTGAACAGGCACAGAGCTGAGTGGGCTAGCCGTCCCATGAACTAACAAGGGCCTTGAAGAGTCCACCCAAGCTTGGTGTGGATGGCAGCTGGACTACAACGTAGGCCAAGTCCGACTGGCTTAATGGGGGTTATCAGGTGGGGATGCTCAGACCTGATGAATAGCTGTGGCTTGGATGGGGATGCCTCACAGGTGCTCGAACTTCCTTTAAAGTTGTTCAACAGGGCAGGTGTGGTGGGCAAGGTTGAGACGGCTCGCTGTGAGGGCTCCATGAATCTGTCTGAGGCTTAGTAACTGAGGAGATGCTGAAAGATACAGTCTGTCAATTTAGTACCTGGATATCTTGACGGACTCTACGAAGTGGCAGGTTTTCAGGAGTGCCTTTCATGCCGAGGGACTTTGCTGCAGCGTGAAGAGCATGGTCTGTTCAGATCCATCATCTAGGACTGAAAAGGTGTTTGTTGTCCAATCCCTATTGTGCATGAGGACCAGAACCACCTTTAACATGACACGGTTCCCAGTTCCAGAGCGATCCAGGTAGAGTGAGTCAAAGGCTGAGCTTGTTAAGCAGTTCTCTTCTTGAGCGCTGTTTCCAGGCCTTGTATTTACTTCATGAAGTGCCCAGAGATGTTTCCCTGACAGAGGTTGCAGGGTTTCTTTAAGGTGCACTGAGCAGCCTGATGAGATCAGGCACAATGCCAGCACCGCTTATTAATTTGCATCCGTTCGTTTAGTTGTTCTTTGGAGAGTTTGGTTACCTCACTGCACTAACTGAAGTGATGCTCAGTGCTCTCACAATAAGCACAGTAAGTTTTGTCTCTGCCTTTCTTCTTAGAAAGACCTCCATTGGACGGTGGAAAGGGGGCTCTGAGGTTTCCTTTGCACTGTGCAGGACAGTCACTGTTGGTTTACCAGGAAGAATTTCAGTCTTTGCATGCTGTCTCTCCTTTCCACCCTACTCAACCTGCTGACTGTGGAAGCCCTGACACCACAACTCATAATGAAGCCAATCAGAGAAATTATTGAACCAGCCTGTTTGAACTTATTGTAGCAAGGTACGCAATGGAGGGCCCGGGCAGGATTTGATCCCACAAACTCCCAGGTGAGAGTCATGCACACTTACCAGTCAGCCAAAGGGATGTCCCTGTGGCCAAGTAGCCAGGGTGCATAATCCCTCGGAGGCATAGTGACAGGACTGTCAACTGCCACATTATCACATCGGAAGTTGGCTCTCTGTTCTGGGGGGGAGCTTGCTCAACAATCGAGCTACATGTGAGCCACAATTCAGTTCTACTTGCCCTTCTGGCCCCAGGGTCTGTGGCAGGTCCACAAGTGACTGTATCTGAAGGGAGAATCTTTGGAATGCTGCTGCAACACCACACTTTATTTTCGGGCCATCTAGGACCCTCGCTATTTTCTGAAGGGCTAGCTGGTGAGGTTGCCCTGACTTGTCATGAAGGGTCATCATAGTGTCAGTGTAAGGGGTTGGTGTGTTCAAGTAGGCATCAGCAATAAGTCTAGTCTCATCCAGTCTCAGGTGATCTACAAGTTTTTTAAATTTGAAGAGTTCAGTTGCAGTAGGTGGGAGTAGGTACTCTAGAGTCTGGCAAACTCAGTGGGATTGGGCTGAATGAACTTGGGAATGATTGGTTGTGGACCCCAAAATACGGGCTCACTGGGAGAAGGGATCTCTGGTTAGTTGGGTGCACACATCTCAGGTGCCCTGCTTGTTGCTGACAGGGAGAGTGGGTTTGCACAGGGTCTGCATAGATGGAGCTGGCATATGGTGGAAGAGGGTGTGAAGGGACCAGGGACTAAGGCCACGTCTTCTCTCTCTCTTGGGGCCATAGTGTATATGAGGTTCATATGGGGCTGTAAACGTGGGTTTGTTGGCTGGATATGCATTCTCAGTACCAGGGTGGTACTGTATTGGTTTCTAGGGAGAAGCTACTGTCCATCCACTTCAAGGTTGTTCAGGCCTTCGTGCAGACCCTCATCTGGTTCAGGCCATGGTGGGGGGTCTGGCCACTTCTCATCATCACTTGCACCTGGTGTTATGGCAGCAGCGCCTTCACTCACTCTCACCTTGTTGACTGATGGAGAGTGGTGAGTGTGGTGTTGGGAGGTAGCCAACTGGCTCATATCTGTTCTCAGGGATTGGTCCTCCTCCATCAGAGCTTTGATTTCATTCCGTGCCCTGTTAAAAGATAACTTTCTTTTTTCCAACCTGGACCTTATTTCTGGGAGTATTTGCTCACCGGTAAAATTTCTGTATCACTGACTCCTTCGGAAGATATTACGTTGAGTCGTCCTGGCAACCGCTCTATAAGGCATTGTCTGCTGCAAAACTCCTTCATTTCATCAATGCTTTAAGTAGAATGAACAAACGAACGAGTACTATTGTCCTGTGAGTCCAGAATGAAGTCTCTGTTAGTCATTGGGAGGTTTTCTCCACACTCTACAGGCCATGTGCGCCCCGACCGGCACGTGCCACAGTACAGCTGAGAGCAACTTGCAACCCAGACACCAACAAACTGAAAACTTTGAACCTCTGAACTCACGGGACAATAGTACTCATTGTCCCGTTCATTCTACTTAAAGTATTGGTGAAATTAATGAGTTTTGCTGCACAATCTTAAGGAGTCCCCCAGGTAACATGGCGTTTTTGTTTTCTTTTGCGTGCCCTCGCAATAAGTTTTGCGTTCTCGCAATATTGTCATTCAGCCCACTAGCTTTGCAGATGTCACAGCTGCTGTCAGGACAGCTGCTACTGCTTTGAGAATGATTAATAACTATTCTATTGCTGCATTTTATTTTTGCTTGGTTTTTCCATTTCATTCCTTCTAAAAAAAAAAAAAATTAAAGAATAATTCTTTTTTTTATTACGCAGTATTACGCAGCCTCAAAGAGCAGCGGTCAGTTGATTTCTGGGAAATGAATGAAATAACTTGAAACAGCTCAGCTCTGCCTACAAGAAAATATACTGCTAAAAAAAAAGAAACACTTGGAGTTAAATTGTGTTGTTAGCAGGTTATTTAATTTTTTGAGCAGTATTTTGTCACTACAGTCTTTTCCATAAACCAGTGGTGAACCATGAGATATTTCAGAAACTCCTCAAAGACAGTAGTGTTTGCTTCTTATTTATTTATTTTATTCATTGTGAAGTGCAGGCATTTAGAGAAGGTCTTGCATCACTTTTTACATTAAAACTCTGTGATCCTGCGGAAGGAGCCTACACCAGGCGAGGTTGCCCCCCAGTCGTTGTGCTGCCGATATTCGCCTCGCTCCAGCAGGTACTGGTGCCCCCTGTAGTTCGGGAGGTCGTAGAACACCCAGGCGCCATCTGTCACCACACAGGAGTAGGCCTCACGCATCTTGTAGGTGTCAAAGACTGAGGGACAGTCGTCAGAGCACTCCACCATCTGCCCTCCAAAGTCCGGTCTCTCATACAGTCTCAACTTCCAAGCATTGCCATAAACCTGAAAAAAAGGACAAAAAAAAAATTACTAATCCCTTTAACCCAAAACTCTTGGTTTGAATTTAATAAGTGTGTTTATTATGCATCACTAATTTAAAAAAACTAACATTTTAACTGATGCATCTGTTTGCTTTTATCTTAGGTCGGTTCTTAGAACTTACAAAGAACTAACCAAGAGTATAGCAAAACATCTTTTCTGAGAAATTTTTCATCATGTTCCTGGTCACTTCTTAGAAAACAAAACAAGAAGCTGGAAGATGCTAAATTCCTCTGCCTGACTGGGAAGTATCAGCTTCTGTGCAACCATTTGACTGACTTTTTCCTGCATGATTTCATGCTCTGCTGACTTTTTCTTTACAAAAAAACTGCAACTTTCTGCCAAATGTGCATCTCGTCTGCCTGTTCAGCATTCTGACTTAACAGTTTGCACACAGCTTGAATCAGCGCCCTTTTACATAGACATATCCAGCGAAGAGTTTTTTACTTTATGACTGCACCACCGAGACTCTTACGTTCTTTACAGCGCGACAGGATTTGACACTGTCGCTGAAGGCCATCCATTGCTGGTTGTCGGTGTACTCCCCAGGGCTGAGAACATACTGGAAACCCTTGTAGTTAGGCCTCTCATAGATCACCCACACGCCACTCTCCACTCTGATGGAGTTGCAGCGGGTAAAATATGTGTGCAGGTCGGCACAGTCGCTGCTGCAGTTGTAGCAGCGGCCCTGGAATTTCTTCTCCTCAAAAAAAGTGATCTGTAAAAAAAAATACTTTTGGTCAATGCATAAAGCTCAGAGGCTTAAAAGTTCTTTAAAACTCATGTTAAAGGTTTTATCTTACCTTCCCCATTTGGATGCACTGTAGACCTCATATTTTGCTGCAGCCCCATCAAAGTATTTATCGATAAACAAAATGTGCAGAGTGTGGCAAGTCTTTGATACCCAAATGAGGTAGATTTACATATCAGCAAAATGGCTTGGTGCCGTTTGATTTGCCTTTGTTCCGGCCTGATGATGACTCTGTATCAAACACATGCTGGAACAGTGAAGGCAGAGGTTCGGTGTCAGCTCCAGTGACCTGAATGATCATTTCACTGAATAACAT
This sequence comes from Atherinomorus stipes, assembly GCA_023101725.1. Classification (NCBI taxonomy): domain Eukaryota; kingdom Metazoa; phylum Chordata; class Actinopteri; order Atheriniformes; family Atherinidae; genus Atherinomorus; species Atherinomorus stipes. The sequence goes on from JALJCO010008402.1 coordinate 256,465, forward strand.
TTAAGTATTTGATTGTTTAAGCTTCAATTGTGTCAAATCTGCTTAAAACTCTGCATCTGTGTTTCTGGTTTGGACGAATTAAAAGTCAGATACAAAGTGACTGTGCTTAAATGATGCAAGCAGAAATAAATTCACCAGTTACCTTCACTTTAAATGACTTTTAAATTGGTTAAAATGTGAATTTTCTCCCAAATCAGTTGTGTCATTGATAACAGCTTTAATTTCTCAAATAAAATAAGATGATTATTATCGTTTATCAGTTAGTTCTGGGGTCTATTTAAGAAGTAGGGGGTCATGACTGTAACTGATCGGTTGATAAATTAAAACATGAGGAGAGAGTAGAAAAGTTGTGCAGGTAAAAATATTATTTGTCCCTCAAGGTGCAAATTATGCAACAGTGTCACCATCCAGGCTCATATATTAAAGAGAAAAAGCAGCTTGTCTCACTTCTTGGCTTCTATTCTTTGTCATAAAATGACTTTGCTCTTTCAAACACATTCATTCATCATGTAGTTTGTGGTTCAGATCTTTTTTCAAAGAGGGGTGTAAAGTACTTTTAAATCCTCTGCTCCACCTCAGAGGTGAGTCACACTAAACCTGATCATTTTAGGACCCTACTTGTTGCTTTTCTTTAGTTTCCAGCTCATCAACTTGCAAGATTTCCATGTTTTCTGCCATGCACAGTTGGGATTTTCTGCATGCCAGGTCACTAAAAGCCCAGATCTTAATGTTTTAGCTCAGCTTCACTGAGCTCACTGAGAAAAGCCATTAATTTGCCATCAGTTACTGTTCCACATGTATCCAGATGCTTGTGTTCAACTCATTTTTGTGCAAAATATATGCAACGTAACAATGTTTAATGAAAAATATGACCTTTTGTTTCTTCTAAATACTTGGCATCAGATCTTCTGTGAATGCTTCAGCAAGGATAAGACTTTACAAAAGCAGGTATGACAATCATTGGTTGAATTTCACTTTGCTTTATTTTGAAACCAGGTACATTCAGATTTCCAGTTAACAGGTGTCCATAATGCGCCTGATAGAGCTGAACCTCATTATGTTGCCCATCCCCATCTCCCTAAGGTTCCTGTATTCTCCAGGCCTCAGGTAGAGCATCCTGCCTCTGTAGTTGGGCTGCTCGAACATCAGCCAGTAGCCTTCCATCACGTTGCAGGACTGGCAGTCAGACATGCGAAAGCGGTCCATCATGTTGTCGCAGTCTTCCATCAGCTCGTGCATCTGCCCTCCGAAGTTCTCCCTCTCATAGAGCCTCAGTCGGAAAGGTCCGCGGTGCTGTGGAAGGAGAAATGTTGGACTCATGAACTGCAAATAAATATTTAACATGAATATATACTTCAGGTGCATGGAAGGTGAGTGGCATGCATTGTGCAATAACAGCTTCTTACTGTAGAGTATTGTTAAAGACTGTTAAAACGAGGTAATATTTCCATTTATTTGATGAATTTCCATGCATTTATTGCAGCATCAGTGCATCTTTGACTTGTGGAGATTTGGGTGCAAATTTTGGGAAACTTGTGCATCTTCTCATTTGGAAAGTTTTTGGATGTGTTTAAGGTTCAAATTTACTACCTAAAAGGGTGTTTTAAGTTCCTCCACCTACCATGGGGATCATGCGACATGATCTGATGCAGTCGCTCGTGCTCATCCCCATCAGACGCTGGTTGTCAGGATACTCGCCCCTTCTCACCAGCATCTGGTGGCCCATGAAGTTGGGCTTCTCGAAGACCACGAAGAGGCCGCTCTCCACCCTGCAGGAGTTGCACCTGCTCAGGTATGAGGTAAGCTCTGGGCAGTCGCTGCTGGTCTCATAGGACCGACCCTGGAAATTCCTTTCCTCATAGAATATAATCTGCAAAGACACAAATAATAATAATTAAAAAAAAAACACAAGAAAAATTGCACCTCAAATATTCCATATATTTTTATGTTTGCTATATTAAACCTTTACAATATTACCATTTCTCAAGTGTTTTGATAAATTTCACTTACCCTTCCCATGGTCATGATATTTGTGAGCTAATCTCAGATGTACAGCATCAACATCGACCCTTTTCCCTTTTTATACATTGCACAGCCGTAGTATTTCCACATGGCTTGTGCTGAAACCTTTGAGTCATCACTCTATATTGTAGCACAGAGCAGCACTATAGGATAGCAGACTTTACTGTACGTCAGAATCTGCAATACAGTTGCTACTATGAATTGAATATTGGGTTTTATTCTCGCATCCAGCAACGTCAACTATTTAATTCATGTCTCTCTGCACAAATTTAGGGAGGACATTGGATGTAGAGAAGAGAGTGAACATGAAGAACATTCAGCAAACTGGAAGAAACTCTTTGATTTGCACAGAGCAACAAAGCTTCGGCCTTAAGTTATTTGAAAAAGAAATTCTAATAAAAGTCATTAGAGCATTTTGCTTCAGTTATGACCTGGTGTGACCTCACTGAACTACATTCAACATACAATAATAACTATTCAGGTGTACTGTAAAAAAAAAAAAAAATCGGTGCAGACACGTGAACCTCTTGATGAGTCATGATGTTTCAAACAAAGGTGTGTAAGGTGGTCTGCGACTGATGCTCTATATAAAAGTGGCATTGGTTGGCATCATTTGGAAAAACTAAAACCGTCACCATGGGCAGGGTATTTTTCATTACATCTATGTATATATTTGTGTATTTGTTAAGATTTCTGCTACATTATATATAGAAAATCCTCTTGTGTCTAAGTAGCAGGACCTGACTACTTTCTCTTGTTTTCGTGCTGCAGATCATTTTCTTCGAGGAAAGGAACTTCCAGGGTCGTTCCTATGAGTGCAGCAGCGACTGCTCCGACATCCACATGCACCTGAACCGCTGCAACTCCTGCAGGGTTGACAATGGGTGCTTTGTGGTGTATGACCGCCCCAACTTCATGGGGAACCAGGTCTTCTTGAGGAGAGGGGAGTACTCGGATTTTCAGCGCATGGGAAGCGCGATGGGCATGATGGGCATGGCGATGATGGATACCATCCGGTCCTGTCGCATGATCCCCATGGTGAGGAGTTTTGTTGGTTTTCTTTTGTCTTTTCAAACCATCTTGCATGTTCAGCTGAAATCTTTAAATTACCTGTGTATTTTCTTCTTCCAACAGCACAGGGGACAGTTCAGGATGAGGATCTATGAAAGGGAGAACTTTGGAGGTCAGATGCATGAGCTGATGGACGACTGTGAGTCTCTCCAGGATCGGTTTTACATGTCCGACTGCCAGTCCTGCAACGTGATGGATGGTCACTGGCTGATGTTTGAGCAGACCAGCTACAGAGGACGCATGATTTACTTGAGGCCTGGAGAGCATAGGAACCTCCGAGAGATGGGAATGAGCAACATGATGAGAATAAGCTCCATCAGACGTATCATGGATGTGTGCTGACTGCTATTCCTTTCATAAAAAAAACCTTTTAGAACAATAAAAAACATATTTTGAAGTATCTCTTGTGCTTTCTTTATGTAGTTGAGGTAGAACTGACCATCAGTAATACTATGTTTCAACAATAGCACCTTGAGTATGCATGCAGGTGTAAAATAACTCTCAGCTGGGAGACTGGATTTGCAGGAAAATTATTGTTCATTGTCAGTTTGATGCAACAAATTGAATGTGCAGAATCTAGATTCTATAAACTGATCATACTGCAGTGGATTTTGTTTGCATGCTTACAAACAAGCATGCATGGAGAAAAATATGCGTAACACTTACCTGAATTTAAATAATTAGCATGTGCAGCAGAAAACTTTGGTCCAGTCCAGAATCTTGTCTGTGTTTGGCTTGGAAAATGATATTTTGATGAGAAAATTCATTAGGCTGTCTGTCTTAATGCAAGCCAAAATAAATTTTAAAAAAAATCCTCAACTAGCTCATTTCTTTTCTTAAAATACCAAACTTTATCCAAGTAGCTTTGTAACCTGTTAAAAAAAAGGAAAGGTGCATAGTGGCATTTTCCAACCCCTCCAACTTCCAATGTAGATTTTTTTCCTATTGAACGTTATGCAACAGTATACATGAGCATTTAGTCAAATGATGCAACAATTTTGCTATAAGGATATTTTATGTAGTATTTAGAAAAAAAAATCAAACAGTAGATTGAGTCAACACAGTTATTTCGCTGTCATGTTCATGTTTTGGATATTTTGACATTGAGAAGCCAAATCATAAGATCTTACACCTTTTTGCTAAAATCTTAGAGATAAACTCTGTGCTTTAAAAAACAATGCTAAGGAATCTAAACTGATATTATATAGGAATGAGAACGAATGTTTTTTCATTTAATAATGGTAGAATTTAACATTTTACCATGTTACATATCACATAGTCTGCTTCATATATTTACCACTCACCTGATTTGATACTAAATTACACTTTGGTTAGCAACTATACCAACATAACAATGAAAATCTTACTATAAAATCTTTTAAATTTCAGCTCCAGATGATTTGAAAATATTAAGAATGGAAAGGCTTTGTCTTTCTTTCACTTGTAGCCTTGCAGTGTGTCTCTAGTTTATCTTCTGATGAACAAACAAAACACCATAGAAGACCTTTGAGACACCTATAAGATTATTCTACTAATAATTTCAGCAGGGTTCTGTGTCATTTCTATTTTTTAAAAGTCACATATATTACCAAATGCAAGTATCTTATCTGAAACCTTAAACTGGCCCTGCTGTGCTAAAATTAAAATTATAAGTGCTAGACTGTAAATCCTCTTTGCTTTGTCATGAAATACGCCCCTCTACAGTTTAATCTGAGTGCCTGCAGTGTTGACGGCTTTGATGTACAGTATGGGATAGTAGGGACTTCCATGATGCGCTGACTCGGGTATTTTATACAATTGAGAGGCAGATTCTTTAGATGTCACATGATGCATAAAAGGCAGCGCGCCAGTGAGAAGAACAACAGAAATCATGAGTGGAAAGGTAATGTAGCTGCAGCCAATGCAGGACACACTGATTCACACAGTACATCAGGATCAGTTCTGATTTTACACTAAATGTTGCAGCACGCCATGTCCATGCAACACAGTGAGATTTGTGACTCTTCTGATAACAGATCTTTTTAGTTTATCGTTTAGCTCTTAAAATGCTCTCCTGTTGGACCCGCACCCAACCTCTCTTTCTCTTCAGATCACCTTCTTCGAGGAGAGAAACTTCCAGGGCCGCTCGTACGAGTGCATCAGTGACTGCTCAGAGATTGCCTCTCACCTGAGCCGATGCAGCTCCTGCAGGGTGGAAAGCGGATCCTTCATGGTTTATGACCAGCCCAACTTCATGGGCCAGCAGTACCTCCTGACCAGGGGAGATTACCCAGAGTATCAGCACACCATCGGCTTCAGTGACTGCATTCAGTCCTGCCGTCTTGTCCCTGTGGTAAATATGTCATAATAACATACGGTAAAGTGAAAGTCTTATGAATTGGATCCAAAGTTGAAGGCGTTACAATACTTGGATCAAACACAGATTCTATGATTTCATGTTTCACTTTAACAGCACAAGGGACCCTTTAAGATGAGGATCTACGAGAGAACCAACTTCGACGGCCAGATGCATGAACTGACCAGCGACTGCGTCTCCATCCAGGAAAGCTATCACATGTCTGACATACAGTCATGCAATGTGATGGACGGCTACTGGCTGATGTTTGAGCAGGCAAACTACGAAGGCAGGATGTTTTATCTGCGGCCTGGAGAATACAGAAGCCTCAGAGAAGTCCGCAGAGAAACCATGAAAGTTAACTCCATCAGGCGCATCACAGAGTCTTAACCATTTCATGACTTTTTCTTTAGCAATAAGTTCTGCAGATGCTTTGTTTTGTTTATATTAACAAATTGTCCAAGCAGAAGGCAAAAAGGAAAAGCCTTTTTATCCTGAAACTGTGATGTGTGGATTTGTTTTGCATGTAGTTCCAGTCGTGATGTACAATTCAATGTGAATTTACCTCTTATATTGCGATGCGCACAATAAAATTGACTGGCTGCAAATGGGTGTTTATTATTTTTTAACCAAATTTTGATAAATAAGAGTCAGAGGCACAAAGAGAACAACACAACCTGATTTAAATGTCTGAATCTATAAATCAGAAGTGACGAGATTGAACAGAAAATTCACATCCAGGTGATAATCAAACATAAATGGTTGACAGTCTGATAATAGATACAGCCCAGGATGAATAGATAAAAAATAAATCGCCCCAAGTCTATGTGGCGTTGATAGTCCTGTCACTATGCCTCCGAGTGATCATGCACCTTGGCTACCTGGCCAAAGAAATGTCCCTTTGGCTGAACAGTCAGTGTGCATGACTCTCACCTGGGAGTCAGAGGATCGAATCCTGCAGGGGCCCTCCTTTGTCCTGCCACATCTATATGAAGACAGTAAATGCCACTGTAACTCTGAAGTGTTGCTCGCTTTACCACAGTAACTAAATCTAATCAAATTAAACAGTTTTCGAACATTCTGCCCAATCAAAATCTTGCATCCACTTTCACAAAAGAACTCTGGGATTAAAAAAGTCAAAATGACTTTTCTTTTTTCTGATAAATTCGAAATACTGATTTAAAGACTATTTACAGAAGAATGAACACATTAAAAACCAGGTGATGACCCCTTTAAACAATTAATTTACTTGACATCCACTTTACAATTCTGCCATCATAGACATATTAAACCTATTTATTTTAATCTTTCTTTTTGTCTTTCAAAAATACAAAAAAGTCCTAGAAATCCTGGAAGACCAGTTCAGTCACCAGTGCACTATATTCGCACTATATGTCAGATGCATGGGTCTGTGCATGCATGAAAATGAAGCCAAACATTATTCGTGTTTGCACAAGCTGCAAAACAAACACAATGTTTAATAGTTTTGATTTCAATCCACACTGTCATATTAAAACATGACACATTTAAACTAAAATGCACAGATATGCAGTTCATACCTGATGATGCCACTCCTTTGTTCTGCTGCAATAAATCTGTCACATGCAGGCTGTATTGAAATAACACTCTGGAGCTTAGACCACAGAGAATATCACAAAGTGGGGGATTGCAAAGGAACAAACTGGAGGTTAACTGAAACAAGTTGTTGACACGCTGACATGATGAGAAAAACATGCGGTGAATTGTTAGTTATAAAGGCAGCTACTGCTGTGCGCACAGGCAGTCGCTCCATGTAGTGTTCACAGGATTTCACACTGTAACATTGGGTTAAGAGTCATTGCAGTGTTCAACAGCTTTTAACTCCAAAATGTACTGCAGTGGTGTTAAATGTTGCATTTTAAAATGTAGTAAAGGTAGAATGAGCACATTTTTAACCATACATAACCAATTATCTGCTTTAACTTGCATGTGTAAAAATGTGTTGTATGTAAACTGGTGTTGGGAAAATAAACTAGCTTTTGCAGTTGAGTTTTTTTTTTTTCATCATTCCACCAGTAAAGCTTTACATTTGGAGAGTTTTTCATTCTTTATTTATATTTCTTAGCTCACTGTAGATTTTATGTGGCACCATCAAACAAATACAACTGAGCTGCAGCTCAAAGGAAATAGCTGATATGCATTGTACAACACACAAAACAAAACAAAAAAAAGTTTTCTATGAGAAAAAGCTGACCAGACCAGTCATTGTTCTGTCTCACAATGACATAGGTCATTGGTGGGTTATAAAGGCAGCCCGGCTACAGTCTGACAAAAGTTAGCCGGCACAATGGGGAAGGTAAGGCTGCTTGTTTTTGCAGGGTCTCATTTGGGCTTCTGCAAATCTGCTTGGATTATTAATACGGAATCGATGGAATTGAGGCGTTTCTTCATGTGGTAAAGTATGCACATCTCTAAATGGGTGCTTTAAAACCCTTCCCTGATGTTCCTGCAGATCATTTTCTATGAGGACAGGAACTTCCAGGGTCGCTCCTATGAGTGCAGCAGCGAATGCTCCGATCTGCACTCCCACTTCAGCCGCTGCAACTCGATCCGAGTGGACAGTGGTGACTGGATGGTCTACGAGAGACCCAACTACATGGGCTACCAGTATTTCTTAAGGAAGGGCGACTACCCAGATTACCAGCGTTGGATGGGGTTCAATGACTGTGTGCGATCCTGCCGTATGATCCCCATGGTAACCCCTCAGCTAAACCAAACAGAAACTTTGTTTTATATGTTGACTTTTCAAGAGGACTAATCAATAATTCCACTTCTCTGCAGCACCAAGGTTCTCACAAGATGATGATCTACGAGCGTCCAGAGTTCGGGGGTCAGATGATGGAGCTGACCGATGACTGCCCTTCCCTGTATGAACGCTTCCATTACAATGATATCCACTCCTGCAACGTGATGGACGGCTACTGGATCTTTTATGAGCACCCCAATTACAGAGGGCGCCAATATCTGATGCGCCCTGGTGAATACAGGAGGTTCCATGAGTGGGGAAGCATGAGTGCCAGGGTGGGATCCATCAAACGGATCACTTTGTGAGAAAGCTGATGTCTGCGTGCAACTGTATCTATGTGAAGTACTATAAATAAAGTTGACAAATTTATCTGAACACGTGTACTGTCAGCTGTTTTCTTTGCTCAAATTCTCATAGGTGTTTAAAACATTTACTTAAAAAACTTGGGTGCAAGGGATCAGATTAAAGACTTGTCTTTGGAAACAGGAAAGAGACAATTCAAGTTAAATACATAATGAAAGAACAATTGGACACAAACACTCATACAAACTCATTTTAAGTCCAGCATGTTTATTGAGAACAGACAAGGAGAACAAGGTTCAGAAAATTAGTTAAAGTCGGTGATTCGCCTGAGCGAGCCGATCCTTGGACTGGCGCCTCCCCAGTCGCTGTATCTGCGGTACTCGCCGGGTCTCAGGTAGTAGGTCCTCCCCCTGTAGTTGGGCTGGTCGTACAGCAGCCAGTGGCCGTCGACCACGTTGCACGAGTTTATGTCAGACATACGGAGGCGATCCTGGACGTTGGGGCAGTCGTCGCTGACTTCCTGCATTTGGCCGCCCATGTCTGGACGCTCATACAGCCTGATTTTGTATGAACCACGATGCTGCGGAGAGAATATTGGAGTCAGTTTTTGGTTTTGTGTCAATTTTAAGCTCAATGAAGTTGTTTTTCTGACTGTAAGCAAACAAACCAGTGAACTATATTTTTAGGGTAAAGCTTCCTTTATACAAAGATCAACATACAGGTGTTTAGATCCTAAGCTAGTTTATCTTCTAGAAGTCTTTAAGACCATGAAACAAAGTTCTTTTTACTTGTTGGTACCATCATTTTGATGTAGAGTAAGCTTATTTAGTATAGGGGGACTAGGTTCTTATTACAGACCCGAAGGGTGAAATCTTTGGACTTTTAAAGAAACCCCCTTTTTCCTAGGCTTCATTTTTCTTTCTTCTTTTTAATGTTACCTCATTTGCTTCCTAAAATGAGTTTGAAACATGTTTTGTAGCTTTTGTGCGCAAAACAACCCATCAAAGGTGAATATTTTAATAATTCCATACTCAAAAAAAACTTCCTTTCTGATATAATCTGCGGCTTACCATGGGAATCATGCGGCAGGAACGAATGCAGTCATTGATGCCAATCATGCGCTGGTTGTCTGAATACTCCCCCCTGCGCAGGAAGTACTGGTGGCCCAGGTAGTGAGGTCTTTCATACACCATGAAACATCCGCTCTCCACCCGGATGGAGTTGCAGCGGTTGAAGTAGGGGTGCAGGTCGGCACAGTCGCTCATGCACTCATGGTGCCGACCCTGGAAATTTCTGTCCTCGTAGAATATGATCTGCAAAAAGGTTGTCACAATCATTCCCTACCTGCATGTTGAAACATAAATTGTTTTTAATCCATAATAAAAAACTTACCTTTCCCATTGTGATATTTGTGGGGGCCAGACTGACACTCAACAGACGCTCTGCACCGCTGTCCTTTTATATAAAGTAGCTGTGTGATGGCACAGCATAAAGCTTTGTCATCCAAATAGGTTTTATAACACAAATCTGGTTATGTATAGCGACGCACCGCAGGGTGATGATGACTTTTTGTTGTCCAGTTTTCACATGTTCATCACTATTGATTAAAACACAACAGTGGCGCTGGTGGCCCGGAGGTCACCGTTCACAATATCAGCAAAACAAAACAACAGCAGTTATTTGCGTTCTTGATACATTTTTGATTGTAAATCCACTTTATTTACACCCCAGGCCAACTGAGAAATGGGTTGTATTCTTGGTTTCTTGCTGGCCATGATGATGCAATTGACCACTGTGATCCAGGCTGACCCTATTTATCAAACTGATTCATTCAAATGTGAATCACTGAATGTAACAGTGCAAGAAGGAAGCAGATGAATAAGCTCAACTACGAAGTTATACTTGCTCGACACTGTCTGCACTGGTATTTCTTCAGCATGTTCGCACTGCAGCAGGTATGACATGGACTCTACAAGTATGACTCACAAAAACAGGCTGAATAAACTCTAAATGCACAGTAATTTGTACTAAAGTATGTTTTTATGTTAGCATTGATAAAACAAGCATTGCCTTGCATCACTTCATCTAGACGCCCATGCATCTATCAATGCACATCTGCATACATCTGGGCACTGCTTAGGTCAAACCCTGCACTGCATTCATAACAAGAATCATTAGCTCTTCAATTTTTTGCTATCGGTTTCACAATTTTACTCAACAGTTACCTTCTTTTAAACCACTTTACGACTGTAAACCTGTTGTTTATAAGTAAATATCAACCTGAAAATTCCTGCAACTATAATGCATCATTTTGCACATTCTGTACATTTATGCCAATATTCTCCTCATTCACAACTGATCCTTAGACAATAAAACAGTGCTTTCAGCTTGAAAAGGGGGCACTGAATATGAAATCATTGGCTTGTCTGTCAGCCCTAAACTTGATTTTTTTTGTAATAAACATTTCCAGCTTGACCACAAAACAATGATTGGTGAAAGTTGATGATATATTGCACGTTGTAAAGTATTTATATAGAAATCCTTTGTTTTTCTTGTTTTTAAGAACAGATTTATTATGTAATGTGGTGCTTCACAGTCTAAATCTGAATATTTGCAGTGTTTTTGAACTTGGGTGCATTACAGTAAATTGTGCAACTCAAGCATCCATTAAAGTCTTATAATGTCTATAAACAGTACAAAGCTCTTTAAGCATAGACAGCTGGCAGAGACACACAGTTGCTTTATAAACCTCAATCTAAGGTCACGAGACTCAGTCTTTTGTTATTCTAATAAGCTGGCAGTTGGTGCTTTTGCCACCGTGCCAAGTTCTTTATCCCCTTCACACAGATAAAAGCCCTGATTCATCAGTGCCAGTGGCCTAACTGGCACATCACTGATCCCACCGCTATATCATAGCATCCCCACAGACTTCTTTTAATTTTGTTTTTGAGGGTTTCTTTGGTGCATTTGATTCCTCAAAATTTGGGCAGATGCTGTAAAAAGGTCCAAAGGAATTTTATCAGAAATGCATAAGACAAAAGATTTAAGATAATTAAACATGTTGTTTTTGTTTATTAACATAAAACAAGAGCCACTCAGTTGAGGTGGCTGCACTATAATGAAAATCTCAGAGCTGAAGGAATCCCTCAAAAATACAGTACAAGTCTTGAATGAAATATAAACAATAAACAATCACTAAACTATTTTGGATGGTTACTTCTGGGGTTTACAATTTGCCTTGTGCTAAAATGGCAGGTAAAAACTCTTTTTATAACCCCAAAGAAATGCAAAACAATTGTAAAACAAACAATCAAACAATGACATGAAAGAACATTGAGAATTTAAAGTACAAATTAATTTCACTGTTACAAGTAATGTAGTCAAACATTTTATGACAAAATAGATATTTAAAACTGATAAAATCTATATCTAATGTCAGGGTGGTGTTATTTAGAAAAAAGTTTTTACTCTAAAATATAAAAATCCTGAACATGAACACAACACACGAACTAATTTAATGAAACATTGCGCATAAAGGGATTATTTGTACATTTATGTTGTATCATAAAATTGCAACAAAGAAAGGAATCAAACTTTAATTAACTTCTCTAATACCCTGACTCACTCATCTGCTCAAAAATCTGTCCTGAGAGATTTCCTCCATCTGACGGTGTTTTATCAGGATGACAGTTCGCTTCCAGGTCAAAAATGCGACTGGCTTCGCTGCTGTCACTCATCACTACTTTGCCTCATGCATGCTCAAATAAAACATGTTTTCAGACAAAATCGTGATCTAAAACTTTCCAAAGAAATCAGTTCACTCACAAAACACGAAATGATTATGTTGCTGTGGCGTCTGTAATGTCTCAGCAACAGTTTTACACTTTTTGTTCTGAATGTTTACTATAAAAATGCACAAATAGCAAAGAAGACAAGTTCCTTGACATTTTCATCTTGAAAAATGGTAGAAAACACAATGAAGCCCTACTTTAAAAGTAGCTGGACGATAAAGCTGGTCACGTAAGTGAAGACAAGCTGCAGCTGTTCATGAAACTGTGAGCTTAAAACACAGCAACTGTACCGCGGTGTATGACCTCAGATCCTTCTCTGGAAATTAAATCCATGGTTCTGTATGAACAGCAAAAAGAGCCGGCATGGTAGCATGGACTCAGTAGCTGTGTGACTGGCTGAGAGATTTCTGCTACTCCAAAATTACAATTACTACCCCCCCAAAAAAGCAAAAAAATTACGAAATGGTGTTTTGAGGTTTCAACTAAGTTTTATCAAAAGCAAATTTGGTGGTGCGTTAGGTTAAAATTCAGCTTTTACCGTGAGATTTTAAGATTTCAGAGGAAAGGAAACATGATGTGACGCTGCTGTGGCATAAAAAAAACGGTAAATGTGTATTTTGTAGGGGATTAAAACTATGCTTTGCAGTTTATAAAGTTATCAGATCAATATTGGATTTAATAGAAGGCTCATTGAGGATTTCTGCTTTTTTTTTTAGGTGTAACTGTGGAACAAAACGAAAGTAGAGCAACCACAGTAACTGTAAGGCACGCTACAGACATTAGCTGCGTCACACGTCTGACAGTGGGGTCTTCAGTGTGAGTGTGTATTACGCTGTAAGGCGGGAGGTTACCAGATGATAAGGTTTTCCGATTCACATTCATGTTTCGCTTGAGAAACTGTCAGCTTAGCCTATGTGGGACGGTGGGATGGTGTGAAACACGGAGCTGTTTGGTGACCCTCTGGATTCTGGCAGACAGTGGTGGTTCTTCCTGGACATGTAGCGGCGGTACCTCGGCTTCACATAGACTTGCGGAGGCGGAAACATCAGGTTCTGCTGAGAACAAGAGAAAACATAAGTCAGTAAAGAAGAATCCAGTCAACATAATGGATTTGGTTTAGAGATGCATGGTAACTTTTTTGTTTTAAACCAATACCCAGAACTGATAAATTTCAGCTCCTAAAGACCGATACCGATAACCGATAACACACATACAGTCATCCTCAAAATTATTCATACCCATCCCATTAAAGAAAGAAAAAAAATTAGCTGTCAGTGAATGACAAAAAGTAATAATTAGGGCTGTCAGTTTTATGCATTAATTAGATTAATAAATTACACTGCAAATTAATGCATTAATAAAAATAATTGCGATTAATTCAGAGTGCCAATTCAATGCATGAGCATTTTAAATTTGGCCCACTGAATGAACTGGGCAGTGGGTGGCGGGAATCCACCTAAAAGTGTTTGCCAACCACCAACAAACACAAGAAGAAGAAGAAGAAGAAGAAGGAGGAGGAGGATGAGGCAGAGGAGGAGAAGGAGGAGGAGGAAGAGAAGAAGAAGAAGGAGAAGAAGAAAAGTCAGTGACTTCATAGGCTGTGTTAGAGCAGGGTTGGATGGAAAACTTAAAGACTGCGGCCCTAGAGGACCACTGTTCCCCACGACTGATTTAGCAGATAACAGATTAAAATGCGATTAATTAGATTAATTCATTACAAATCATGCAATTAATTAGATTTTTTTCAAATCACCTGATAGCCCTAGTAATAATAAATAAAAATTCTATGAAAATCATAAAATTTATTTTGAATTGTGGTTTAAAAGAAATAGTAAAAACAAACACACACAAAAATAAAACAAGTAAACAAGCATGACAGGGCTCCGAAGCTAAAATTTTATTGAGCAGCACTTTGACACAATCACTGCAATCATGTTTTCTCTATTTTTTTCATAATTATTATTGTCAACCACAATTTAAAAGCAATATCTTAATTCACTAAATTAAAATTTTTGTAAATTTGTATTTATTATTAGTTTCTTGTTATTTGAGTTACTATTGTGAATTTAGCCTTTTCTTTAGTTGGAGGGTTTGAATAATTTTGAGGATGACGGTATCTAATCGTGACATCAAAACTATTAACAAAAACAAGAAGACACTTTTCAAGCTCAAAACTGGGATTTTCAACTTCTGCATATCCCACCATAAAATCTCTAACTGTAGGGGGTCGTTAGTGTCTCAAATAAGAAGGGAAAGTGGTTTGGAAGCAGCAGCTTTCTTTCCCCAATCTCATTATCTCTATAACAATATGTTATTGCAACAAGTTGTCTTATCGAACTTATCAGAATGATGTAATAATTTCCTGTTATCGCCCTGATAATTATCGGCTCAATAATTATGGTGCACCCCTAATCTAGTTATTACAATGTTTCCTTTTCGTGCAGCTTGGCTCTATAGAAGTGCTAGTTTACCTTTGCAGGGTCATGTTGAAGCATGATGGGCGCCATTCCCGGGTAAACGTGAGCCACCGTCGGGTCTACAAACTGTAGAAGAATGAGTGAGTGCTAATTGAAAACATGCCTGCTAAAATCTTAGAAACACAGCAGAATCATCTAGAAACGCGAAAGCAAATGTTACACTAAGATTTGAGACACCAAATCCAGCAAAAATAGGAATATCTTCCTCACAAAATCAGCTTAACTCTACCTCTAATGCAGGGTCCTCTATTATGGGCACAGGAGGCTGGAAAGTGCCTCCATCAGCAGCTTGATACAGATACTCTGACTGATGAGAGTATATGACACTGGAAGGCATCGGCGCCTAGACAGCAAACACAAAAAAAGTGTGTTAAAGGGGACATATTAGGACCAAATGTCCTGCCTAATGTCTCAGATCAAACTTCCAGCTCAGAGTAAAAATCTCCAGCCTCCTCATCTTCATTTCTACCCACCTTCAACTGTAAATGATGCTGCATTTGGTGCATATTTGATTTTGAGAAGATGAAACTCTTTTGCTCCTGTTTCATGCTTTCCTAATAACACCTAATAGGGGATTATCACATTTCCGCGTCCGGTTTCCGGAAGTTGAAACATTTGGCACTTCCTCTTCCGGGCCATGTTAACATCAGCCGTTCCTGCTCTGTTATACTGTTTAAATCGGATAAACTCCAAACATATATAAGTTTTCATTCTAGACTGAAGTGATACTGGATCGTAAGCTGGATCAAAGCGATCGATTTGCCGCGGTGAAGGGCCGAACTTTATAATAAAACACACGTTTGTTTGTCCCCGGTGGGGCACAACACCGGCACTTCACAGCATGCTAGCATTAGCCAGCTAGCGTTTACTGACGTGCTTAACATTGTGCGTCTTAAAACACACAAACATCTGAAAATCGGGTCTGTACCCCCCCGTTTCCAGTGGAACAACTGGGGACTGCCAAGAAAGGAGACGCTTTCAGATGCTTGTGTGTTTTTCAGCCGCACAAAGTTAGGCACGTCATCAAGCTGGCGAATGCTAACCTGCTAACAAAAGTCCGCCAGCTACTACTCTGTTAAACTTTGTAAATCGGATAAACGCCAATGCCAAGTTTTCATTCCAGACTGAAGTGATGCTGAGGAAGAAGTGGATCAAAACGACCGATTCACCGCGGTGAAGGACCGAACTTTATAATAAAACGACACGTTTGTTTGTGGCCGGCAGACTGCACAGTCGTGTTAGCCTGTAAGCATTAGCCAGCTTGATAACGTGCCTAACTTTGTGCGGCTGAAAACACACAATCATCTGAAAGAGTCTCCTTTCTTGGCAGTCCCCAGTTGTTCCACTGGAAACGGGGAGGTACAGACCCGATTTTCAGATGTTTGTGTGTTTTAAGACGCACAATGTTAAGCACGTCAGTAAACGTTAGCTGGCTAATGCTAGCATGCTGTGAAGTGCCGGTGTCGTGCCCCACCGGGGACAAACAAACGTGTGTTTTATTATAAAGTTCGGCCCTTCACCGCGGCGAATCGATCGCTTTGATCCAGCTTTTGATCCAGTATCACTTCAGTCTAGAATGAAAACTTAAATATGTTTGGAGTTTATCCGATTTAAACAGTATAACAGAGCAGGAACGGCTGTCGTTAACATGGCCCGGAAGAGGAAGTGTCAAAAGCCGGCAACTTCCGGTAAGCGTGATAATCCCCTATTCTCATCAATAGTTATATAGTTTCCTTAAAACGCATCGGAGGGTAATATGTGATATTTAATACTAATTCATGTAGACGTTTATGTAAGATTTGGATAAAGTCATGAAGAAGTGTGGCTGAATTTTACTGACCTGAACCGGACTCCACTGACACTGGTTTGGAACACTCTGTGGAGAAGATGAGGCAGAAAAAACGTTTTTACTCTGGTTTAATTTAGGGATGCACAATATAATCGGCCCCCTATCGGCCTTAAAACTGAATATCGGACATCGGCCACCCTACCGATATTAAACTGATCAGCCCGCTGTTTCTAAAGTCTAAAAAACCCCGTAAACTTATTCTTCTTCTTCAAAAACGTGTTTTTGTAAAACTTCTAAAGAATAGCAATGGGAAAATCTATCGATACATTGAAATATCCTGATATTTTCATTTGCTGATATCATATTGACATTTAAAAACATGCTATCGATCTATTTTACTAAAGAAATCTTGCAATATTTCATCGTTTTGTTATGAAATCTTGCGAGAATTCATGAAAATTTTGCGATATTTTCATATGCTGATATCATATTGACATTTAAAACGTGGTATCGATCTATTTTACTGACGAAATATTGCGAGAATTTGTAACAGAATAATGAAATCTCACGAGATTTTGTAAGTAAAATAAATCGATAGTGTTCTTAAATATTGATTTTATATCATCGTATGAAAATATCGCGATATTTATCGATATTTTTTCCCAGCTCAATCTTTCAATGTGACTAAAACGGATAACAAAACTGTCATTTGCAGTGACTGCTTTTTTTCAGCTTTAATATCAATATCGATATCGGTTATCAGCCACATGAGTTTTAAAATATCGGCATATCGGCCAAAGTTCCAATATTGTGCATCCCTAGTTTAATTGATGATATTTGATATTGATGATTGATAAATAATTAGGGATGTGTGCACGGACTTCTGCATTTCTACAAGGTTGAGCTGACCTGGTAGTGGTGATATGCTGGCTGCTGGTGAACAGGCTGGTGGGACTGGGAGACCACCATCGGAGGTGCAGACTACAAGAAAACATTCAATCATACAAAAAAAAAAAAAAATCAGTACTTATTATTTTAATCCTTCTTATTTGCCAACTGAGCAATGCAACAATTTAATACAAGTTTTCCTGGTTTTTTTTTTGTTTTGTTTTTTTATAAAAGCAGCATTATTCTTCTTAACAATTTAAGTTACACTGCCTCATGAAATACTAAAAAAGACATGTTTTTAAAATGAAAAATAGTCATTCATGCGTGTGAAATACGTACAGGCCAGTGGTGGGTCTGAGGGGCCAAGTTGGAGCAGTGGAAGTAGGCCATTCCATTATGGTAGGTGTAGGGATAACCTGTGGATGTAGTCAGGTATAAAGTCCCACAGGGCACTTGATAAGATCTGGGAGGTTCAGGGTGGGCCAGGGGGACATTTTTAGCTGGGAACAGACGGAAACCATCAAACTATGAAACATCAAAACAACCTAAATGTTTGCATCATCTTCTGAGCTGGTAAAAAGTGGATTTTAATCTTCGAAAGAAGTAATTATAAGGCCATCACAATTTTTGAGTAGATTTTGTTATCAAATTTGGAACAATACCTAAAGTTTGATGTCTTCGGACAGCTTGTCCAATGCAGAGCTTCTTGTCTCCAAAAGAAATCCCATTAGCCTTTAATGAAGTAAATGTCACAAAAAACAAAATCTAAGTCAACAACATCCATTTTATATACTTTGTTGTTACAAAATGCTATTATTAGGTGCTGTACTTACATTATTGAGAATTTTCAGTACATCCTCTTGAGTTTCAAATGTTACAAACCCATATCTGTTTAAACAGGCAGAATTGAGCCAAATTATGTTTTAATTGGATAAAAACAAACCAGAGAAGAAATATCAACCTGGAGCTGAAGGATAGGATGCAATAACCTTACCTCTTAAACATTCTAGCACGATCTATGATAATCTTCACCTCTTTCACGGCACCGTATTGTGAGAAGACATGCTGCAGGTCGCTCTCATTAACCTTAAAACACACACAAGCACAAGTGGCTAGAGCCAGGGCGCCCAAGTCCAGTACTCCAGAGCTACTATGCTGCAACTTTTAGATGCATCCTTCTACAACACACCTGAATCAACTCATGTGCATGTCACTCAGCTTTGCAGAGGCCTGGTAATGAGATGGATGGGAAAGGATGCATCTAAAAGGTGCAGGATAGTCGTTCTTGAGGCTAACGGTTAGCAAAGATCACAGTAGGTACAAGTAGAATGTACCAACAACCAGAAGGGGGCCTCGGTGAAACATCAACTTGAACCAAAGGGTCTTTGCTGATCTCACCTTATAGTCGATTCCACCGACAAAAATTCTGTTAGGGATAATAGTGCCAAGGGTGCGCTGGGTCACGAGGTCAGTGTGGTTTTCTGGAGGTAAAACATCAGGAGTGGAGGAGCTGCTGCCATTGTGAGATGACTGGTAGGATGAAAACTTGAACAAAGACAAAAGATTGAGGTGTAGGTTAGGATTTTCAAAGAAAAATTTCTTGACAGCTGCAATGTTTTGCCCTTTTTTTCTTTACAAAGATTTGGAGTTTTGTTCCTGCTTCATGTGATGACACTTGCCTCTGACACCAGAGAGCAGATTGGAAGTAAATCAGTATCGATCATGTACAGTACACTTCGAGTTTAATTTATTTGTCTGGCGGTCAAACCACCAAACGCAGATGGAGGGATCTGTTTGATCTGTCTATGACTTTTTTTTTTTGTTAACCCAAAGTTTAACAGTTAAAAAAAGCATCAAAGCTAATTGAAACCCTGTAAACATAAACAAAAGATTCATAAGTCTTTTAAGTGAGAGAAAGTTGACACACCTGCAATCAGAAGGGTGAAAAAAAACTTCAGACAAGAGTGGGAAAAGTCGGCTAAAAGCAGCCAAAGTTCTGCCATATTTTTGTGCAATTTCACTGAAATATGAAGTTAAATAACTAAAATAAAACAAAGAAAAAGGAAACAGGATTTACTTCTCTGTAGGTTTTTGTTTTCATCTGCATCTCTTCTTAAAAACAAACCTTGTAGCTTTACCTGTTACTCCAAAAGCACCAGTTTTTCTAAACCTGCGTTAGCTTCTTAAAGCCAACAACACACTGAATTACAGTAAAATTAGTTCCAGGGACAGAAACACACTCGAAAACCAAACCAAACTTTCAAAACATGGAATAAATCTGTCGCGTAGTTATTCTGTCATTAACACTAACACCAGTTACTTTTAACTCTTCGGCATAAAAAAACTAGACGCTAAATCAAAGTTTAGCAAAGTTAGCCGGCTAATCGACTAGCAAGGTGTTCAGGACCGTTTACTCACCGAGTTTTGGTTTTCCGTTTCCATGGCCACATTAATTTGATTATTTTACACGATTATGAAACTTAGTGTCTAAGATTAAACATGACTAGTTTTGTTCCGCTACTTAATTGGCTGCCTCCGACGGTCTGACTCCTGCCGTCGTGCCGCAGACGTGTACCCAATGATTACCTAGTAACCAATGACTATTGGCCCGATAGTAAAGCTAAATAATGATAAGAAAAATGATAAAAAATGAAAAGAAAAATGGAGAAAAAAAATTGTTATTGATGTTATTTTTATTATTATCACTACTACCATAAAAAACAAGGATTTTAAAAAAATATATATATATATACTGGCTACAGAGAATGAATCATTAAACTTATCGACCGCAAGGTGGCGCTGCAAACAAGTAGTTAAATAAATACTCCCTTTATCACTCTCGATACCAACTTTATCATATTTTATTATAAAATATTATATTTTATTATATTATACTGTTCTTTTTGTTGATTAGCTACTCTAAAATATATTGAAGAAACTTTTTTCCAGCTTTGGGTTTGATCTTTGGACTACAAAAGATCACGACTGTGCAAGTTGGTTCAAACTTGCCGACATTGAGGTAAAGTCACCTTCTACAGTCAAACATGTTTTCGTACATGAGATTAGATAAATGTACGTTATTTTTTTATTTATTTACTTATCGATTATGAGATTGTTATTACTATCTTTTAAATTATTATTAGTATTATCTATTTATTATCACTTTTGGTGCATTTATTATATTATACTGTTTTGGTGATTTTGTTTTTGTTATGTTTTTTTGTTTGGTCATGTACGAAATGAAAAATAAATGAAATGAAGTTGTACTTGTGGATTGATTTTCATCATGATATATCACACAATAGGAAGAAAAGAAAGACATAGTTGTTAAAGACTAAATGTGATAAAATCCGCAAATCTGAATGTATTCAAATCAATTATTATGCAGAAAAAAAGGGATGACTTTGATAACTAATTGGAAAAAAAACTCAGCTTCTTGCTGTTTGGTGACACATAGGTGTAGTAACACACTTCCACCACATTGAGGCGCCACTTCTCTGAAAAATAAAATCTTCCTGCCTTTGAATAAATAAAATAAAAAACAAATTTTACATTCTGCAAAAAAGTGTCATGTTTTTTTTTTTTTTTTTTTTATTTTTTATTAAAAAGACTTCTGCTTTCACTTCAAATATTCATGTTTTAAAACATGTTTGTGATGCACTTTTTCTCAATTCCTTCTGATTGATGATTGATGCACAGGCTGGTGGTAGAGAAATGGCTGAAGATTTTAAAATCTGACTCATGTAAATCAGTCATGGCTTCAACATATGCCCTTCTTCTATCTAAGAGCTTCTTTGAATGCTGCACTCAAACCTGCAGAACCTATAATTTCATGATAAAAAAAAAATGCAGACATTTACATCTGCCCCATCTTTTCCCTAGACCACATAAAGGTCACCGTACCTTGCCTATAAAGGGTCTGCAACTGCAAGAAAAAACCAAGAAATGAATAAACAACTCAGAGCAAAAGCAGGATTAACATTTCTTTTCTAATGTGAATTATTTCTCCCTCCCGACAAAAAGCTCAAAACACGTGAAAAAATGTAGGTTTTTCCTCAACCTGTCTTGAGCATCTTCCTCCAATTTTCTTCAGATTGCTCACTCTCATCTGAGTTACTATTGTCACTCATTCCCAGTTTTTCTAGATGTTTCAAAATCCCAGTGATTTACCACAGGCTCTTTTGTTTTCCCCTCAAATCTAAGAAATAAGAGCTGTCAGGGAAAACTTGTTGGCTGTTTTTAAGCATATGTACAATCAGTGCTGAGACTCAAAGAGAAAATTACAGACAAAGAAAGGATGGAGGTCAAATATCAGGTCAGACACGCATGTCCCATTGAGAAAATGTCCATTTTACCTCAGTCGGTCAGTTAGTCAGACAGTCATGGAGACAGAGTTTGATGAAAAATGAGCCATAACAGAAGGGTTCAACTCCGGCTCTGTAATTACTCTACAAATCTCTGATTTCCCCTCCTTCATCTTCAGACTATTTTTAGCTCCTGCATTCCTCTTGGAGAATAAAATGATCTCTTTGAGACAGTACAATGCCAGAAATAACAGGTTTGGACAAACATTTGCTGAGGCGTGGTGGGCCTGGCTGACCATCGCTGAGTTCCACTGCGGTTTCAGTCTACTGTTTTTCCCCCCACGTCCATTTATTCATCTGTTATTCTAAATGGCAGTGGGTTCGCTGGGGGAGGTGAAGGGGGCGGCGGTGAGTAAGATGTGTTGGTTCAACAAAAGAGCTCGGCTGAAATTGCTTTGCATGGCAGAGCATGTTTTTTTTTTTCTTTCTTTTTTACATGTGAGGATATGGGAAAAAGTAAAAACACACCCTCAGGTCTGCAAACACTCAGGTGACTACAGGGCCCCGACCGCCCGCTTTGCGCTCCATTTTGTTTATGTTTTAATCATATGGCTTCACTGGCAAATATGATCAACAAAAACATGTGGCTTTGAGTGAGAATATGCACAATCATGTGTCTCTGCATGCCCTGTTTTTAGGTTGCTGGGGAGGGAAACTTCCTTGTTGATTGTGTTTCTTGTCAAGTTTTGTGTATGGAAGAGATCAAAGATCAAAGTTGATCAAAAATCATCTGGTAAATTTCCACATCCAGTTTATTCTGCACGTTTTGATTGCATGCAAACTTGCAAATGAAGAAGGAAAAACGTCAAAACTGTTTTTCAGTGTTGGTGTTTAATTATATCTCTAGTTAAATATCGGGAATTATCAAACAAGCTGAAATCAAATGTGTTGTAAAACTATGTAATTAGGTGTCTGTGTTCATCCCTGGTACTGGAATGTCTCTGCTGCTTGAAGAGACAAGAGTGGAAGGGAAATACGGTTTCAGATTTGGTTTTCATTATATCAAACACATCCAAGTTTTTGTCTCTAAAAGGACAGTTTATGTCTTCATGAAGGTAAGCTACGCATCCCAAGATCAGCCATGCTTTTTCATCTCTAATGGTGTAAAGTTTAGAAGCTACTGTTACGGTCGCCTGGTTCCTGCTCGATCCCTCCGTTCTCATTGGCCTGGCTTCCCACCGCCATCATCTCCTCCCTCCTTACCTGCTGATTTCTGGGGGCTCGTCCGGGATCTAAACCCGGGACCTCTCGCACCCGAACAGAGAATCATACCCCTGTGGTGGTGTGATGCCAGGCCAATCGGACAGCTGGGGTAAAGCAGGAGGATTTGCATGCAAAATGAAAAACAAAGGGGTTCGTAACCAGGCGGCCTTAACAACTAGTGATGAGCACAGACAACACCTAGTACACCTGATAATCTTTTATCATTCAACACTCAGTTTCATTCCTTGACATTGCACAGTAGATCTTAATCCACTAGTTATATCGTCAATATCAATACCAACATGGACATTGATACCAATCGACACCAGTGTGGTAATATTGATCATTTAAAGGATAACTTTTTTTTTTTCAACCTA
Organism: Atherinomorus stipes; assembly: GCA_023101725.1. Taxonomy (NCBI): domain Eukaryota; kingdom Metazoa; phylum Chordata; class Actinopteri; order Atheriniformes; family Atherinidae; genus Atherinomorus; species Atherinomorus stipes. Next base: position 279,870 of record JALJCO010008402.1, read on the forward strand.
GATTTTTTGCATCACTTTGACTCCTTTGGAAGATATTACGTCGAGTCGCCCTCTGACGTACATCTATATAATGGGAGATATGGGGCAGCTTCTTTATAAGGCATTATCTGCAGCAAAACTCCTTCAGCTCACTAAGAAAAAGCATTGGGAGTTATTTTTTGGAGCTCTCAAAGAGGAAGAAAAAAAATTGAAAAAGAGGGGAAAAAACCTAAAAAAAAAAACAGAAAGAAAGTTCATAATGTCTTTGGGGAAGCAGATAAACACCATTTACAGCAGGTCAGAAATGAACAAAAATAAAGAGAAAATGGATATAATTGACTTTTTTCATTGCAAATACTTAAGATATCAGCATAAATCAAGAATCTGTACTACTAATAAACTCAATAATTAATAATTTTATCAATTACACATGCATTTTTCCTACTTTTAGAATATTCTAAGGGACAAATACTTATTAGGGTTAATTTTGATCCTGTTAGTGCGGACTGAAGAACATTTAGAGCCAGAGTGGACATTCTTTGCTTTTTGACAGCTAAAAAGTCCCTAAAAGGTAAAAGTGCCAATCACATTGTATCATATCCGCACAAGGATCATGTCCCTTTTCTGGCTTTCTCCAGTGGTTGTTTGCTCTTTTGTGAAAATGCTTCACCACGATGGTGTTGCATTCCACAGCAACACCCGATGATTTCTCTAAATGTAGACATATTATTTAGGGTTTTATATGCCGGGGCCCCAGCTATAGTTAGTGGGTGTGCACACACTGACCTATAATAAAGTCAACTGAGCTCTGGCCAGTGAACTAAAAGTGAAGCCAAGTCTCCCCACTGTTGCTTTTTCCTCTCTTAATTCCTTTAATGGATGTAGCAGGTAAATAATTGCACAATTCTGGGAATCTGCACATCAAGTGTGGTTTAATGACGCAAAGTCAATCCAGCTGGAGCGGACTTTGTCATTAACCACAAACCCACAATCACTATCACCCTGGGTGGCAGAGGACAGATTTACTGCGACACTAAATGGAAAACATTGTTTCACTGACCTCTTCTGCTTGAAAGTTGAAAGCAGACACATAGAGGCGACATTAGACTGACATTAGCAATGATAGCAGGGATGCTGCCTTTGCTACAACATAATTCAACACAACCCATAAATGCATCTTGTTGCTCAGTAACACTTGTTTAAGTCAAATGTTCCTGTGACATGCAATATTAGATCAATCATTTCATGAAAATGTCTTTAGGTGGCCAACATTTTAAAATTACTATATTGTGAGCAAATACTCAAGTTGATATGCATCATTATCAGTTATGAACTGATTGCATTAATAGTGTTTTCTAGTCTTCCTGATCACTCAAAACAGTGCTGTGTCCACTACAGCACTCCAACAGTATAATCATTTATTCCTTGTTTGTTTTTCTTTAACTTGATGTGGCAAAAGTACCTAAGGAGGGCCCAGGGTGAGATTCAATCCCTAGGTGAGACTCATGAGACTAGCCATTCAGCCAAAGTGACATCCCTTCGGTCAAGTAGCCAGGGAACATAATTAGTCAAAGGTAGTGACAGGACCATCAACTGTCACATCTCTTCCCTTCTTTCCACAACCACGTCCTTGTGCTCCATGTAGGCTGCCACCCATCAGGAATCCATGGACCTACCCGTAGTGCAACATGGGTCCCTAATTGCAGTGCCAGATTGTGGCAAGGTACTGTACCCAAGGAGGGCCCAGGAGGGGTTCAATCCCCAGACTCCCCGCTGAGTCCTGCATGCTAACAATTCAGCCAAAGGGATATCCCCATGGCCAAGTAGCCATGGTGCATGATCAATCGGTGGCATAGTGACAGGACCATCAACTGTCACACTTGCTTCCTCTAATCTCTACTATAACAAAGAAACAAGCATTATAAGAACAAAGTTTTTGCACATCTAATAAGTATGATTCGTGGCCCTCAAGCTGATATCTCAATATGTGGACTCTTCAAACCAAGATCTTTAAAGGGACTAGAGGCAGGAATTGAAAAAACAAACATGCATGTCCATTTTTTTTAATACTAATGGGTGATGAAGCGCTAAATACCAAAAAGAACGTTTCCACCCATGTTTCTCTCTGTTGCCTTGAACAGGCTGTGTGCTGCAAAATGTGCTGCAATTCGGTGGCCAAATTTCCCGCGCTGCCCTGCGGACGTGACGTCAAATGACGCTACACCTGCAGTTTTGATATAGGAAGAAGACGGTCGCGGTAAATTCAAACACTGTCAGCGATAGTTATGGATTCTTCTACCGTTAGCAAACAATCCAGATCAACTGAAAGACCACTAAAAAGTGCAACTATGAAGAAAAAGGTTAGTAAACAACATTATAGCTTCAGTTTATGCTCCCGTGACGACTTGGCTCGTGGCTGCAGTTACCTGAAGCGGCAGTTGCGAGTTTCGTTTCTTAATCTTGCCTCAAGTCCCTTTAACTTAGCTTTCCTGATAAACAATCATGAATGTCAGATTTGTTTGTGTGTGTTTTTACCTAGCCTATATCAAAATATCATAACCTTGTCCTGCACTTCAAAAGAAAAATGGCTGCACTGGACCACAGAGCGAAATATTATGCTAAGTTCTTTAAGATAGTATGATACCTTCATTCTTTGGTTTACTTATCTGTTAAGTGTGGCCTACATCATTACAAAGTGCTCAGGTTGGCAGATTCATTTCTTCTTTTCATAAAGGTGTGCCTCAAGGTTCAGTCTTGGGACTCCCTGATCAACAAACGGAATAAGACAGTTTGTTTGCCTTGACTCATCCACTATAGCTTTATTTGGTTGGAACAATTAATTTCTTCTGTTTTATCCATTTTCTTGTATTTACGTTAACAATCTGTGATTTGCCAAAAGCCTACTGACACATGCAGATAACACTATTGATTCTTGTGTCAGATCTGTTACACAGGCTCATGCATTTACAATCTAATTTCAGTGTTGTACAGTCTCATCTGCATAAACTTAAACTGGTGCTGAGTGCAGATGAATATAAATTCATGCTGTTTATTGTTTCAGATTACAACTTTAAAAGGAACACCTTTACAAAAATCATAAGCCACAAGTTTTCCCTATTGACCAGAATTTGTCAATCAAGAAACATTGTGAAAACTTGGCATTTAAACTCAGATTGAAAGATTTCTATTTCAGACATAGATTCTGTTTCTCCTTTTAGCCCCTCCTTGTTTGTGGTGAGCTGCATCCTATGGGGGACTCAAACAGATATCTACAATCTATAAACTCAGTGTACTACTGTACTAGTGTTGCAGTCAAGACCATACTATCAAAACCAAGACATTACCGAGACCAGGAACCAAGACCAGACCAAGACATGACCGAGACCAGGAACTGAGATAAGACCAAGACATTTCCTAGACCAGGGAACGAGACCAAGACATTGTACAAGACTGGGTAATGTCTTGGTTGGTCCCTGGTCTTGGTAACGTCTTGGTCTCCATAATGTCTTGGTCTTGGTGCTTGGTCTCAGTAATGACTTGATCTTGGCAGTGTGGTCTTGACTACAACACTACTCTGTCCTTTGAGGTTCATACACTGTGATTAGTTGAAAGCTTCAAATATATAAATATTACTATCAGCTTTGAAAATAATGAGGCTGAAAAAACATCCGCCAATCATTTCTGCATTCCTTACATTTTTCGCTTGTCTTTTGGCTTGTCAATCACTTTCACTACCATAGTAAGAGTGATTGACAGTCAATTCAACGGGTAATACTGTAGGTGAGACTGATCAATGAGAGTTATTGGTGAGAGTAATACTGCATCCCAGAAGCTGCACACACTCATCTGACGTTTACAGCAGGTAGCTAACATCATGCTGCTAGCAGTTAGCGGCGTTTAGACTGCATTCCATTTACTTGTATTTGGGATGGGAGAATCTGTACCTGCTGTCTGCTAAACACTGGAGTGGCTCGTACGTTGTTCTGTGGCCGGGGGAGGGAGCTGTGAATCTAGCATGGTGGTCTTGCGCATGCGCATTATTCAAAAACTCGCTAACAGTCTCTGCTTTCTGAAATGCTGAAACATCTTCTATAGCACCTTTAATTGTCAATTAAAGGACAATTCTGTATTTGATGGGACAGGTGGCAACGCTACTTGTGAAAGATACAGTACACAATCCCAGTGTGTTGAATTAAATTCAAATTTATATGTGATGATTTCCAATCATTTTTGCAAGCTAAATCTACCAAAACAGAGAAAAAAAAAGATGAATAAATAAACATAAACAACCAGATGAGACTGGTATGACAGTGTCCTACCTTAATATGCAGGATTTTTCAGCTTTCTTTGTTTTCAAAGAGCATTAAACTTGACCTTTTTGTTCTGAATGTACAATAAAAGTTATATACAAGCCAAGATGATGCCCTCATATTGCATTTATGGGTCGAGTTGGGCCTAAAAGCCATCTGGGATTAAATCTTACTATTGCCAGTTGTAGCTGCACTTATTTACTGGTTTCTGCTCCATGTGACATTTTAAATAAAACATCATTCATAGGGGAGAGTGACAAAGACAGAGGGGATGACAAGTCAAGTCATTCTGCAATCATTTCGGATGTGGAATCATGAATTATTTGGCAGGAAGATAACACTAATTTTGCATTAGATTCATGGCCCAGTGCACCTGCAGATTTTCAATCCCCCCCACACACACAGACACACACACATAGACACACAAGCCTGTCTCTCCTGACACCCTGTTGTTTGTTTATAATGAATGTAGGTCAAAAATTTGTGCATTTATGTGTGTTTGTGAGTGTTGCAATGGACACAATGTTCTATGGAGTTCTCTTGAAGCGTTTACAAATATAAATCACATGCACACATACACACACACGCACACACACATGCAATCCAGCGGTAGGTCAGTTTAATATTTCATTTGGCTGATGGACGGCGTCTGCTGCTCTGTGAGCCAAACATCATTACAACACACTAAGTGACTTAACTCTAATTAGAGCTGAAAATCACATTAAAGCTGCTCTGTGATACAGGAAGTGGCTCACCTTTCCCCAACAACGTATGGAGTCCTTACATCTACATCCACTGGGTAAAAATAATTACAGTACTAGTCAGAATTAAATGCAAAAATACTGATCACCTTAAAATCACCTTAAAATAATTTATTTCTAACTTTAGTATAATTTGCACATACTTCTTAAATCAGTGCAAATAAATACATGATCTGTATTTTAAATTCCTCTGATGGATCTTAATGTTTACTTTCAAATAAAATTACAGTGCAGGCATGTGTGTGTTTATGTGTATAATTTATGAATGCTATGGGAGTAAACAACTTCCACTTGATGGTGACATGATTTTGCACTTTAAATACATGCATGTAAACGTGTGCTGTTTTGGTGTGAATGAATTAACAGCCAGTTTATAAGTTTCATTTAGTTTTATCCGCTTCCGTTTTTTGTTGTTTGTTTTTTTTTTATTGTCTGGACTGTTTATATCCAATTTCAACACACTATTATAAAGTGAATTTGGCTATGTCTATTACCTGGAGTTTGGTAAACTGGTTTAAAACAGCTTAAAGCACAAAAGAAATCAGACTATCAATGTTTTCATGTAGGTCCGAGGACCAAGTCTTGGAAACACTTTTATGTCAAATACATGTGGATTTTTTTCTTTTTAGTTGATGTTTTTATCACTTATTTTTTGCCGTATTTTTGTGTCTTGAGTTGGCTGCACCTTCACTTTTGTTGGTTCTTTTTTATGTGACAATGGCAATTAAGATTTATCTACAAAAAACTGTCCATATAATATTTATTTATATAAATGAAAATTCATGCTCAATTTGAATCTGATGCTTGAAAAACTTGCAGTTACAACTATAATCTGTTTTTTGTTGGGAATTACGGACACAATCGGCTGTAGCTCTGATCGTTAAGTCATTTCCATTTTTAAAACGTGGTTGTGTTGTTTGTTACCTCCACCAAGGAGATAATTGTTTGTCTGTCTGTTAGTTAGCAAAATAACTCAGAAAGTTATGAACATATTTGAATGAATTTTTCAAGGAATGTTGAAAATGGCACCAGGAAGTGCTGATTAAATTTGGGTGTTGATCCGGATCACCATCTGGATTCAGGAATTTTTTAAAATTCCAGAGCCATGCTGTTGTAATATGGGAAGAAATTGGCTTTGTCTACCTAAAATATGGAAAGTCTTCCTTGGTGTGAATGCACTGTGAAAAAAATGAGCGGACAAATTCAGAAAAATGACAATAATATTCTAAGAGGAATCAAAGAATCCAGAAAAAAATGTGAAGACAAAGGAGAAGTCTTAATAAAAAAATGTTGAATGAAGACAACATCATGCATCCGAAACATTTACCTTCTATTTATTCATATATTCATTTATATATCTATTTATGTCTATTTTGAAGTTCCCAATCTGAGATAAACCTATTATGATGTATAGCCTACTGCTGCACCAATGTACATTTAAAGGCCTGTGATGATTGACACGTAGAGGTTATGGCATGGTAAAGACGTCCTTATCCTTCAATCGGAGGACTAAACATCTCTATAATGGTCTTAAAAAAAAAAAAAAAAAAGCCAATCATGATGGATTTACCTTTATCTGATTTTGTCTTTAATACTTTTGTTATTTTATCTTCAGCACTTGTTTAGCGGCTGCTGTTGTATTAGTGCTTAAGTATTAATTTTTACGATAAATAAATAAATAAATTATAGCATATAAATAATTCTAGAAATTTTGACAGGTCTAAAATATAGAAATCTTTACATCTGATCATCATGCCATTGTCTGAGCCCTGCGTCATTAGCATTAGCTCGGGAGTTGCTAGCTTGTTTGCTCAGTGTAGAAATAGCATCTTCCTTGTGTTATTTCTCTAATTCAAGCAGACAAAAAACAAAGCAGGAGGGTGAAGTTAGCAAAGGGGCTCAAAAGTCCTGTGGAGGTTGTCACTTTCCTCCTGGACATGCACATTAAACATGTGCTGCTAATGCTAATTAATGATTAGCCAGTTCTGCAATGATGCTAATGCTAATTGAATAAGCGAATGTGAGTGTGACTCCTACAAGTGGGGAGAAATTATACTTGTAACTTTAATTGTTTATTTGGCTTATATTTTGTGATACTATTAGATAAAGGAGTTTCTTATTTAATATTTAATATTTCTTTATATATAAATGAAATACTTTAATGATGTTCAAATCCACAAATTCTGTTATATGGTCAATATAGACAATGTTTTATGTTTTTTGGAAGCAGAAACTGTTTTATCACTCTTTCTTTTCACTTTAAGAAACAAAAACTGCAAGGAATTGCAAAAAGAAAGCAAAGGCTATGAGTCTTCTGGAAACGGGAAAAGTTTGTAGTGTTTTTGAAGCTCCTTATAGCTATTTTCTTGAAAAGCATTTTTTCTAAAAATATTAGGTTAAAAATCCAAAGAAAAACTAAAAGTTAATTGACTTTGGGTTTTTAAGATTTCCTCAGTGAAGTTCATTCTTGTGTCTTGTGATTCAACATCGTCTACAGCACATAAAAATCCACCTATGACTCCATCAGTTGGAGGAAAAATAATAGTTTATTGCTTCTTTGCATCTGTATACTTTTGAAACCTCCCCATCTTCCTCCCCATCTTCCTCCCTTCTGCACAGCATCCTGCTTCACCTATGGTGGGAATCAGAGATGCCCTTGTTTTCTCCTCCTTCCATCCCTTCATCCCTTGCTGTGTTTGTGCTGAACAGATGCCAGTGCTGGGTAAAGTCCTCTCCAGAGGGACTGCCAGCAGCATATTGGTTTATAATTAATGAAATTAGGGCTGCTGTCTGTTGAGGAGGCTTTGGTCCCAGTGTAGGATAGACAACTGCCTGCCTGGAAGACAGACGACCGGAGAGATTCAAGAGGACAGACAGAAGCAGTTGGATTATATATGTCAATCCACCGTAAGGACACAAATTTTAGGATCTCATCAGTTTTCCTTCATTTTAAAGATCTGGTCAAATCATGACAGTAGTGATGGCATAATGCTCACATTCATTGTAAATCATGAAACAGGCACATAGTTACAGGATAGGGGTGCAAAATGTGTTCAATTACATGACGACACAGACAGCAGCATCATTTTTCTCCTTTGATTTGGTTTCCAAGGCGACGAATGCCATCCCTAGAGGCAGTGATGAAACTGCTGCTTCTGTGTAAAAAAAAAAAGAGGTAAAAGGGATTTTAGCCTGCAAAAGTTTATGTTTATGGGGAGATACAGCTGCCTTAACTATGATGTCATCCTTAACCTAACCAAAGGATTTGGTACCTAAACTGTCCGATTGCTACAGTTGCAAAATCTGTCTCTATCCTTCAATTTAGTTGAAACAAAGACTTTAACAAGTATTGAGACACAATTTAAAACTTTAAATGATTGCACTGCTAAATGCTAATCAGATGCATTGTTGTAAAAAAAATATATATAATTGAGCCATATAAGGATTTGTAAATCCTCCTGCCTGTAGCTTTTGCAGATAACAGCAAACTTAAAGCTGTACAGGAATGCCCAAATGGACTGCTGTATTACTGTAGATGAAATAGTCATGCTTTTCACATACAGATGCACATGAAATATTGATAGCTGAATAAATAATTTGGTATTTTTTGGATGAAATATTTAACGTTGTTTTGCACAGTTTACATGATATTAATCAGCTGAAGTCCTGGACTATGCTTTGTTTTAAAGAATGGCTGTTGTCACCAACTTGAAAACATCTAGAAGATGTGAGAGGACTAAACAGACGTGTAACAAAGCAGCAGCTCAGACTTTTACTGCAGATATATTTGACTCAATTTTCCAACTTTATCCTGCCAAAACATTTGTATCTGCATGCATCTTTGAACAAATACTTTGATACTTTCGTGTTTGCATCACTTTCGTGTTTACATCCCAGCACGTCTTCACAGGGAAATAAGGGTGTATGGGATGAGGGTCTTACAGTTCAAAAAAGGGGATGGGTCCCCATGATGCGACTGTGTAAACAAATTAATGCCCCCACGATGCAAGTACACACACACTCGCTCCTAATCATGTCCACTAACCTTATTTTAGTCACTTTCAAGCTCTTCTCCAGTAATTTAGTTAGAGCTGCTCAATCCATCAGCAGCCATTAAAACTCTCCCGCTGTGTCCTGATGCAGTCGCTCCTCATTCCACTTGGACGTGAAATGATACTGCGGACACTTTACGTGCACTCTGCCTTTAAAAAAACCAAAATTTCCCTAAATCTGAATATTTAAATTTAAACCAACATAGATATTTTAAGAAAATGGGACAGGAAGCCCCCCCAAGGAGGAGCACAGCAGTCAGACTGAAAGAGAAGCAGAAGAATTTTTATTTTTTATGCCTTTTTCTTGGCGTGTTGTTTACCTTTTTGGCTATTTTTCACATCTTGGCAGAAGTTTTGCTTTTTCCTGTAGTTATGGGTTTTAGTTTCTTTTTTGTTTTGCTTCTTTTCAATTTATCTTTGTCCTCTTGTTGCCTTAAATAAAGGTTCTAATAGTTTTGGATTTTTCATTAGTTTCAGTTTTCATTTAGTTTTGACTTTTTGTTTTTCAATTCAGTTAGTTTTAGTTAGTTTTTTTCAGCAGATTTGCAAGTTTTTATTATTTTCTATTTTTGGAAAATGTTTAGTTTTAGTTTAGTTTTTCTTAGTGTTAGTGTTAGTTTTAGTTATTTGAGTTTTTTTTTTTCCGTAAATTATAGGTGTTTGCCCAGTGTGACATTCAAAATGATCAGAAAGTCACTTGGAGTAAAACCAGTAGAGCAAAGTAAATATATTAAATAGAAATACAGCAGATTTCATATCAACCCAAAAGGCTTACTGTATGTATAATATTAATTTACAACGACTAAAACTAAGGATGTTTCTGCAATAAATTTAATTAGTTTTGTAAGGACATAATACAGTTTCAGTTATCTTTGTAAAAAAACTGTAATTTTTATTCCAGTTAAGAAAATGTTTTTACAATTTTAGTTTTTTCGTAGTTTTAGTTAATTATAATAACCTTGCTTCAAATCTCTCACTGTTTTATAATCTGTCGCAATTTAATGTATTTTTGAAGTTGTTTTGGTGTCTATGTGACATACATGCCTCATGTAAGGAGGGATTTTAAAATATATTTGCTATGTGGTAATACTGTTATCACATGACAAATAGTGATTGGTTATGTACATCTAAAAACAGCAATAACATTGTACAGCACTTCACTAGACATATTACTATAATAACTGAATTAATTTTTAAAATAAATTTAATATGGGAGCGAACAAGTATGCAGTTTTACTCCATATTTACATGTTTTACACATATTTCATACAGGCCTATGTACTTCCATGTGGAAACATTGCTTTTAGGTTTAATTCAGTCTAAAATCAGCTTTTTTATTGATCTAAAATAACCGATAGGCTCCCGTTATAACTTATATAAGAGTGAATTACTGCATTGTGGGTTCAATACTTTTAATCAACATAGTTAAAGGTACAGTGTATAAAAAATCAAAGGTCAGTGCCAGAAAAATGTGATATATAATTCAAAACTGTGTGTCTACTGATGTGTATTCGCTGCAATAGAATAACTGTTACATGTTAATTTTCTGAGAATGAGCCATTTCTATCCACTTGTTGGGTGGTGCACATATGTTGGCTGCCATATTTGTTCCACCATTTTTATTATGGTGTCCCTGAATGGACAAAACAATATGTGTGAAGTAAGAACCCTCTTAACATTAAAACTGTTGTACCAGCTTTGTTTAATGGGAGTTAGAGACTGTTTGGGATCAGTAATGCCTTAAAAGACATTAAAGTTAGTTACTCATAGTCCAGTCATAGCGACACCTGAGACCACTGGATCCACTCACAGATGAAAACATCTTTATGTCTGGGAGAATTTTGGCTACTAATAGCCACCATACATTCACAACAGTGCTGGAATATGAAGTCATTTTAAAGAAAACATCTTTTCTTTCAAATACCCATCTTTACCACTAGATGTCAGTAATTTTTACATACTGTACCTTTAAATAAATTAAATAAATCTTAAATTAAAGGAAAAATTATTTATTTAACCCCTGAGGTAAATTCTAATGTTTCAGTTTAAGATAAGAAATGATTAATAATTCATTGACAATCAATGTCATGTTCTAGAGGGGGATCCACCTTGAATTCCTGGAGTTTTCTCACGTTTCTCTGAGTGTTGCATCATTGGTCCAGATCAAAGTGAAAATGATGGTGTCATGAAACATGCCCCAACATCTCACTGGTGGACCAAAGGGAGATGTTGGGGCAACTCTGTGGTCATTTAATACTGATGATTTTAATTTTTTTTCCTTTTTATTTATACTTACTGGCCACATCATTTTGTTCTGGAGGTTAGGTGTTAAAACTGTGAAGCTGCTGTGTTGCAACGCTCTGCTTTCAGATTACAGACACTGACTATCACAGTAAAGATAAGAAGAAGACAAAGACAGTAAACAGTTGAATTCCTCAGGTTCTCAGTTTGATTACATACCTGCATCCTCAGCTCTCTTTCCTGCCCAGACTTTTCGGGCATCGTATTGATAGTGCATCTTGTTTGCCTCAAAACTTCACTGTTATGACATTTGTGCTCCATCACATTATAAACAGGCAGTGTGGCTGGCTGGCAATTCCAAAACCACTAATTGTTGTAATTGTTAGCAGTTGTTTGAGCTGCCTGGGCTGCAGACTGTGTGTATTTATGTGAACGCTCCCAATCATGTGTGTGTTAGTGCATATTTACATTGCTGTATTGTTTCTTTGCATATATACCTAAACATGTCTGTGCATATGCACTGATGTTGTCTGCAGACACAAAGCAAACATGCCCCATGACTTTAACCCTCATACTCTCTTGATTAAATACAGGAAAAAGAGAGGAGAGGAAGGCAGGATGGTGGGAATAATGAGGTAAAGATGATGGGAGAAAAGAGTGAAAAAAGTAGGCTGTTTTGACATGAACTACTAAATTTAAAAATGTTAGCTCTCAAGAAATAGTTAATTCATTTTTACAACATTAAACGTACTCAAGCTTTTACAACGCAAACTTAATTATAGTTGAACTCAGAAGGCCTGGTTGGACCAGAATTATGCCATAAGGTGGTTACACTTTTCTTCACTAATCGTGTGAACTTCATGCTAATTTGAATCAACATCAGCAACATAAAAATCTTCCCTCAGCTTGCTTCCATGATCCAAATGAAACTAATGAACATCATTGGGAAGTGGCTCTCAGTAAAAACAAAACAAACAAACAACAACAAAATAATAAAAACTCATCATATTAACTATATAAGCAACAGTACACCTTTTAATCTTTTCAGTGTCAGATGCATTAACAATTCAGATTACATGCAGGGCAGCACAGCATATTGAGAATTTACCTTTACTGCAATACTAGCCTGCATGATATACATAGAGTTGTGTGAAAAAGTGTTTTCCCCCTTCCTGATTCCTTATTTTTTTCCATGTTTGTCACACTTCAATGTTTCAGATCATCAAACAATTTTAAATGTGAGACAAAAAGAACACAAGTAAACAGAAAATACAGTTTTTAAATGAAGATTCTTATTAGTAAGGGGGAAAAATCCAAACCTCCATGGCCCTGTATGAAAAAGTGATTGCCCCCCTAAACTGTGGTTTATCACATCTTTGGAAAGCTGAGTTGAATTTCTCTAGTCGCACCCAGGTCGGATTACTGCCACACATGTTCTCAATTAAGAAATCACTTAAATAGGACCTGCTTGACAAAGTTAAGTAGATCAAAAGATCCTCAAAAGCTAGACATCATGCTGGGATCAAAAGAAATTCAGGAAAAAATGAGAAACAAAGTCATTGAGATCTATCAGTCTGGAAAAGGTTACAGAGCCATTTCTAAAGCTTTGGGACTCCAGTGAACCACAGTGAGAGCCATTATCCACAAATGGTGAAAACATGGAACAATGAATGGTGAACCTTCCCAGGAGCGGATGGCCAACCAAAATTACCACAAGAGCACAGCGATGACTCATCCAAGAGGTCACAAAAGACCCCAGAACAACATCCAAAGAACTGCAGGCCTCACTTGCCTCAATTAAGGTCAGTGTTCATGACTCCACCATCAGAAAGAGACTGGGGGCAAAAATGGCCTGCATGGCAGAGTTCCAAGACCAAAACCACTGCTGAGCAAAAAGAACAGAAAGGCTCGTCTCAGTTTTGCCAGAAAGCATCTTGTTGATCCCCAAGACTTTTGGGAAAATACTCTGTAGACTGAAGAGATAAAAGTTTAACTTTTGGAAGGTGTAGGTCCCACTACATCTGGTGTAAAAGTAACACGGCATTTCAGAAAAGGAACATCATACCAACAGTAAAATATGGTGATGGTAGTGTGCTGGTGGGGCTGTTTTGCTGCTTCAGGACCTGGAAGACTTGCTGTGGTAAATGGAACCATGAATTCTGCTGTCTACCAAAAAATCCTGAAGGAGAATGTCCGGCCATCTGTTGGTGACCTCAAGCTGAAGCGCACTTGGGTTCTGCAGCAGGACAATAATCCAAAACACCCCAGCAAGTCCACCTCTGAATGGCTAAAGAAAAACAAAATGAACCATTTGGAGTGGCCTAGTCAAAGTCCCCAGTTGCCAGTTATTGCAAACGCTTGATTGCAGTTGTTACTGCTAAGGGTGGCCCAACCAGTTATTAGGTTTAGGGTGCAATCACTTTTTCATACAGGGCCATGGAGGTTTGGATTTTTTTTTCTCCCTTAAAAATTAAAATCTTCATTTAAAAACTGCATTTTGTGTTTACTTGTGTTATGTTTGTCTCACATTTAAATTTGTTTGATGATCTGAAACATAGAAGTGTGACAAACACGAGAAAAAAAAAAGAAATCAGGAAGGGGGAAACGCTTTTTCACACAACTGTACAATATGATACTATAGGATATGATACAATATGATACAATAAACCTATATTCTCAGACATGTCTGAAATTTGTTTTGCATCATATCAGCAAAATATTTACATAGAATGATACTCAAACAATACACACTTTTTGTTACACAAAAACAAACTGCACATATGAACAGAAATGCCAGTGAGAATAGCTGCTAAAACAGAATAGCGCAGCAAATACCTGAACTTAATCCAAAAACAGAAACACGCTGCAAATACACAAACCTACACATTATATTTGTCTTGCAAAGGCAATAAACTGACTCACAAAAAAAATATAAAGTATAGAGTCAGTTCCTGTACTGTCTACTCTGAAGATAAACTAGAACTCTGGTGTCTGGTGACTTGTTCTGTGCTACAAGTAATAAAGAGTGAAACTAAAAAGAGACTGTTGAATTCTTTATGTTAATCATGATTGGAAAATCCATTTTTGCCACATAGGGGGAAAAAAGAAAACAATGTGGGATTATTTTTGCAATTATTTTCATCATTTAATAGGTTTAATTTTTTGAATAAGGGTTTCATTCACAAAACCATATTGTACTGTACGTATTGTTTTCTAATAATGTTGCACTGTTACAGAAATTTTGCTTTGTTGTATTTATACTTTTAATGTAATTATATGAGAGTTTGAGAGGGAAAAATAAATAAATCCTCTTTGAAAATTGTTGATGTTTCAGTCTTTTCTTCACATGACATGGAGCATTTTTCTATTGAAATCAGTGGTGTTAGCAGTATGAGTCAGTCAGACATGGGAGCAAGCAGGTGTTTGTGCCTTTCTGCCCACTCATGGTGACTTACTGAGTGACTCAAATGACTAAAAACCTGATTCTCTTTGATGAGTCACTCATTTAAACTTGAGTCAGTAAAAAGAATCAAGTTCATCACTACACAGCAGCTGTGTTTAAACTGGAATCTGGCTGAGGTGAGCTCAGCTAATGAGGATACGGATGGAGCCACTCTATCCAAACAGCCGATGCATGATTTTTCTGCTCTACAGTACAAAAATTTGTTGCACCACGTGTTTTCTCATGATTAGTGTCATAGGGTTCATGGCAGGTTGGTATTTAACACTAGCTCTTTTCATTGGCCCTGTTTCAAGTGCTAGGATTGAATTATTCCCCTAAGAAACAAGAGTACCGTCCTGCAGTTACGATGGCCAACAAGGGCATTTATCCAATCATAAGGAGAAGAGAAGTGTACACGCAAGAGTTTTGAGTTGAAAGATGCGTGGGTAGTTGGGTGGTTAGGGTTAGGGTTATATTTTAGTTAGTACCTAAGAGAAACTGGGGACTGGGTGGGGATATATGGAACGTTGAGCTGCAATTGGGCCCCCTCTAAGAAATGAGACAACGGATGCTGTCAATAATCGGGGCTACCGTCTGTTGGTCTGGCTGCCTTGCACTTGCACTGGTGGTGCTGAGGTCGCGATGTTGTGACACTACTGTGCTAAAAGATGGAGAGCAGGTGCCTCAAACCCCACTCAGCAGTAGACAGAAGAAAAGTTTTGCTTGTATGATGAAGAGAACCGCTGGGTTGACCCGCCATGACAGGGGGCGTTTTGGGCACAACACCGGCGGCACCGGAGTAAGACGAGGTAAACAACTGAGCAGCTTTTTTTCTTTTTTTTTTTTAATTGGAGGGAGCTCCGATCCAGTCTGGGAATAAAACGGGACCCACAGTTGGCTTTCTCCTTACTAACAAGGTAAATGTGATGTATGATGGAAATAAGGATGCATAATCCATGCTTTTATCCAAGTTTTTAGCATGGAAATGTGGCAAAATTATACCCATATGACTGTTTACGGGGAAAAGATGCACTCTTGTCAACTTGTTAAAGTTGTCTTGTGGTCATTTCTAATTTTCTGTGTTCTCATTATTATTGAATGCATTTGGGTTAAAAACTTCTGGTTTTTGTTCAGCTGTTTTGTATACTAGAAGAGAGGCTTGTGGTCCAACGGCAGGCTTTTCCGGGTCCTTCTCATGAATTTCCGCCTGATTGGCTGCTTCCCATCAGTGTATGAAAGAAGCTCCGCCCTCCGCTCTTATTTTGTTACAGACAGGAAATAGAGCCGACAAACAAGTTTGTTCCGCCATGCTAGTAAACAGTTAGCTAATTGCTTTCTCTCCGAAGGTACAGTCGTGCCGTTTTCTTAGTGTAGTGGAGGGTTCCCTGCCTTCCAATGGACAGATAGAAACCCCAGTGGGATCGCTATTTGCAATGTGACGTAGAAGTGCAAGGCTGTTCCCGATTCGCTCTCTTCGTTTGTTTCTCTGATGAGAAAGCACAGCCGACTGGGGGCAACACAACGCTAGCAAGTCAGATGTGTAAGTAAACAAGGGGAAACCCTATTTCAGAAGGAGCAAGTTAAACTGGTTTTCAGTGGAAGGAGGCCTTTTAATTTAGTTGATGCGGTAATTTTATATGGTAATCGTGGTCTCAGCTTCTAAATTTAGATATTTGAACTACAAACCAGCCTGTTGTTACCGTTAGCATACAGTCCGTCAGTTTACTCAACGATCAAACTGTAAACAATTTGCAGATTTATAACTATTACTTCAGTAGACATTGTGACTCTATCTCTGGGCTCAGACTGAGTGTATTGTGGGTTAAATTAGAGACCAACGCAGTCGAAGCAGCTCATGCATGTGCATGACATTAGCGTCACTTCCACTTGTCGCCAGAGGGGGCGAACTTCTGGAAAAAACCTGGAACTTGTGCTGTACTCCTTTAAAGCGACCTTAAAATAGCGATTTTCATTTTTTATCTACAAAAAAATACTCACATTTGTGGGTTTCTTTGGCTATCACTGCCGATTTCCTCACTTTTTTCCCCGTATTTTGCATGAAATTTGCACTTGTTTTCTATTGTGCCCCTTAAAAATCTCTGTTTCAAGGGCCAGATAGTCCTAACAAATCCCCCTTCCACCGGGATCTGTACTAGAATCAGGACACCACTTCCCCTTCACATGAACATGCAAAACGAAGGGTTAGGTCAAGGGCGAGGGCTAAGGGGGGATCGGAATTCACCCTAAGATTGGTGTAACTCACTTACTGACTCAGTTACTATTTGGGAGAAGTAATAATTACTTTTGTAAAGTAATGTGTTTATCACTGGGCAGTCCTAGGTCGGTAGTTGGATGTGGGCTTTGTGTTGCATTCAAGTGCTTTTTGCTTTTTAGAACAGATGCTTCTAGGAAGCCTGTTAGGAAGCAATTTTGTTAATTTTTATGGAACTGGTTTGTTGTTTAAAAGGTTTTAGTTATTTTTATCTTTAATTCTCAGCCAGTATATATATATATATATGAAGCGGAAGACTTCCTGCCTCTTTTAGTGTCTCAAAGTAAACTTCAAAATGAAAGCAAACATACTTGCCTCCCTCTCATCTGTCTCGTGAGAGGGAGGTGGGCAGCTAAGCATGCTGAGCTGTGGGCCAGTGGCGGCCCTGTGAAGGAACAGCCGGTGCTAATCCAACCCAGTAACGGTTCAGCAGGCTGCAGTGGGAACCAGTGGAGGAGGGAAGGAGCGTGAAATCCCAGACACCTGGTGGCTTTTTCTGCACTAGAGTCTGCAGCTGGTGTCGAGAGCCCACAGACAGTCAGCCAGCTGTGCTTCCCCGATGGCTTCTTCAGCTTCCACTGAGCTAAAACCATTACACATATACAGGTTTAAAGGGCTAAGAGTCCAGTTAGGGTCCAGTCAGTGCCACCCTGAAGTCTGCTCAGGTAACATCCCACTGTGACTTTGAGAATTTAATGATACCGTGAAGACATGTCTATTGTGTTTTCTGCTACTTATATTGTAGCAGAAGTAGACTAATATAGCTGATCTCCATACCTCAGCTCATGTTCATACACATTATGAGCAAAACAGCTAATTAGCTAGATTTCCTCCCCTCCCCACTTTTGTTTAAAGTCACCAAAGCTGGCAGTGGTGGTCATCCAGTGGTGTGAAATGCAGGTTGGTGAAGTGATTTAATTGTGTAATGACACATATATTTACAGAGCGTGAACTTCTGCTTTACGTAACCACAGAATGCCTTCGCTGTGGTTGCGGCTCAGGGATGCAGCAAAGCAAAAGTTTAGAAATCAGCCTCGACTGTGCAGATGACAACTGATAAGGGAAGTGAATATCATTTATCTCATTTTAATCAAGGGTTCTGTTTCTACTCAGAGGGATAAAGTGTCGTGCAACACAGAAACCACAGAAGCAGCATTTGTTGGGCTCCTGAGCTGTACAGTATATGTACATATTTGTCAATCTGATGGAGAATCTGATGAAGGAGTTGGGAGAATTTTGTGAAAGTCCCACTTTGATCCATTTCTGACACCTTGAGAGATCCTGATACTCAAATCAATGGTTGGAATCAAAGGTGGGCTCAGTATTTGAGCGTTCTGGAAAAGCCAATAGAAGCTGTCTTTCTTGCATCCACCAGGTTGCCCGGCTCCGTAGCTCATCACCACAAAACTTTATGTTTTGTTGTGTCTTTGGCTTTATATGCCCATAAGAAAGAAGAGAGCGAAAGCAATAGATCCGTTAAAAATTACAAAGTTGGCAGCTGATTGGCCAGCCCTGCAGCACCATTGCAGCACCATTGGCAGCTGAGGCTCTTAAACGTCTGTGAACTTTCCATACAGGCAAGTGGTACTGGTAAATAACCAATTAAATGTAATATGTGGGCACAATTAAGCCACATTTACCTGTGTAGCATCACTTCAGGTATCTTTTCAAAGTATCATGTTAACTAGAAAAGCACTCTGAGAGTGCAGACCTCCACCAAGCAGCTTGACTCCCTTATTTTTGTGTGTTCTGGATAGTATCTGGAAATTTCTCTGGATCCAGATCAACTTTCGAAACATTATAAAACTTATTGGGATCCTTTCTTGTAAATTTTTACCAAACACTGTGTGGAGTGTTTGTATGGAGTCATATGGAAAAATTCCCAAAATTTGGCCTATTAAGGTGATGTTCATGTAAGACTGTTTAGACGTTGGTAAGGAGGTTTGATGTTCACCATGGGGTGTCGGTCAGAACACACAGGACTTGCTTGTACAGTTAACTGTCTTTACTGGTAACTCTTAATCACAACAGCACAGTAATGCAACAAACAGCAGGCTTACAGGTGAGGAATTCCAGGCTAGTTAAGGTGAATGCCTGGATGGAAGTGAGTGTGGTCTATAAAAACAGAAATACAAAGCCATGAGGAACATTTGTTCTGGAAATAAACACATTCAAGATATTAATTATTACTAATAAATCCCTTTCAGTTAGGACTAAACAAGCATATGTGTTCAAGGCTAACAGTTACAGTAACTGGCATGGAACAGGTCAGCTAGCTTAATAGCATAAAAAGGCACATGGTGAATAGAGGAACACTTCTGAATAAGCAAATCAGCTAAATAACATTAAAGGTTAAATAAACATCCTATTCAGGCAGAAATACAACTAGTTACTTACAGTTCTTCACAGACGCACACAGATTACCATATTCACCTGACTAGAAGTCTCTGTCCTCGTGCTCACTGCTGCTCATAAGTTTAATTTCTGCATCCTGACCATCACGTGCTCAGTCCTGCAGCTGCACACTTCTGACACAGGGGGGCACTCAAGCCTCACCAACAGCCTTCCAAACATGGCCGATCTCACAATGATAAAGAATCCTTCAAAACATTTCTGGGTCTAGAAGATGATCCAGATCACCACCAAAATTTAATGGGTTTGTCCTTTGGCTGTGCCCCACGGCTGGTGAAAATTTTAGGTGAATCCGTCCAGTACTTTTTTTCGTGAAGTTGCTGACTGACTGACAGACTGACAGACAACGGACAGACAAAACCAACCCTTCCGAAAACATTACCTCTTTGGCAGAGGTAATTAAAGATGAGAGCTACAGGTTTAATCCCTCCCTGCCAGTAGGTGGCGTTCTAACTCTTACTTACTCAATTAGCATTAGCAACATTACAAAACCAGCAAACCATTAATTAGCCTTAGCAAATGTTTAATTTGCATGTGCAGGAAAAGCCTCTATGAGGCCTTTGAGCCCCTTTACTATTTTCATTCTCATCCTGCTTCAGGTTTTTTTTTTTTTTTTTTTGCCCGCTTGAATTTGAGAAATGTAACACAAAGAAGATACAGTTTCTATACATAGCAATGGAGCTTGCAGGTCCTGAGCTACTGCTAACAGCAAAGAATCCTGATGTTGGCTCGGTAATCAGAATGTAAATATTACCTTTTTAGACCCGTCAAAATTGATAAAACAATTATTCATATGTCTATTCTTTATCCCATAAGATGTCCTGTGGGTGTTGTTTTTTTTTTTTTTAATTTGTTGTTTTGATGAAAATTTTTTAGCTATCACTTAAACTAAATAAAGATGTGATACAATTAATTACTCTGAGTTACTCTGATAAATTGCGTTCTTCTATCTGTGTTAGGGATGGGCAAAACCAAAATCTTTCCAGTTGATACAATAAGAGTACTGTACGGTACTGTTTAATTTGATTCAAGTATACAGTAAGTTAAACAAAAATAAGATTAAAGGTAACGTGTATGATGTTTTCCAGGAGCATTTTTTTTACAATATTACTTAAAATCTCCCTCACACTCTGATTGCAGCCAAATAATTAAATGCTCTGACACAAAAATTAAAAAAATAATTCACTTGTGGAACAGACAGGAAAACCCCATCCAATCGTCTTTAGCAGCTTATTGATTGAATGATGATGTGTCCATCAAACTGAACTGCCGTTTGCCCTCTAACCCCTAACCCTACCCCTTCCCTAATCTGTATCAGTTCTGCCATAATACTTATCAATGTATTTGTTATGTTTTGACTTGCTTATAATGGTCAGCCCAGCTTCATGTTTCAGTTATGAAACTTTTGTCATGTCGATGAAAATTAAATCTATATTTTGTTTGTACCATCCAGCATGATTTTCGTTTTATGTATTTCATTAGGATACCTGGTTTAAATAAGAATTAAATGAAAAATCTGAATCCCTGAATGAAAATTATGATGTTTTATAATGTTCTTTGTGCACAATTATAATGTTGAACATTAAAACATCTAATTATAACGCTTTTTTTTTTTTTTTAAAAGATTGATTATTTTCAGTCATTCATCGAAGTTCCATTGTTATAGTCTAATTAGACTTCCTGATTCCCTATGCTATTGTCTGATTTTTCAGTTACTGGAACCACAGCAGTGCAAAGCAAGTGCTGTTTTTATCTGGTCAGCAAAATGAAGCCATAATAAAACATGTCAATGAGATTTTCCACCAAAAATCCTCTCTATTTGTTCTTTTTCAGTATTTATTTGGCTAAGCTGTCCTTATTTGCACAGGAGAAAACACCTTGCTACAAGTGTTCTGAAGTCATCATAAAATGCCATTATCAGCTATAAGAATTAAGTTTTCAAGAAGATTAATCGAGCTGTGAATAAAATGAACAAAACTCTGAAAACTTTCAGATTGCAGCAACTACTTAAATCCAGTATAACTGCTTACAGCATGCTATTTTCCTGGAAACGATGGATCACACCCTTGTTTTGTTTTATCAGAGCCACTTTAACGACATCAGACGAGATGATATGTTGGATGCAGATGTGCCACATGGCTTCGCCCAGCGAATTAACGTGCACAGAGAACGTACTCAACTTTCTTGTTCTTGATTATGAATTCTGCCGTTATGAATCATCACCACAAGCAGATTCCACATCATTTGCTTGTATTTTAAACAATACAGGGCAAAAGAAACTCCCATGTGAGACCTCACATGTCAGCCCCCCATAGCTACACAGGAGGTAAACAGTTTTATAGCCTCTGAGAACAGCTTCTTAAGAAGCTAAACTGAATCAAATGGTATCTAAGGCCTATGTTACATAGATGACTGAGGTTTCTTGATTACAACAGAGGTTTTTTAGCAAACTTGTGTGTGGATTTGACAAAAAATTACCTCTTGAAATGATCAGCTGTAGCGAAAAAGTAACCACATGCATCAATAGGCGATCCAAAAATAACATACACATTCTCAAAGCTGTTCCAAAGTAGAGAGCGAACACCCTAATTCAGCTTTAAAATTATTGCTGGCAGGTTTTTATATTTACTAGAAATGTAGCTTTTTATTACTTGAAATGGAACATTAAATGATCAGATTCCAGACTTTTATAAGTGAAAGCCTTATTAGTCTTGAATTGTTTTTCATTTTCCCCTTAAAGCGATTTGCTTTTGAGTGTCTTTTTGTGGGCATAAAAATGTTACTGGCTCAAAGTAACGCTATTTAGAGGCACACATCAAAACCGGCTTGTCGGCCACTAATGCAGCAGAGCTGCCATAATTAAATGTTTGTTTTTTGAAAGAGATGTGATGTGGTTGTTTTCTGACTTGTTTCATCTTTGGCTGTTTTTAGGGGTGTTTCCACCATCTGTGTATGTGTGTGTGTGTGTGTGTATGTATGTGTCATGGACCAAAAGCTGTAAAGCTTAGTCTTACAATCTGTAGCTGATGATGAGTGTATGACAAAGCCCGAACCAATGGGTTGACACAATAAGCAGGTAATGAAAGTAATAATGAGCGAATAGAGATGCCGTTCTGAGAGTTTTGAAGCTAAATAATGTAAGAATAATAATGCTTTTCAGTTGTGAGGTCAGATGTGTGATTGGTGAGGTGATTTGGTTAATTAGTGACAACTTTCTGCCAACAGCTATACTGCAAAGCACCATGGTCTGAATTTAACTGGCAAAGATATTGAATATGATGCTTTTAAGTGCTGATTACACGACTTTAACTTTAAGTAATTTAGCAAAAGAACAATAAAACAAAGCAAAATAAATAGTTCTGTGGAGTTAAAAGTCAATCAGATTTATATTCACGTAAATATCCGATGTTGAAAAGCCAAAGCTTGCTAGCCGCTAGCATTTTAGCCTCTCTCTGACACTACGTCATGAGATGACAGTCACGGTCAGCTCATTGATTTACATGTATAATCACATCAGTGGATAACATAAAAGATGCTCCAGAACAGCTAGACTGGAACTGATTTGTGTGGTGGGATAATTAGCCAGTTCAGAAGAGTGTGATCATTCTAAATAATGGGAAATCAGAGCTTACAATTAAGCCCGGTTTAAACTGGGCTTAGAACTGTAAGTCAGCTACCTACACCTCCAAGGCCGTCTCCCAGTCCACTTAGTTCAGCTCCAGCATGTAAGCTCCCTAAGCAGACTAAGAACTGTAAGGAGTGACCACAACTGTTAAAGAGCTGCTTAGACCGTCACTAAGCGGGACAAGACCAGCACGGTACAAGGCAGAGTCAGGAGTAAGTGTGGAGAGGTAGCCACGGCTTTTAGCTCGCAGCTAACTGCTAGTATGCTAACTCATTGTGATGGCCCATGGACCACTGTAATTAGCCTTTAAAAATGAGAAGATGACTTACATGGTACCAGTGGAGTTTTAAATAGTTCCTGTTTATAAAGATGAGGATGAAGGGAAGGATGCATCTTTGGAAGCAGCCAGAAAAGTCCTGTGATGTCCGAGAAGTCCAGTGAAGAGACGCTCTCTTTGTTCACAGCTGGACATCACAGCTTTGTGAAGTAAACAGGTGAATGAAGAATAATCCGGCAGAAGTGACGACAGTCCCATCTCATCATTTCCAGTAAACGGTGTCTGTAGACTGGAATTTACTGGCAGAGACGTGCAAGAGGCTCTTACAGTTAGACACCCGTAAGATCACCTATTTTATCCTCTTCTAATGTATTTATGATCTATAGGAAACATAAATAAACTAAAGCCATCCTTATGAGCTTTTAAACATTAACTGGCAATACAACAGAAGGCTGAGCCGTTTCTGACTGTCTGTAAAACTGAAAAAAGCAACTTAAAAACTACAATAAAACCCATTAAAATCCATACTGACAGCTGTTTAGAGCTTCCTCCCACAACGTCACGTCCGGTTCCTGCAAGCAGCGCCACAGTCTGGTCAGATGTGCTGAAATACAGCAATGTTGTATAATAACTCATTAATGCAGGCACGCCTGTTTCTGTTACATAGATCATCATGAAGAACGTTCTGGTTTATAAAACATGGCAGAAAATGTCAAAATCATGTTATCAGCACTTTAAATGCTCATTTATAAGAGTGAGAGGGTCTACTTGACATGAGAAATGTGATTAACGACCAATTAACATGAAAGCAGAATGGTTGTCTTGTAAATCCATAAGTATATTGTAGTGGATTTTTAGCATAGGCACAAAATGTTAAAAACATAAAAAAGGAAAAGCTATAACAACTTAAACAGATTTTTGGAGCATTTGATAACCAGTTGATAGGAATGTACCAAAAACATTTTAAATTGCTGTTATTAAACCATTGCTTAAAGTTATACCGTGTAACTTTTGGCCACTAGGAGCGCTAAACCTGCAACAGCGCCAACGTCTAACAGGCCTCACGGCAATGACGCAAATTTAAATCTCCTCTCCCGTGTTTGGATATTGAAACAAACGAGTCCATCAGATTCAAGAATTTCCTAAAGGATTTTTCACTATTGGAGGATCTGCCCCTGGCGCAGATATGCGCCTCTAACTGTTTCCAATTACATGTTTACATAGCTGAAACATCACACACACAAACGCACAATGCAAAGATAAATGCGCAATCAAAACCGGCCACAAAACCAAGTTGTAGTGTTGTGCACTGAATGAAGTCGTAACTTTGGCAAAACTCATGTTTGTTATGAAAACGTCTGGATTAGCTCTGCTTACGGGACATTACAGTGGCTCTGCTTCCTTCTGAACAGCGTATGAAAACCACACAACCAAACCAAGCAAACTGCAGATCGCTCCGTTACTGCTTTGATATTTATATGAATTACAGAGAACGCATTTATTGCCGCAAACCAGCCACAATTGCACAAAATGTTTAGGGAGTCACGTTAGCTTTGGTCTATAGTAATTCCAGCCGTGTTTCGCTAACAGGAAACTATCGGCAGCTTATACGGCTCTGATTGACGTTGTTTTGGATAAACGCTGAGTGAAAAAAAGAAAAGCATCACATTCTCGTATGTTTACACAACAGACAAACTTACTTACCAGTCTATTGATACGGTGGCAAACAGAGATGGGGTTTAGCTTCCACACTTATATCTCCAACGACTGAATTCTTTTCCAACGTCCACTCGTGTTTTTGATCTGACCTGCTCAGACATCACTTTCATCTTTTTACTTTGTTCCGCCATGACTAAACTTCGAGCAATGAGAGAAAGTAGCACAAGTACAGCTTTCTGTGTTTATCTCATAGACTGTATGGTTTATCTATGAGGAGCCGTAAAGCAACTTGTTTTACGGCACTTTCATCGACGGCCCGCCTCTCCAAAGTTACGATGTCTGGTTTCTGCCGAGGGCAGCCCGCTCAGAGTGCTGACACGCGTCAGTCACTGTATATTGGCCCGAAAAATCATCTAATACTGCTCATTTTAGGCTTAATGTCAGAGTCAAAAGTTACACGGTATAACTTTAAAAGTCCACTCCTGACCTCAATATTCTTGCCAACATCCAACCTCCATTTTATCCCTAAAATCCCAGGATATATGGCATTAGATTAACTGATCAGGTATTTGGAGTAACTGTTTGTATGAACTGGTCAAATCTGGATTTATATTATGCCGCAGGTCTGAAATTGCATTCCTTAAATTGACAAAGATTTGTTGTATCCTGGTCCTGTTAAACCCCATTTCCACCAAGGGGTCCAGTTTGATGCAGTATTTTGCAGGCAAAAACAGGAAAGGTTACCAAAGTATCTGATCCAAGCCATGTCCCTTTATTTGAGACCCTTTTGTTGGGGTTCTAACCTTACCAATCCAACCCTAATGCATGGTTGAAAGATACTTTACTTTAGATATTTGAATTCTATTCTAAATATAACTGGAAACCAGTAATGAATAGCTAAAACAGGAAAAATTTGGTCTCTTTTAGTGGCACCTGTCAGGACTCTGGCTGTATTTTGGATTAACTGGATGATTTTAAGTACTTGTTATGACATCCAGGTAAAATTGCATTCCAGTGGTCAATCCTTGATGACACAAATGCATAAATCAGTTTGCCAGCTTTGCTTTGTTAAAGGATGCATCTGATCTTGATTACACAGTTCGGATGAAAAACAGTTGCTCTTAAAAACCTTTTTGGATTTAAAAATTAAAAGATAAGTTCTGGTAATAAATAAATAAATTAATAAATTAATGAAATAATATATAAATAAATAAAATATATATGTAGTAGTGCTGGAAGTCCCGGTAATCACACAGAGAGCTGCAACGTCATTGCAGAGTATTTCAGAGTTTCTTGGGAACCAAAAATGATAACCACCAATTAATCTGAATTCTGAAACAGATTAAATCCTGACTGAAAACTCTTTTATGAGACTGAAGCTTCATAAGTTGATTGGTTTCCTTGGGCTTAATGGACAGATAAAGTTGGGTATCATCTGCACAACAATGAAAAATATCACATTTTCTAATCATACTGCCCAATTCAAGCATGTATAAAGAGAATAAAAACAGGCCAAGACCAGAACCCTGAGGAACTGATGACCAAACTGACAGATACGGCAAAGTAAAAGAATGGAGGATATCCAGCAGTTTGTGTTGTTCTTTTTTTCTCTGCATGTGGCTTTAAAGGGGAAGTGTGTAACAAGATCAAAGGTCAATGACAAAAAAAATTCAGTATATCATTTTGGTCTTTTAATCACTTTGCTGAAATAATTGTTATGCTTATTCCCTTAGAATGAGAAATTCCTATCTGTTTGCTGTGTGTCGATTTGCATGGCAATCATGGCCATATTTGTGCCACCATTTTTTCTCTGATTTCTCTGAATGGTCAAACAACTGTGTCTGTGAAGTGAGACGCCTTAAAATGCACATAGAATCCAATACACAAGCTCAAAGTTTTCAAGTAGCTACCTGTAGTGCAGTAATCACAGCAGTTGAAGCCACTGGATCTACTGTAAGAGGGCCACCGTCCATTGACAACTGTGCTTGGCATTTGAAGTCATTTCAGTGCAATCTTTGCCACTTGAGTCTTACACACTGTCCCTTTAAACAAAAAGTCCACGGTATAATTAAACGTGGCACTTTTTCTGCTTTATTCTCACTGCCAATCAAATTCTAATAACTCATAAAGCCCTTAATGGTCTGCTCCAAACTTACTAAAAAAAAAAAAGTCCATATCATCCCAACAGAGTTCTTCACTCCCAGAATGCTGAGCTGTTAGTGGTTCTGAGTCTGTAAGTCCAGTTTAGAAGGTAGAGCTTGTAGTTTTCAGTTTCCTCTCTTGTAGAACCAGCTGCCAACTGGGTTTTAAAACAAATCTTAAACCTTGCCTCTTTGATAAAGCTTTTATCTACCTTTTTCTCCCCCACATTTTTCAATCTTGTTTTTTTTTTAGATGCATTCTTATTGATATTTTTAGGTTCATTTTTAGCATCATGAATTACATTTTTATTTGCAAATTGTTTTCATGTCCTTCTTGATTTTTTTTCAAAGGCTATTAAGAATTCACCTTTATTAACTCTATAATATTAGCATGCATGCATACTTATAAAATGTTTAAAATATTTTGGTTGACAAAACAAACCCCCCCAAAAAAAACAAACCAAAAAAAAATGTGGTCAGATTTATGTTTGCATAACATTAATGCCTATACCTAGTTTGTTGTGTATGTATATGCAGTGAAATGCACACAAAATACCCCCACAAACACGCTTTCTGCCACGTGTTAGCTTCACTGATTACCGTGTGTTGCGTTCAATGGTGTGTAAAGAGCTTCTGCTGTGAGTATTAGCCTGTTTATCAGAGTGTGTATTAACGCGCTGCAGCGAGGGGGACTTGTGAGTATGTGTGTGTTTGAGTGTGTTAATATGTTAGTTGGGGATCACAGGTGTGATTGCAAACTCCATAGAGAGCCTTCTTCCCCATATAACCCCTACACCCCCACCTTGGGCATCCTGGGTAATATCAGCCCACGGAGCACCTGCGCCCCTGTCCCACAGCACGCACACACACACACACACACCTCTAATGGCCCCGTATCAGCCTGCCATACGGCTCTAATAGCCAGCTGTGTGAGCAGAAAAGCGGTGGACCGTACCAACATTCACTGATGCATTTGTAATATTAGATCCGAGTTAACTGTGATCTCCAATTAGTTTTTATCACACTTCAAACAGCCGATGAACACAAAAAAGCTGCATAAAGCAAACACACAAATGATATTTCACGCTTTAGCCTGATTTTTTTTAGTGCCACAGGGCTCATGGACATGAACTTTTACTGAGCACGTTCTGTTTCTCAGTCATTATGCAGTAATAAACAAATAGGTGCCAGCTGAGGGTTTAAATGTGCAGCTTGATATGATGCTCATCATGACAAACCTCAATGAGACAATCATAAAGGTAACTTACCGTCCTTCATTTGATGACAAACTGTTTGATAACAATGCTGGGCCTTCAGTATTGATAAGTATTTCCTTTTGCACATGCTCAGTTCATTCAAATTGTTAGCAGGTGTCCTGGCAAGTGAAGAAGACATGAAGCTGCACAAAGTTAGCACAACTCATAAATTAATCCTCTTCTAATGATTCCCAGAGCCAATAATTCAGCACAGACATCTGCACACATAGCAGATGTCATAGATGTGAAGTAGAATGATTACACATTTATTACTAATTTATCACGGAGATCTATTTAGAAGTTTTCATTAGAATACAGATAAATTAGATCAGTAAATTTTACCAGTAACACACGGGTGTTTAATAGAATTATACTGCACGTGCCACATTGCAGGAGTTAAAGTTGGTTTTATGAGAGTTTTGAAAAGGCAGGAAAAGTTTGTGCCTCCACCCATCTGAGTGCATTGTACACTTTATATTTTGTTGCATAAAGGAGCTAATTTTACATTCATGCGTCTGTGGTTGGGTTGTTAAAGACTCTGCATGTTTGCATTTGACAGATGTTTGTGTGGTTGGCAGAGGAATGAATGCGCAGTGACAACCATTTTAACTTGTTAAACCTTTACATTGTGTGCGTTTCCTCTCTTGATGTCGACTATCTGGCTGGATTTTGTAACTTACATGAAAGTGCCAGTGTTAGGAAATGAAAATGCATGGAACTGGCCACCGTGTTGAGTCCATCACCTCCTTGGGGAACAAGTGGATTGAGACAGAACCGTTGCACAATCCCACTTCCCACTAGCTTTAGGAATTCTTCATTAAAGACAATTAAAAGCATCGTATTGGAATAAATCAGGAAGGTTTATGCGACACTTCCAGAACCATTAAGTTGAAATAGAGAAGAAAACTGTTCTCGAACTATTTTTCCTTTGTGCTACAGTTCACTAAAAACAGTAAAGTGGCAGCAGACAAATCTGGATATGACATTAAAGGTACAGTATGTAACAAAATCAAAGGTCAGTGCCAGAAAAATGTGATATATAATTCAAAACTGTATTTCTATTGATATGTAATCACTGCACTAGCATAGCTGTTATACGTTTATTTTCTTAGAATGAGTCATTTATATCTACTTGCTGGCAGGTGCACGTACGGAGGCTGCCACATTTGTTCCACCATTGTTACTATGGTGTCCCTGAATGGACAAAACAATGTGTGTGAAGTGAGAACTCTGAACTTTAAAACTGCTGTCCAAGCTTTGTTAGACTGCAGTTACTGGGAGTTAGAGACTGCTTTGGATCAGTAATGTCTTAAAAGACATTAAAAATAGTTCCTCATAGTCCAGCCATAGCTACACCTGCGACCACTGCATCCACTCACACATGAAAACATCTTTATGTCTGGGAGAATTTTGGTCACCAACGGCCACCGTACATTCACAACAGTGCTGGAATATGAAGCCATTTGAAAGAAAACATCTTTTCCTTCAAATACCCATCTTTACCACTAGATGTCAGTAAATCTTACACTGTACCTTTAAATGTACTGTTGATGATAATATACATAATATGGCATCTAAAAAAAAGTTTTAAAAAGTGATCTTGTCCCATTTTCACCCATATGAAGACAGTTGTAATAAAAATGAATCATAATTAATAAATAGATTTTGATAAACATAAAGGTTAGTAATGAATATAAATAGCTGGGTAGTGTGGAACTGTTTTATTATCAACAAAAGGCTTATGTGACAGAGTTTCACATACAGATGAGTCAATGCAGGGACGTCCCAGAGCACCGAAGTATGAACACAAAGATGATAAAATATAAATAAAAAGAGGAAAAAATTACATTTGACTTGAGATTGAACAGAGGTTTCCCTGTATGCCTGCATCTTTCACAGGAACCACTACAGCCCAGTATCAGCTGGTTATCCTCAGTCTCCAATAGAACCTGAGGAGGAGGAAGATGAACACTTGAATGTCAGACATGAAGGAATAGCCCATTCATTTGCAGTTTTTCCAATGCGCCCGTTTGTATCCACCTCTAAATCACTGATGATCAGCAGGTCTGGGTGGTGTGGTTGGAGGTCAGGGTGACGACATGCATACAATCATTATGTAAACGCACCATTTTATCCAAACACTACATCTCTAAAAATACTGAGTATTTATTCTGATACTGTTCAACTGTTGGAACCTATCTGGACTGCAGGTAAATGGGTTGTGCTTTGGGGGAAATTTAAGAAATGGAAGTCAATTCATTAAAGTCCTTTTTGTTGTAGATTTAATTGATAGTTTAAAAGATAAACTCAAAGGACTAATTCATCTCAAATGGAATGTCTGGTGGTCATGGTTATGTTCTGGGTGGATGAAACAAGAATATCTGGGGGAAAAACAACAAAACTGTATTTTCCATTTTAACTTTCTTTTTCTTAAACTGGCTCTGAATAACGTCCCGCATGCTTTGCAGGCAGAAACCAGCATGAAGGTAGTCGCGGTACCTTCAGATTACTCTTCAGTGAGTCAGCACATAAATATCTTTCCACAGTTCTTCAGATATTAACGAGCTCTGGGCGCCAGCTCTGGTGAAGGTGTTGCAGGTGATGATGATGATGATGGAGACTGGATCTGTGTGGTCCTAACAGTTTAATGTCCTTAACTTGTCTGGTTTGTCTGTGTTATCTCTGCTGTTCTGTAGAGTGAGGGCTGTCCACGCTGCTGTAAGGAGACAGAGAGGAAGTTGCTGGCCCCGAGGCTTTTCCATCTTCCCCTTCTTCCTTCTCTACCTCCATTTCCCCCTCTCCTTCTCTTCCATCTCCCTCTGTTCTGAACACCTCAGCTGAACCTCTGCCATCCTCACTCGACTCCTCAAACGCAGAGAGGGCCTCCTCCGCTCTGCTCTCGATGGTGCAGACGCCTCTCTCGCTGGGACTCGAGCTCTCTCGATCGTCCTCCTCAGGGGCGGGCTCTCTGGCTTGGTTGTGGTGCTTGACGTTGTAACGCTGGTTCTGGAAGAACTTCACGATGGTGTGTTTGGGCAGGTCCAGCTGAGCTGACAAGGTGTGGATGGCCTCCTGGTCTGGGTAGAGTCCCACATCTCCAATGAAGCTCTGCAAAATTCCCAACGCTTCCAGAGAAATCCTTGTCCGGGATCTAGCCTTCTTCGTTCCTCCACTTCCAAGACCAGGACTTGGACCACACTGCGGCCTGTCCTCTGAGCCCTGCAGAACTGGGAGCAGGGGAACTGGCTGGGGGTCTTCGTGAATCGGGGATGGAGCAGTGAGAGGGGGCAGGGGCTGCCTGTGGATGGTCTGTTTAGAAAATCAAACACCAGTTAGACATTTTGTTAGTGAAGCCACAAAATCATTTTAGAAATCATCAATATATGTAAAAAAAGATTAATGGTCCAGAAAAGACGTCTTCAACCGTGATTACAGATCATTTTGAGATTCACCGCATATAAACTGGAAAACGTAATTCAGCCATAAACATGATTGTTTTAAACCCTCGCCAAGTAGTTATGATTTCTAACTAAGTGTTTAATTAAAGCCAACTGAAAAATGACACGTTTTAGTGCAGAAACTGAAATAAAAAACAGTTGTAATATGTTGGTATTGAAAAAGCACAAAGTTGGGGTGTCGACATTTCTGTTGAGAAAACTCATTTCCTTCATCCTGCTTGCGTGGCGGCCATTTTACAGGACACTCCTGTTATCTGATTGGATGACTTGGTTTGATACAGATTAAAATTTCTCGAGTTGCCAACAGAAATCTCTTTGCTGGCATTTGTAGGCACACAATTCCTGTATGAGCACATCTGTTTCCAGACGACTGTCGAGTCAGCTCTCTAAACAGGCCCCGAGTTATGATTTCAGTCAGCCATTACTTGTTAGACAAAAAGACCACATTTATGACAAAAGTAAACAAGTCCCACCTTAGTGCCACAATTTGAGGTGGTTGTGTGTCATGAATATTAAAATGAGTTTTCCTTCTTATGTTTAATTCTTATGTTGTTCTAAATGCAGATAAACCAAACTATTAAAAGTCTAAAACTAATTTAAATGATCAGATTACAGTATGAGGTGCACATAGAGATGAGGTAGCAGTTTAGGATGTAAAATTGATAAATTTTCTGCTAAATTCCCCCAAAACGATCCTTTTCTTCACATGCAAGACGGGAAAATAAAGTAGAAAACACTGCACTATAAACAGCTTTCACTGAAATGTAACCTTTGTGGTTATTTTTCTGTGCACATTACTGAAAAAAAGTCAAATTAGTGAACATGTCAGCATAAATGTCATGCATGTGGAATAACTATCAGTACAACACAAATAAAGCTGCATATTTGATGTCCCTTTCTGTTATCAAAATGTATCATGTGAAGAGTTTTCATCCTGTGAGCTTAAAAACTTTTAAACTCTTCATCGTCAGTTTAATAAGCAAACCGCTCGGCTTGTCTGTCAGAGCTGCTCTGCAGAGTCAAAGAAGCTGTACAAGAGGAAGTGTGATTGACCAGCTTCCATCAGCCACCAACATGCACGCTAAACTCCAAGTCATCACACAAACAAATGCTCTACTAGAGCTTATTAACAGGGTGGGGTGGCCAGCACTCCCAAACACAGGAATCCAACACCATAAATCTGTGGTCCATCAAAATTAAAGGACCTAAATAAAGATAATGGCAAATCCTTTTTTCTCTGCTTCAATAATTACAGGGTATGTTCTGAATAATATTGAGGTTAGGGCCAGACTGGAGAGCATTTTGGTTTTGGGAAGAGGGTGGGATGGAGGAGTGTTTAGCAGGAAATGTGTGGGCTGGTCATTTACCACTTCTATTTTCAATGACTTATGGGACACAAACATGACAAAGAGGCGGGCGGCGAAGAGGAGCAGGTGGTGGATTCAGACAGAGACTGACAGACAGAGGAGCATTTCTACGCTGCACTCACATGCTGGTTTTCCCATTTTCTCACTCGTAAAACGCTCTGATTTGTGTATTTTGCTTTCACATGGCTCCTCTGTGGTTGAGGAGTTGTATTTTTAAAAAAAGATATTCACAGATATTTATTTTTTCTGCTGAATTTCTGCCGCTGCACAGAAACTTAAAACAAACCAGTGGGGATGATCTGTCAAGGCCTGCTAGCTGCGTATTTACCTGCTGGTCTGGGATGTGCAGGACGGTGTGAAGCCTGTCGCTGTGTTGCTGCCTCGACTCTTCCTCGTAGACCTGGTCTCGGTCAGCTTGTGGTAAAGCCAGGAACCTTCGGATGGTGCACAGGTTCTCCCACAGTGTGCGGTTCTCAGGGCTCGGGCTCTCTTTCCACCTGAGCAGCTCACACAACCAACCCTGGAACATGCATGGAGGAAGAGCGTTTATTCAGGTTCTACCAAACAGCAAAGTCAGACCCAATTACAGTAGTAGACAACCACCCACACAAAAGGAAGCTTCGAAGCTTACAGTGACATGAACGTTGAAGTGGGTTTCAAATGGTTTCAGTTTTATGGGTTGAAAGAAATACTGTCAGAGTGGCTTCCAACTAATGTTTGATAACAAAACATTGGTGAAATGAAGGAGATTATGGCAGATAATGCCTTATTTAGAGGCTGCGTGCGGTTGCCCCACTACCATTATATTGGACATATGCTGATCTCGAGTGGATCTAAATATGTCCCAAAGGAATTAAAGTTGCACTAAAACTGTCTGGGTGAGTAAATGAACGTATTTCATGCTAGAAAATAGGTCCAGATTAAAGGGGAAGTTAGTTTTTTTTCCAATCAGTAATTGTGTGATGATATGGTTTTGATACAAACTTGTAAAATCTTGTACACTTCAGTGGTTGAAATCTTGTAAAGAAATTTGAATAAGAATCAATTCCAAGAGGGAAAATGAGTTTTTCCATGTTTAAATGAAGCATTTATGCCTTTCTACAAAAAAACAAAACAAACAAAAAAATCTGATTTGTCAAGTCAAGTCAACTTTATTTGTATAGCGCTTTAAATACAGCAGTTACCGATATAAGTTATAGAAGCAGCGACTGAGAACCCAATCAAAACCGATCTCTTATTTTGAGGAAACACATCCATTGCAACAGATCTGCGAGTGCCAAAAGGTCTGCAAATAATCCTTGGGAGTAGTCCATGTGGGGCATATTTAGGATTAAAATCGTGACTGACTGCACTTTTTCAATTAGTATCATTCAACAGAATAGTTGAGAGGGATTCAAGTGGTTCAATGAGGTCACAGGAAGTTGGGATAAAGAAAGGCTTTATATGTCCAGAGCATCAGAGTGAGTGGAAAAGAATGTCAGCAAGATAGAGGATGGACAGGATCATGAATGAGGACATTTGAGGGACAGCACATGCTAAGAGTTTTGAAGACGAAGTCAGAGAGGAAGATGGTTTACATATGTTTCAATAGAGGGATGCTGAGGTTGGAGTTATCAAGCAGGAGGCCTGGAGGAGACCAAAGAGGAGGAGATTTATGGATGTAGCATAACAGACATGAAGTTAGTTTGTGTCAGAAAAAACAGGGTTAGACTGATGATTCACTGTGGCGACCCATGAAGGAGACGGCTGAAAAGGAAAAAGATTATTTCACTATTCTTCGAATAACTTTTGCAGTTTGTTTTGTTGGTCTGTTGCGAGACCGACTTGCTGCTGAGATCAAGTTCATAAACAAATCTTGACATCTTCCTTTATAGTTCCCTGTCATAGCTGAAGTTTCCTTATTACAACCATGATGACAAGCCATCCAGGCCCAGACACAACAGCACAACCCTGACTATTGGAAAAGGGAGAAGATTCCTGCAGGAAACAATCCAAACAGTTCACATTCTTACATTTTGGTTTTATACATCTACAAACATTTAACAGATTTTTAGCTTGTTGCTTCACAAACAGAAACAGCGAGTGTGTTTGGTGCTGTGGTTTCACCCTTGTAGAGCTCCCAGTCACACCAGTATTCTCCTGATGTTGGACTCATTAACATTAACTCAGAAAAGTGGCTTTTAGTTGTTGAGAAATTCAACATTTACACACACCATCTACTTTTATGACTTCTGTAAAACTGATGCAGTTTTTCATTTGAATAGCACATCAGCTCTACAGCGTACAAACACACTCACGCACACACACACTCACACACACACCATCTACTTCATTTACACATGATCATTCATACATGATCTGAACACAGCTACATAAAGTCGCTTCTCAAGTGGAGGGAGGAACAGAAGGAAAAGCCGAGATGAGTGGTGAGTATGTGTGAAGATTGCATTATCTCTGCTAGGCTGATCCAGGATCTGCCACCAGCTGTTGTTTATAGTCTTCAGCTTGGAAATTAATGGTAATAATGTGATCATTTCTCTGTCATCCTGTCCATCTTTTCTTCCATCTTGCATCCTCGTCCTCTGCCATTCAGCACCTTATCATTCATCATTTCAGTCCTTTAAGCCTCTGTTGCTCTCAAACATCCATTTATGCTTTTTTCAACTCTTAATATAAAATACCGTATTTTCTGGATTATAAGTCACACTTTTTTTTCATAGTTTGGCAGCTTGTGTGACTTCTTTGTTATGATGTTTATGATCATTTACAGGCATTAACTTTGGAATTGGACTGATTGAGTTATTTTTAGCAGTTACAAGTCGGACATGAAAAATTAGAAAATCACCCTATTTTAAATCAATGAATACGACTTATAGTCCGGTGCGACTTTGTTTTTTTCTTGTTCATGATGCATTTTTTGAGCGATGAGACTTAAAGTCCGGAAAATACGTTGCATAAAGTTCGATTTTTTTAAACTTGCATTTTCCTCATTTCAGCTTCTTTCCCTCTCTAGTCCAACACTCTGCTTTGATCTCGATCACCCGCATTGTTTGTCTGTGGATGGAGTCATGATGGCATGCCACAGCGGGTAATCAGATACCCCACACACCCACACACAGTCACACACCTCATCAGGCTCCTTCAAACATTATCAACTCAGCTAGAAGTTGTGTATGAGTGAGTACACGAGGGTATAACAGAGATTAATGTGTGTAAACATGTTTTCAGCCACGTCAAAAGAAACTTTACATTTTCAGTTCTGAACTTCTGCGTGTGTTTTGATCTCGAGTGTCTGCAGCAGCGGGAAATTTGCTGCATTATCTCCAATCTGGATGCAAGTTTTGGCTTGAACTTAATTTTCATCACACTCAAAGCCACGTGGACGATCAACAGCGAGCTGTAGGGACACGTCCAGTGTAGGATTGGACTGATTAGGTTGCCATAATAACATCAACATCCTTAAAACAACACGTTGTTGTGACTGACCTGACTCTTATTTGCAGCCACCTTAGCGAAGAGAGCCTGGGAGACCTTCGCCCTCTTCATCTCCTGCTGGATCTCCTCGTAGATCCCTGATGTGATGTTCACCAGAGAGTCGAGCTTCAGCTGCAGCTCTGGACCAGGCAGGCTGCATTTTGTCTGCACAGGGGAAAATGCAATAAGGACAAATACATCACCATTTATATCAAATGCAAAAGCCGACTGCAGATTGTTAAGACAAATTAACTTCTAGGCCGTTGCTTTCGTGCTGCTGTGGTTTCTGCCAGTCTTGTTCATATAAAACCTTTAAAAACACAACTATGTTTGATAAACTTTATCAATCCCCTAGATCCATAGATTCACTCATCCTTGGTGGCAAATTTGTTTGCCACCAACCATCATCAGATCTTTCACAATGAAAGACATTAAAAAGCATTAAAAGGAGCATAAATCAACATCAGAAGAAAAAAAAAAGACAATATCCTTAAGAACAGTATATACAAGTGTTTATTAAAAACAAAAAACAACAACCTCTGACTCACAGAAGTTGTTTGTCCTGCTTTGATATTATAGAAAGAGCTTTTTGATGGATGCACGAATAAAACCAATCTTGTGCAGGGTACCTGTGTGTGTCTGTGTGTGTTGGTGCTGGAGATGTGCTGGGTGGAGTGGTTGTGGTTGTTGCTGGTGCTCCGCTCTCTCTCCTCCTGATAGATGCGGTCTCGCTCGGATTCCGGCAGGTTGAGGAAGTTTTGCATGGCCTTCAGGTTGACCAGCAGTGACTGGGAGGCCGAGCGTGGATCCTCCTCTTTACGAAGGATCTCTGACAGCAAACCCTGCAGAGACCTCAGCGTTACATTTGAAGACCGACGTCGCGTTTTAATCGTCTTCAGGTGGGGGTTCCAGCTAAACCTACCTGTGTGCGGTTGAAAGCCACGCGAGCAAACACGGCTTGTGAGACGCTGGCCCTTTTCAGTTCGTTCCGGACTTGCTGGTAAATATCAGAGGAGACTTCCGCACCTGAGCAGTTGAGGCCGGGCTCAGTAGCTGACCCAGACATCTTACAGGTCCGTGAGATGGGGGGGTGGTTGAGGAACTGCTGGTTGACTCCCTGCGGGTGCTGGTGGCTGAGCAGGCGGCTGACTGCCAGCTGCTGGTTGAGGAGGTGGGCCATGGCGAGCTGTTGGCGTACGAGCTGAGGGGAGAGCTGGGGAGACAGGAGTCCGCTGTGGCCCAGGAGAGGTGGCGCCTGCGGATGCAGAGGAGGACTTGGGTGGTTCTGGCTGGCGGGATGAGGCAGACCGTGAGGCTGAGAGGGGGTCTGAGTGTCCCCAAGGCTGTTCTTAATCGGAAGGGCTGCAGGGCCACCTATGGTACCCAAGAGACCGGGGGAGGGCAAGAGAGATGGAGGGCGATGGCTGAGGATGCTCAGGTCCAAATCCCTCTCCACTGCAGCAACACAGACAGGTTCGTCTTGTTAGGTTTAAAATATTTTCATCCATTTCAGATCCAACCCAGGAATAAAAGCTGAACAGTTTTGAAACAACAGGCTTCATGCCAAATCAAATCCATCTAAATCTGGTGAAATAAAGCCACAGTACAGCTTTCAGACACAGCACACGTTTGCACAAACATTAAGAGAAGATAATTCGAGAATGTTCATCATGTCTACTTTTGTTTTCTTTGTGCAGACATCAGTGAGATAACGTTTTATTTACCTTGACAGTTTCAGTGTCAAGGTAAATAAAACATCATCTCACTGTTGTCTGCACAAAGAAAACAAAACTACTACGAAGAAAAGATGTAAATACCTTTTATTTCAGACTTCTCCTGTGATGTCCACATCTTCTCAGTGTATTCACCTGAGGGACACACGTCAGAACAGTGAGTCTGTCACTTATTCCTCCATAAATACTCCCAACTAGTGTATTTAAGTTGGCACAGCCAAGTATATATTTAATGCATCATTCAAATTCTATCCTGATATCACCTAATTAGCTGCATCAAATTGCTTAGATTACATTACAGCCTACAAGAGCTTAAGAACAAAAACTTTCAGGTGGATCAAATGCTTGAGAATGAAATCCTTTTCTACAAAACAGTTAAAATTTTTCCCTACAGCATCGTTTCCCTTTTTCATACCTTCTCTATAAAAACACTGATTACTGCCTTGACCTCCATCCTGCTCTGAACAGACAGCCTGTCCGCTCGTCTCCACATGTAAACCTGACTTTTATTACACTCCCACCAGCTTTGGTTGAGAGGCACTTTTTCTATTATTAGTGTGGTTTGGCAGGGCATTGGATTTATACCTTCCCTGCATGTGTGCGTATAGTAAGTGTAAGAGGATCCCTCATTCCCGGATGTTGGTGGCGTGCGTCTTGGAGTTACTGCTGCTTTCCATTAGGAGTTAAGAGCATTTAGTTTTGTCATGTGTATTAAGGGTGACGTTAATGTGAACCATGTGTGACAGTTCCTTCCTACAGAGAGCCGTCACTCAGACATCTCGTAGCAGATTACATATATAAAAGGCTGGCACATGCGTTTGCACATATACTGGGGGGTGGACAGCAAAATGAAAAAGCGTCACAAACTGAGGGAAGGTGGGGGAGTGAGTCATTATTGTAAGATGTGACAAAAGTGCACAAATGCCATCATTTCAAAGTAAACAAAAAAGAACAACTAAAGAGTTGGTGGTTAAAGATCAGGATCAGGACGCTGGTCTCAAACTAGGAAGGTTTGGGTGGATTGGGACATTTAACGAGGGGGTTTCTACCACAAATGTACAGAATTAAATCAAATCCAGGGAAAAGAAGCAGTATCTGAGACAGTTCACATGTGAAAAATGTTTCCCCACCATCTTCTTCCACATAAAAATAACTAAACTGTGTTCCAGTCTGATTTATTCTTCTCGTCTTAAATCACATCTTAGTTTTCACACTGGACATATATTGACACCAGGGATGCACGATATTGGAATTTTGGCTAATATCCAATATTTTAAAACTCATGTGGCCAATAACCGATATCAATACAGATATTAAAGCTGAAAAAAATAGCAGTTTTGTTATCCATTATCAACAATTTAAAAAATAGGGGTGGGAAAAAATATTGATACACTGAAATATTGTGATATTTTCATTTGCCGATATCAAATCAGTATTTAAAAAACGTGGCATTAATCTATTTCACTTAAAAAATCCTGCAAAATTTCATCGTTCTGTTTCAAAATCTCACAATATTTCCTGAATTCTCGCGAAATTTTGAAACAGAACAATGAAATATAGCAAGATTTCAGTAAAATGGATCGATACCAGGTTTTTAAATATCAATATGATATCAGCATATGAAAATATTGCAATATTTCAGTGTATCGATATTTTTTTCCCACTCCTAGTCTTTAGAAGTTTTAAAGTTTGTAAAAAAGAAGTTTTTGAAGAAGTTTGGCTTTTTGTAGACTTTAGAAACAGTGGGCTGATCAGTTTAATATCGGTTCAATATCGGTGGGGTGGCCGATGTCTGATACTCAGTTTGAAGGCCGATATAGGCAGATACCGACAGGGGGCTGATTATATAGTGCATCCCTAAATGACACTAACAGCAGAAACTCGTGGCTCACTGCTGAGCAATCGATAATGCCATTAGCTTCCAAACTATTAGCTGGGAAAGGGGTCATTTAATGAGTTTCAGTGTGTCCAACTCAAACTTAAAAACAGTATTACCCTGAGTAAGTTTCAAGAGCCTAAATAAGCTACTTTAACTGTTGTATTAACACTGGGGATGCACGATATAATCGGCCCTGTATCAGCCTACATCAGCCTTAAAACTAAGTATCGGACATCTGCCACCCCACCAGCATTTAACCAATCAGGCCGCCGTTTTTAAAGTCTAAAAAAACCCCAAAACTTCTTCAGAAACTTCTTTTTTACAGATTTTAAAACTTCTAAAGACTAGGGGTGGGAAAAAAATATCGATACACTGAAATATCAGCAAATGAAAATATTGCGATATCATATTTACATTTAAAAATGCGGTATCAATCTATTTTACTAACGAAATCTCACAATCTTTCATCGTTCTGTTACGAAATTTCACGAGAATTCACAAAATATCGTGAGATTTTGAAACAGAACAATGAAATATTGTGAGATTTAAAAATAGATTGTAAAATAGATTGATACTGCGTTAAAATATTGATATTGATATAATATTGATATACAAATATTGATTTGATATTGGCATATGAAAATATCGCAATATTTCAGTGTATCAATGTTTTTTCCCAGCTCCATTTTTCAAATTGTCGGAAACGGATAACAAGACTGCTATTTGCAATGACTGCTTTTTTTTTTTTTAGCTTTAACATTAGTATTGATATCGGTTATCGGCCACATGAGTTTTAAAATATCACCATATTGGATATCGGCCAAAATTCCAATATCGTGCATCCCTAATTAACACCTGTGAGATTGTGTCTGCATCTCTTTGCAATCACAACATTAAAACTCACAGGTGTAGGGCAGAGTGTTTTTGTACCCAAAAACTAGAAAACTGAGACATAATGTGTATTCTCCAACCAAAAAGAGGCTGCTGTGCATGGAATGGAAGAGTTTTGGAAACAATAATACTGCACAATGCTGGTTATTACATTAGCATTAGAAGCAAGTCAGAAACAAACCGAAAACTGAAAACAGCTTCAGACTGTAATTCAGGCAGGAATTTCGATGGCATTTTAGTACAAGCTCACACATACTGCAGCTAATTAACACTGGTCTGATAAGACTTTGCGTGCTGTTGTCTGACAGCCAACAAATATGCAACATTGTTCCATAATCCTGAAAATATGGACTCGTTTCCCACGGATCAGCCTCTCCTTAGCACTTAAGGAGGGTAACAAAAACAGCAGCATCACCTGCTGATCTAACCTAACTCAACTTGTTGTTCTCTTTACTATTCAGCTGTGAGGCAATGCAAGGGTAATGTTTTAGGTACCTTTGATGCGTTTGTACCTCTTGTACCAGCGTCCAAACTCCTGGCATTTTGAGGTGGAGACGTTGGCGTAGTAGGAACTATTTACTATTGCGGAGATCATACTCTGAAGGACAAAGTGTTGGAGAATTCAAAAATAAAGGTTAAAGAAACCAAAAAACAAAAACTGATAGTCTTTGCACAATTTTTTTATTAGAT
The DNA here is from genome assembly GCA_023101725.1 of Atherinomorus stipes. NCBI lineage: Eukaryota > Metazoa > Chordata > Actinopteri > Atheriniformes > Atherinidae > Atherinomorus > Atherinomorus stipes. The sequence continues at coordinate 321,789 of JALJCO010008402.1, forward strand.
ATCACAATACTGAGGGGAAACAAAAAACCCACAAGTATTACCTTCTAGATTTCACCAGATTTGCTTCAACACAGGATGATAAACTTGTGTAATAGAAACCAAGTTCTCTCAAACTGACCCACTCAGTGCTGATTTATTAAAACTCACACACCCATCCTTCCCTAACATGAACTGTGGTCACTTCCACTGAGCAGTAGATGCACCAAACTCAACATGGGAAATGCTGAGGATGAAAACTCACATGAGTCAGGCTGCAAATGCACACCACCCACACACTTCCCCTAATCACTAATTACATCATGACTAAGTCTTGTGTATAAATCACAAGTCGAAATGACACACTTGAGTCTAATGACTGCAGGGTGTGTGAGCAGGATAATTGAGGTGTGCATGCTCGTATCCTTTCCCATGGGGATGGTATCAATATTTGCGCGTGTGAGCGAGTCAGATTACACACTGCACTAAGTGTGTGGTGAACTGATGATGAAACATGTGTTTAGAGAAGATACTTAGCTGCATCTCTGCCATCTATGCGTGCATATTTCTGTGTGTATGGACGTAAACAGAATCAAACTTCTATAAATATTAAACTCTCCCTTCATGCATGGACAACAGAAGATTCTCTTATCAGAAGATGGAATTTCAGGTTTCAACTTGCAGCTAATTTGATTAAAAACTGTCTTGGCTCTTAAAAACTAAAATAAAATCAGATCTGGACAATGTGGTAGTCACCTGAGAGAGAGGACACTCCTTTGCCAGAGCGCTCTGGTTGGTGTCTCTCAGCAGCTCTTTTAGGGCATTCCTCACCGTTGCATGAGTCCACTGCTCAGACGGCAGCTCCTCCAGATGGGCAAAGCTGCAAAAGATGTTTTATTTATTCACCTCCACCAGCTGGGTCAACAAGAAAACTCAAATGAACCAACAAATCTGCCGTTTATTCGGTTAATCTACAAAAATTAACTTCTCTATCTTGTCTTTTATAATTAACCTTTTCTGTTTGAGTGAATTTACTGCATAGAAATAATGGGCAAAATATCACTTTAGTTTGATGAAGGACTGAACTCCAAGCCTGTATAAAACATGCTATATTTATTGTACCTGCTCAGCTCTTGACTACCAGTCACATTGAACAGAGTATGTCACATATGGCAGTTTTAGTGCAAAACCATCCGACCAAAATTCAGCTTCAATAAAACCAGATGAGTTTGAGTCCCTAGTGTGGCCGTATTGTGCCTGTTCATCCTGATTAGAGAGAGAAGGTGTGACTCACTAGTTTGTGGGAATTATGGTCAAAGTCAATGATGTTAACGCTGCAGAGTAACAGCTAGGAGTGTGACTCACATTTCTCCTTAATAAATAATTTGCAACACACAGAGACTCAGAGCTGACCTGTGCAGAAGGATCCGCAACGTGACCATGTGGTAAACATCCAGCAGCATGTCGGCAACTGTTGCCTCCGGAGCATCTGTCAGGTAGTGGATGGGCATCGGTTTCCATCGTCCGACTTTAATGATGCCTGCAGAGGACACACAAGTAAAAGGCATTAGCAATGTTTAAGTCTGGATTTAAAATAAGACCTTTGCATGAGTTTTATGTTCCTGTGTTTTCTAATCAACACAAGCTTCTTCGGTCTTGGAGCAGCATCCTAAACCTGAGCAACACTCCTGGCCTTCATGCGACCCTTGACTGGAAGTGCAAATCTAAACAGACCTAATCACATTATGATCTTCTAAATCAAACACAGACTGTCTAGCCTTAGCCTGCCTGCCCCAATCATGTGTGCGAGTGTGTGTGGGGCTTCATTGCATGAGGATGATGGTGATAGGGGCAAAAGAACAAAGACTGCTCTTTTTGGACTCCACAGTTGATTAATAGGAAGAGAAATGTAAAATCAACTCAGCATTAAAGACTGATGTAGACTTTGAATGCAAGCGCTGTTTGATGCTGATGTACTGGAGAAACACTGAGGTCATCGTTCTGTCTTACAGCAGCAAATTTTCTCCTCATAACTGGTATTTATTGTGATGTCCTGCAGCCAGTTTGCTTCAGAAACTGACTTTTAATACCTTTACTTGTCATCAACTGATTTAACTTTGAAAATAGCAGAACTTTCTCCCAAATATTTGAAGAGAATGAAATAAAAACTAAGATTTTAGAATCCGTTTACAATGAACCAACTTTTATATTGTTTCATCTTAAAACCACAGGTCACTTTTATGTCCTTAATGCTCCATCAACAATTAAGTAAAAGACTAATTTTAATTTCTTTTTCAAATAATGCATGTTTTAATGCCATAGATTGAAATTCGTTTTTGCTGAACGATTTTTAAACAGACCAGCCTTATTCAGTTTGACTAAAAGGAGAAGTCTAGGATACACAGGTGATCTTCAAGCTCTGAAAATATCCCCAGTCCTCACTTTAAGTTACTGAGATCAATCAGTGTTCAAACAGCTTCAAGTTAAATTTCGCTTGATCATTTTGCTTAACAACTCACCTTCATTCATGTTAAAACCAAAGTGTTGACAATATTTTCCAATGGCAGATAGCTGCTTTTTAATCAGCCATAATGTGCAATTAAAGAAAAAGCTCCATGAGAGTCAGTCAAAAGTTTAAAAATACACATCCAGTCGAAGCTATGCGAGATGCAATTCAATCACAGAAGAAAATAGAAGCGACTCTGTATAATTTTGGTTGTGACCACACTGGAGGAAAAAATGCACGACTCCAGCCAAAAATTATTTATTTGAAAAGAAAAGGCTTATTTCTCAGAACAAAACCTAGCTATTTGGGTAAGGCGAGGGGGGTCGCAGGGCGGTGGCCACTTGGTTAGACTGCCCTGTGTTTACGGGACACACCAGGAATGTCAAACTGCCCTACTTTAAGTGCACGCACACACACACACACAGACGCACGTGCCTGTAAAGGCTGTTGTTCGTCTTGGACTGCACAATGTTTGCTTCCAGTTCTGATCTCAGACTGATGAGAAAAAGTTTTGGTGTTGGCCTGAGATGGTCAGATATCAGCTTATTGTATGGTTTAACCATCCTGCTGCTTGTTGGCTGGAATGAGTCACACGGGGGAGATAAGAGGCAGAGAACGGAGACAGGATTATCTTTGAAATACCTTTCCTGCAGTTGTCTGAGGACTCACTGTACCCATGTAACAAAGCCCACACATCTGGGAACCAGTCACTCTACTCATCTGCTGCAGTGAATAATTACTCAATTACAACACAGGAGCGAGAAAGGAAAAAATATGATCTCCTCTAGCGGGCAATAGTGAAAAACTGATTCCTAAACTAAAGTTAGAACCCGTGAATCAAACAAACACACATCAGACTCCCCATCTTTACACCTTCATGGGGTGTCGGTGGAGCCCTGCTGCTCAAAGCTGCAGAAAGACACCAGGAGAGAACCTGTCCAGCACCTTCCACTGATCATCAGCGGTGCTGAGGTGAAGCAGGTGAGCAGCACCAAGTTCCTGGGTGTCCACATCTTCCAAGACCTGTCCTGGGACACCAACACCACATCCCTGGCCAAGAAAGCCCAACAGCGACTGTACTTCCTGCAGAAACTGAGAAGAGCAAGAGCTCTGTCCCCCATCATGCACTGCTTCTACAGGGGCACCACGGAGAGCATCCTGACCAGCAGCATCACCATGTGTTACGGAGCCTGCACCGCATCCTGCCGCAAGACCATGCAGCGCACCGTGGAAGCAGCTGGGAAGATCAGCGGTGTCCCCCTCCCCTCTCTATTGGACATTTACCACTCCTGCCTCACCTGCAGAGCCACCAGAAAGGTGCCATCAGGGAGGAGGCTGCAGAGTCTCCGGGCCAGAACCGGCAGGCTCAGAGACAGCTTTTTATAAAAAAAAAAAAAATCAGGCAGTGAGGATGCTCAACTCCTTCCCTGCCCTGCCCCCTCTTGCCCCCACCCCACTCCGGACCCCTAGTGACTCTGCCCGCTCGCAAACTTACCTACTTCAGGACTGCACACCTTACTTTATCATCACCATGATCAACATTGTACTAAATGGCACTACTACATATTGCACTATTGCATCCATCAGGACTGCTACTCAGTTCACTCTGCCATATGCATTATTGCACTATTGCCACTGGCTGGATTCTTATATCTTATATTCTATCTTATAGTTTATTATATTTTATTAAATGCATTGTGGGGTCGAGTGAAATGTAATTTCTTCTGTGTTGTATGTCCAACATGCGGCGCACTTGACAAGTAAAGTTGAAGTTATAAACTTTATATGATCCAAACCAAAGTTTCTGTGTCAAATCTGGATCACTAGTCTGGCTGCAAGTGTGACCAGTGAATCACAAAAACAATCTCAAGCTTCTGTGGGATTTTTCCTTCATGAAATCTAAATGCACAAGACTTGAGAACCAGTTGAATACAGAAGCTTTACTGAATATGAGAACAAGAAATCAGACTGCCATTACCACCCTCATTCATGTGATTGAGACTGAAGGAAATTAGGGTTTTGGGGACAGTCCACTGGCTAAAAATGCTGTTTTATTTATCTCTTTGACAAAGATTTTTGCTTCTAGACAAAATCTAGAGAAACTATTGCAGTGAAAAGATTAAACATCCACCCAGAACTCACCACGTGCCTGCACAGCAGAGCTGTGCGAGTATCCGAGGGCAACCAGTGCCGTCTCCACCAGCTGTGTGAAGAGGACATCTTTACGAACCAACACGAACTCAGCGTGACGATCAGTCCGTCCCTCGCCGTCCCCGGCTGCGTCTGCATGCTCCACCACACAGAAGACTGGGATCATCAAACCTGGCATGACGACAGAGTCCGGGTCAGTGAAGCAGACATGTGGTCATGTAGACCAGGTCCCATCAGTCCCATCGAAATGATTTTATCAGATCATTTAGTAATGATTTGATAAAATTAAGACCTTTCCATTTTTACAGCTGCAAATTAATAAAATAAAAAACAAACGGCATCTGACATCACCCACCTTGGAAATTCAATGATTTACGGAGGGTAAAATCATATTAATGAGAGTTGAGGTCACATTGTCTCATGATTGGCCTTCCTGTCGGGCCATGGTGAGGGTCTACTAGTTGGAGGAACAGCCTTGTGACTGCGGTAGATCAAATCTAATTATCCACATCAGTTTGGAAAAGGTGGGAGGAGAAAATAAATTTGTGATTCTGCCTCTTTTAGAAGTTTCTGTTGCATAATGCACCCTTTTTCTAAAACAGGAGAACGGACGTTTCTTTATAACAAACGTGGCACATTTGAGGGTTTTTGAACTTGTCCTCAGTGTTTAAGTCGGACTGATCCCTCCAGAAGTCAGCAGTCAGCGTAGCTGCTGTGTGACTGCCTGGTGGTCGTCTTGTGTGACTCTGGTTAAACTGGGCAGCTGCCAGTGTGCATGTAAGTCCTTGTAAGATTGTACAACTGCATTTGTGTTTGAACCACATATTAAAACCCACATTGGATAAGACTAGTTTCCAAAAGAGCCATTAAAGCGCAGCAGCACTCAGGAGAAATGCCACGACTCCAGTGGCAAATCTGGTCCCAGCGCACTGGTCTGGGCTCATTATCGGGGGGAGTACTGGGAGCTCCCTCCAAGTGTGGAACCATTCACACCCATCCAGTCCACCGGTTTGTCCCACAGGAGCTGTTAATTAGAAAGCCATCAATCCTCCTCCTGAAGAGGCCGGGATGGATCAGCCGGAGCCAAACCACAGCAGCACCAGGCACGCCATCGGCCAATAATCCAACCGCTCGGTGGAAGGGTGGAGCGAGACAGCACAGCAGAATGTGTGTGCTGTTACGATGTTTGTGTGATGATGCATGATGATGTTTTCAGCATGAGAGAATAATGGGCATCTCTGCATGAATGCTGTGTGTTCTTTTGTGTGCATGCTGCTCTGCAATATTAGGGCAGAGTAGGCACTGTGTGCACGTGTGTGTAGACTACACACCACACTGACAGCCCGAGAAGGTGTCCTCTGCTTAAACATTGACCATCTGAGATTTACAGTGATTCATTGTATAGAAAATCACTGCCTTTTTATTACAAACCATCCTCCTGACGACCCTGATCTGTGTCAGTGGGATGGGGTGAAATGTTTGTGTGAATATCAGTTCAAACTGAGATTTTACATGTGTTAGAAAATATTCTCAGCACATTTCACAGTTGGAGGGTTGTTGCATTGATCGAATGTGAAGTTGAGATTGTTTTCAGGACAAACAGGAAACTGAGAGGTGTGAAAAAATGGTTCAGCTGTTATCTTTTCATTTTATGTTCTAGGACCCATTTCAACCTTCAGTCTGAAACCAAAAGAGATAAAGCGAGTGCCAAATTATTTGTTCTTAATTTAGGAAAAACAACTCAAAATGGCAGCTCATGAATTTTCTGTCAACTGTGTACATTAAGCAACTAACTGGAGGAACATACAGATGTCCTCAAAATGATTCATACCCTCAATTTAAGAAAAGGCTAAATTGACTATAGTAATTCAAATAACAAGAAACTAAAAATAAATAAAAATTTACAAAATTATGATTTAGTGGAATGAATGATTGCTTTTAGATTGTGGTTGAAAGTAGTAAAAAGAAAAAAAAAAAAAAAGATTTGATTACCTTTCTATGAGCCTACACTCTTATCCATCACAGTGCATGCACATCTAATCAGCTGGAACCAGCATCAGGGAATAAACCAAATCTTTTGTATTTACGTGTCACATGTGCCGACATCCCACCTCCTAGTGGTCTCAGTGGTGTGCCATTCTGTCGGACTCGTGGGTTTGTCGGGCTGCCGTTCACCTCCAGGCGGCTTATCTTGCAGTGCGACGGGCCCCCAGAGCCCGGACTCTCCACTTTCTCCCCTCTCTCCTCTGGGCTGGCGCTGTCCTGAAGTCTGGGGCTCTCCGCCCCCCCTCCTGCACCTCCACGCTGCTCCATCCCCCGACAAGCTCTCAGCGAAGCACCCAGCACGGTTTGAGGAGCTGGTAAAACAAAAAAGTACAATCTAATGAGGACAGCACGCAGAACTGAGGGCATCTCTTGTTTACATTAAAACCAGTGGTTACAGCCCTGCTTGCTTCATGTTTGGAGTTCATAACAAGTAACTACCATCTCTTCCATAACATGAAAATATTTTCTTAACTTCCAACGATCTTGGCATGAAATTGGCCATCAGTTTACGTATATATGGCTCATCATCTTTCTTATTCTGCAGTTGTTGACAGCGTGGAGCCATTACCGCTGGTTCCATCAACAACTGACTTTGTTCCTTCCCTCCAAAGCCGACACATTTCTGTGTTATTTACACAGAAAAGAGGCATGGACAGCCACACCAGACTAAATACAGACCTGATTGTTATCCTCTGTTTAGACTCTCAAACACACAACAGGTCATAATGAAAGACATGAGGGTGTTTAAGGTGTGTATTGAATATTGTCACAATGCGCTGCACTTAGTTACAGATTCAAATAAACAAGAAAGCATAAAACTGAGTAATTAAAAGGTTTTGGATGATGTCATTTTCAAAATGTCTGCTGCAGACTCAGTTACACACCCATTTTCATTTCTAATCAATAATCCCATTTTAATCAAATATTTCTCTTAATTTGAATCTTTTATTGACCTTATTTCCCTCTATAGTAAACATATTAGTGTCAAACTTATGCAAATCCACGCAGCAGGTTGCACCAATATACACTCAGATTAACTGGACTTAAAGTGCATCAAGATAATTTTTCTGTGAAGTGATGTCACAGAAATAAACTAAGACGTGACAGAGTGAATAATACAAAAGACTGCATGTTGATGTTGCATACTGTAACAAGTTGTAAGGATGCACAATATAATTGCTCCCCCCCATCGGTATCGGCCTTTATCGGCCTGAAAACCGAATATCGAACAAAAGCCACCCCACTGATATTTAACTGATATTAAACCAATTAGCTCGCTGTTTCTAAAGTCTAAAAACCAACCAAACAACAACAAAAAAAACCACAAAAAACTTCAAAAACTTCTTTTTACAGACTAAAGCTTCAAAAGACTAGGGGTGGGGAAAAATATTGATACATTGAAATATTGCGATATTTTCTTATGCTGATATCATATTGACATTTCAAAACGTGGCATCGATCTATTTTACCAACGAAATCTTGCAATATTTCATTGTTCTGTTACGAAATCTCGTGAGAATTCATGAAAATTTCGCGATATTTTCATATGCTTATATCATATTGACATTTAAAAATGCAGTATCGATCTATTTTATTAACTAAATCTTGCAATATTTCATCGTTCTGTTACAAAATCTTGCGAGAAAACAAAAATTTTAATATTTTCATTTGCTGATATATTGACATTTAAAAAAGCAGTATCAATCTATTTTACTGACAAAATCTCGCAAGAATTCATGAAATCTCGTGAGAATTTGTAACAGAACAATGAAATCTCGCAAGATTTTGTAAGCAAAATAGATCGATTCCGTGTTTTTTAATATCGGCATATGAATATATCGCGATATTTCAGTGTATCAATATTTTTTTCCACCCCTATTTTCCAATGTGTTGGAAACAGATGAAGAAAAAACTGCTATTTGCAATGACTGTTTATTTTTGTCAGCATTACTATTGGTATCGATATCGGTTATCGGCCACATGAGTTTTAAAATATCGGCATATCGGATATCGGCCAAAATTTCAATATTGTGCATCCCTAATAAGTTGTGCTGTGCAACGTCACTGGTGCTTTGACCATTATTTTTAATGGCTTCATTATAAACCCGGCGAGGCTTTCTACTCTCAGCCTTGCATTTTTCTTCACACTGTGGTTTCCAGTGGTGTGACTGTAAAGACAACACATGACTCTACGTCCAAAAGCTGCACATGCTCATCATAAAACTCACAGGCAAAATTAATAGCTGCCATTTAAAAAGGTTTCCAACACAAACAAGGAAAAATAGAGAATTGCAGTATGGAATATTACTTCAGATAACTTCTTATTTCCTCACATCCAGTCTATTTACATTAGCACGTTGCAAAAAATAACATGCACACAAAAAATATCTACTTCTTGCTGATTATAGTTGGGATTTTCACCTTAATCCAGAGCGAAAAGGAAACAGAATCATCATTTAATCATATATCATCCTGCAGGGTTGAGGAGCAAAGTTAACTCTTCTCTGTTAGCATCTATAACAAAAACAAGCATCCTCCATCCCAAGAGGACGCTCCAAACCAATGAATGCCTCCTAATGTAGTGGTTTGGAAATACTGACCCTTTATGTTGAAGTGATGAACAAGAGAAAAACAAGTTTAAAAGATGCTTAATTAAATGACACGTCTTTTTAGGTAGAAGAGTTTGTTACCACAGAGACGCTGCCGATACCCTCCCATCAGTGTCTCTCTGGGTGCAGCTGTCCATCCCACGCTGCCTTGACTAATTCACCCATCAATCCATTATCAGATAACAGATTTAATGATCCAGTCCAAGACGAAAAACAATCTGAAACATCCTGAGAAACCTGTCTGTCCTTATTCTCAGGAGCTAAACCAAGTAAATAAATCTCCAACATGCCAATAAAACATTTTTCTTTGCAAATAAAACTTGAATGTCGTTGAGACAGACGACTAAATGAATGTGTGCTTATTACACTACATATAAACTTTGCAAAACCAAGCTTTCAGCATGTGTCTGGTCTGTTTCTAATAAACACATTTTTGGAATATTTGGGGTATTATAATCAACCCCCTTTCCCTCCTTCATATTTTTCCTTCTAACCAGAGCAATTATCAAGCCATTAATGAGGACACATAAAATGTGGAAGAATAAAAACATGCTGAAGGATGTAAAGTTGATTTTTGCTAAACGATGTATATGACAAAGTCCTCACAGAGGACGTTATGTTGCTACAACTACAATTAGATGAACAAGCCTCCTGTTTTTTCTGTTTAACATGCCAGTGGAGGATGGAGCAGATGAAAATATCACTTTTCTACAAGTTTAAACTTGTGAACAAGTTGCTCTAGCCAAAACAAACTCAATAAAGTGACACCTCTCTGACTACAAAAGTAAAACAGAACATTAAATTGCATTTTATGACATAAAAGGTTGTAAAAGTCTTGCACTTCATGGTGAGTTTATGTAGTACTAGTAGATAAAGCAGAATTTTCAGCCCTTTTTTTAAAAAAAGAAAAATTAAATGCAGATATTAGCAGGTTGTTTTAGGCAGCTAACACCTTTGTGTGTCCTGACTGGAAAGGCTGCAGAACTTGGAGATGCTCTTTAACTAACATCAAGCAAAAAAACATATATTTCTAAATCTGCAGCATGGAAAAAAAAAAAACATTTCCTTTCACTTGTGTGTTGTAGACACTTTAAATTATTCTGCTTTATAAAGAATTTCCCCATATTGACTTCATCTTTTTCCAAACACCACTTGCAGCTAATGCAGATTTATCTCAAATGCGCTACTTTCATATCAAAAACTGTAAAAGAAATGGGGGGAAAAAAATTATCCAGCCACACTGGGTACTACTTTCCTGAACACACACACACAAAACCCACTTCAAGCAACACATTCAGTGGGTGTAGAGCTAAGAGACCACACACTCCCAGCACAGACTGTTCACTTTACAAGCGCACATGGAGGCCAAATGTCACACTCAGTAGCGTCCGACTGACAAATCACATAGAAAACACACACTGACTGTGAAATGGCAGATTCATCTTGGCAGGTTGTAATTTAAAATGTCTGCAGTGGGGGGTGTTGAGGGTCTTTAAATGCATTTAGAGGAACTTTTAAAGTGTACTTTAGGTTGTTGAAGGAGTCCCTGAGCGTGCTACTAGAACACATAGTTGTGACTTGGATTTTATTGTAACTTAGTTTAGCATAGGGTTTGGGATCTGGTGACACCTACACGTTTGTTGGAAGGCCATTACGGTCTAAGAGTATTCAGGGTCTTTGACACTTGTTCCAATAGGCTAAAATAAGAATGATAATGCTTTGCCTATGATGCAGTCATCCCAAAAAAATCTTCTGTGTTATTGAGCAGCATGCAGGTAAGGCTAAATAATGTGTTCTTGCAGCCTCAAGAGGTAAAACATGACAAATCCCACACATTTTAATATTAAAGCTGGTTTTTTTTTCTTAAAAATGTCCACATCTATCAGCTTTGTTCCATCAAACAACTTTCTAGTAGATTATTCATTATACTGTCATATAGGATTATATAGAGAAACCTTTACAATACCACTTAGTTTACCAACACTTATTGAAGTAGGAATTTGGTGTCCTGGAAGTATGAAAGCTTTTCTTTTTTAAAGGTTTAAAGTTTTTGATTAATTTAAAAATGCCACACCTTCCTCTTTCACCATTTCATAAATTATTTGTATTTTTCATGCGTCTCCCATGAATAATAACAGGTTACTGAGATTAAAGATTACTTTTTAAGTCCACAAAATAACATTAAAACAATAAAATAAAAGATGCTAACTTAAGATTATTTCAATTTCTTTCTCGTGGCTGTAACCCGCAACGAATTCCATTCAAATACCCTCAACTTTAACACAATCTTCATTACTCACAGCTATTTCTACAAGAAATAGCCAATTTTTTAACGCCGTTTAAAGCTTTGACATGTAGTAGTAAATTCGGCTTACATATATGCTAAACATTACTTACTGTAAGGTCGTCACGGGTCTGAACTTTTACCCAAAGCTGTTGCGGATATTAACAGCTCTAAAAACGGAGGCGCTCAGACACAGCTGCGGCTAATAAAGTTAGGCTAATAATGGCTCCGTTTGATCCAGGTGTGCCAGATGAACCGCTTAACAGGCGATGCAATGTCAATGCGCGCGGACAAAAACGGCGTTGGACAAAACAGCCTTTTGTTAATGCTCTGTTGCGCACTTAATCAGACGTATTATTAATTTCATTAGCCGCAGCTGTGTTTAACCAATTACACGTCTGTGAAAAGGGTCAGCTGAACGAAACCACGTCAAAATAATTGGTGGCATGCGCCAAACTGAAGGATGCTGGTTTCAAAAAGTTAATATACTATAATGAAATGTAATATCTAGGAATTTTGAATGGACTTTGGCTTAAAGGGAACACAACTCGCACCACACTCCAGCTGTAAACTAATAGACGCTTCAGTAAGTTCAGTTTAGTCAAGCTTTCTTTGTCTAAACCCATTTTAGAGAAGTAATATCTGGTTATTTATCAAAGGCTACTGTATAGACTGTGTATTACTTTCTCAGTAATGACTTTAATTAGATCAAAACATCCTTAATGTGTTTTTTTCTCAACAAAACTTTATAGTTGATCAAAGTAAGCTATAAAAATGTATACCCTTTAAAATTTCTACACCAAATATGTATAAATAACATTATTAAGAGGTGATAATAGAATTTTCTGAGTTAAAATCAAGTTCCCATCTCTTTGTAGTTTTGCCAAAAAAAAAAAAAAAAGTATTTTTCCTTTTTCATTTTTTAAAAGCAAAAGCAAAGAAATGTTGTGGTAAATAGCTGAAAGTTATGACTATAGAAAGAAAGCTAAAATATCATTTAAAAAAAATCTTTCTTTAGGTGAAAACTTTCTTTAAATGCATGCAACAACTTTTAAATGTAATTTTTAAAAAAGAGAAAATATATTTCTTTTTAAATTATTACAAAAGAAAACCCCAAATTGTTAAGTTTTGGGTAGATTTAAGAGTTACACATTTAAGAGTTTATTACATCTAAGCTGTAATAAAAACCTGTATAAGGACACGTTTATGTATTGTATCAAAAGCAGGACATCTCTTACATGACAGTATTTTGTTACTTGCAGTTATGTCTGAAAGTTTGCTTATTTTAGTCATTTATTAATACTTTATCGTGTAGTGTCTCCACAACACCATGTGTTATTCACTGCATACCTGCAGGAGAAACTTTTAAGTAAATGCTCACTCACTTTTCAAGAAGTCACTGTGTGCGGTGGGGTATAAACTCCATCCATTGGTGAAAACGAGTGAATCCAGCCTGAGAGAATGTGAATTTCCCAACGTTTTCCTTTCCTGAGAGAAACGGTACAGTTGAACAAGCGGGGAGATGTACACAGAGGAGCAATGAGGACAGACTGCTGCTGCCGGCTGAGGAAAGAGCAGTAAAATGACACATGCAGAGAGAGAGAGAGAGAGAGAGAGAAGGAGGGAGAGAGGAAGAAGAGGGTGGAAGGGAGGGAAATCAGGAGAGATAGTGTTATGCAGTCAATAAAACAGTTTTTAATCTTAATAATATAAAGTAAATCCACCGTTTTACACTGGGTAAAGCAAAACTATGGAAGAAACAGGGATAAAGTGAGCTGTTTCTTTCATCTTTAAAGCTATGCTGTAAATGAATAATGTGATGACAGATTTAGAAAGGTTAATTAATGTCCCAGATGCTGTGATACCAGAGAACAGAAGGAAAGAAAGGTGATTAATACCGGAAGTTCATTGAGCTAGCAAAGTCACATTTTACATGCTATATGAATAGAAGTGGACACATCTGATTAAGGATGCTTAACCCGCTACAACGACACACTATGCTTTTGTTTTTTAAAGAAAAAAACACAGTGCTAATATTTGCAAATCTTAAGTTTCTTATTCTTAGACATGACAAAGAAACAAACAAACCAATTATTAAATGATCAGTGCAAATATTGATGTTAGTTTGATCAATTTCTGGAGTTTAATGATGAAAAAGTTGCTGATTTATTCAGTTCATAAAGCAGTAAAAGCTAGGACACCTGATTACTTACTTCACAGTCCATCCATCACTCTGTTTGTTTGTCCAAATGGCAGGCTCACCAACAGTGTGGTCAGCATTTTGTGATTTATTTTAGATGGAAGAATAGTCACCTATCATTACAACTCAGCCTGTCTGCCTGTCCCTCCTATGTGGTTTCTGTGTGTTTAAGTGTGTGTGTGCGCTGCCAACACTTGTCTATCCTGCATCATTTTAAACATCTTTGACAGCTCCGCAAGCTGCTCACCATGAGGTGTGCATGTGTGATAGCATGCATGGCAGTAAAGGAGTGACTCACAAAGTTTCTATGCAACTATGCAGGTAAATATTAGGCCTATGCTTGTTTTATGGTCTAATTTTATCACGTGGAGCTTTATAACACATTTCAAATGTACAATTTTTGTTCTCCAAACTGTTCATTACTGCAGATGCAATTGCAATAAACTTTATTTTAGCTGTTGCAGCTTTATGCTGTAACTGAATATGCAGTATTTATCACTGATGCAGAGAAAAGAAGCTCGTCTGCCACATGTTGAAATGACATGACTGCCTAAAAACCTGAACTTTGAGGGGGAAAGAAGCCGGTTATTGTTTATTCACTGTGGAAATGCTGCCTCACTGTGGTGCCATTATGGTAATGACATGTGCACCGCTGGGGGCGTAACATCAAACAAACTAAAGACTGATGCAATACCTGCCTCAACTACCTTTTAAAAGAAATTCACTACCAAAAATTCTCATTTTATTACATAATCCTCCTTTTAAAACGCATTTATATAAACTTACCACAAAAAATAAGGAAATTTGTGTTTGGCTTATTATTTATCCTCTTTAATAATACCAATCAGTGCTGTGCTTCGCACTGTTGGAAAGCCTGATTGGTCACCTTTACATTGATGTATAAATTATAAGGGTTGTGCTTTCTGGATTGAATAATTATATTCTCCTACACAAATAAGGAAAAAACCAAAAACATATATTGGCCATTTTTATACTTCACTTTACACTGCCAGGATATGAAAGATTCATACATATGCAACATTTTGGCATCCGATGACATCCCATTCATCAGCCAGGAGATGTTGAAGGTCAGCCAGCATGGTTGTGCTGCCCCAGGCTCAGACAGGTTGAGATCTGGACTAACTGCTAGCAAATCCATCCTTTCCAGTCCCAAATCTGGAGGTACTCCATGATGATCCTGGCTCTGTGGGGAGAAAGCTGTCCTGGAGAATGGGGTTCAGTCCCAGATTCTGGAGATCTGGGATCATTTCTGGCTCCAGAATCTCACCCTGATGTGTGTCTATAAATCAGATGTCAGTCATGTGGCTAACACACACCTGGTGGCAATTGAAGACATTTTTTTTAGGGTAGTACCTACATGCTTCGATGTGTTGCGCATTCCACCAATGCATAATTGGTGGAATGTGCAAGTTACACAGGGTGCATTTTTAGAAAAAAAAAAAAAGTACAACAGGCTACAATCAGGTAACCTACATGTTGCTGCCACGCCTGTTCATCTCTTCCCCCACTGATGCTTTTTTTTTCATATAACTGTTCAAATTGAGATTTTTCAGATTAAATACATTTAACTTTGTTTGTGGGCAGCAGATGATGAAAATTAAAAGTGTAAGATGTCCCTGACTTTGCCTTTAGTTCAGATCTGTAGTGATAGTATCTGTGTGCTTGATCATTGTTTCGTTTACATTCAAAACATTTTTCAGCGCACTATACCATGCTGTTTTGTGCTATTATGACTTATGCGAGGTTTTTTATTCTAACAAGCCTTTTTGTTTTGAACTTGGGGTGGAAAATAAAAACCCCCATACATCATAAATGAGGAGGATCAGGTGTTTTCTCCCCTCATTTTCTTCATCAGGTGCAGTGAGGTCCGAAAAAGCAGCGGTACTAACTTTTCTTCTGACTTCTGATTTTTGAAATTCCCACTGTGAGGCTTTGCTAATGTAGGTAAGTGTTTGTGTGTGGCTCCGGGTCACCCCCCTGTAGCAAAATCTTCTTTTCCTAGTTGTTTTTCTCATGGAGATATACTTAAAATTGGATTTTTCATATTCTCAGTCACATTGTGCTCATGTCCACCCCCGTCACAAAGCCTGAGACTTTATACCATGAAAGAAGATTGGAACTCAATGGAGCCCCCCCTACCCAGAATATAATTTTTCAAGTGGCAGATCCCCTCCAGCAAATCACACCCTGGTTATAGCTCATTGTAAAGGTGACTGATCAGGAAGAAAGGGGAGGTGCATGTATATGTGGGGGGAGTGCATGTGGGTATTGGGGGTATAGGGAGTTGGCGGTGTATGTGTTTGGGGTGAAGGGAGGAGTGTGTGTGGGTGTAAGGTTGGAGGGTGGGGCGGGTTGGCGATGTGTGTGGGGGGAGTGCATGTGGGTGTTGAGGGTATAGGGAGCTGGGGCAGTGTGTGTGTGGGGTTGAGGGAAGAGTGTGTGTGTGGGTGTAAGGTTGGAGGGTGGGGCGGGTTGGTGCATGTGTGTGGGGGGAGTGCATGTGGGTGTCGAGGGTATAGGGAGGTGGTGTGTGTGTGTGTGTGTGTGTGTGGGGTGGAGGGAGGAGTGTGTGAATGTGTAAGGTTGGAGGGTGGGGCGGGTTGGTGCATGTGTGTGGGGGTAGCGCATGTGGGTATTGGGGGTATAGAGAGGTGGAGGGTGTGTGTGTGTGGGGTTGAGGGAGGAGTGCGTGTTTGAGTGTGGTGGTGGTGGTGTAGGGGGGTGGTAGCGGTGAGAGTGCCCTGGTGCCGGGTGTGTGGGGCAGGGGCATCGGGGTGGGTGCTGGTCTATGCTGGGGGGTCCGGTCCTTCTGGGTGTCAAATGGGCCGCCTGGGTCAGGTGGGGGGGCTGCCCCTGGGCGCTTGGACCCTGGGCTCTGTGCTGCACTTGCTCCAGGGGTTGGGGCCGCTGTCTGGGGATGCATGTCTATCTATTGGGGGGGGGGGCTGGGGCCTCTGGGTGGCTGCTGTTCTACTTTCTATCATTACTTCTGTTAACTTTCATTTTTCTCTTATCAAGCCCAGCAATATGATGTAAAATGCTGCTGTGAGCAAATTGTTAATTAAAGAAATCAAATGAATAAACAGGATATCAAGGGGAGCCTTGTGTTCATAAAGCTCCCCTTGGCAAAGCAAAACTGTTCAACACAATAAAGCAACCAGATCATCATTCTGCTTGCTACGATGCTGGACAGGACGAGTACAAAAGAGAAGATAAAAAAAAAGTGACTAATCAAGCTTTCCATCAATGCATAATGCAGCACCAACTGGTGTCAAAAAAGAGGAGTAATACTAAACCAAACACAAAAACCATCACTGTTTGTGCTGGGTGTGTTTTACAGGTGCAGATGTCTGCATTGTAACGAATGATAACACTGCAAAAGATCAGTTTGTAAGTTAAAGTGGAGAGAGAAGTGTGAAATGAAGGAGTTGAACATCTTTCTCCTGCATAATGAATGCTTTTAGTTATGGGAGGATGAACTGAGCGAACGTTTTGCAGTAAAATGCTCCACATATCTGTTGCTCTGGTTGAACAGAGCCATGCTGGGCCACTGATGGGCTGATGTTTGAAGTTAGCCGGTGCAGACGTACAGCTGACGGCTGTTTCCCTCCATCATTACATGAGAAGTTTTAAGCCTCCAAATCAAACAACCGTTTCAGTTAGACGCATATACAAACATCAAATAGAGTTGCATTTGTATTTATGTCTTTGTGTGTGTGTCTGTTGTGTGTTTACAGATTTCTGTAAAGAGTTGGTCAGAGGCTGAGGTCTTTATGCAGAGTAATCCCACAGCCTCTTTCTGGAAAACATGAGTAGCAATGGAACCACTGAGTCAAATTTTGGATCTGGTTCTCATGACAAAGCAATTGTCTCAATTATAGAGGGCTGGGCAGGTATAAAAGAGAGCAATATGAGCACGCACACACACATACGCACACATACATAGCATCTGCATTACATAACAAATATACAGATTTATAAAGGGTGACCACACGGTGGAGCACAGCCGATCCCAAGATGGGCAGGGTGAGTATAAATAACCTTAAGTTTCTCAGCATCTTCAGGGATTGGAGTGTTTAAAATGCGCTCACACTGAATTAAAGGGTAGTTTGATGTCTATTGATATAAGCCTGTTTGATGAAAAATTCAAAGGCAGATCAGTGGGGGTAAGAACAAACATTGGCCTGGGAAAGTTTACTTATCCACTTTGCACAATATGCTGAGGGTAAGTGATCATTTTATCTGTAAATGTGGAAAACATCAAGACAGAAATGCTGCACATGCATGGGCTTATTGAGAATTTACTTTAATGTATATGCTGCATATCTTCAGCACTCCTTAACAAACCAAACTTGGTATTTTTAAAGGTGCAGTGTGTAACAAAATCTAAGGTCAATGGCAGAGAAATGTAATGCACAATTCAAAACTCTGTTTCTATTGATGTGTAATTACTTAACTAAAATAACTGTTATATGTGTATTTTTTTAGAATGAGTCATGTATATCTACTTATGGGGGGTCCACATACATTAAGGGCAGCCATATTTGTTCCACCATTTTTACTACAATGTCCCTAAATGGACACTATGGTGTAAAGTGATAAAACTCTAAACTTTAAAACATTTGCACCAGCTTTGTTCAACGAGAGTTAGAGCACTGTTTGGGATAAGTAACGCCTTAAAAGACATAAAAAGTAGTTACTCATAGTACAGTTATAGCTACACCTGAGACCACTGGATCCACCCACACATCTTTACTGTATGTCTAAAAGAGTTTTGGCTACTGATGGCCACCAAACATTCACAACAGTGCTTAGAATATAAGATTGTTGCTATATCCATCTTTGCCACTAAATGTCAGTAATTTTTTCACACTGTACCTTTAAGTTTAGATGTGCAAGCTCCAGCACAAAGCCTGAAGTACAATTTCAAGCGACATCTTTTCTAGATTTTGACTCACGTGCCAACCTCCAGATCATCTTCTACGAGTACAAGAACTACCAGGGTCGCAGGTACGAGTGTGACAGCGACTGCACCGACTTCCACTCTTACCTGAGCTGCTGCAATTCGGTCCGGGTGGAGAGCGGGACCTGGGTGATCTATGAGAGGCCAAACTACTTGGGTTACCAGTACGTCCTGACCAAAGGGGAGTACTCCAACCACCAGAGCTGGAGCGGCCTCAACGACAGAGTCAGCTCCTGCAAGATGATTCACTTTGTAAGCCATCCGAAAGTTCCTAGAAGTCAGATATCAAAGATTGGCAGATACAGTGTATTTCTAGTTATAATACTAGCTAAGCTATGCTGTAGCATTGTGCTACAAGAGATTTAAAGTTTATATGAACATTTGATTCTACATATTTATATGTTGAGTTTAAAACAGAGGCCAAAAAGCCAGATTTGCTCTGATTGGTCAACTCCAATGGCCTGAGCATGTACCACCCGCTGTCTCTGCATCGGCTTTGCAGAAATTCAAATTTTAAATTTGCACTTCATATGACATAAAATAAGCATAAACCCAGAGGAGTAGAAAGCATCATCAACATGTTTCTGTGACTTCTTCTACTTTAATTGGGATAGATGCTAGTGTGTAAGAGAAAAATATAGATTATGACGCATGGTGATGATGCATCATGGCACTATTGTATAAACTGAAACGAAGAAACTTATAAAAAATATTTAGAAAAAGAAAAGAAAAAGGGGAAATTATTTATTTGTTGAAGTTTTTAAATATTTTTTTTTAATTTATTGTTGGTTTTGGTAGGGATTGCGATACTGGTATTGATTCAATATCAAGTAAATAATATGCTAGTATTGTTGATACTGATATTGATAGTGATACTTTTGATAGATCCGTCAAAGATTAATACAAAGATTAATCTGTATTGAATGTATTGATTTTTTAAAACTCAATCGCATGTTAACAAAGTTATTACTCATATCACAAAAATCTGAATTTGGCCATAACTCAGCAAGAGAAGCTGATTTCGGTCATGAAGGAGCCTTGTCACCGAGGTGAACCGAATCTACCAAAACCCCCAAGTCTGGTGTCCAGAAACAAACTTATCTTTAGTTCCATTTTTAAAAAGTCTGAATTTGGCCTCATCTTAGTGAGAGAAGCTGATTTTGGGAATATGGGAGTACCTTAGTGAATGAAATCCCATAAAAACCACTTTATCCTCCTCATTTATGAAGATTTTGATAGTTTTCAAATCATACATTGGTGTGATTATATCGATATTTTAGTTTTATTCAGTCAATAACAATACAAAAACTCAGAATTCTGACTTTTTTTCCCCAGAACACTATATATACAGTACATACAGTATGTATATACAGTATATACGTATAAACCACTCACAAAAAGTTAGGGATATTCGACTTTCGGCTATAATTTTAGGAAAATATAAAGTGTACATATTTAACCATTGAACAATGTACATGTGCATCTAAAAGTTTAGAGAAAGTCTAATTCAGTTTACTTGGACAAGTCGCAGTGGATTTTGTGTTCATTCTGACATCATACAAAAAAAACAAATACCCCTAACTGTTTTGTGAGTAGTGTATATGTATGTATATGGAGATTTTTTCTTTTTAATTTCTGAAAAAAGTTAAAATTCTGAGGAAAAAGTCAGATTGGGCCGCAGTATATGCACAATTCCACTACTTCCTTAACTTCAACCAGCACCTCTGTTTCCTGTCTTTCATTACGGGACTGACTAATTAATCCAGGTGAGTCTGATCTCAGTAACTAACATGAAACACCGGCATTAGGGCACGGTCTCATGGGTTTCCTCAAAAGAACTAGACTTGAATGATCTGGAATCTTGCAGCAGGCGTCCAACAACTCTGCGCGACCTGATGGTTGTTTTCTGAAATGTTTTGAGCACTAATCCGTTGTCATTGTGACGCAAGTAGAAAGAGACGGCAAAACTCCGGTCCAGCTGGGGGCGTCACCACCTGTCAGAGTGCGATGTCTGTCACTAATATACAATCTATGCACGTACATGCGTCGAGCATGCTGACCAAGAGAGAGCCAGCATGAAGTTCAGAGAAACGTGTCCTGTGTGTCTCATTACTTGGTGTGGATGAGGGACGTCTACTTCGGCGTCCCCAGAGAACTAACAGAGACAAACAACCACTGCAAGAGATCCAACACCACCCCTTTTTCCCTCTCTACGCCCCTGCCCCACTTGCGTCAAATGTTCTGGACTTTCCAATCATGCAGCCGGCCTCTTCCAACCGTTCCGTTTTGACAACTGTTCTGGACTTTTAGCATGGTCGCTTGCCGCAAAAAAACACGGATCTAATCCCTTGACTTGAATGTTTTAATCGTGACAAAAGTGACCCTACCCTTACGGCCCGTTCATACTCTACGGTAAATACGGATAAGGATGCTTTCATCCGCATCCGGAGGTCATTTTGTCCGTCAGTTTGTCCGTTGTGAGAGAGCTTTTGAATCTGGAATACTCCGGACGAAACGGAGCAATACTACCGGAAACTGTGGCGACAGTGTAGAGTCAGAGTTTACAGTTTACCCATTCAAGAAAATCAAGAAGAAGAGTGTGAAGCGGGCATTTAAAAATGTCAAAAGTTGACTTTGACAACTTTCAAGTGGTCGGACATGCCACCGCTGCATTAACTTATCTTTTTTTCCCGCCTTTTCTGAAGTAGATGCAGCAAAACTACCTCCTGTACCGACGCCATGTTTGCGATGGTCGATGGCGGTAAATTTCAATGCAACACTGCCCCCTAGAGGGTGTACGGAGCAACTTTCATAACAACACTGAAACTGGACGGAGGTATGTAGGCCAGTAACGAAGACGTTTTGTACGGACGAGCCGATTTTGGCCGTGTCCGGAGGTATGAAGCAAGCTTTCATCAGTTGTCCAGTCATGAAAGACAGGAAGCAAACAAACGTGCTGGTTGAAGTTCATGAAGTAGTGAAGTTGTGCATATCTGACTTTAATCTTAGAATTCTTTTTTCCCCCAGAACTTTTTTTTTTTAAAAAAATGGGGAGATTTTCTATTTTCAATTTCTGGAAAAATGTCAGGATTCTGACTTTTTTTTTTCCCTTCTGTGGCCCTACTACTCTTCCATACAAAAGTACTTCATATCACCTTCATTTTTCCATCATTTCATAATCCCAGAGCAGATTTTCTTTTCCAAACTCACAAGCCAAATTCAACATGACTCTACCTGCTGTCTTCACCATTCAGGCCTCAGAAGACCCTTCTACGATCCAGCTCTATGGGAAAGGGGACTTTTCAGGTCAGGTGTTTGAGGCGAGCGACGATTGTCCCTCTGTGATGGAGAAGTTTCGCTGGAGAGAGGTGCACTCCTGCAGAGTTCTGGGAGGCTGGTGGGTCTTCTACGAGCATCCCAACTACAAAGGTCGCCAGTACCTGCTGGGGAAAGGCGAGTACCGCAAGCCTGTGGACTGGGGCGCCGTTTGCCCCACAGTGCAGTCCTTTAGACGACTAACCGAGTAGACACTTCCCTCTCTTTTTCAGTTTTGTTGACTACTTATTAGCTCACATTGTGCATCTGAGACAAGCTGCAAGATTTATCAATAAAACTGAATGACAAGGAAATGCAAAGGTGTTTCATTTCTGGGTGTGAGTCTGAAGATGTGTTAGAGATCTAGTCTAGAGCATTTAAAATCACCAAACTTTACACATTTAGCCACATGTCCAAACTCACTGTCTTCCATTTAATTCTTTGCAATTTGGAATATTTTCGAAAACGTTAAAAATATCAGATGAAACTGTTAAAGAACTTTATTCTCAGAGCTTCTTGATGGTGATCATGGTAACAGTTTAAAAACATATTTACATTGCAGCTGTCATGCCAAAGTTTGGGCAAAGTTCATCATGCAGTAAGTCGTGTGGCATGCTGCTCCGTCTGTCAGCGTCCGTTCTTCACACCGGCGGCTGTCCTTCATCGATGAAGCTGAGCTGGGTGCTTTGCTCCCCCCACTCTCCCTCCTGCAGGTTCAGGAGGGGTTTCTGGGGGTTTGATGCCATGCTGGAGGTTTGGGGAGGGGGACAGGGCTGGATGTGAGACTGGGGGGAATGGGAATAAGAACAGGATGTGAACTGGGACTGGGAGGATAGTGGGTGATGTGACCGAGGATGTGTTTGTGGATCTCTGCCAGGTTCTGATAAGTCAACCAGGAGGGGGGTGATGCATGACTGGTGGCTTGGTGTGGAAAGAGAGGGGATGGAGGAGTAAGAGCAGGGATGTGGCACCACCATGTGTTCATGAGGAGAGCTGTTCAGTGACGGAGGAGCTGAGCGATGAGAGGTCTGTGGAGACGGATTGACCTGATGGCCGATGGTTTGGTAACCATGAACTGGAAACTCGTTTCTTTCGCTCAGCTGAGGGGAGGATGGGTCGGGTATGAGGACGGACGGAGGGTTCGGCTCATCTGAACATCCCACAGGGAGGTGTTGGGTTTGGATGGGTGGAGCTGGGGAGCAGCTGTGCGAGGATATGCTGGGAGGTGGAGTCACGGCGTAGGGCATGAGCAGTGCGGAGGGGTTGTGAAAGAGAGGTTTGAAAAGACGCGTCATTTCCTGCAGCTCCTGACTCACAGCCGTTACTTGACGGGAGAGAACACACATCTGGGGGGTAAGATGAATGGATGAGTGAACATCACTATCAGTCTGAAAGATTCAATTGCATATGTAAGCATAACAAAAAAAAAACTGCGTGATGTCATGCAATATACCTGGAGTTTTATCATGATTTCATTTAAATTTAGTAAACAATTAACGATTGTTTTGGGTTTTTCTTCCTGGCTGTTGCCCACAGGAAAAATGTGTCGTGCATTTGTGGCTCAATCTCATCTCTTGAGATCAGTTTGAGCTTCTCATAATGGTATCAGTAGCTGGGTTTGCATCACACCTGGAATTGCGCAAAACCTAAATATTGCAATTAAAAACTGCTAAAGGAAACACCTACATTTCTAAAAAACTCTCAAAAATTGCAAAAAAGTTTTTCCGCTTTAATGAGGCATAAATCCAGACGTTTCGATAAAGCAGTTTTTTTTGCATAAGTGTAATGGAAACATTTTTCTCGCAATTACACACCATCAGGCGTGACGTACATGTAGGGGGGTTAAAATCCAGTCATTCCTTCTTAATTATGATGAATTTGATCATTTATAAGCATTAACTGTGAAAGTTTTATCAGTCACATATATGAAAAATCCCCAAATCGCTGTAACTCAGCAAGCTGAGTTCATTTAGAACAGGGGTGTCCATAAGGCCTGGGGGCCAAAACCGATCCGTCAGAGGGTCCAGGCTGGCCCTCGAGGTGAATTAATAAATGTCACATTTAAAACAATAAAACAAACTATTTTCCAATTGGTCCACCAGAGCTTGGAATTGTTTTAAATGTCAAAATATGAAGTATTTCAATATTACTTTACAGATCTGGCCTCAATTTATATCACAATTGTATTTTTATATCCGTTTGTGGCCCTTGAACTAAAATGAGTTTGACACCTCCGATTTAGGACAATTACAGTGTGTCTAAGACTTAGTTGAGATCAGGGACAGACAATTATGAGATATCTTCTGTTTATCCCACTTCTCAAGTATGGCTCAAATAGTATCCCAACTCAGCCTCCTTCATCTCAGTATTTTCTCTCTCTCTTTTTTTTTGTTTTAGCTCACCTCTTATTCCTTAGGAAGCGAAGGAGAAGTAATGCAGAGACAAATGATTACAGAATTGCACCATTATGAGAAGCTCAAACTGATATCAGAGATGAGGTTGAGCCACAAATGAGCAGCACATTTTTTTCTATGGGTGGTAGTGTTTTCTGATTGACCACCTTAAAATGACCTGATTAAACCAAACCTAGCTTTATCCAGTGTACAGATTTTTGTAGGAGAAATTTACAACACTAATTACAAATAAAGTAAAAAACAAAAAACAAAAACAGGATGCAGTGATTGGCAAATCTCAGAAATCCATATTTTATTCCAAGAAAAATATATTAGATTTTGAAACTGAGACATTTTACCATTTTATGGGAAAATAGTTTGAAGTTTGAACAGGGTTATGTTTACACTCTTGGGTCATTGTTGTAATATTTTTTTAATGGTAGCTTTTCTGGATCTTGTTCATATATGGCTTCTTTTTCAGTGATAGAGCTTTAACCTGCATTTGTGGATTTCATTCACAGATGGTGATTTATGGCGGTCCTCCTGTGCCCATACAGTAATTTACAGCAAAGAATCATGTTTGCTTTTATTGTTGCCTCAAGACCTGAAGATCACATGTAACATGTTTTGACCTCCAGCCTTGTCCCATGCGCACAGAGATTCCTTCTAATTCTCTGAATCTTTTGATGATGATCCACACTGGGGTTGATGGGATCTTTCAGTCATTGTAATTTTCACTGAGAAACATTTTTCTGAAATTGCTTCACAATTTTTACATGTAGTTTGTTACAGAATTACACATCTTTGTTTCTGAGAGACTGCCTCTCTGAAATGCTACTTTTATACCAAGTCATGTTACTGATCTGTTATCAGTTAAACTAATTAGTTGTCAAACGCTCCTCTAGTTGCTTTTTAAAATTTGTTTCACCTACTTTTCAAGCATTTTGCTGTCCCCATTCCATCTTTTTTGAGACATGCTGCTGCTGTCAAATTCTAAGTGAGCTGATATTTTCATGAGATGGTAAAATGTCTCAGTTTCAACTTCTGATATGTTGTTTATTTTGTGTCGCTGAATTATGTTTTCATTAACATTTTAGAATCAGAGTTTCATAAAAATTACCATTAACTTATATAAATAATACCTCCTTTTATATTTGTATTAGTGTGTAGGTCTACAGGTGTGCTAAATTAAAGGACAGGCTTCCTATATTTAAGAGTGAAATATACTGTGCTTAATTTCTGCTGCAGCTTGCAGTGGAGAGCAGGTTCTCATTTAAAGAGATTTAAAACTCTCTTATTTTTTCAAATCTGTCTCACTTATCTGTTGCTCACAGCTGTGGAGCTGTTAGAGTTTTAGCTATTGATTGTTCCAGGTGTAGTTTAAAAAAACATTTAAAGGATGAAAGGTTAATGTTTTTCATTTACAAATTTAGCCAGTTCCACCTGTAGCTTAAGGGGAAACAGCTGACCTGGGTGTGTCTGAGGGGGAACAAATCCATTTTCTAAGATACATAAAAGTGTGTTCAGTCTGATGAGACAAGCCTAAAGGTACAGTATGTAAGAATTACATATTCTGGACTATAAGTCGCTCCGGAATATAAGTCACATCAGTCAAGTAATGCGTCATGAAGAGTAAAAAAACATATACAGTATAAGCCACACTGGACTATAAGTCGTGGTCATTTTTTGTAAATAACAGAAAAGTAGAGCACTTTTCGGATTTTTCATATCCTATTTCTTACTGCTAAAACTTCCCAATCACTCTGATTCCAAAGTTAATGCCTGTAAATGATCATAAACGTCATAATTAAGAAGGATAACCATGATTTTTGAGGATTTGTTCCAGGCAATACAGCCACATGTTCAAAATGAACTCCTCACCTTGAGATAAGGCTGTTTTGAGATCTTTAACTTTGGAGCAGAATATAGTTGTCACAAGCCTAGAGTGCCTGGCTCATGTCAGTCAGTTTGAATTAACACTTAAAAATATGTTAAATTATACATATTTTGATATATAAGTCGCACTGGACTATATGTTGCACAAGCAGCCATACTATGAAAAGGAGTGTGACTTATAGTCTGGAAAATACGGTAGATATCTAATGGTAAAGATGGGTATTTGAAAAAAAAAAGATGTTTTCTTTCAAATGACTTCATATTCCAGGCACTGTTGTGAATGTACAGTGGCCATTAGTGGCCAAAATTCTCCCAGACATAAAGACTATACAATGAGTAGCTAATTTTAGTGCAGTTTACGGCATTACTTATCCAAAACAGTGCGCTTACTCACATTAAACCAAGCGTGTACAACAGTTTTAAAGTTCAGACGGTTCTTACTTCACACATTATTTTGTCCATTTCGGGACCCCTACAAATGGTGGCACAAATATGGCAGCCTCTATGTATGTGCACCCCCAGCATGTAGATATAAATGACTCATTCTGAGAAAATAAACACATAACAGTGATTCTAGTGAAGCGCCTACACCTCAATGGAAACACGGTTTTGAATTTTATTGAATTTTTCTGCCTCTGACCTTTGTTTTTTTTTTTTTAACATACTGCACCTTTAAGCATATTCAGCATTAACTTGCGTAATTAATTCAGGTTTTGCCCACTTTTTTTCACATAAAATATAAAAACAAAACAGAAGTTTATAAAAAGTAATGTGGCGGGCTGAAGCTCGGCTGAGACTTTTCCTAGAATGTGGAGGACTTTTTCTCCTATTCTCATGTAAATTCACATAAATATAAAGTATTTGACTGCAGAGCTCTTTACGTCATCTTCTATTCCTATCTGGTATTGATGCAAGATGCTACAGCTCAATCTAGTTTTCAAGCATTTAATGATGACATACAGTGAATGCAGAAATGTTTCACATACAGTTAATGAGCTTTAAAACTAGAAACTTTCTGTCATTCATCGTCTGTATTATTGCTTCTATAACACTGATATAGGCTAGTTTTTACCAGACTTACCTCATGTTTTAGCTTTGTGATAGTCTTCATGGTGTCAACGTCATCATGGATTCCTGTGGGATGAACATAATGAACAGAGGATGAGTGAAAGCAGCAGGAAGGAAGAAGTTTGGCTGTAACACACGTGTCTGTCAGCTTTAAAACCTCCACAAAGACTCAAGGCTTTTCATGTTAGAGAACTCTTATTTTTGCCAAAGAATACGTGTGTTCACCTGAGGTGGCTGAGTCAGGGCTGGGTAGGAAGGCCTGGGTCGGACTGGGGGAGAAGTCAAACTTCTGAGCCAAAAAACCGCTGTGGTTTTCTGTCTCGATCCCGTCCACAAACCTGAGGACAGACAAGAAGAGGGAGTTTCATTCAGTTCTGAAATAAAAGTCAGTTTTTTTTTAATAAAAAAAAGAAAATATCTGCATGATGGCTTTACTTTAAAGGTACAGTATGTAACAAAATCAAAGGTCAGTGGCAAAAAAATGTGATATATAATTCAAAACTGTGTTTCTTTTGATGTGTAATTGCTGCACTAGAATCACTGTTATGTGTTTTTTTTCTTAGAATGAATCATTATATCTACTTACTGGAGGTGCACATACATGGAGGCTGCCATATTTGTTCTGCCATTTTTACTACCGTGTCCCTCAATGGACAAAACAATGTGTGTGAAGTGGTTACCCTCTGAACTTTAAAACAAGGGCTGTCAAAAGATTAATCCCAAATTAATCCCATTGTAAAACAAGAGATAATTTTTTGTTTCTGTACTGCTATATGCAGAAAATACATTAACTTTTGTTTTACAATTTAAAAGGCTTAAACCAAGCCACAAATCTGCGAGGAGTCATGGATGCAGACCTGAATTTCAGCTTCACATTAAGACAGTTGTGAAGTCAGCCTCTGAGGACCGTATCAGCAGCATTCTGGACTAAACTGCCGCCGTCTTAAGGACTTTAGGGAGACATGTAAGGACAGGGTTTCAGGACTCTAGCCTACTTAAGATAAATGCAGAATTCCTGGTGAGACACCTTTCATCCTACAATAAATATGTTCTAAAAGTGTTGCAACAGCTTTGTTTATTGGGAGTTAAAGCACTTTTTTGGATAAGAAATGCTCTAAAAGACATTAAAAGTAGTTACCTGTAGTACAGTCATAGCTACACCTGAGACCACTGGATCCACTCACAGAAAAAAACATCTTTATGTCATGGAGAATTTTGGCCACTAACAGCCACCATACATTCACAACAGTGCTTAGAATATGAAGTCATTTGAAAGAAAACATCTTTTCTTTCAAATACCCATCTTTACCACTAGATGTCAGTAATCCTTACATACTGTACCTTTAAGTGTCAGATCATAGTTAGTCAGGGTGTCTACTGACTCCCTGACTGATTTTTCCCTTTCAGAAAAGCCACATAAGACATTAAGGGAGAAGCTCCACCAGGTGGCAGCAGACTATGACAGATAGATCTATTCTGTGACACACAATAATTGTCACTTTTATTATCCTTTGTGTAGATTTTATGTAATTTCTTGCACTATTAAAGATACTGTCTCCCATGGCAGCTGCTGCAGGTTCATCATGCACCAATAAAGTATTCTGATTCTAATATATTCACTCTGTTGTGCAAATCATATAAATCCAGGCCACATATAGGACCACACATGTCCCATGAGACTCAACAATATTCATACAAAACAAAAATGGATTAGTCGCCAAAAAGGCAAAGAGAAAACTCATTCATTCACTAGATTCAGGATCAACGTGCTGCAATAATAAGCCAATTGCACTGAAGAGTAAGATCTAATATATCTCTACTAGACTTTGTCAGCGGAAACCTTTCGAGGATGAATTCAGCACAGCTGTCTCATCTAAATTCACATCCAGCCTTGTCAGCGGTGGGACCGAACCGCCTTTTCTCAGGGTGGAGTTATCACAGAGGTACATCCCTCAGGGAACAAGGATGCTCAGTGAATTTCATGGTAAAACTATCATTTTCAGTTTGAGTAAGTAACAGATTGCAAAGATGATAGTGCAAGACATGGACCAGAGGAATTACATACACATGGGCAAAACATATTGGTGATTAAGAAGAGGTTGAATCCAAATATAGGACTTGTTTCAACACTCATTTGGGATAATGTATTGCATTTGCACAATTTGTCTCTCCTCCGTCTTCACAGCCAAACATTTAGAAGCATGTCTCATTTTCTAAAAGGCACTTGGAGGGGGAGAAGATGAGGAGAGAGGTGGGGTTGCCACAGATGCTAAAATTCAGGATAGAGCAGAGTATCTTTTAGTCTTTTCAGCATTCCTGATGAATGAACTGAGACCTGGGGGGAAGAATTAAGCAGGAAATGGAAGAAGGGTTGCGTCTGAAGTGTGCCAAACTAATCGCAGTGAAGGCATTATGGAAATGTGCTACATAGTTTTTAAAAAAAGACAAAAGAGGCATTTCACACATTTTTGGAGTGGGAGTGAATAACTACCTCCCTTTGGTGATGACTTTTTTGTTGGACTTTGTGTGAGTAGCCTTATGTTAATCTAAAAAAAACCTATTTTCTTATATAAAAAAAGATCAAAGTATAAACATGATATCAATGCTGTTAGCTGCATTACTATAGAGTATAATTTAGTTTCTTATTTTCTTAGCAAATTGTAATATTTTAGCCTGTTAATTTGTCTGTTTCCTGCTAAACTCAGAGCTGCCTGTATTTTCAGAGAGTGCACAAACATGTCACAGACTTCTTGCACCTGCCTGCAAATGCATCATTACAGAGAGAAATGGTGGAAGTGTTACCCAGCTGTCCACAGGCAGCGGGTCAAAGGTCATGCTAAGAGACAGCAGATGATGGACCATTGGAGAGGAGCTGCACACACCTGCATAACAATCAGCAGCCACATTCACACACATCTGACTGCAACCTCTCCCACACACTCCCTCCCACTGACTGGAAAGACACTGAGACTTTGTGCCACTTGTGCAGCACTGATGAGTTAAG
Organism: Atherinomorus stipes; assembly: GCA_023101725.1. Lineage (NCBI taxonomy): Eukaryota > Metazoa > Chordata > Actinopteri > Atheriniformes > Atherinidae > Atherinomorus > Atherinomorus stipes. The sequence goes on from JALJCO010008402.1 coordinate 352,221, forward strand.
GGGAATGAGGAAAAGTAAATATTTTACATTTAAGAAAAAAAAAAATCTTTATGTAAGAACTAGAAAAGAATTTTATTGGAAAAAAATAACAGACCTGTTATCAATATGATTTTCTTCGGGATATAATTGGAGGGAAGACCCTAAAAAACAAAAAGGGGGAGAAAGAAAAGAAATGGGGAAAAAGGAACAGAAAGAAGAGAAGAAGGAAAGAGATAATATCCCGAAAAAAAATACCTCCCAAAAAAAAAAAAATACCTCCAAGAAAAAAAAACCTCACAGAAAAAAACCCCAAAAAAAGGGAAGAAAGAGAAAAAAAAAAAAAATAAAGGAAGGGAGGGAAAAAAGAAAAAAAAGAACAATAGAGCTGTCTCTAAGAAAGAAGAAAATAAAAGGTTTTTGGTGAAGAATATAATAAAAGGTAAGTGGGGGGAGTAAAGAGCTTTAAATGGAGAGAGAAGAAGAGAAAGAGGGAGATAATCGACAGAAAATAGAGGAAAATAAAAAACCCGGATTCGGGCTTTGCCTTTTTCTTTTAAAAGAAAAAAAAAAAAAATAAAAATAAAGAAAAATAATAAAAAATACATGGATGGAGGGAAGGGGAGGAAGGGAAAAGAAATAAAAAAACGTTAAAAAAGATAAAAAAATGCAATAAAATTCCAAAAAAACCATAAGAATATGTCACAAGCATGCTCATCAAAAAGAACAAAAATGAGAAAAGAATAAAAAGAACAATATAATAAAAAAAAAGAAAAAGATTAGTAAAAAATAATAAAAATTTATATAAATAAAAAAAAAAAATCACTACATACCTGAAGGAGAGAGCGAAAATAAACAAACAGCGTGAGTCCACGGAGGCCAGACTTTGCGTTGGATCATAACTTATCCAGAGACATCACCGACAAAAGAGTAAAGAAAAAAGAGGGGAGTTAAGGCATTATAATAATTATAATTTTGTTTATACTAAAAACAAAAAAGAAGAAAATAATAATAAAAAAACAAAAAATTAAAAATAGTGAATAAAAAAAAGAAAAAGAAACAAGAAGGACAGGAAAAAACACAAAAAAATCAAAAAACAAAAGGAAAGAGAAGAGAAGGAAAGAAGAAGCGAGAGAAAAGAAATTAAAAGCAAAAAAACGCCCCACCCCAACAAAACCAGCAAAGCAGAAACCAAAAGAAGAAATAAAAATAGGAAAAAAATCAAAAGAAGAAAAAAATCAATAAAATACTCTGACTAATTAATGCTCAGCTAAAAAAAATGAATAATGCAAGAAGCTTGAAAGACAAACAAAAACGCAAAAAAAAAAAAAAAGAAAAAAAAAAAAAAAAAAAAAATGATAAAAACACAAAAAACCAAAAATTAAAAAAAAAAACTAAAGAAAATGAAAAAACTAAAAATCCAAAAAAGAAAAAAACAAAAAAAAAAAGTGGATATATTAAAAAATCAAAATAACAAAACCAAAAAAAAATCAATGAAATATCAAACTTCAAAACAATCAATGAAAATAAAAATATAACATAACTGAAAAAAAAAAACTAAAAAAAAAAAGAATATGAAAATGAAGAAAGAAAAAATAAAAAAGAAGAAATTTAAAAAAAGAAAAAAAAAATCAAAAAAAAAACAGAATATAGTCAATCAAAGTTCAAAAAATTAAAAAAAATATAAAAAAAAAAAAAAAAAAAACAAAAAAAAAATAAACAAAAATAAAAACAAAAATAAAAAAAAGAAAATAAAAAAAAAAAAGAAACATAAAAAATCAAGCTGAACAGACAAGAGATGCGGAGAGGAGGGAAAAAAAGAAAGCGGCAAGTCGAACACCTCGTCCGCACAAGCAGCCATCAATACTGAGCATCTCCACGAACCAGAAGATGCAGAAAAACAAAACCAGAAGGACGCACCAAACATCATAAAAAACCAGCCACCCAAAACCCACAGCCCAACCCAAAACCCCCTCACAAAAAACAAAAGCTGAAGCAGCAAAAAAAAATATAAAAAAAAAAAATATAAAAAAAAATAACAACAAGATGGACAAAAAAAAAATAAAAAAAAAATAAAAAAAACCCCCAAATAGGAACACACCAAATAACCTCCACAAAAGCAGAAAACCAAAACCCCGATGCTCCAGCTCCCTCCTCCCCCACCACACACAACCGCACACCCTCCCCTCAAACATCCACCCCCACAAAAGACAGAACGTGAGTGGCTAGGAAATAGAAAAAAAAAAAAAAAAAAAAAGAAAGAGAAAGAACGAGAAAAGAAAAAAAAAAAACAAAAAACAAAAAAACAAAATCAAGAAGAACACGAAATGTCGAGTCTACGAGGAAAAAGTACGAGAAAAATAGAATGAAAAAAATAAAGAAAAATAAGAAAGAAAAAAAATAAGACAAAAATGAAGAATAGAGAAAACCATAATAAACAATCAAAAAACTATAAAATAACATAAGAAAAAAACGAAAAAAAATATACAAAAGTAAAAGTAAAAGAAAGAACAAAGCTAAAAAAGCGAAAAAAAAAAGAAAAAACGAAAAAAAATAACAATAACCAAAAAAAAAAAAAAAAATTGCAAAAAAAAAAAAGTTAAAGGAACAACTTTAAGAGGTTTATATAATCTTTTTTAAACATTATTTAAAATTCAAACTGAAATGAAACTGTAAAACCAAATTTAAAAGGAAGTGAATAATGTAAATGTGTATGTAGGCAAGAGGAAGTTATTGAATTCAAATGCATTAAGTGGCTGAGGAGAACAATTAAAGCCCACTTCAGGATGACTCACTAAGTTCCTGAATCTTGTTGTGTAACAGTGAAGACCTGCCACTGTGCACCTTTTTTTTCCCCAACACACAAACACAATCATTTACTCTCCCTCGGCTGTGTGAAAATACTTCATGCAAACAGCCCCCCTACTTACAAAATCTCGTACGATTTCATCGTTCTGTTATAAAATGTCACGACATTTCGGGAATTCTTGTGAGATATCGTAACAGAACGATGACATATCGAGAGATTTCTTTAGGAAAATAGATCGATACCGCATTTTTAAATGTCAACGTGATATCAGCATATAAAAATATCGCGAAGTTTTTGTGAATTTCTTGCAAGATTTTGTAAGAGAACAATGAAATATCGCGAGATTTTGTTTGTAAAACAGATTAAGTTTTTAAATGTCAATATGATATCAGCATATGAAAATATTGTGATATTTCAGTGTGTTGATAATTTTCCCACCCCTAGTCTTTAAAAGTTTTAAAGTCTGTAAAAAAGAAGTTTTTGAAGAGGAATTTTTCTTTTTTTTTTTTTTTAAAATTTAGAAACAGCGGGCTGAACGGTTGAATATCTGTTAAATATCGGTGGGGCGGCCAATCTCCGATACTCAGCTTTAAGGCCGATACCAACAGGGGGCCGATTATATCGTGCATCCCTAATTATATATATCATATATATATATATAAATCAAACGAAATAAATATATATATATATATATATATATATATAAATATATATATATTTATATATATATATATGAACATATGAATATGAAGGAGCCAAATGTACAAGACAAGCTAAATAAAAAGTATTAAAATAATTACAGCCTGTTATATAAAAGCTGAAAGGAAACATACAGTCATCCTCAAAATTATTCATACCTTACTATTAAGGAAGAAAAAAAAATCATCAGTGAGTGAAATAGGTTGAAATTGACAAAAGTAATAATAAATAAAAATTCTATGAAAATCATGAAATTGATTTTGAATTGTGTTTCAACAAAAAAAAAAAGAAAGGGAGATTAAAAGAAAAGAGAGGGGGAAAAAATTGAAAAAAAGTATAGAACCGGGTGAGAGGGGAGTTTTTTTTTCTATATTCCAAAAAAAATAAATTATCAAATATAATTAAATTTAAAATATATTAAAATAAAAATAATAAATAATAAAAAAAAAAAAAAAATAATAAAAAAATATATATATATATATATATATATTTTTTTTTTTTTCTTCAAACATGTACTCTGAGGTATCTACAGTACTCATGGCCACTCTTATGTGAGTAATGGTGCCACCTTGGCCACCCCAGTGAAAATGTCTGGCTCCACCACTGCATGCAAAGACTTCATGCAAATGAGCAAGTCAACGGGAAATCGTGCTGGATTGCTTCCTACCGAGGGCTGAGGTCCGGCTGCAGGCAGCTGAAGCTCACCACAGGGATCTGCAGGCTGGTGGGCCGTGTGTGATCGCTCATCGGTCTGAAGGGTCTTGGCGGCAGGAGCGGTGAGCGTAAAGGGGAACGCAAGGGCGAGCGCAGGCCTCGGCCCAGCCTTCCCAGAGAAGGGATCTTGGGAAGAGGAGAGTGCTCCCCATCCGAGCCCGATCCCTCCTCGTCCTCCTTAATAGAGGGAAGTTTCTTTATGATCCCCCCGTTGCTCTCACACTCCACCTGAAGGACAGAAATCATCCCAAAATCACAGAAAAACTGACTTAAACGCAAACCCAGAGAGGTTAAACACATCAAAAAAGGAAAACATCAATTTGATTCACTCCCTGAGTGTCTCTTTCTGCATCCATCTGCTGTGTGTGTGTGTCTGTGCTTGATTACAGGAGTGTATCCAGTCATTCTGGAGTGGAGGAAAGTCCCACCAGCTGCAACCTCTTCAAACTCCCTTCTCCTCTGCCAGCTCAGACTCAGTTTCCCCACTTTCCAGCCAAACAAACTGGAACAAATAGCTATTTGCTATCCAGCATCCAGTAGCTTGCAGCTCTCATTCAGTTCGCTTTCTGTTTCCAACCACAGATTTGCTGCTCCACCTCCAAACCAGCTCTCCTTTTTTGGATCCCCCTTCCCACACGTCTGCCACCAACTTAACTCTTACCTTTTGCCTGCAAACCTGCCTCAAGCCAGCAAATTTAAAGGATTTATCATGACACAAAATGTTCCTTTGCACATGGATGCACACTTGAGGACTGAAAAGACTCTTTTTTTTTATCACATGAAACATCGTGCAATCTGATTATGCGGTATTGCATATGAGTAAGCATCATTTTGGGGATATTTAGCCTTTTGATTTAGCTTCTTTTGTTTAGTTTTTTTTTTGGTTTTTTTGCACATCAAACCACCTGAGTGAACCCTGCTCTAAATCCCAGCCTTGTGACAGCTTAGCGGTCGTCGATGCTGCCACTTCACTCTTTCACCAGATGGGGGAGCTGCTGAGTTGCTTGAGGGGACGTAGCCATTCATAGCTGTATTAGCGCTTGAGTCCATTCAGTTTATCAACAGAGCTGCAAAGGAGCATTCTCATTCAAAAGCAAGCGAGCGCTGAAATCACTGACTGTCTTCCTGCAGAGTGAATGGCTTTTTTTTTGTGTTTCCATATCAAAAAAAAAAGTTGCATCAAAACAAATCTTTATAAGTTAGATTCCTGCAGCAGGGAATTTGCTTGCAGCAGCTGCAGATGCTTTAATGTTAAATAATCTTTCATTTTTTGGAAGGTTGGTTGTGTTTTCTGCACATTTTTATCCTCAAAGCTGCTTAAAACGCCTCATTCTTCCCTTCTCCTCATCTTTCCCCCTCCTCATCGCCACCCTTCCCCTTCTCTCCCCTCTGTTTGTTGTCTTCTCCATCCAGTCTTTGGCTCACGTGCCCGAGTGGTATTTTTAGATCACAGAGGTTTAATTTTAGCAGAGGTTTGCCTGGGGGGGGGACAGAGCCGAGAAGGGACTGTTTGGAATTGTGCCTCTGTATTTATATGTGTGTTTTGAGCGCAGCACGTGCCATCATCCACAAAAATGCCATCAACCAATTGCATGTGTTGCATTTGCAGGTAACACATGCAGCCCCTGAGAGAGATGAAGCTTGTTGGCATATGGACATTGTGCATGTGCGGCAGGGTTGGAGCATGGCCAGCAGCGGCATGTTCTGGGTGTTCGGGGTGAACTCTACATCCTTCAGCAAGGACAAATAAGCTGTGTTTGACGGGAGTGTGATGTTGCTTCTGTGAATCTGCACACACAGTGTGTCAAATATCAGGGTGAAGGCTGGTTTAGGCTTAAGAATGGTCTCCAAGTTAAATCGAAAGCATCTGATGTCTTGATGAAAAGAAGCGCGAGTGATGGCACGTGAATGCAAATATCAGCGAGGATGTTCCTCTTCCTTCCACTGCCACTTCCCTTCAACTTGATGTTTGCTCATCTCATCCCCATCTGGTTGTTGCTCTATTTTTATCCAGTTAGGGATGACCCTGCCCCTCCCCCACCATCTGACAGCACTATTTTTAGTCTCTCGCTGCTGTGGTTGACGGTGAACAACTGCCTTTGCTGCATGTACATGCTTTTAACATGTCAAGCTTTACATGCAAGCCAGGGTTTGCAACATTTCTCGCAATTATTGTGGATTATTGCAAAGAATCAAAGTTTTTCTCATAGATTTCTGCCTCAGCTTCATGTACTTCCTGGCTTCCCACAGAAGAGATTTAATGTTAATTGTAAAACCAGGATTTTTTTTTTTCCCAGTTGGATCCTGCACACTAATAGATCCTGATCAGATCACTGGTAGATGTGAAAGTGAAGCTAGGAGACCAGCTCAGCTGGCATGAGATGGGTATAGAGCAGAAAGAGCGTTTAGGCAGAAATGATCCATTTCATAACCTGGTTGGAGCTTTTGTTTGAGATTCAGAGAGAAAAAAAAATTATTATGTGGAAAAGGAGCAGCTTTTATTTTTAAGTTTGAGATCCTGAACAGAAACTACAGAAGAGGATTAGGGCCACTGAAGACAAAAAAAAAAAAAAATCTGAGAAAAAAAAAAAGTCAGAATTCTGACTTTTTCAGAAATCGCAAAAAAAAAAAAAAAAAAAAAAAATAATAATCTTGCCGAAGGGGAAAAAAAAATTAATTCAGTGATCTGGAAAACAGTCAGGATTCTGAGATTAAAGTTAGAATTCTGACATTTTTCAGAAATAGAAAAAAGATCTCTTGAAATTTGTTCATTTTTTTAGTGTTCTGGAAAAAGTCAGAATTCTGACTTTTTTAAGAAATTGAACCCGCTCGTCATACTGCACCGCTTGCCGAGCAATGTCCATTTGCAGTACAAACAGAAGCGATTTTGCCAAAACCACCAACCTAATATACTGCTCCATGCTTAAACGACTGTTGTTTTTCCGGGGTGGCAGGGATTTCCGTTCCTACTTTTGTCCAATCAACGAGTGCCCCTTTCAACCACGTAATCCTGCTCAGAAAGTTCGGAGCGCATCATAAATCACAGTGTGAAAGCTGAACCGAAACGAATGATTAATGCAACAATGTTGGAACTTTCAGCTCCCCAATTGGACCGAGTCCGCTTGGTCAGGTGTGAAAGCTCCTTAGTTAATGTTATATACATGGCTAATCAGTGTGTTAAATATGGGAAGACGGGTCAAGAGTGGTGGGGTTTGATGGGTAACCCTCCACCCAAACAGAGCCACATTTTAGCCGTCTGAGTCCAGCAACAAGTCAAGAACAGCTGCTCTTTGACTGGTTGATCATTGGTCTTTGAGTGTTTACTCCACAAGTAAAGTCACATTTTAAGTCTTTCTTTACTGTGTGACATAACAGCATTTGTCTTTTGTCACTAATTACCCCCCCCCCCTTTCTTTTTTTTTTTTTTATCAAAGTTCAGCTCAGAGTGCATTTTAATGTCTCTGATCCTCTGCAATATTTCTGTTTTTTTGTGCAACATTGAGAAAAATAATCAAAGCTATGATTAAAGCTATTAGAAATCCTGCAAAAATGATTATCCCTGACTGTGTAGCTGACTCAAAGCTGTTATTTATTTATAAAGTACTTCAGAACAAGCACAGTGGACCAAAGTGCTGAAAAGAAAATTTAAATAAAAGCCACAAATAACAGTCATAAGAGCAGACACGACATTTCATATTACATAAAATACGTAAAAAAAAAAAAGATAAAACAGCCCTAAAACACAAACATAAAAACCCAAACTATGAATAAGATCGTCTTACATGGTGCTAAAGTAAAATGAAAAGATGAGTTTTATTTATAGCGGCCTGTCAAATGTCGAAAGGGAGATTATTCCACAGGTTTGATGTGGCAACAAAGAGAGCATGATTCCTTCCACACCTCCGTTTGGTTCTAGGTTCCCACAGGAGGGAGCAAGTTGGGGAATAAGGCTGCATTTCAGGGTTTCCCCCAAATCCCTGTATATTCACACATCGATTCTAAATCTATCAATGCACCTACTGGACATTATAGCTACTGATATCTACTGAGGTGCCACATTACACCAACTAGTGTCTCTATTAGAGTGTAAAAACTGCTCCAAACCACAATGCATTAAAAATGATAAAAAGGCAAAAAGTCCCCCACAATGATGTGAGACACTGATAAACGTAATACAGAAAATGATCATTTCAAACTCCGAGTTACTGAAAATCACCAGATGCATTTAGTTTTTCTTCATTTATGAGTTTTTGATAAATAAATAGTGATCTAGCAGAAATTGTCACGTGCTGCTGTTCAACAAAGACTCATATTCACCTGATTTCATCTGGAAAAGACCAGATGATTTTCAAAAATATCCTGATTCATCAAACATCAAAAATGAAAGATACATTTCTTTTAGTGGATGGATCAACGTCGACACTGATATCAATTGATACCAGTGTATTAATATTATACTTTAATGTATGGATTGAGGGTTCAAATTCTTCATAAATAAGGAAGGTTTTTTGGTTGTTTTTTTTTTTGGTGGATTTGGTTCACAAAACACCAACATGTCCAAAATCAGCTTCTCTTGCTGAGAAAATGCCAATTTCAGATTTTACGGTTGATAACTTTGTTGTTAATGTGTTTAAAATGCATTAAATCCAGACAAATCTCACACCGACACATTCAAATTTTTGACAACCCTATTCTGAAAGTATCAGAATTGACAGTGACATCATCAACGATACTACAGCCCTTTATTTTCTCGGTATCGGATTGATACCAAATGTTGCCGTATCACCACATGTGGCACCTTTATCCACCAGCTGTTCATGCTTAAATGCTGTCGTTGTGCTTTCAAGACTTTTGAGCAGTAATCAGCTATAAAAGCAACTGGAAACATAAGCATTCTGATTAATATGTGCTCTTTTTGGATTTTACTGGTCAGTGAAAAAGAAGACAGAGTTGCTTTTTTTTCACACACAAGCCAGGATTTGTTTTAATTTCTTTGCTTTATAATGATGCATCTCTTTGAATGCTGCTCTAATTAACAGGCTTACTCACAGAGAAAATGTGACTTAGCTATTTTCAACATGAGCTGGTTATTCATGTGAACACTACAGCTGAGGTCCATCTGTAAATCTTTGGCATGTGAATCGTCTGCGCCCAGCTCGTGTCTTTATCTGTTGGCTGGATCCCAAGAAGAAGCAGAAGATTCCTCTTCACTCCCAGTCCAGATGGCTAATCCTTCTCAAGTGCAAAGCCACTGGGTAAAAAATTTGGGTAAGAGGAGGTCAAATGGAGAGAAAAGTCCAAAACCACAGACAGCTCTTTGAGCGGGTATTCAGATCATGATGATTCGTCCCTACAGTATCAGTGATATTATTGATTATCATGTTTAGACCCAGCAGCAGCTTGATGCAGGTATTACATGTGGTTTCAGTTATTAGCAATCGTTTAAATAATCAAGTCCAGGTAAAAATAATGACACCCTCCTCACATTTTTCCCTTTTTACAGTGATTAAAACAGATGTAATTTAGCCAGTCAAAGCACTCTGATTGTTTTGTTTTTTTTGGCTGATTAAACATGCAGCAATACATGGGAGCTGTTGACGCTCCTGGCATTAACAGGTGGATTGGATTAAAGGGAGACACTACAGGGATAAACCCCGTTTTTTCAACACCTGGTCAATTTTGAGATTTCACTTTTTTTCCCTGCTTCAACATGTTTTCTTTCAGGCTAGTGTAAAAAAAAAAAAACAAGTCTGAAAATAAACATTTTAGTGGTTTATTTAATTATATTTTGTATGATGTGCACCCAAATCCCATGAAAATGCAGCAAAATTTTTCTCAATATGAGTTTTTTCTCTTACTCCGGGTAAAAAATCTCCACTTCAGGAGCACTTACAGAAACCAAACTTTCAAGTTTTGCTCCTGACTATTTTATTAAAGATTTTACAGAAGGATTTTTTGATATCTCATTCACAGCCTGATTTATAGAACATTTCATCCCAAAAATATGCCAAAGAATTGACAGTATATTCTAAATTATGAAATGATAACTAGAGACACCCCAAATCCCCTCTGTTAAAACCTTTGGCTTTAATATGTGAACAGAATTCAAAAGGAACTTTGAACCTGGTTAAATCCAGTGTTTAGATTTTTTTTCCCTAGAAATGTATGCAAATTGGCCAATTTTTGGCTATATAACACCTAATTTGCATATTCAAACATAAAATTTCAGACAACTTGCAATACAAAAAATGGTAGCCCTAATGTGAGGAATAACCCAGGAAAGTTTCATGGTGATACCAGTTAGTTACATTTTTTGCCCTATTTGCCTGTAGTGCCTCGCCTTAAAGGTACACTATGTAAAAAAAAAATCAAAGGTCAGTGGCGGAAAAATGTGATATATAATTCAAAATTGTGTTTCTATTGATGTGTAATCACTGCACTAGAACAACTGTTTTATGTTTATTTTCTTAGAATGAGTCATTTATATCTACTTGTTTGGTGGTGCACATATGGAGGCTGCCATATCTGTTCCACCATTTTTACTACGGTGTCCCTGAATGGACAAAAGAATGCGTGTGAAGCAAGAACCCACTGAAAATTAAAACTGCTGTACACGCTTGGTTTAATGGGAGTTAGAGCACTTTTTTTGGAATCAGTAATGCCTTAAAAGACATAAAAAGTACTTCCTCATAGTCCAGTCATGGCTTCACCTGAGGTCCTGGATCCACTCAAACATGAAAACATATTTATGTCTGGGAGAATTTTGGCCACTAACAGCCACCATACATTCACTACAGTGCTGGAATATGAAGCCATTTGAAAGAAAACATCTTTTCTTCCAATACCCATCTTTACCACTAGATGTCCGTAATTCTTACAAACTGTACCTTTAAGGATAGACCGATACATTGGGAGGTCGATATTTTAGGCCAATATTTGTTTTGTTTTTTTGCTGTATTGGCATTGGCTAATATGTCTGGCTTCTTGGCCGTTACCCCCTTCAGTATAATTTAAAGACAGGCATCTACAGTATACAGGCAATATATATATATTACAAGTTTAATGTTTCCATGTAATATTTGTCTACAAGTGCAGTGTTTCTCTTTTATATATTTATTTGAAGTGCTTTGTTTCTTTTTTTAATGTTAAAAGAGTGTTCAAACTTAGTTTTCATTGTATCCTTCATTATATTAATTTTGAGGTCAAATGCAGTATCGGCCCCAAATATTAGCAGGTTGTATCGGCCATCGGCACATGAGAAAATGTCAATTTTAGTATCAGCCCTAAAAAATCTGTATCGTCCTATCCCTTTACTGGATGCACATGAAACTAATGAAGTTGGAGCTGAGGTTGATGATAAAACTCTTCATCTACGCTCCAATGGTCACTTGTGCTCATGAGGTTTGGATAGTGGCTGCAAAATTAGTCTGTTCTGAATGTCTTAGAAGCAGCTGATGTTTGTGCATCTGATTGGGATGCCTCAAAGCATGTTGGACTGGGGGAGGTCTCCTGAATATGCTGAAAGGGGTGCTGCATATCCCATCTGGCAGGGAACATGTTGGCATTTCCCTGCAGGAGATGGATGTTGCTGAGTTTAAGCCACTAACTCAGGCTCCTTCCATGTTATTGGCTTAACTTGTCGTTTCTTTTACCCAAGCAGTCTAACTGTGGACAAGTCTGATTAAATAATGATATTAATTATGGATCATAAACAATTCATTCTGACTTGTAGCAGCCCTCAGTCACATAGACTGGCTCTCAGCTTGACATCAACCTCCGTTTATCACCTGAGTGAGGTCAACCATAGCCGTACCTCAGCGTTGTGTCCTTCTCGAAGGTTGTACGTCAGGTCGTGTTGAATCTCAGTAATGAACTTCTGGGCGTAGTCAGGATAAAGGCAGAGAACCTCACGGAGCCCTTTGAGGCTGATGTACTGCAGGTCACAATAGGTGAGAGCCTTCACACAGGCGTTGGTCTTTATCACTTCCTCCTGTGTCAGACAGTCAGAGCCAATCAGGTCGCCTCGTCCTAAAAAGGCAGAGATGCAGGAAGTTGAAGAACATCTGAAACAGGAAGGGCATTCTGCTACATAGCCAACAGTTTTAATGCAATTTAACACTTAAAGGCACACTTCACTGATTAAAAGAGGCTCATCTCCCCAGATATGCAGCGGTGCACTGTTTAAACTTGTGCCCTCCTTCATTTTTGCACCCTCTGGTTGACCCTTATGGCCAAAAGTGTCCAAGCACAAAAACTGCTATAAAGGGATGTCCAATATTATCGTCCGATATTGGCATTAAAACATGATTTCGGAAAATATCAATATAGTTTTTTCGGACTGATACTTTTACTAGCGAAATCTTTGTAACGGAACAAGATCTTGTGAGATTTCATTCCATCAGCACCGCTCCAGCATGTAGAAAAGTTATTCCGAAAGAACTTCATTTCCCAGCATTCCTTTCAGAGTCATGTGACTACGGTGCAGCTGCTGCTGCTACAGACTCACTTGCTTTGAAGCTGCTTATAATATGTTTGGTTTTAACTTGTTGGTTAAGTTACCAAGTTGTCAGAAACATTAGAATTAGCCACATGTTGGCTAACACCTGCTAGTATCAGATATATGGCAGCCAGATGTCCAAAATGAACTCTTCTGGCTGAGTTAAGACTATTTTGGGATCTCAGCAGAATATAGTTGTATCTGTCAGATACAACTCACAGTTGTCTGCATATATTGGTAACGGTTGATATTGGAAATTAAGAGTTGGACAATATCTGATATCAGTAAAAAAAATCTATTATCTAACAAAACTACCAAACATTCAATTATCATTCTTTTATTCTTCATTTTTTAATTTTTTAAAATTTAACACTTCAAATGCCAGTTTTAATATTGAAATTTCTGCCTCATTTTTTACATAGAAAACAAAAACTTCATTATTTTCCATATTATAAATGTTAGAGAGACAGGTCTTTGGTGGTGATTGGACATTTGCATATGTGAAAGATTAGCAATATAATTGAATTGATTCTATTTGTATTTTTAATAGTGTAGCATGAACAGTTTTGGCTACGATGGAAACCAGAGGGACTTTCTGACACTACATACAAAATACAAATGGAATCAAATCAATTTTGTTGCTAGTTTTGACACATGCAAGACCCATCTCTCTAATATTTATTTTATGGAAAACGATTCAGTCTTTGTGTTTGGTTTTTTTAACACATGAGGCACTTATTCAAATATTTAAAATGGCATTTAAAGGGTTAAAATTCAGGGTGTTATATATAGGCTTTTTTTTTTTTTTTTTTTTACCTATATCCGATATACCAATATTGTCCAACTCTTAAATTCCGATAAACGATATCAACTGATACCGACAGAGAACTGTGAGGTTGTATTGCTCATATTTTCAGAAATACAACTATATTCTGTTTTAAGAGCAAAGATCCCAATATAGTTTTAACTCAGCCAGAAGAGTTCATTTTGGACATCTGAATGCCATATATCAGATACTAGCAGGTATTAGCCAACATGTGGCTAATTCATGCGGGATATGAAGTTCTTCCACAATGACAGGGACTTTTCTACACGCTGAACTGCTGCTAATGGAATAAGATAATGGGAAAGATTACTAACAAAATCTCACAAGATCTCATTTACCAAAATATCGACCCAAAAAACAGATACCGATATTTTTCAATATCACATTTTCATGCCAATATCGGCCAATAATATCAGTAGGCGATAACATTGGACATCCCTAGTTAAAATCCTAAAAATAATTGAATGTTTGGTGGGTTTGAGCAGGATGGAAATAGTTTAAATGATTTATGGAAAAAATGTTAACGTATAACTGTTTTAAAGTGGTTTTCATGCAAGGACATTTTTGGCCATGGGGGCTGCAAACTTCATCCTTTGAGTGTAACAGATATGCGAAGGGAAAAAAGACAATGAATTAAAAAAAAAATGTCTAAAAAGAAAAGTTATTACAAAAATCTATGCCTCTTGTCGCAACACAGCTGAAATAATCACCAAGTAGAGAAAAAAAAAGTGATAAAAAAAGCCCAAAGTGTCCCTAGCAGGACTTAAGGGTTAAAAAATTCAGTGCTTAGATGAGTAACAGGTGGACAGGGTTCAAAGAGGAGTAATATCTCTTTGAGCTGAAAGGATGGCATTTACGGCGAAACAAATTCATAAGAATTTTGCTGTGTAAATCCAGTTATACAAACGCACAGCTGTAACTTAATTATAGGTCTGAAATTTCTACCTCACTGCCTCCACCAGTGCTTGTAAATCCAAAGTAGCAACGCCAAAACAATTTAGCTTTATGTGTGCAGATGTGTGTCTGTGCAAGAGACAGGCAGGGAAAGCTGTATGAGAAAAAGATAACCCATGTGTGTTTTATATTTCAATGTTTATGCACATGAAAGACAACCGGAGCAATGCCTATAGGAGAAATGTGTGCATAACACTGTTTCTGGGAAAGCACAGGAGGAGGAAGAGTGTGCATATGTCCCTGCATGTTTTAATATTCACATGCATGTGCACAACCAACATGCTAATGAGTGCAGCATCTGTCCTCTGTGGGAAGCAGTTATTTTATTATTTAGTTAGCTCATTGATATGAAAAGCAGTGTTGCTAATTTGCTGCCTTGGCTTTATGTGGACCTGAGCTGAATCTAGGACTGTTTGCGAGTCTGTTTCTGCATTCTGTTTTATCCGTGTTGTGCTGAACTGAGGGAATGTCAGTGTATGGGTAGTGGGACATGACTCTGGAGAGGCAGGCTCTCTGGTGGGACGGTGCTGACACAGGTTTGTGGTTCCAGCTGGCTGATCAGCCTGCCAGTTTCAGTCAGAGGGGGAAATTGCAAATATGTACTTGATTATGACATGAAACAGCTTCAGCTGTTGGTTAAAGATGATCAGAAATTGAGCTTTATAGCCTCTTTTGTCTATTTATTTTGGTTTTCTAACTTCCTAATGAGAGCAGGATGAAAATGTTCCTCTGTCAGCTGGATGTTTGTAAGAGTTGACTTTCATTCCATTATTAGGGATGTTGACAACAATCCCAACAAGTGAATAGCCGGCCCAAAACATGATGACTCAGTTCTTTCTAGGGATGCGCAACATTGGAATTTTGGCCGATATCCAATATGCCGATATTTTAAAACTCAGGTGGCCGATAGCCGATATCGATACAGATATTAAAGCTGGAAAAACTAAGCAGTCATTGCAAATAGCAGTGTTGTTATCCGTTTTTGACACTTTGAAAAATAGGGGTGGGAAAAAATATCAATACACTGAAATATCACAATATTTTCATATGCAAATATCATATCTATATTTAAAAATGCGGTATCAATCTACAGTATTTTACTCACAAAATCTTGAGAGGTTTCATCATTGTGTTACAAACTCTTGCGATATTTAGTGAATTCTCGCGAGATTTCTTTAGTAAAATAGAGTGATACCACATTTTTAAATGTCAATATGATATCAGTATATGACAATACTGCAAATTTTAATGAATTCTTGCAAGATTCCGTGACAGAAAAATGAAATATTGCGAGATTTTTTGAGTAAAATAGATTGATACCACATTTTTAAATGTCAATATATCAGCGTATGAAAATATTGTGATATTTCAGTGTATCGATATTTTTTCCAACCCTAATCTTTAGAAGTTTTAAAGTCTGTAAAAAAAGTTGGTTTTTTTGTAGACTTCAGAAACAGCAGGCTGATCTGTGAGGTGGCCAATGTCCGATACTCAGTTTTAAGGCTGATATAGGCCAATACCGATAGGGGGCCAATTATATTGTGCATCTAGTTCTTTCATTCATGAATTTGAAAAAATTGAGGGTTTTCTTCAGGGTTTAACTGTCTCATCAATTCCTGATGGGGTGATGAGTTGTTTATCCACAGGAGCAGTGTAATCTAGAGATGATTGCAGTTTGGTGAGCGCTGGGCCGCATTTCTTTATGATGGCTTTCCTCTGTTAAAGGTACAGTATGTAAGAATTACTGACATCTAGTGATAGGGATGGGTATTTGAAAGAAAATGTGCTTTCTTCAAATGACTTCAAATTCCAAGCACTGTTGTGAATGTATGGTGGCAATTAGTGGCAAAAACTCTCCATGATATAAAGATATTTTCATCTGGAAGTGGATCCAGTGGTCTCAGGTGTAACTATGAGTAACTATTTTTAATGTCTTTTAAGGCAATACTTATCCAAAAACTAATCTAACTCCAATTAAACACAGCTGGTACAGCAGTTTTAAAGTTCAGAGGGTTCTAACTTCACTCACATTTTGTCCATTTCGGGACACTGTAGTAAAAATGGTGGCACAAATATGGCAGCCTCCATGTACAATATGTGCATGCCCAGCAAGTAGATATAAATGACTCATTCTAAGAAAATAAACATAACAGCTATTCTAGTGAAACAATTACATATCAATAGAAACACAGTTTTGGATTATACATTAAATTTTTCTGCCATTGACATTTTTTTTTTTTACACACTGTACCTTTAAATGTTGGATTTCTACCAACTTCATCAGTGTTAAATGCTGTTTGTGGCTTCCTTTAAACACAAAGATCTTGCAACATTTACTTATTTCCCACTTGTTCTTAATAGATTTTGTAATTATTTTGGTAACAAATTGTGAATTTCAAGCACCTTTAAATAAATAAAAAATAACCCTTTTCCGATAAGAAACATATACAGTTGCTTCAAAATTATTCTTACCCTCCAATTAAAGAAAATGCCAAATTCACAATAGTCATCCAAATAACTCAAATAAATAAACTAATAATAAATGAAAATTTACAAAATTATAATTTAGTGAAACAAAATATTAAAAAACAAACAAACAAAACTATCTCAGACACATTAGAGCACCTTTTCCATGAACAGTGGACCAAAATACCTGCCAACAGGTGCAGACGTCTGATTGGACATCACAGAAAACACCTGCAGTGATTGTCTCAAAGTGTTGTTTCACAAAATCTTTGCTTCAGAGCCCCATAATGCTTGTTTACTTGTGTGTTTGTTTTGAATATTTTTATTGAACCACAATCCAAAATCAATGTCATGGTTTTCATTTAATTTTTAATTATTACTTTTGTCAATTTCAAGTTATTTCACTGACTGCTGTTTTTTTTCCTTCTTCAATTGGAGGGTATGAATTATTTTGAGGATGACTTTGGCTTTTATATAACAGGCTATAATTAATTGAATGCTTTTTATTTAGCTTGTCTTGTACATTTGGCTCCTTCACTTATGTCACAGGGCCGTAGCACTTTTTCACAGATAGTACTTTTCAGGATTATTTAGTCAAGCCTGAAGTTGGCATATTTGTCCCATGTGCCTACCTAACAGCTGGTGTAGATCCTTTCTGCTTTAAGATATGCATCCCCCGAAGTAAACGATTAGTTCAGGGGTTATACATACATGTACGTTTCAACTAAAGCTGGATCCCCTCCGGCACATCTGGACCATCTGGACCATCTGTCCTCTTCAAGCAAGGGCTCAACTTAAACAGAAGCCAAACTTTGTCCACGATTTCGCAGCTTAAGGAGGTTTTTGATGACTGAGCTCCAGCTGGAACCTCTTAGGATGAATATCTTGACGCCTGACAGAATGATCCTTCTTTTTTTCCCTTGCTGAGCACCTTCATCCACTCAGACAGAAAACATGAGCTCCATCTTATTGCATCTGGACAGCAGGGTTGTTTTTTGAGTCACTTTTCTGCCAGAATCTAGGAGGGCTTCTTTGATTTGGACTCCACAACAGAGAAGACCTTCAAGATTCAGGTAGAAAAATGACTCGCTCAAGCTGCAGGTCCATTAGGAGGCTGGATTCTTTCTGCTTCCCTTGCAAATTTGGGTAAAATGTGAGCTGTCCATGGTGCTGAATCAGTTTGCATTTACACTTCATTAGAAATGATCCACAATGGGTTTCTAAAGACTATCATGTTCTAAATTCCTACAGAGAACCTGCTGAAAGTTTTTTTTTTTTTTACCTAAAATGGCAAGCACAGTGCTGTCCTTCAGCACCTCCATGGAGCCTGAGCATACAAAGTAGATAGCCTGGAGTGCGTCACCCTGGCGGATAAGGAACTCTCCCGGAGCGCAAAAGGACGTCTTGATGATTAAGGAGAGGGATCGCAGACACCCCCTGCTGGCTGACTCGAACAGCGGAAGCTGCAGCAGCTCGCTGTTCAGGTGCATTGCAATGTCAGCTCTCAGCTCGTCTGGGAAGTCCTTCAGCAGCTGAAACAGAAAAGCAGTGGAAAACCTTTCACCTTCCCACATAATCACAACCAACTCATACATGCAAATCAAGCAGTTTTAAAGGTTTAAAACACACAATTTGTCACACGTTTACACTAATTGCAAAGGTTTTACGGGAGAACTACAGTAGCTGAAGGACAGCTTTGTAAAGAAAAGTTGAGGGTTCTTACTTCACCGTATTAGTGTCTGTCTACCATCATGTTATCTCTTTAACAGGGATTATCTAGATGAAACCTTGGAAAAAACAATTCAATGTTTATCAAGTCAATAATCTGTTAAATTAAGTCAGCTGCTTCAGGATGACAGAACCCAAAACAAAAGCCAAATCCTCTCAGTCATGTTCCTCCAGGCTGCCTGAAGGGCAAAGTGCCATATTTGTACTTTCAATCAAGCTAATCCCGTAGAAACTGGCACTCTGAATCCAAACGATGGAAGATGTATGAGCTAGAAATGACAGAAAGTTAAAACAGTGGTCATTTGTTTTTTAAAAATGTATTATTTCTCCATTTAAACTACCTCTGGCAAGGTAAATGAGTAAAACTAGTCAATCCCTCCCACCTCGCTGACGTCGATACCGTTGTTGACAGACCAGGTGGTCTGGAAACACTCCATCATACGCTGCTCCAGAGCTTTGGGGAGCCGGTGCACACGGATGAAGTCCTTCAGGTCTTTAGTGCGGGTGTGGTAGAGGGAGCGGCGTGAGTACATCCGCTGGATGATGGCAGTCACGTTACCGAAAACTACAGCATGCATTAACGCTGCAGAGGAGAGAGAAACATACAGAGCTTGTCTCAGTGGAGAGTTTTTCTGAATGTTAATGCTTGCAAAAACTGGTTGGACTTAAAGGTGATAGCTACAAGTTTAACTTCTCCCTGTCAGTCGGCGTTGTAGCTGCTCACACTCGCTTACTCATTTAGCATTAGCAACGTTACAGAAGCAGAAGACCGTAGCATTAGCTGCATTTCCAGGAGGAAAGTGGAGACCTCTGAACGGCTTTTGGTACCTTCAGCCTGATGCAGTTTCGTTTCTTTAAATTTGAGAAATGTAACACAGGGAATATGCTATTTCTTCACAGAGCAATAGAGCTAGCAACTCCTGAGCTAATGCTAATGGCGCTGAGTCCTTTAGTGTAGACCAGGGGTCTCCAACCTGTGACTCTGGGGCCACAAATGGCTCTTTGGACTTTCCACAATGGCTCTCAATAAAGTTGACTATAAAATGATAAAGGACCAACAAATGGTTTTGAACATAGATTTAGTAATAATTTCAGCTTTTTGCAGTGTTTTCATGAAATAATTTAGAGAATTTCTATAATGACACTAAATATACCAATGGATTTTTTTTAGATCTACTGTCTTGTCATGAGCATGTAAATTATGAAGTTGTGGCTCTTTGAAAATGACAGCAAATTACCCACTGTTGGTAATTCTTAGGTTGTCTTTTTTCAGAAGGTCCTGTACACATTTGCGGCTCTAAACAAGTTTGATTTAGCCAGGTTGAATGATTTAAAGAGGGGGTTTCATGTCATTATCAGGCACACAGTTCTCTTTTATGGCACAATAAAATGACTGTGTTGCCTTCACTAGTTCTGAAATTACAGTATACATGAAAAACAAGCTAAAAATGTGACAAATGTCTATATGTAAATACGTAAAAATGTGACATCACTCCATGTCTGTATCTGACGCCTTAAAAATTCACAGCTGTCCCTTTAAGATGTTTCTGACACGCCCACTCCACTCATCACAACACTCTCATGCTCTGGTGGGGCGGAGCTTGGCAAGGGAGGGGGAGGAGCTTTGGCAGCAGCTTTGGCGGCCATGTTGGTTTCCACAGGAGATTCAGGGATTTCTCAAATATGCGTGAATGAGTTAAAGTAACATGATAACATAATAGAAAGCTAAAAAAAAAAAAATTTTCCATGTTATCCCCCCTTAAAGACGAATTTTAAAGGTTGCAGACCCCTGGTCTAGACGTTGGCATGGTAACAAGATGTAAATATTGATATATTTTGGACCCGTCAACATTGATAAAACAATTATATATATGCAATAAAACATTTTTGAAAGTAAAATTAACACTTTATTCTGCACCCATCTACTTGTTCTGTGGATTTATTATTTTTGAAAAATTGTTTTGATGAAAAAGTTCTAGCTTTGACCTTTAAGGTTTTGCCCACCTCCAATCAGCATGGTACAAATGGAGAAAATCTTCTCCGAGTCGGTGTTGGCTGAAACGTTGCCGAAGCCCACGCTGGTCAGACTGCTCAAAGCGAAGTACAGCGACGTCACATAGGAGCTCCTGACGGACGGCCCTCCGTTCAGCGTCATCCCTGAGCCGTTGAGAGTCCTCGATCTCGTCCTGCTACCGTTCCACTGAGCTGAGCCCATCAGAGCGCTCCCATTCAGCGACTCCAAGCTCGAGCCGTTCCACTGGCTGTAGTTGGACAGCCCTGTTGCCACGGCGCCTTGGGGGGAGTCGGAGACTCCCAGCAGGGAAGTCAGCGGTGTCAGGAAGTATGGAGTTCCCAAGCGTTTGGCCAGTTCATGGAGCCAGCCTGGCAGGGCAATTAGGAGAGTTAGACAGTTTTGTGAGAACACATGTATATATTTTTAGATGACCTTTACGAGGAGGCTTTATTAGATGAAATATGGCAGACTGTTGGAGCAGTCAGACACTGAATTTACCCAAACATTTCAACTTTATTCAATATTTTTTGCATTCATACATTTATAGCCTACTGAAAACTGTTTTCAGATCTATATTTATCCTATTAGAAATGCCTAGATGGCTAAGCATTACTTTTCATTCATTCATTTTTATCTAAAAGGAACCAAATCCAGAAATGAGTGCATTACTTTTGGATGGATGATCATAAAATAAAACCTTTGGTTTGCCTGAGGAAAGAAAGCTTTTCTATGATGGTTTTATCCACTAAGTATGAGAGGAAAAAAACCCTCAACCTTTTGAGCAAAGAAGAAGAACTTGTGGTGACCTGTAATTTCATCAGCGCAGACCAGAAGTTCTGGCTTAGATTGAAAGTTTTTGATATGAGCGGGGAAAAAAAGCTTTGAAAAGCTTCTTCTGTGTAAGTGCATGCTGTATTACATCAGTGCTGAATTATTTTCTGATCTCTGCAGTAGCTACCTGCTCCATACACAGAAATCTTTCAGCAAAATCAGCCCATAACAGATTATATAATACATATATGATTTTTTTTGTTGTTCTATTTTTCTTAAATTTTTCTTCTTTTTGGGTGATACATACAGTATAAGATAAGGGGGAAGTAAGGGGTCAGCTGGATTTAAGGGAAAGATGGTCTGCATTACACAGAGAAAAGTCAGGAGAATCCTCAAGGTAAGATGGAGATGCATCGGAACTGTAAGAAGACGAGTCCTTGGAGAGGCTGAGGGATGAATTGGAAAAATCTTCAAGGCTTTAAGTAGGACATTGTAAGATGGCTGGAAAGGCAGATATGTAAGCAGGAGGGAAGGATGTGACAAAATGGTATAGAAGACAAAGGAATGCTCATCAGGCTGGCAGAGAAATGGATCTGAAGCACTTCCAAGTCAGAGGGATATTCTTGGAAGGGGGGACAAGCGAAAGTGTAAGAATGGTCTGAGGGTGAGAGGGGATCAGTTCCAGCAAGTCCATATTCAATATTCAGAGGGATGCTCAGGGGAGGTGGGAGTATCAAAGGAGACATAGGAAGGGTCAGAGGAGAGACAGGGGATGTCTGTTATTCAGGCAGAGGAAATTCAGATGGTGGAGAAAGCAAGATGAAGAACATCCTCCTTTTTCATCTTTCCCTGCAGATCTCTTCTTGTCTTCTTCCAGCTGGTTAAGATTAAAGATGCACAGATCCAGTTTTTTCCGATCCAATCCAATACTGATACCTGGGCTGAGTGTTGGCCGATACCTGATACTGACCTGATATATTACTGTTGAATGAATGAACTGTGTACCTTGTCATGTGATTAAGGCATCAAGCTTGACATAAACAGTTAGCCTTTTTTTTTTTTTTTTAAGAAAAAAAGGTAACAAATTAAGACAGATATAAATTAGGGGTGGGGAAAAAAATATTGCTACACTGAAATATTGTGATAATTTTATATCCCGATTTATTATTTATATTTAAAAACGGCATATTGATCAATTTTACTAACAAAATAATGCAAGATTTCATCGTCTCTTCCGAAATCTCGCAAGATTTCACAAAAACCTGCAAGATTTCGTAACAGAACGACAAAATCTTGCAAGATTTTGTTTGTCAAATAGATCAATACCATGTTTTTTAAATATCGATATGACATTGGTATTTGAAAATATAAAAGAATTTCATTGTATCAATATTTTTCCCACCCCTACTATAAATCTACTTAATATTATTTATGAAAAAATAAAGTGCGCATTTATTATGATATTAATAAAAACAGAAATGACTGGAATCGGCAACATTCATCCGATATCCGATTCAGCTAACTTGTAAGTATCAGAGCGGATATCCGATCCGGGTCTTAGATCAGTGCATCTCTAGTCAAGATCTTATTTCTCTTTCTGTCACAATGCCTTCTCTGTTTCCGTTTGTATCTTTTACTCTTCTACTTCCATGACTTGCTCCATTATTTTGGTCTTATATGCCTCAACATCCTTCCTTTTTGTCTTTTCTGATGCTAGGGAGAGTGGTTTACAAATTCTCTGATGTTTCTACACATTAAAAAAAAAAATCTGCATAATTTACAGTGAAAAACTGGCAGCTGTGGTTGGCATTTTCTTACCGTAAAATTTACAGTGAGAATGTAGAGGATATAACGGTATGCTATTTTGTCAATCGTAAATTTTGCTGTACACAACTGTTATTTACTTATGCTATTTTCTTGCAAAAAATACTGTTGTTTTTACAAAACTTTTTCGTAAAATTTTAATTGAAAAACTGACAGCTTATCACACTACAAATTGTGGTGGCAATGTACATTATGTACATTATTATGGTATGCTGTTTTGGTAACTGTAACTTTAACAGTACACAACTGTTATGTAATCAAGGTAGTTTACTGCAAAAATAACGGTTAAATACTGAAAAGTGGCAGCTGTAGTTGAAACTTTTTTTTACTGTAATTTTTACGGTGAAAAACTGGCAACCGCAGCTGCCAGTTTTTTACTGTAAAAATTACAGTGAAAATGTGGCAGCTGTGGTTGCCAGTTTTTGACCATAAAAATTACAGTCACAATGTAAAAGACACAATGGCATTTTGATTAAGTAATTGCAAGTTTTACAGTGTAGGTCAGAGGTGTCAAACTCATTTTAGTTCAGGGGCCACAAACGGCACGATTTGATCTCAAGTGAGCCAGACCGGGAAAATTATCATACAATAACCTATAAATAACAACAACTGCAAATGTCTCCCTTTATTTGATCACATTTTCAAGATGTTTATATTTAATTAACTTTCCTTTTAGCAAAAAGGAACATAAAATTTATCGATAAACAAAATTGGTTCCAACAATATTTTGCCTAATATGATTATATTATATTTTATTTATTCATTGTATATATTAATTTCAGTCAACATTTTATTATATATTTTTATATAACAAAATATTTATATACATTTTAATATAAACTCAAATAAATCTGAATTTATAAAATTTATTTTCTGTTAAAACTTACCAAATATTGAATATGGACCAATCACAAACTATAGTTTATTTTATTGTTTTAAATGTGACATTTAATAATTCACCTCGCGGGCCAGACTGGACCCTGTGGGGCCCGGTTTTGGCCCCAGGGCCTTATGTTTGACACCCCTGGTGTAGGTGTCTTTACAGCAGGAATATCTGGTATGTGTGGCAGTGTTGGGTCCTGTCACTCTGTCTCCGATTGATTATGCGCCCTGGCTGCTTGGCCACAGGGATATTCCTTTGGCTGACTGGTAAGCGCGCATGACTCTCACCTGGGAGTCTGCATACATTGCCACGTATGGTTTCACTGGAAATGTTTGTCGCAAATGTCTGTCATAGACAAGATCTTGTAGATTTGTTGTTGATTTTAGAAGTTTGGAGGTTATTATCCCAAATCTTGTACTTATTTATGCTCAACTACAGAGAGAAAATACTGTTTATTTATCGGGTAAATAAAAGATTTTAGGAATAAACTGTAATCAAATAAGAAACATGACATAATTGAGATCAATTTACAAAGATATGAATCAGTTCTTTAATCAAAACATTAATTTAATTAAATATATATAATTTTAATCTCACATTTTGTAAAAAAAAAAATGTGCTAAAAAGGCCTCAAACTACACTTTTCGGATAAATATATCAGTGTGAGATGTTCATACAGGCTCATATTTATATTGTACATCAACAAAAATGTTCATTAATACATTCATCCAACCAATTATTCCTGACTATTTTCGTTTTTCTGCCCCAGTTTTGTACAGACTTTTCCATTATTTATTGTTTTTTAAGTTAAGGTCACAATCCGTACAGCATGCTGCTCTCTGAAGCCTGCTTTCCCCCTATTCATTAAAGCACTCACGGATAATGTCTCTATTTCCTGTCTCTATCCTGTCAAGTCAAGTATTTATGTCTCATATTTGTCATTCGCTGCAGTGTGCCACTTTTCTGTTTGGTGCGGTTTCATTTTGCATCACCTTCAGGGCAAAATGTGAAAGCAGCTGAAGAGTAGCACTTCATCTGGAGCTGAAACATCAGCAACATTTATGCAAAGCATATCAAGCTGAGTATGACAGATCTTTTAAAAGCCGTGCGCACACACTTATTAAAAAACAAACGGCAGAGCTACAGCTCCATGTCATCAGAAACAGTTTCCTCTCGCTCATTTACCAACCCTACTATTACAGCCTGACTTGCTTTTCCACCTGCGCCACAGACACCCCGTATGTGTGGTCACATCCGTGTGCATCCATGCACCAGCCGAGACCTTTTAGTTCCCTTTCGAGCATTTTCAACCTTTATTCCCACCTTTCTGATTTAAATCATTTGAACAGGACAGCCACGAGCCTCACATGCACCTCGCTGTATAGTTGTTGTTTGACTCCGGTGAGCACAGCAGGAGGGGGGAAACAGATCACCATAATTAGAACTGTTTTCTCAGTTAAAAAAAAAAAAAAGACAAGAACGCACATTACAGATAAAGATATTCTTCATTCTTTGCTCTGGAGAAATAAAACTGCCACAAATAGTCTTTTGGTCCTACTGCAAAATGCAAAATAAATTGGTTGCTTGAGCAGGATTTGAATCCATCGTGATAAAATATGCAGCATTTGACATAAAAATGAGGAATGTGGTTAAAGATATTTTTGATATCTAATAACTATGAAAGCATGCTGCAATCGGAGCATAAATGCCATGTGGGAAGAGATGTAACAACCTCAACAACCACAGTTTTCAATAGTCCTACATCTCAGATTTTCCTTTAAAGGACCCATGCTGTAGTTCTCCATGTTTTCTGGCTAATCAGAAGTAATAAAATTAGAGCAGGGACAATATGCCTTTCTCCCAATTCCATTCTTTCACGATTTTTTGGGAGCCAGTTTACTTTAAATTGCAATTCTTCAGTATTGGTGTTTTTTTTTTTTTTTTTTTTTTTTTTTACACCAAACCAAAACTTGGTTTGGTGTAAAAGACATTTTCTGCTTTTTGTTCAAATAAAAAAAAAAAAAAAAGGATTTAATGTCATGCTGTTAGATAGTCAAAGAAAAACAATTCACTTTCTGCTGGAGAAAAAGCCATAATTTGTTCACACCTGGTTTATAAACAGACTGAATTTGAGCATTCAAATTTGGAGAATAAAAATGGATTTTTGAACAAAAATAAATAAATGAATAAATAATTGGTTATGAAATCAGCAAACAAAGGAACTCCAATATCTTGAATTTTTCTTTTTTTTAAATTTTTATTTCTATTTGTTTATTTTATATTTCATTAATTTTTTTAAAGAAAAAATAATAAAATAATTTTTAGATTTTTTTTCTCCCACCCTTAACTAAAACAATATTTTATCAGCCTTTACCCAAAACTCCAAAAAAGTTTTAGTATTTTAATGCATGTGGAATTCATATCATGCTGTAGTCTCAAACTGTTGGTTGCAATTCTTCTCAGCTGCACAGCTCCAAGATTTCCTAATATGGTCAATATCTCCAGACTGAGCTTGGATATGATCCAAGTCTTTCTCTACAAAGAACAAACTCTGGCTGTAGCAGGGTGGCTAATTGTTGGCTAATTTAGCATGCTGTGAGAAATGGTTGAAATGAAAAGCGAGCAAAAGGTGGCTGATAAGTGCAAAACACATTTGCATTTCAAAACATACATTGACAAATTCGGACACAAAATTAAGTAAAAAAAATGCATTTGCATCTTAAAAACAAATTATAAAACATATTTGCGAATTTGAAAACAAATTTATGCTTTGGGAAACAAATTTGCATAATATTAAACTCTTCTACAACAAATTAACAAAGGGGCAAAACAAAAGTAGAAATCCTAAAACAACAGCCCCTTACAGACTTGCTCTGGAAAGCGGTAATAGTGCGGACTTTGTCTTTTATACCGTTTGCATTCAGACAAATGTTTCGCACTTTTGTCTCAGAGCTGTAGCGGGCATGTACCAGCTGGCCTTCATGTCATAAAAGCGTAAATGTTGCGACACGTCGTTTTTGCTGAACGTACAACAAAATGCTCTGGTATGATGACATCCAATCCTGTTTCGACAATTGACCAATCCAGAACATTTCCCGATATCTGAAAGTGGTCGGGACATAAGAAGTTCACAAGGAAGCGATATCTTTGAAAAGAGCGGATGGACTTTACTGCAAATATTCCTCAATGCAGGTCTGGAAGCAGCTTAATCAACTAAAGGTAGAAAGGGAATGTCCTAAATACCGGAAGTGAAGCGGAGATGACCTCATCTTGATGTACAGACAATTGATTTGTAGCACAGCTACAGGCAGGAAGTCAGCTACCAAAAGAAGAAAAAAGCCATGAGAAGACATCTACCAGGGGACAGCAGCAACTTCCTGTTAGCCGCCAGGACCAGGTCCTCTTGCAGAACTCCCACTAAACGGGGACAAATTAGCAACTGACAGCAACAAATGGGGTTCAGGTGCACTTGGCCTGTCCAGGCTTTAGCTATTCCCGAGGTGCTAGCATGTGCTAGCTACTAGCTCCAGGGTTAAGCGAGCAAGCGGCCGACAGCAGCAGCCCTGAACCTGCATGACTGCCACCCCCATCTGCATTTTATCCTGAGTGGTGATTTGGGCCTGTAAAGGAAGCTAAGTGGACGATCGGTTCTTTATTTTGACAGAAGCTATCAGCGACTTAGCTTCGTAGACATTTTCTACCTGAAAGATGACATAATGTTGCACAGCTGCAGCTTATAAACATGTTTATTGGACATATCCTGCTGTAGTTTTTGTTGTGGTTGTTCTTTGGGCTGTTCACCTTTGTTTTCTGGATGTGACGCTGGCTCTCACATTTACTGCTGTATTTGAGGTGATGTCATGCTTGTAAACAACATGTTTGCTTAAAGGTATTCAGTTTGTTTACCACCCGTAGTAATTTTCCACACTAGTCCTGCACATCCACGATTCCCAACCGCCCCCTTTGCCCACCCACTCAGCAATTCAGCCAGTTAGAAGACACTTAACTGGCACGCTCCCCTTTGTTCTCCTTTGTTCTGGATAATTACAACCTAATTGTTGTTATGATGGATGCAAAACTGGTAGAGAAGTACTGGAATGACTGTGCCAGGTCCAGTTTAGATAAACTCATTTAGACTTTTAAATTGAAACACAAACCTATATCCCAAGAGGCGGGGTTGTTACTTTCAATCTCACTGCGCCCGATGAAGTACCAGACGCAGGCCATCCAGTGGGCAAGCAGGGCGAACGTGGACATGAGCAGCGTGAGGACCACAGCGCTATACTGGGAGTAACGATCCAACTTCTGCAGGAGGCGCAGCAGGCGCAGGAGGCGCACCGTCTTCAGTAGGTGAACCCCGAAGTTCTGGGAGGGATGAGAACACAGCATGAGCACTTCTAGTTTAAAAAGATGGGATTGGTTACTATTAATGCCAGGTGGAGCTGATTATTTCCTGTCACTTTAATTAAAAGCGCTCAATTTGAATCTATAAGATCCCATTTTAAAGGAAGACCAGTATAGTAATTAGAATTGCATCCTGACACTTCCAATCAGTTATATTGATAAAGTGGTAGCCCGAGGAGCAGGGCAACACAAATAACACAAAGATATCCACCACTGCACCTATTAAAAATTGATGAAGTTCTCTTATCTCCATTTTCGCATCACAGTCTTCCTCTTTTCAGCTGTTTCCTACCAACAAGTGATGTGACAAACTGAAGCAGCTCAGTTTTCTAACATAACTGATCCTGAAACCAACCTGGAAAAACTGCACCGTATGAAAGTCTGCTTTCTGTCAATTTTCATTTTTACATTGATGCAGCAAAAAGGCAAACATTTACAGAAAAATGCACAAAAGTTACTCATGGCATAATCTGTTGTGCTTTTGCCTTTAGAAAACAAAGATTAAATGAAGGAAAACAAAAAAAATGTGTGATGGGACTCTAAAAAAATAGAGTTATGGAGCATGTATCGAGTAGGAAAGGCAAATGTAGATGAACTAATGACATAAGGCGTGTGATTTATACTACAGTAACACATTATAGATAGATATTATCTATCTATCAATCTATCAATCTATCTATCTATCTATCTATCTATCTATCTATCTATCTATCTATCTATCTATCTGCACACACACACACACACACACACACACACACATATATATATATATATATATATATATATATATATATGTGTGTGTGTATACATATATACATATATATAATGAATAATGTATATATATACAGTAATGAATAAAAATTGTCCATTAATTATTGACTATTTATTAACTAATTTGTTTCGGAAGCATAATTTAATGAATAACAATTTTATATTTGAAAACTCTGAGCATTGCTACATTAACAGATAATGGAAAGAAATGAAATACTTAATGTTTTATTTAATTAATTGTTAATTTTCTGCAATGTTGCAGCTGTTGTTAATTAACTACTGATCTGACTTTTTCTGTTTTTTAATGAGGCTATAAAACCCACCGTCTGTAAAAGTGATAACTATGTACTGTAGATTTTATGCCTATTTATGCTTTTAAATGTTTTGACATGGAAACTTCCATAATTATACAAAATTTCTCTACACGACGACTTAAATTCAATGTTTTACCTTTAATCAGCTTTTCTTTCAGAGCCTGAAAAGTAATTTGCAGCAATATACTCAGATATCTCTATTTAGTCAATCAAAGGAAGATTTAATTGCATGAGTAAAGGAAAAAAAAAATTCAAGCATGTAAAATCTGTCTGTTATTTTCATCTATATTTTTCATTTGAAAATGGCAGGGATAGTAAACTGTAAAAGGATTATAGATGATGGAAATCTATTTCCCTCAGGTAGCAGCGTTCTGAAGATCTGATGATGCTTGTCTGCATCAGCAGCTGCCAGGCTCTGCACTCAGCATCATCTGGCCAATCAGCTTGTTTCAAACTGTAATTTGTCCTCAACATGCTCATTTATCAACTTAATGACTAGTTAGCTAATAATGAGTTACTAGTTAAAGCTGAAACTGTTTCCTTTCTTGTTGCTCCGCCAGTTAATCGGGTGCTCAAAAAAAAAGAAAGATTTCAATTAAATAAGAATAAATACTCATCAGATGTCCGTTTGTGAGTATAAGTGCGTTAAACAAGCCTTCACAAATCATGTCTAATACACACACAGTGTATTTTCTGTGTGTTGTGTGTCAGACTCACCACGCTGATATTGAAGGCGTACAGCAGGTCAAAGGGCAAAGCTGCAATCAGATCCACAAACAGCCAAGAGGTGACGTAGTGAATGCAAATGCAGCGGGCGTCGTAGACCACCTGACCCGACGTGCTCACGTACGTCGTTCGGAAGTTCAGCACGATATCTAGAACAGAAGCATATTCATCCATTAGCGGATTAAGTTTTATTTTCCCTCAAGAGACAAATGACTGAATACTTTGGTAACTACGAGGTCACAGCTGGCAGCCAGATAACACACACACTGGAAATAAGGGGAG
Source organism: Atherinomorus stipes (assembly GCA_023101725.1). Lineage (NCBI taxonomy): Eukaryota > Metazoa > Chordata > Actinopteri > Atheriniformes > Atherinidae > Atherinomorus > Atherinomorus stipes. The sequence goes on from JALJCO010008402.1 coordinate 382,879, forward strand.
GGGGCTAATCTGAGGGTTCACAAAATCTAAGTTGTGCAGCATTCAGCAGAAATAGCCAGTACGAGCTCCTCTTTCCTTTTATACTAATCACATTTTTGGATGTTCCACTCTCAGGTTGACCTAGATTACCTATGTACAAGCACAGGGACAAGCTGCCTTCATCCCGGCCTGTGGTTTAGTCCAGATGGGATGTGAGCTTGACCTGGTTAGTACAATTGTACAGGGAAATAAGTCATCACATGGACAGTCAAACAGCCCTTTAAAGTATACAACAAAAGGAATCCTTTTTAAATGAACTCAACTGAATAACACTTTTTTTTTAATCCCCAAAGGGTAATTATATTTTTACAGTATAATAAATCTGGGAAAAATCTGCAACAAGCTAAAAGGAAAACTAAAGTTTAATACTAAGAAGAAGACTTTTGGGTAGAAAGGAGCTCTTACACGAACAGTTTTAAAGCTTATGTATTAAGTAGGTCTCTTACAAGGCGAGGATCCTGACCAGCACTATGATAGCACGAACCATCCTTTAAAAATATTTCCTTTAATAAGCCCTCTGACTGTAAATGGGATTAATGACCAGGGTTTAGAGCCAGTACCTAGTGGAAAAGTGGTGATTGTTGAGCTTTAGTTGGAGGGAAATGTGGATTACAGCACAGCTTGTGGAGCCAATTAACAGAAAAGGAGAGATAGTTTGTTCTAAGCCGACTTGAGCGGAATATGGAGACCGGGAGGGAGTTGCTTCTTGAACTGAGAAGATATTAAAAGAAAGTTTAAAGCCTCACCGATGATAAAAAGTATCTCCACCAAAATGTCACTGACGCTTGGCGGATTTCGAGCCGCAGAGCCGCCGTCCTCCCTTATCTCCACCGCGGTGAAGCAGACGTTGTAGGGAACGGTGATGGCTACGTAGAAGGTGGCCAACAAAATAAGCCAATCCCAGCCGGCCTTGAACGCACCGTAGTGAAGGAGGATGAAACGGGACTTTTGGACGTCAGCCACTTTATACTCTGGAACCGGGTTAGCGTTGGCTCCGAGAACATTCTGGAAACACAGAAGCATTAATTAATAATGAAAATGCATTTAAACCAGAGCACATTTATATATTTTTGCCCCATTAAATGGGGAACTCCTTAAGTTGGGGAGATCTCCACCAGCCATGATGAATGTTTTATTAATAGTGCCGTGACATCAGAGCAGGGAAACCGAATCTTAAGCTCATTCCTTTATTCAACAAGGTTAGTCCCGTTAAGATAAAAATATAAATACAGTCATCCTCAAAATTATATACACCCCCCAATTAAAGAAAAGGCTACATTTACAATAGTAATTCAAATAACCAGAAACTAAAAAAACTAATAATAAATAAAAATTTATAAAATTATAATTTAGTGAAATAAATTATTGCTTTTGAATTGTGGTTGGAAATAATAATAATGATAATAATAAAAAACTGTCTCAGACACATAAAAACACATTTCCTATAAACAGTGGACCAAAACACCTGTCAACAGGTGTAGAAGTCTTTTTGAACATTAGAGAAAACACCTGATTGCAGTGATTGCCTCAAAGTGTTGCTCAACAAAATTTTAGCTTCCGTACCCCATCGTCTTGTTTACTTGTTTTATTCTTTGTGTTTTTTTTAAACATTTCTTTCAAACCACAATTCAAAATCAATGACGGCTGATTTTTTCCCCTTATGTAATTTGAGGGTATGAATAATTTTGAGGACAACTGAACTGTATATGTCGTTTTCAAGGAAGACCTGGCCAAGAGGGTAGCAGCATAAGTACAACAAAAAGCAGTGAACAACACATACAATTTACAACATTCAAACTTGCTCTCATAAAACCATGAAACAGGGAAGGTGCAATGATTTCTCATGAGCTTTTCACTCATTTCATGTAAGCAGACCTTTGAATCCAAGATTTATCCCAAATCGTCTCTTCCACTGGAAAAAAATTACATATGTGTTGAGGGGCAAAATGATTTATTTAATTTATTCAAAACGCTGAGGTAAATGAATAGATTTAGAGGTATTCAATTTTCAGGACACTTGTTGGTTTCTTATCTTATGTTAATTTATGGTCTTTTGTTTATTGATGTTGATTATGGTGTATAGATTTAAAAAATGTGGTTCAAATCCTGTTTTGGACCTTTTCTCTGAAAAAGAAAAAAAAGATTTATCCCAAGTATTAGGTGCTGAAAATCTAAAGGCTTTCTTGCCCAGTTCAGTTTATACTTTGGGGACAACAAATGGAAGAGCATCAGTAGATCGGAGATTGGGACTTCCTTATAGGATGAATTAGGACGGAATGGTACCCATTCAGGATGGGCAATACCAACATTTTTCATTTCGATACCAGTAGTTTATGGTACTTTTACTTTGATACTGATACCGATACTATATTTTTTTTTCCCTTAAAAGAAAATCATGATTGTACAGCTTGCATTAATATTTTGAATGCAAGGGCAATATTACTCTGGATATAAGTAAAACTTGAGAACAGAAGTACTGGAAAGAAATGCTTTTAAAACAATAATAAATTATATTGATGAGTAAATTAAACAAAAAATAACTGAAGTACATGTTAGGAGTGTTCAAATTTGTTCAATGGAAAATCTTCACATATAAAATGTAATAGTAAAATTATAAATTTACCAAAACATAATGTGCAATAACCTGCACTAAAGCACTGAAAAATACCAAAACCTCAGCATCATCGTGACATCTGATTGGCTGCCACCATCATGTGACACAGAAGCTAGAATCTGGCTGTTTTCACACATAATTTCATTGCCTAAAACTCTTAGAAGTGGAAACAAATTGCATGTTTTGTACCTTACACTGGTATTGTGATACTCAAAAAATGATCGATTCTGATATTTTGTCTGGCTTATATCGACGTATCGACTCCAGGGTATCGGTGTGCCCATCTCTAGTACCCAAAACCCCCAAATAAAATGTCTCACATTGTTGATCTTCAGCTTGCTCTTGGTTTTATCCTGTTTCTGCAGATGTCCAGACAGCTGGTAGAGGACGGCCCGACTGCGCCGCCTATCCATGTTGCACCCTGGAGGCCGACTGACCTGGTGGATCTCCAGACCGGTTTCCTCATCTAAAAAAAAAAGGCACTAATGGAAAAATGCAGGCAGGTGGCAGATACCGTGTAGCATTGAAAGGCTAAAATATCTAAAAGATGACCTGATTTCCAAAGAAAAAAAGCAAGAAAATTCCTACATCTTTCCTTCTTTAAGTTAAAGGTTTTGTGTGTCACTGCCTGCAGCACAAAGCCAAAGCATGCACAACTTCTCCAGAGTCTCTTAAATCCATGTGAGGTTTCTTTTTTCTTTATTTGTTCATTGCAAACAGAGCAAACAGCCATCAGGAGTTGCAACACTATCTTCTTGTAGCTTACTGCTTTATGTTTATTTGTTTCATTGTTCCATATGCGGCCACTTGGAGTAACCCATAGTTTGAGGAATCATATGAATAAAAGCTGAAACAAAGTCTGGGTTTGCCTCAGAAGTCAGTGTGACATCCTGCCCAAACATTTTGCAAAAGGAAAACTTTACCAAACAAAAGTAATCGATTAATTTAGCTAAAAAATAGGGACGCGCTATATAATCAGCTTCCTATCGGTATCGGCCTATATCGGCCTTTAACTGAGTACCAGACATCGTCCACCCCACCGATAACTGACATTTAATTGATCAGTCCGCTGTTTCTAAGGTAAAAAAACAAACAAAAAAAAAACTTATTTTTCTTCTTCAAAAACTTTTTTTACAGACTTTAAAACTCCTAAAGATTTGGGGTGGGTAAAAATATCGATACACTTAAATATCGCAATATGCTGATATCACATTGACATTTAAAAATGCGGAATCGTTCTATTTTACTAACGGAATCTTGTAATATTTCATTGTTCTGTTACAAAATCTCACGAGAATTCACAAAAATTTCGCGATATTTTCATATCCTGATATCATATTGACATTTTAAAACACGGTATCCATCTACTGTATCTTACTAACAAAATCTTGCGATACTTCATTGTTCTGTTATGAAATCTCGCGGGAATTCACAAAATATTGGGAGATTTTGTAACAGAACAATGAATCTTGCGAGATTTTGTTAATAAAATAGATCGATGCTGCGTTTTTAGATATCGATTTGATATTGGCATATGAAAATATCGCAATATTTCAGCGCATTTATATTTTTTCCAACCCCTGTTTTTTAAAGTGTCAGAAACAGATAACAAAACTGCAATTTGCAATGACTACTTATTTTTTTTCAGCTTTGATATCGATATCAGTTATCGGCCACATGAGTTTTATATTATCAGCATATTGGATATCTGTACTAAAAAATCCTTAAAAGACTATATTATTCACCGTGATAGACCCTGTAAGCAGGCTTTTTCATGCAGCTCTGCAGTGAGTTACCACTGTTCCTTCCAGCTACAAAAGCCCAATGGTGCAATTAAAAAATATAGTTTGAAGCTAGATAAAATGAACTCCTACAGTATAACAGAAAATTATCCGCTAGTATTGCCTGAGATAAAACATTTAAAGCTGACACATACACATTTTCATTTATTTAAAGAAACAGACATCTGATGATGTACCCATTCATAATTTAAGCATCCACTAGGAATGCATTCATTTACTTTATCTTGCCAGAAAAATAAGCAAAAGCACAATAAAGCTTATATTTGATGCAAATTCCATTTACCACAAAATGATCTTGGATTAAATGGCAGTTTAATGTTGAACACATAGAAAATCCAGCCTTGAAATGCATGACTGCAACCAGCTTCGTAACAATAGAATGAAGTGCTAAAAAATAAATGAAAAAAAAAATAGAGAGAAAGATCTAGAGAGGAGGTCTTTTTTATTTGCTGCAACCAAATTCCCCTCATATTCATATCTGAGCTGCAAAGACTCCACTGAATCATTTCATGTGAATTATAGAGCGATTTTTCTCACCAGTGTCAGATTCGTTGCCATGGTCCAAATCCTTGTTTTCTGTAATATCCTTGTGTGACACCAGGAACAGAACCACCTCACTCTTCTCATTCTTGATGGGAACTATGTCCAACAGACACCAGAATTTGGAGCCTTTTCAGAGAGATCACAACAGAAACATGTCAAAATTTTCTAAAAGATTACTCATGCCATGAACGTGATGGGGTTTGACAGTGACCTGCAGCAGTAGGTTCTTACCACTCTTCTTGTAGAGGATGATCTCAGTCTTGAATTCGCTGCGTTCATCCAGAGCTTTTTGCATCTGTGAGGTGAGGCGGTCGCTGGTCTCGCTGCCATACAGGAAGTGGCACATGCAGCTTTTCTGCATCAGCTCGCCTCGAGCAAAGCCCGTCAGCTCACAGAAGCCATCGGAGCAGTAGACTATGGGGTACAGAGATTGGACCTGAGCGTTCCCGAGGACAAAGTTGCTATCTGTGGAGGGGAAAGATGAGAAAGCAACAGAGGAAAGACACAAGAAACAGAGATGGAGCATGAGAAAAATGATCACAAGTGCCTGCTTCCTTGCTGTTACCAAAAAGGCCACAACATTAATGTGCAGCTGTAAACTGTGCCTTTAAATATGAGTTTTCCATTTATTTAGTCAAGGCATCATGACCTACAGTTTTCCCAAGATTTCATGCTGATTCACAGAACACATAATTCTTGTATGACTCTTTTTTTCCTCCTGTCAGTCCATGTTTGGCTCACCGGTCTAGTCTAAAGTAGACTTAGTTTCACCTTTAAGAAATGTCCACTGTGAGAATTACACACAACTGCTGCTTTTTCACATACAAGTACCTTAAATTACTTTCATTTTGTCCACTGTTACAGTAATCTTTTCTTTTTAAACATCTCCATTCTCCTTGTCCCTGTTGCTATAATCTGGTGCAGCTTTACAGCAAAAAACCCAAAACAAAACAGGTTGACAGATAAATTGGACTTAGATGAAAATGTCTGCATATGCATGGACTTGGAAAATAAACAACACTGTCACCAAGATTTCTAGAAACAATGGGATTGTTGAGTCTCTGTAGTGTTTTATAAAGCAGATATACTGTAGCATCTTAAACATTATCCGTAGAACTCAATTCAAGTAGTCTTCGGATTGTTTAGATCTTAGTTATGTTTTGGCACGTCTTCCTTTGAAGTGTAAAAAAACAAAAAGGCTGCTAATTTCAGATTGTTGAGCTAGGTGCAGCTGTTGCCCCAGCAGTTAGCTGCTGTTATCCAGGCTAGGTAGCTAGGGCTAATGCTGCGTTCCATTTGAACTCGGAAGTCGGAAATTCCCAGTTCCGAGTAGGAAGTTTTAACTGGAACGCCCCCCTGAAGTCGGATTTCCCACTCGGAAAGTCGGACAACTCTCGCAGCTCCGAGTTCAGATTCAAAGATGGCCGCGCCCTGTGTTAGCAGTTTTGGAAGCTTCTATAATGTTACATTTATTTACACTTCTTACTAATATTTTGTTGCATAAATCAATCGTACACGTAGTATTGGTTTATACAGATGTACGGGGAAGCTGCTGTAGTGTAATTCACATTTTTCATGTCGTATATGTGAACTACAACACCAGCTGTGCCAACAACGGCTAATAACAATAGCCTTAGCAAACACGTTGTTTTGCTAGGTTACTAACTGGTTTTCCGACCAGTGAGCTGGAACGCAAGTTGGTCGGGTGTGACGTCACCCCCCAGTTCCCACTTCCCAGTTCCGATGAAAATGGAACGCAGCATAAATTGCTAGTTAGCCTAAAGCATGCTAGCACTGATTCGCTTACTTAGATACTAACAAGCAGAGGTGGACAAAGAACTGAAAAGTTGGAATCAAGTAAAAGTATCTTTACTTTGCGTAAATTGTACTCAAGTAAAAGTAATAGCACTCATCTAAAAATATACTCAAGTAAAAGTAAAATAGTGTTTAATCTAATTTACTTTGAGTAGAAGTTCTATAGTTATTTTCAATTACTTGTTGTCAAGAGTATGACTTATAAATTCAAACAAACACTGTCTTTGACAAGCTTTTAAAACACTACAATAAAAGAGAGAAAATCAGTTTCCAACAAAGTAACAAAGTGAAATTGTTGAGCAATTCCCAATAAATTGCTCTTTTTTCTTTCTATAACAAACATAAAACAGAAATTTGATAAGCAAATATGCACACTGACTGCTTCATAAAGACATAAAATAAAGTGCCATCCACAGTAGAATGTTTTGAATACTAGCATTTGATGTATTTGTTAATATTTGTATGATGAAATTATTGTCCTGTTTGTGTTTGAACACAAACAATGATATGTCAGGAACTTCAAAAGAAAGCAATTTTCAAAATAAAAGTAGGTTTGATATCGATTTTTGGCCAATTTTGGAATCTAGGATTGATTTAGGATCGATACGCCAATTTATATCAATGTGTTGATACACCCCTACAAATTACTGACAAAAACTACTCAGTTACAGTAACTTGAGTAGCTGCTTTCCACCCTCAACAAGCAACACCAACAGCTCTTTTGCTTATTGTTTTGTTTGTTAATTTGAGCTGTTGTTTGCCTTAAGAAGTGTTGCTACAATCCATTCTTTCCCAGATTGTAAACCAGTTAATGAGCTCATATAATGTTCTATTTTAGAGTTAAAGTGGAAAAGTTTGTGATAATTTCATCATCTATCTCCAGTTTCTCCCTTTAGAAATGAGCACAACCCATATTTATTGCACACGGAAAAATATCTGTAGACTATAGGAAGTGAGCAGAGCCATGAAGTCCGACGTGCACTTTTTTAAAATTCAGCCACTTTTTCTGTGTCCCTGAACTCTATAAAGCAGGTATAGAAAAATGATGAATGGCTAGCTGCTGCTATATTTGTCTCTTCATAACCAGAAATAATCACATTCAGACCAGGGGTGGTCCTGGGGAATCAACTTTGCTTAATTGGTCATAAATATGTATCTCTGAGGTCAAATGATTATTAAATTATGGAATTATTTTTAGAAAGTTCACCAGCACTCTGCAGAAAGACTGAATCTACCTAATGAAACTTACTTGAGGGAACATTTTAATGAGCTATTTCAGGAAAGAGGTCGATGACATTCAAAACTCCAGAAATTTAGAAAATACAAAGAGATTTGCCTCTATGTCATAAAGGAATTATAATCAACTACAATCCCCACTGGACAAATTTCCAGTTGGACCCTTCTCCACTGCTGTAACACAAACTGTACATGTGAAATTAGCATTTGATGAGCCAAAAATGAAAGACAACAAGCATGTTCGCATAAAGAAGCTGGATGTAAGACAGTGATATGAGCTGGAGTTCTGACAAATACTCTTAAAGGGCTAAGTAATAAGAAAAATCCTGATTAAGTTATAATGACATTGAGTCTGGTATGATAAGTTATTCATACAGCCAGGACAGTCCGTCCAATGAGATTATTAAAGTCTCTACATAAATGAATCTGGAGGGCTAGAGCTCTCACTTTGAAGAATGTGAGCAATAAAGGACGAAAGAACAGGCAAGAAAATGATTGAATAAGAGGGAAAGACTGAGTGGGAGAGATTAGCAGAGATGCTGAGGAGTGAGCTGGCATGAAAATTAAATGGGGACAATGAAATTCTATGATTTGTGCATTAATAAAGGATGTTGAGTGTATATGGTTGTGCCAGGTTTCATCAACACACCAGTATGAACTGCCTCACAGGGCTGGAGGTTCATGGGAAGATATATATCCTCTGAGGTAGTGCAAGGAGGGATGTATATTAGCATTAACAACTGACAAAATAATATTAATGTTGTGTTTAAAGTAATAAATAAATCATGAAGAAAAGGGAGGGGGAGTGCATTAATCCCTGGTTTGCTCTTGAGAACCACCATTATTGGGAAATACAATAGCTTTCACTTTGTTAAAGAAATAGTAAGAAAATGCAGCTGATTGATAAATTCTATAAATTCAGTGATGGGCATATACGATTTTGTAAATAGCCAAAAAAGCAGGATTGATTAAAGTTACATGGCCACACACACCATCTATGATCTCTTGCTGGCCTTTTTCCCATGGTCCAACCAAGCAGCAAACTCCAGTGGTGAAAAGTGGAAGTACCAAAAATTGCAGTTCACCAATCATCCACTGGGGCAGTAGTTCCAAACTTTTCTGCAGGGCCCCCTTTTCTTTGACAATAGCAGTGTCAAGCCCCTCCATCCCATTATCACCACTTCCACCCACATCCTAACACTTACAATTAGATGTACGAAGAAATGCACCATAAAATACTCGTTACTTTATTGGCTCCTATAGTACTTCATCAATTATAGTTTAAAACATATCATTGGCGGAAGGAAGTATTACTCTCTCTGCTTTAGTGTGAGGCTTTTTTAGAATGGGAAATACTGCACGCTACTTTATATGAGGTGAGTTACGCATCTGACATGAAGACAGGGACGCTGCTTTAGTAACACTTTACCACAGTTGAGTAGTTATTTTCTAAAGTAATCAATGGGATTTTCAATGTGTTCAGGATTATTTGTCCTGTTAGATGCCAATATTTTAAGACATATAGGCCCAATTTCAATTACCATTTTCATCCCTACCCCTGTCCCGAGCCCTTCCCCAAGGCCCTAGCACTTGAAATGGAGTGCTAGAGGAAATCGAGTTCCAACGGAGTCTCAAGTGCTACGGTCGGGATTGAAGTGTTCCTGTAAGAAATGGGACAATCCTTCAAAATCCTCATGCATCATCAATAGTCATCCAAGGTGCAGTAAACTGACATCCTGGATGCTTCTGGAAGAGTTTGCAATGCCGTCTGCAGTGCTGAATTGTCAATAAAGAAATGCAGTCTGCAGCAATAATCTCCCTTTCCTGAGTGATTGGATTACTTTTTAGGCTTTAGCCCTAAAAGGAAAAATGAAAGGAGAAGAAGATGCCTTCAATTCAAGCTTAATGTTAAAGTTACACACTGTATTCAGACATGACCAGATGAATATAATGTTATGAAACTAGTGATTTTTCTCACATTTGTAGTAAAACTGTCTTTGATTCATTAAAGCAACCTTAAAATAGCGATTTTTCATATTTTATTTACAAAAAAATACTCACATTTGTCAATTTCTTTGGCTACCGCTGCTGATTTCCTTGCCATTTTGCCCATATTTCGCATGAAATTGTGCTTAATATACCGCTCATTTTCTAGTGTGTAAAATCTCCATTTCGAGGGCCAGATAGCCCTACTATTTCCCCCTCCTCGTCGGTCTGAACCAGAATTGGGAAGCCACTACCCTTTCTCATGAACATGCAAAACAAAGGGTTCGGGCAAAAGGCTAGGGCTAAGGGGGGATTGGAATTCACCCATATTTACACTGTTGGTACTTCAACGAATTTCTCCATGTTTTACTAGCAGTGCAAAAATTATATGTCTTATTTAGTCTAGCTGGCCCCCCCTGTCAGAACTCTGGGCCCCCCAGTTTGGCAACCAGAGTCAATCCCCATAGACTCCCATGTTAAAAAGGCCAACTTCTCAACAGAAATAAAGATGTTTACAGCCTGGTTCAAAACACCATGGTGGTGGTGGTGGATGTTAGATGTTATTCAATCATGAAATTATACATAATTAGGGGTGTGTCCTTTCTATTAACAGGTGACAGGTTGTCACTGCTAGCGCTGGTGGCTAGTACAACCAGGATTTTTAGCTGGCTAACAGAGCGCTTTAGCTTAAGACTGCCTACATCCATTAGCTCTAGGTTAGCTCTTAGCTACAGGCAGCTCAGTTCGATGGGTGTCAATCACTCACCCCCACGCTCACAGCCCCCCTCTCAGCTCCACCTCTTTGCCCATTTTTCTATCTTTTTGCAGTATCGAGACACTTAACGGTGCCAAGATGGTGACGGTGAGAACCGCCCACTGAGTTTCAACTAAGCCCTTTAGAAAGCTACGGGTGGCATCACAAAGGCTCTGTCCATCTTTTTATATGCATACGGATGAAACACAAAAGAAGATCAATAAAGCCAGTTAGTGCTAATGAGGTATATTAAAAGCAAATCTATCACCTGCATCGTCTGTGGTTTAAAGATTAAAATACCAAGGCCAAAGTCATTCAAATATAAAGCTACAAGCTAAAAACAGCTCAAATGTGAAGCTGTGCTCCACAGATTAATTTGCTCCGACAACAGCAACGACACTGTCATTTTGTTGTCATCTACTCCAGGTGTGCTCAGGAGATGTAAAAATGGCTGAAACGACACCTGATTGTTCAGACTGCTAAATGCTGCAAAAGAGGAAAGCTCGTTGTGTTTTCAGCATCAGTATGATACAGACAACTTCAAGTGTGACCGCACATAAAAGGATTTGATGAATCACTTTTGCTGGGAAAAAAAAACAGTCTTGCACTTTTGAGATAATTAACTGGCAGAATAGAGGTTTATAAATATTAAAGCGCAGTGAAACCATTTTTTCACAAGAACAATGGAAGAACTTTCATTCAAGGTAGAAAAAAGTTATTTTAATTGGCACTGTGAGAAAATGTCACAGAAAACAGAAAACTTAATGCTCTTTAGCAGAGGAAACCATAAATCTGGGCTCAATCTGACTGCTGAAGACATTTTCTTATTTTATCTATTATGGAACTTGCACTAGGGATCATTTCTTTTCATTCTACTACCAGATACAGAGGAGTACCTGGATTATATGCATCAGCATTGAATGTCAGTGTCAATCTCAGCTTTATTCATATAAGCCTATGACCAACTACAGTAGTTTTCATTGTGATAGCAACAGTAAGAAAAAATAAAAACAACACAATAAAACAAGACAGGTAAAAGATTCAAAAGAGGCGACTCTGCTCAGCCACAGGCCAGAGTGAACAAGTTGGTCTTAGATGCGTTTTAAAAATGAGAAGGCTATTCGCAGACCGCACAGGGAAGGGTGATGTGGGAGCCACAACTGCAAAGGCTCAATCTCCTCTGGCTTTTATGAACGGCCGAGGATCGTCCAGGACCATCTGGTCAGCTGACTTTAGCTCTCTAGGGAGTTGATGCATCTACAAGGTCAGATAAATATTCAAAGACTTCAATACTCAGAGACTTCAAAACAACAGCAACAAAAAAAGGATCTTAAAGGTCATAGTGATAACTTTTACAGAACAAAAATAATTATCAAAGAATAAAAGCATTAAATCTACATACACACACACACACATATACATATGCATACATATATATATCTATATATCTATATAGATATATATATGTATATATAGTCCATATATATATAATTCCATCACACATGGAATTTTGCAAAACCTAAATATCACAATTAAAAACTGCTAACAGATACACCTACATTTTAAAAAAACACCCAAATATTGCAAAAAAGTTTTTATGTTCTCATTCGGCTGTTTTTCAGATGGTTTGATAAAGCATTTTTCCACAAAATGTAATGGAAACGCTTTTACTGCAGTTACACACCATCAGACGTAAAGTATAGGGGTAAAATCCAGTTATTCTTTTCTCGATTATGATGTTTATGATAACTTACAAGCGTCAACTTTGAAATCAGAGTTTTACCAGTCATGCCAAAATTAAAAAGCCCAAAATGCCGTAATTCAGCAAGCTGACTTAATTTTGGACTACATGCAGATATGGTTTAAGTTCTTCATGTAACAGTAGGGACTGGCCACGAGCTGTTTACGTTGTTTCCACACATTTGTCACACCACGACTCGGTTATCTCGTTCCCACATGTTAATTATATGTTACCACGATTTAATAATGCGTGACCACGGATAACATCTTATGACTGCACCTTAGTAGTTGACAGCTGTATCACGCACATCAGTCAGGAACTGGTAGCCGGATAAAAATGGAATACAAGATCAAGAAATGAGATTCGCACGCTAGAAGTTGATCCTGAGGGGTTAATTGTGTTACATTTCGGCGTCTGTCCTGGAAGTTGCCATGAGTGTTTTTCCCTGCCGATGTAATTGGAGGCTCCGTATATACGGACTTTACCTCTAAATTATAATCTGCTGCTTTTATCTCCTGATGAGGAGCAGCAGCAGCTCTAAAACACTAAATGTTTACATCTCCATCCTGCTTAATGTGGAGTCTCGCTGGACGAGATTTTCTGAGAATTACGGCTTATACCATTCAATGGAAACACCTGCATATCGCAATTGTACTTTTTCAAAATTTAGGAAACATCGCTTTGTTTTTTTTAAAAAAGTGTAATGGAAACCCAGCTAGTGTTCACCTTCCTGCCAGGTCATGCTGCTTCTCCTCACTAATCAACCTCATTCAGCCCACCTGGATAATACCTTATTGCTTCTCTGCCTCATCTGTGATCTATCTAAACTCTCTCCAGTCTTACGGTGTGTCCCAATACACCCACTAGCCCTACTTTTTAGCCCTACCCCTAAATTTTGCGCGTTCCCGTGAAGGTGCTGTCCCAATTCCTCTTTGCATGTAGGGGTAAATGGTAAATGGACTGTACTTATATAGCGCTTTTCCGCTCATACTAACCGCTCAAAGCGCTTTGCCTACATATCACATTCACCCAGTCGCACATTCAATCACACACACATTCATACCCCGATGGGGGCATCGGGAGGCAACTTGGGGTTTAGTGTCTTGCCCAAGGACACTTCGGCATGTAGTCTGGGGAAGCCTGGAATTGATCCCACAATCCTCTGGTTGAAAGACGACTGCTCTTCCACCTGAGCTACAGCCGCCCTGTAGTGGACATAACGAGGGGTAGGGGGTATGAATGTAGCCCTTCGGAGCGAGGGATGTCAGATGCTGACTTGCTGAGGAAGGGCCAGAGGAAAGGGTTAGAGAGCTGTACGTCATAATGAATCAAACAACAACAGCAACCTCCGGAAAGCGACAGGACTCGGAGAAGAAAACTCAAATGCACAGATTACACATTTGTTCGCAACGTTAGCCAGACTAGCCACGCTAGCAAGGCTAAAATACTGATGAAAAGTTTTGGCAGTTTGCAAGAGACAACAGTCGTCATGGCGATTTCTTCCCCGTGTGGTTGTTTTGTTTATTAATCAACTGAAGCATGATGAATCATGAAAAAAAGAAAAACGAGCGCAGCTGTTAACTCTGTGTTGTTGCTGGGTGTGTTATTATGGTAAGACGTATGTGCAAACGTCATCATGAAGTCACTTACGTGCCTGAACATAAAAGCAGCAAGTGGTGTCCCAATTCCTAGAGAAGATTTCAAAGCCCTACCCCTTGTGGCTTTAATTTGAGGGTGTATTGATCGTAGTGAGTAAGGGCTAGTGGTTGAAAGTAGGGGGAACATAGGGATTGGGAGACCAAGACACTCCCAAGACCAGAGTGTGTCAAGACCAAGACAAGACCAACTCAAAACCAAGACTGATTCAGCTTGAGACCGAGACAGAAACCATGAACAAACTTTTTTTTCTTTTTGCCATTTCTCATGAGTTGTAGAACCTAAGCAGCACTCTGTGTTCAGCTGCTTAGTACAAAAATTGGATTTTATCATTTGGTACTTGATTGGTTCTTGAAGGGGTGTATAAAATTTGATAACAGTACCTGCCCGGAAATTACAGGTTACAAATCCTTTCAAGACCGCTTGGCCAGTCCGAGACATTGCGAGACCCGAGAGATCAAGGCCGAGACCAAAGACTGCCGAGACCGTGACAAGACCAAGACCGCAAAAAAAGCGGTCTTGAGACCGGTCTTGAGAACTACAAGTCTCGTAGCAGCCCATGTTCATGTTGCTGGATGTTACCTCCTTGTGCAACAGACCTTTTCTGCGCCTCTGGTTTTCTGTAAACCTGGGAATACCGTGATATAAAAAATTAGCCAAAAATGACTTACTTAAATTGTGCTGACTAGCAACATGTGCAAACCATAGATAGATAACCAGGATTTTGCCAAAGCATTGGAACTTGATGCCCTAGAAGTGAAAACGTGTTGGTAATATGTTCACCTCAGCTCATTTATCTATTGATTGAGCTTCTCTTTTTTATTCAGACACCCAAACATCTTCTTGTGCTGAGGCTGCGGTAGACACTGCAGGTAAGGAGCAGGTAACTTTGCCCATTAAAAAAAAAAAAAGACTTTGACTCATTCTTACATAATCCTTTTCCTTCCTTTTTACTCAAATAAATGTGAATCAGTTGAGCTTCTTGTCAGCAGGAATGCTTGTCAAGTGTGCACTCATGCATGTGAATCCTTGTACATGTGCATGAAATACAGACAAATATACTCAGAGAAACTCCACAGGGTGTTTTTAGCATTTTACAAGACTAATAAAAAGCAATTCCACCAACATAATCTGCTTTGGCAGTGATGTGTCTGCAGTGTTTCTGTTTGTATGGATGCAGAAAGTTTGCGGCTTTGTTACATGACATACAGTATTAGAGCTTAATCCCACTGTCAGTTTACTGTTTAGCTTTGTTGTTCTCCACTGAGGGAGACATCATTTTAAGTCTTTATTAATTGGAAGAAAGGAGCTTAGTGCATGCCATAAAACAGGCCCCAACCTTATGTACACAAAGAATGCTGTTTTTATGAGCATATTAATGACACTTTCAAAGACAAAACAGAGTGTGTTTCTATGATGGCTGCACTGAGCCAAGTCCAAGCTTTGCTGCTTGAAATATGATAGAAATATAAAAGATGAAAGGCTGAATCACATCTTTGGACTTGAATGTGTAATATTAACTCAATGTTACATTTTCCCCACATAGCTGAGATCTGGTCAGAGTTCCTGAACTGTATTATTTTCCCACTGGCTTTGTGCCACCATCGTATTTCCCTTTGTTTTATTTAGTGTCTGCACATCCCACCCCAAGGCGCTAAGCAAGCCTGTCACATCCACACTCCAGTCCAGGTGTAATAACAAGGGATCCGAGCTGCAGAACCACTCAGGTTCAGCCCCATGAGCAGCTTAGGGAACCCCGATAAGCCCTGTTACTGATAACACATCCACTAGCACACACAGTGTAAGCCAAACATTTCAAGAAGACTGCATTTGATATTCATCTGCCAATAACTCACTGCCATCCTTTTCAGAG
Source organism: Atherinomorus stipes (assembly GCA_023101725.1). Classification (NCBI taxonomy): domain Eukaryota; kingdom Metazoa; phylum Chordata; class Actinopteri; order Atheriniformes; family Atherinidae; genus Atherinomorus; species Atherinomorus stipes. The sequence goes on from JALJCO010008402.1 coordinate 398,938, forward strand.
ATTTAAAAAGTGTACACTTTGGTGGCATAATTTTAAACTATAGTCAAATCCTGCTGCTGTATATCATATCATTCATTACATCACAACCAAAACAAAGATGAAGCCTAAAACAATAAAGAAATGAACACTGACAGCCAGTTGATCCATGGAACAAGAGTGGCTCTCTGAGGTGTTTCCTGGACTTTAACTGAAAGCACATTTTCATTCTCTATCAGCCTCAAAATGTTATAGCCCAAAGCTTTCGTCCAAACACTGACAAAGCTCTGTTGCTATGAACCCACTCATCTGTCTCATTCTCATTTTTCACAAGTGTAAAGGGCTCAAGTACTGTGTGACCACCAGCTAATTCAAAGTTACTGCCAACATGAAGAGAAAAATATAAAATTAACTGAATTCATTTGTAATCTGAGAATGATAGACAAAGCAATACATTGCTATGGACTGTGGCATTTCTAAATATCTTTACAGCAGCTCAACTCTCATCAATTAAGTTATTAAACACACTAAATTCTTCAGAAAGTGTTCTGGATTAGTTTTGGCTCCATTTTTACTGAACTCACATTACATTACATTTTTTTTGTTGTAACAATGATTCTTGGCAACTTTTTCTGTTGGAAAGCCTTTTAATTTCCCTTTTAAGAGCAGCATTCAAAGAAAATGAGCAGGATGAGCAGCAGAGTTGAGTGGCTGCAACCATGAAAAACTTCCCTAATCTTATCTACCAATGCAAAACAGCTTAACTGCTGTAAGATGTATTAATCAGAGGCATTGAAACAACAAAATAATCCTGCAAGTACAAACTTGTTTTACTTTTGGTGCTAAGTTAAAAAGTTTGAATCTTTGTATCTTTGAATCTTTCACATTTTTATTTGTACATAGAGGTACATAAAGGACTTTCAACTTAAAGTTATCAACATATCAATCCTGATTTTTTTGCCCATATTTGAATCTGATTTTTTGATGACAGTCTGAACGGCAAAAAATCTATTTTTTTCATATCCGACCCAGGGTCGAAGCGGTCGCAGTCTGTACGGTCATGTCGCATCTCATTAACTTCGACATCACAAAAGTGAGACAAACATCTTATTTCTGCAGCAGAGGTGACAGAATACGTAAGATTGACTGTAAACAGTAACGAGAACAACGTTACAGTATGTCATATTTTTTCAGGCTCTGATTGCACATCAACTACGAAACCGATGTATTTTTTTCTGTTTGTCTTTTTTTTTTCTCGTAGAATTCTAAATAAAATTTTCACTCATTCATTCATGCTAACAAGTTTAGCATCCATATTTACCTCCGTAAACACTGTGTCACATCATGTCTTCCTCTGCGTACACGGGCAAATTTAAAGCCATGTAAAGTTTATACTGAAGTCTGATGGAGGTTGAATGTGAATGATAATATGGACGACCATGCAAAAAAATCGGATTTCAGTAAAAAAATCGGATTTCAGCATCAAGACTTGCAGTGAAAATGTAGCCATCTTAACATCTTGGATGCTGACATTTAACCCATGCATCTACACCATCTATCTCCTTTATTTTATTGGTTCCCAGCAAAGTGGTTACACATTAGTTTCTAACAAGCCACATGACTTTAAAAATCTTGTCTGATCACCTATGTAATTCTATATTTGAAAAATGTGGTATGTGACAGGATATTCTCAGGACCAATCAGGGAGCAATGCCCTTCCTCAAGTCATAAAGAACTCAGCATGTCAGTTTCAGTGTTTTCCAGTTGCACGATCCCACTTATCCTGCAGCAGTAAGTTGCACTGGCTTCACCAACAGCAACAAAAATATCTTCCTGCAGTCTTCACCAATCTTCACCACAGATTAAGCAATAAGCTATTTGAAGAGTAAGTGGGGGATTTTCAGCCAAGGTCTAGGCATTTTCAGATGCGCATTTAGTTGGTTTTTATTTTGGCTTTTATTTTCCACTTACCCTCATGGTGAGCAAGACTCTGGAGCACTTTTTTAATATCTCAAATGCAGCCGGTGATCAGGAAGGCTTCTCCTTTTCCTCCAACTTTCATATAATGGAGTTTGCTGGGGTCCGAGCCAAAAACGTCCATAAAAGTCCACAAAAACTTGTCAATATTCCTCCATACTGCTCGTCTAATATAATGCAAGTGTCCTGAGTGGGTACCGTCCAGAATTTACTTGAAACAACGTCATTTAGTATATTTGTAGAGCCTGAACAGTAGTACATCTTACTTTGGCGAAACGCGCATATGCGCGTTCACGAAACTATGGAAGTCTTGGTGTTCAGAGCCTACTCTGCCGATAATGCAAGTGTAGAAGAAAAAATTTGCCGTTTACATTGTGCTAAGAGCGACTGAGCTGCAGACAAACACAAGAGGGTCCAAGAGGGGTTGGATGTTGATTTAAAACAAAGAAAGAAAGAAAAAGAGAACGCGCGATCTCGTCTGCCGCGGCTTCTGTAGTTTCATGATGCGCATCGGCGTGCTAGCAGGAGATGCGCTGTAGTACTGCTTAGGCTCTAAAAATATACTAAATGGCGTTGTTTCAAGTAAATTATGGACGGTTCCCACTCAGGGCACTTGGATTACATTGGACGAGCAGAATGGAGGAATATTGGCAAGTTTTTGTGGACTTTTATGGACGTTTTCTCCATTATATGAAAGTTGGAGGAAAAAGAGAAGCCTTCCTGATCGCCGGCTGCATTTGAGATATCAAAAAAGTGCTTCAAAGTCTTGCTCACCATGAGGGTAAGTGAAAAATAAAGTTACATCATTCTGTGGGTGTACTATTCCTTTAAGCAAAGAAAAATGACTAGGTGTTACTAAATAGATTTCCCTACAGAAAACTTTGCAGATATTTTCCATGTTACCATTGTGACGCTTTTAATTTGGAAAATGACCCTTGTAGCCTAGTTTGAAACCAATGCTTCTATAAAAGGATCAGAATATCATGAGTTAGGAGTGAGACTGGTTTGCATGTAGAAGATGGAAAGAACATGGCGACAACTGTGCTTCAACTAAAAGCAGAACATCATAGTGCTTGAGCAGCCCTAAGTGCTGGAAGAGTTAACAATATCTCCAAAATATCAAATGTATTTTATGGTTATATGAGCAGTTTTGAGGTTTAACATTTGTAGTTCCAGAAAATGGTGAAAGTAGGCCAAACACTGATACCAGCTGAGGCTGAAAGTAGTCTGTCTGGCGTCTGAGTATTACTTGAAACATTTGTCCCAGCTAGATGATAATCTTCCGAATGCTGGAACGGATGTTTTTTTAATCAGAATCCCATCACACAGCACAGACTGCACTTACTGTTAGCTGAGCCCCGACACGTTGGCTCTTCTGTTTGCTTTTTGTGTGCCAACAAAGTCTCCCTGCATTTACACCCACATTACCATGCACGACCATTCATGCATGCAAGCATCCAATTTCTATCCCACTGTTTTAGGGAAACAGAACTTTGTCATTGCATCGAACATGGTAAACACACACAGAACAAACAGTCCTACAAGAGGGAAGCAGAGGTCATTTATAAATCACGATGATGGAGCAGCTGGTTTTTTTCCCCCCCTTTCCAACCACTAAATAAATAAAATACTGCTTTAAATGAGAAAAATGTCAAACAAAACCATACTAAATCAAACTGTAGCGACACTAACAGTCAACCTGTCAGCAGATATAATTATATATATGTATTATTTCACTGAAATCGCCTTTTTCTTATTAGTATTTATGAAATGGACTGGGTTAATAGACAGTCCAGATGGCGTACGAAACATAAACCAAAGGAATTCCCTGGAGTCTGTTTAGTTGTGAGTTATGCAATATCTTCATGTCTTTTTGGATGTTTTTAATTTGTAAGTGGTGTTGGGTATAAGCACTTTATGTGTGTGTTTATTATGTATATTGTTGTAACTTACTGTTGTTTATTGACTGGTGTATAATGGCCAAAGTAATTGCATTCAAACCCAGGACAAATTTCACTTTAGGGACAAAAAAAATGTATTGTACCGTATCATGAAATAAAATGTAAATTAATCCCAGAGGGAAATTCAATGTTGTGCTAGGGTTTCTCTGCCCAACAATAAAAACAATAAAACCACAACAACAATTACTAGGAGGTCTTGCTTTGGAGGCTGATGGCTGTTGGCACGAGTGATCTTCTGTACCTCTCCGTCTTTGCAGCGGACCTGAAAAGGCCTCCCACTTAACACACTCTGTTGTTTCCTCACAGTGTTTGTAGAGGGTGTTAAAAATCTTCCATCATTTTCAGCAGCTTGTCCAACATTTTTCTTTGGACAATGGGCTTGTGGAGGTGAGTCAGTATGAGACATATCATATATTATACCATATTACTGTATATCGTATTGCATTGCATTGTATCGTATTGTATCAAATCATATCGCCTCGCTTTGTTTCTCATCGCACTATATTGCATTGCATTGTATCACACTGCATTGTATCGCATCAAATCACATCATACTGCATCGCATTATATATACAGGTATATCACCTTGCTTTGTTTCTCATCAGACTGTATTGTATCGCATCGCGTTGCATCGTATTCTATTGTATTGCATTGCATTGCATCACATTGCATTGTATCACATCAAATCAAATCACATCATATTGCATAATTTCTCATTGCATCCCAAAGCATCTCATCGCATTGTATCAAATTGTATTGTTCGGATTGTATCAAATCGGATTGCATCTTATCGCATCGTATCAAATCGTATTGTATCGGATTGCATCACATTGCATCGGATTGCATCTTATTGCATCGTAGCGCATCGCAGTGCATCGTATTGCATCTTATCACATTGCATTGCATTGTATTGCATCGCATAGCATTGCATCATATCACAATGCATTGTATCGTATTCCTTCGTATTGCATCACAATGCATCACATCATATCACATCGCATCGTATGGTATCGCATAGCATCATATATCATATATTATATGGTATTGCATTGCATCACATAGTATTGAATCATATCATATTGTATTGTATCATATTGCATCAGATCATATATGGTATCGTACTGCATTGCATCCTATTGTATTATATCACATTGTATCATATAATATATCACATTGTATTTTATTGTATCATAATGTTGTAACACAAACATGGGAGACTCTTGCTTTTGACCTGAAAATATAGTTCCACTCAGCTGTTAATAGTACTTTACAACTTACTCTCTGTCTCACAAAAAAAGGTCTTGTGTTCTGCCAGTAAATGTAAATTGAAAATAGACAAAAAAGTGTTTGGAGAAAACAATAATTTAGTCAGAGATGCTTTTCTAAAACTACACTGTTATCTCCTGGTATGGCTTTGATTAATTTAAATCCCATTTTTCTTTTTCTTCTGTAGCCCTCAATGCTTTCTTGGCAGCCCTCCATGAGCAGGATTGTACAGTTATACTGTTATATAAGGTTGGAGATGCCCCTCATTAGAATTTCCCTGCTGTGATTTTCTTTTTTTTCTATCTTTTTTATTCTTTCCGTCTGCTGAGAATCAGTGGCAAAAGTGTCAGACTGCCTCTTATCAGCGGCCTCCATTCATCTCTATGCAGTCATTCACTAATCTTAAACCATCTAGGTTGAAATGTTTTTAAAGTCTCCCTACTGATATCCTCGCTATGATCTGAGACATTTCAGAGCAGGGAGCATTTCAAAAAAGGAAATCTGTTCAAGACACCACTCGGAGTAGCTGGAGTCGCCTTCGGTGCAGATAGAAGTCCACAGCAAGGATCAGCCCAAAGTCTTTGTGGCAAAAAGGAAGAAAAAGGAAGTTGAGGAGGCCATTAAATAAATATTTTTCCACAGTTATAAGGCTCAGAGAGAGAACAATCAGCACAGACTGTTCTCAGAGGATAAGTGCTGCTCTTGACTGGGGATTAAAGTCAAGCAGATAAGGAACAACTATTGGGGGGTCTTGAACTTGACGGATCCCTGATGGAAGAAGAACAGCTCCTCTAGCTGAGGATCATTTGGATGAGAAGTGAAACATCTATAAAAATGCAAAAGGAACCAGTACCCTTCGTAGCAGAAATCGAGACGCATCAGACAAGGCAACATTTCTCCATCTTCTATTGTCCAGTTTTGGTGAGTCTGTGCGAATTGTCGCCTCAGTTTCCAGTTCTTAGCTGACAGTAGTGGCACCTGGTGTGGTCTTCTGCTGCTGTAGCCAATCTGCTTCCAGGTTGGATGTGTTGTGCATCCAGAGATGCTCTTCTGCATACTTCGGTTGTAACAAGTGGTTATTTGAATTACTGTCGCCTTTTTTATCAGCTCGAACCAGTCTGGCTATTCTCCTCTGACCTCTGACATCAACAAAGCATTTGCGCCCACAGAACTGCTGCTCACTGGATATTTTCTGTAAACCGTAGAGATGGTTGTGCATGAAAATCCCCGTAGATCAGCAGATTCTGAAATACTCAGACCAGCCCGTCTGGCACCAACAACCATGCCACGTTCAAAGTTACTTAAATCACCTTTCTTCCCCATTCTGATGCTCAGTTTTAACTGCAGCTGATCATCTTGACCATGTCTACATGCCTAAATGCATTGAGTTGCTGCCATGTGATTGGCTGATTAAAAATTTGAGTCAACGAGCAGTTGGACAGGTGTACCTAATAAAGTGGCTGGTGTATTTACATATATATATATATATATATATACTACAAGTTAAAAGTTTCTTTTCTATATATTCAATTGAGGTGCTTTGTTCTTTTTAAAGGCATTATAAAAGATGTTTCTTCCAACAATTTTTGCAATATTCAATGAAATTGGTTCACTAACCCATACGCTATGATTAATTAAAAACTTTAATATAAAGGTTAACACTCAATGCTAGAGAGGAAGAGCCCAAGGAGCCATAGTGCAATTCACCGTGTGCAAAACTGCACTTTTCTGTAGGTTTAACTGGAAATCTGTTTTGGGAAATACTAAATCATGCAATTAACTGGCAAGATACAGGCTTAAACATGAGTCTTGGTTTAGTATTTGAGCCTAAAATCTAGGGGTGGGAGAATAAAATCAATTCACATAAGTATCTGGACTTTTTGTTTAAGGAATTTTAAAAAAAAAAAAAAAAAAGTTCAAAAATCAAATATTTTACATCTACTGTGAAAGTAATGGGACTGAAAAAGCATCCGCCAATCAACTCTGCATTCCTTGCATTTTTCATTTGTCTGTTAGCTCATCAATCACTTTTACTACCGTAGTAAGAGTGATTGATGGTCAATTCAACGGCTAATAGGCGAGACTGATCAATGCTGCCCACTCTCTTCTGCTGTTTACAGCAGGTAGCTAACAATCATGCTGCTAGCAGTTAGCAACGTTCAGACAACATCTGTTTTACTTGTGTTTGTGACATGATGGAGAATCTGTACCTGCTGTCTGTTAAATGCCGGAGTGGCTCGTGCACGTTGTTCTGTGGCCGGGGGAGGGAGCTGTGAATCTAGCAGGTTGGTCTTACGCATGCGCATTATTCAAAAACTTGCTAACAGTCTCTGCTTACCGAAATGCCAAAACATCTTCTATAGTGCCTTTAAAAGAGTTATAAAATTACTTTTCATTGTATCCTTCAATATACTAAATTGGGAGTCAAATGCAGTATCGACCCCAAGTTGTATCGGCCATAGGTTGAGGTTGATGACAAAATATTGGTATCTTATCAGCCCTAAAAAATTTCTATTGGTCGATCCTAGCAGAGCCCCATACTGCCAGTGTTTTAGAGCATTTTGACTCATCTTTCAGGACCCACAGAATATTGAGCTCTAAGACTACAAAAACTAAAATTAGAAAAAAAGTTTCTACCTTTTTCCTGTCTTTAGTAATCTGCAGCAGAACATGGGATAGTTGCAGTAATAATGCTGGCCCAAAACTTTTTGTGCCAATATTTTCTAACAGCTGTTTACTTCTATAAAACAACAAAAAATAACTGAGAAAAAGGTTTTGGTGGCAAAATAACCCAATTTGTTCACTATATAGCAACAGAAACTTTGTTTCACAATGTAACTTGACAAAAGAAGTCTAACCATCTAAATATCCCTCCATTGATCCATCCATCCACCCCGACAAGTCTGGGTCAGGTTTACCTTCTGAGCCCGATTCAGCAGATGAGCCACGCTGCTCAGAATGAAAGTGCCTTCATGATGTACCACGACGCCAACGGCTTGCATTTATAAAGGCTGCTGGCACACATCGCCACCAAAGCTGCCCGTTGATCATGTTTTTGATCTGTTATGACTATCCATCACAGAACCCCTGTGACACTAATGTGAGCTGCCTGCATTGCTTTAATCAGTCCATTGCCATGTTCTCTATCGCCAAACACAAAACCCTCAACTTCCTGCTTCAACACAACATATTCATAAGCTGATTTGGCAATTCAAGCTACCGGATCAGGTGATAGTTTCACCAAATAACATGATTAAAGCTTTGGCAGCCAGTAAATATGAAGTAGCATTACAAAATCTTGTAGCATCACACCACTAATGTTAATCCTCTAACTTGGGGTATGAAGCTGTAAATTTGTACATCAGAAAATGATGGTATATTGATACTAAGGAGGTAAAAAGTGACTGAAAGTGCTTCTTAACAAGTGTAAATATGAAGGAGAGGATGCCTCAGCCCATGTGTTGTATATTTGTTATTCAAACCTCTGCTCATGCTGGAGAGCTTATTTTCTTCTGTCCAGTGCATGCTGGTGCATATGCATCTTGTTGTGGGCATTATGTGTGAAGAATATTGCATATTCTTGTGTAATCTTATCCAGTAATCAGCTGGAAGAAGAATAAATAAAGGACAGGAGTCAACGGCAGCCCTGGCAGAGAATGCAGAGAAAATGCCCTTTGAGAGGGACTTCTCATGAAAGATGAGCTTTAATATCGCACATGTCACAGGGGAAGCAGTTCTTCAGGTGCGATGGGGGCTTATCCAAACACTTCTTCATCTGAAGATCTCCCTCAGACCGTGCATGTTTTCATTCAATCACAAGTCACGTTCAAGCGCGTTCAATCTGTCCTCTCAAGTTCAAGTAAAATAATGGCCTTTCATGCTATAAACAATGAATTTAATAAGTTTTTTTTTCTCATAAGGACAAACAAAATAAGGGAGGGAAAATTAACCATAAGTGATGTTTATCTTATTTATTTACCGTAACGTGAAGCTCGGTTTCAGAAAATAGATGTATCTCACACTGATTGCATTGACAGTGCCTGCGTGCTCAGTAATGCCTGTTAATATGTGCCTTCAGGACTATGTTATATAACACTCTAAAGCTATAATAATAACAGTTTGCATGATTGACAGCCGTTTCTCTACAGGATTACAGAATGTGGGTTCAGTGCACACACTGATGCGGATGGAAACCTGAAGCAGGTGAAAAATAACTGGAGGCTGGGCTAGTTTTTTATTATTATTGAGGCTTTTTGCTCACTGTGTGATGTAAAGATGCTGGTGCGCTGTAAAATATTCTTCCCTTCATGTAAAAACTATGCAACTTTGATGATTGCCACGTAATAGAAAATTAATGCCAGTATTTTAGAGGATTTCAGGTGCTACTTTGTGAGTGGAGGCTTTTTATCTTGAGCAGCTGATGTAACTGTTTGAAACGTTTTGTTCAGAGAGCTGCTATAGTTTCGATGAAGCAGACAGGTTAACACTCAATACTAGAGAGGAAGAGCCCAAGGAGCCATAACGCCATTCACCCTGTGCAAAAATGCGCTTTTCTGTAGGTTTAACTGGAAATCTGTTTTGGGAAATACTAAATCATGCAATTAACTGGCAACTTAACAGCTTTAACATGAGTTTAGTATTTGATCCTAAAATCTACGGGTGGGAGAATAAAATAGATTCACGTAAGTATCTGGATTTTTTGGTTCATAAATCGATCCCCTCAATTTAAATGCTTTATGAGCCGAGAAGTAAAAGTAGATATCAGAAAAATATTATGTATTTTTCTATACTAATGCTCAACTGATATGGAGTTTTTTTTTTTTTTTTTTTTATTCTTTTAAGAATATTTTGTCATCAGTCTTGGCTGATGGCCAATACAGGCAGCCAATTTTCTTAAGATGATATTTGGAGCCCATACTGATATTTTTTTTTAATTAAAAAGAAACATTAAAAGTGTAGCAAACTTGAAAAAATGCTAAAAAAAAAAAAAAAAAAAAAAAAAAAAAGAAAGAAAGAAAGAAAGAAAGAAAGAAAAGAAAGAAAGAAAGTGAGAAGTTGTCTTCTTAATTTTTCAAATTATTTAATATAAACCCTTTTAATATAAATGAAAATAAAAATGACAGCATTGCACACTATAAAAAAAGAATAATGTCATTTAAAAGCAACCAACTCCTTCCCACTTTGTTGAATGCTGAGGTCTAAGTTTTAGGGCACTTAACTTACATTATCTCTTGTAGTGCAAATGGTTTTTCTAAGGTTTTTTTCTAAGTTAAAGGCCTCCTTCCACTGAAAACCCGTTTAACTTGCTCCTTCTGAAATACGGAGCGTTTCCCCTTGTTTACCTACACATGCTGACTTGCTAGCATTGCGTTCCCCCCAGTCGGCTGTGCTTTCTCATCAGAGAAACAATACGAAGAAAAGAGCGAATCGGGAACAGCCTCGCAGTACTACGTCACATTGCAAATAGTGTATCCCACGTGGGGTTTATATCTGTCCATTGGAAGGCAGGTAACCCTCCACTACACACTAGAAGTAAAGACGGCACGACTGTAGCTTCGGAGTTGAGAAGCTAATTAGCTAACTGTTTGTTAACATGGCGGAACAAACTTGTTTGTCGGCTCTATTTCCTGTCTGTAACGAAATAAGAGCGGAGGGCGGGGTTCCTTCATACACTGATAGGAGGCAGCCAATCAGATGGAAATTTATGAGAAGGACCCGGAAAAGCCTGACGTTGGACCACAAGCCTCTCTTCTAGTATACAAATACAGTTGGATACAAAGATACCAGAAGGTCTTTTTAAACAGAAACGATGCAGAACGCATTCAATAAGAATGGAGAACACAGAAATATTAATGAAATGACCATGGAAGTACAACTTTAAGGAAATTTTAAACAGCAATAGAAAATGAACAGCAAATTGAAAACTACTGTGAAAAATATGCATATTTCCCCACCTTCAGCTAGCCTCATGAGACCATCCTGATCTCGCGAGCTTCAGGTTTTCACTCGCAGATCAGTCTGGCTACTTTCCATTGAACAGAATTTGGAGCAGTTCACCAAACGAACGTCTAATCAGTGTTGCTTTTGAGGCGGGTTGAGGTGTGACGCAAGAAGGAAGTAGTAAAAAAAATGGGGGCTTAGGGGAGGAATAGGGTGGACGCTAAGTTTACGGAATAGCGACAGTTTTAAAGAAAGATCAGTCTAAACAACAGTGATAGACAGTGCTTTTCAATCAGAAAGACCCCCCAAAAACGGACGGATGATTCCCACAGGCTAGCGTCAGCAATGGCGGAGTAGGTTAACCTTAATAGTGTCATGCAGTGTTTCCAACAACATGGAGCTGCCTGTGGGCGCCTGTCTGTAAATCATGCCGGGAAAAATATCAGCCAGCGCACCTTGCATATTAGCCAATGCAAATATCAGGAAAAAAAAACAAAAAAAAATATTGGCATGATATATCGGCCTGACAGTATTCTATACTTTTTTATACAGAGGAGAAAATAAGTTCAAAAAGCTGGTTCAAATATGTTGCTGCTGATTTAGTCTTAAAGACAGACTCATGTGATGTGTGTGTGCGTGTCTGTGTGTGTGTGTGTGTGTGTGTGTGTGTGTGTGTGGGGAGGGGGGGGTATGGCTCCTAATACAGATGTCATCATCAATCAACTTTTTCACATGATCTTGTGTTAAAAAATGCAAACTACAAATCTAAAAAAAAAAGATTTTACATGTATAATATATATATATATATATATATATATATATATATATACATGCACACATATATATATTTATATAGTATATATATATTTTATATGAATTTTATATGATAAAAAAGTATAGAATACTGTCAAGCCGATATATCATGCCAATATATATATATATATATATATATATATATATATATATATTTTTTTTTTTTTCCTGATATCCGCATAGGCTAATATGCAGGGTGCGCTGGCTGATAAATGTTGCGTTCATATATGTATGTATATATATATATCTATATATAGATCTATATATATATGAACGCAACAAAAGTAAAGGAATTGAATCGGGAGAAAAACAAAATGACCCAGCCTGACTAAAATTTTGTCTAAAAGAGGGGCAAGACCTTCATCATACGTTTTCTGCTAACTCATGCGTGGCATTTAAAAAAAAAAAAAAAAAAAAACAAGGTAGCGTTCCATCGTTTAAAAACTGCACGCTGCAATGAAAGAACGGACAATTAAGGTGTTATTGGACCTTTGCAACCAATTTAATTTAATTTCCTCATCTTAATCTTAATCCTGCCATGACAACAGACTGATTGTCATGTTTGAATTCAGAGTAAAGGCTGTGGCATATTGAAGCATGACTTTTTGAATTGATTGACAGTTATTAGATGCCAGCTGGCAGCTAAGAGTAATACCTTTGAATGATTAATGCACTGACTCACTGCATTCATTAACGCCATACACTAATAAGGAATAAGTAAATTATTTAATCTACTGTCAATGCTGTTAGGAAACCACTTATTTGCATTGAGACTGATTACAGTAAGTCAGTGTTTCCGAACCCAAAATAGACATTTTTTTTTCCTTTTAAGTAAAAACACTGCATTTAATTAAAAACTAACGATCACCTCAGCTGAGTCAAATCTGGTTATTGGTGGCTAGCAGGGCACAGATACACCAACAAGGGCCACAAATTCTTCTACCAAGGGACAAAAAAATTAAAGAAATTTGACAAATTATACTTTTTAAGTCTCATTTTTGTCATTTTGATCAGTTTGATCCTCTCTGCAGTAATTTCACACAGTTTTTGTCCCATACTTCTCACACTTTCAATCATTTTTTGTGTAATTTTTGCACATATATAGTTCAGTTTGGGGTATTTCACATCACTTCTGGGTGAATTTCAAACTATACCTATGCACGTGCATCTCAATTTTGCATTTCTTCACTTTACATGTCTTTCTTTCCAACTCTTATTCATCTAGTTTTAGCTCTTTTTTATGCATGGCTGTAGTTTGGGAATAATACTGGGAACCCTTAGAGCCATTCAGCCCCAGCAGGTCCACATAATCTCCCCCCACACCAAAAAAAAGACAAAGATTCGTCATTAATTTTTGCACCAGGCTCTGTGATGACTGCTTATCCTTGGCAGGCGCCTCATGAATTCTTAAGATGCTTGTCTGAGCTTTCATTCACCAGAATTCATTCATCAGTGACACTATCTCATAGCTCTCGTCTCCACTTTGCAGGTCTTTGGAGGTCTCACAGCACAGAGTTCAGTTATTGTTCTGTTTCAGACGCATAGTGATTAAAGAACTGGTGCGCGCCAGAAAATTGATCTATTTAGAAAACTGAAAGACATATACTCACGGGTCCCATCGAACCGCGTGGCAATGGTATCCAGGAAGGTGTTTTGAGGCGCAATCAGACCCCGCATCACCGGCATCCGAGAGCGGGTCGAGCCGCGTCTCTCCCGGCGCTCTGAGCCATGACTTTCCCCGGCGGTGGACACGAAACCCGGGAGAAATCTGGAGGTGCTCCCCGGTGTTCCCCCTAACCCCTGGAGGAGGGAACCGAGCCGAGACAATCGGGACTCCACGGTGCAAAAAAAAACTGGACCACCAAGCAGGTGATCCGGCTTAGAGGAGGAGAGAGGACCCGTTGGAGGCAACAGTGGTGAGGGATGGAGGGACCACGGAGAGGATGGTTAGATTTACGCACGGATGTGCTCCAATGCAATCCCTCTCTCCTCCCCCTTTTTCCTTCTCTCTTTTCTCTCTTCTCCTCTTACACAACAAACACTTTTTACACTTCAAATATTCTCCCTCTTTAAAGGTGTGGACAACCAGTTTTTCCTCTCTCTCTTTGAAAGGATCACTCTTTCTTCCCCTCTCATCCTCTGATGACCTGATGAATGGATATGTAAATGCAAATGAAAGCATCAAATTTTCCTTTAAAAGAGTAGCCTATTACTAAGACTATTAATTAATAAATAATTGCCAACACTGTCTGACATGTTTCACACTTAAGCTGCTAAATTTGTCACTTCAGGAACAAAATGAACAATTTTGTCAGAATGGGCAACAATATATTTTTCAAAGGAATGAAAAATAACAGTGCAATTATTATGATTAATAATGCAATGGTCATCTTTTATATTTATTAGCCAATTCACTTGCCCTATGATAAATCGCTACTGAAATAAATTAATTTCTACTACAAAAAAAGTAAAGAAATTTGTGTTTGGTGGATTATATCACTGAAGCCTGATTAGTTTTCAATGAGATATAACTTGTAAGGATCATGTGGGATGAGCAACATGTGCGTTGTTCCCATGAAAGATGAGTATTCATTGTTTGTATTAGGGATGTTCAATATAGGCTTTTTCACCGATATCCGATATACCGATATTGTCCAAATTCCGATATCAACTTATACCGATATATGCAGAGAACTGTGAGGTTGTATCTCTCATATTTTGAGAAACACAACTATATTCTCTGAGAGCAAACATCCCCAAATATCCTTATAAGATACTAGCAGGTATTAGCCAACATGTGGCTAATTATAATGTTTCTGACAACTTGGTAACTTAACCAGCAACTTAAAACCAGACATATTATAAGCAGCTTTAAAGCAAGTCAGTCTGTAGCAGCAGCAGCTGCACTGTAGTCACATGACTCTGAAAGGAATGATGGGATATGAAATTTTCTCGCAAAAACAAGGACTTTTCTACATGCTGGACCGCTGCTAATGGAACAAGATCTTGCGACATTTCATTTTTCAAAAAAACGATACCTTTTTTTTTTTTTTAATATCACATTTTAATGCCAGTATTGGCCGATAATATCGGACATCCTTAGCTTTTATCTTGTTTTGAGTTATAGGCCTACTGGATGGGTTGTTTGCACATTCCTGCAATAGAAAACAGGACATATTGGCCTTTATTTCTGTTCTTTTTTCTTTTTCTTTTCAATTTTTTTGACATAGGAACCCATAACTGTATAAGGAAGTGATAGTCGAGGGAAAATTGGGATGAGAAGATAGTGATGTGTTGTAGAACAAGATCTCATGAGATTTCGTTGCTCCGTCACAAAATCTTGCAAGATTTTACTGACAAAGTCTCTCGAGATTTGATTTTCCATTTTTCCAAAAACGATACCAATATTTTCTGATATCACATTTTAATGCCAATATCGGCTGATAATATCGGACATCCTTAGTTTGTATCTTGTTTTGAGTTACAGGCCTACTGGGTGGGTTGTTTGCACATTCCCGCAATAGAAAACAGGACATATTGGCCTTCATTTTTTTTTCACAATTTATGACATATGGGACCTCGTGTGGGAGATCCATGTGCTGCTACAACAGCTTCCTCCTCATGCTGGTCACATTTCTCTGGATGGCATCCCATTCCTCAACCAGGAGTTGTTGAAGGTCAACACAAGGTTGGGTTGAGGTTTGGACTCACTGCAGCTCATTATATGATGACATATAAAGTCCCAGATTCTGGAAATACAGCTGTGCTTGAAAGTTTACATCGAAGCTACCAGTAAAATAAGTAAAAACTGAAAAAAGTAACAATAATTAAAAATGTCATTGACATCCTGACATTGTTTTTGTCCTGTGGCTCAACAGAAATATTAAAAACAAACAAAAAATAAAACAAGTAAAGCGCAGTGGGGCTCCAGAGGTAAAATTTTGTTGCACAACCCTTTGAGACAATAACTGCAATCAGGTGTTTTCTGTAACGACCAATAAGATTTCTGCACCTGTTGGCAGGTATTTTGGTCCACTGTTCATGACCAAGGTGCTCTGATGTGTCTGGGATAGTTTTGTTTGTTTGCTTTAAAAAAATAAAGAAGAATTCAAAATCAATATTTTATTTCACAAAATTAAAATTTAGAACATTTTTATTTATTATTACTTTTCCAGTTTCATATTATTTGAATTAATATTGGGAATTTAGCCTTTTTCTTTAATGGGAGGGTATGTACAGTAAATTTTCAAGCACAACTGTATTATCACTGGCTCCAGAATTTTATTGTAAAATGTTTATTAATCTATCAGAGGCCATAAACAGCGGGTACGGAAAGTAAGAACCCTTTAAACGTTTCACTCTTTGTTCCATTGCAGCCATTTGCTAAAATCAGAAAAAAATATTTTATTTCTCATTATTGTAGGCTAAACTCAGCACCCCATCTTGATAGAAAAAAAGAGAAATGTAGAAATTTTTGCAAATATTGGGGTTCAATCCCTCCTTAATCCTGCTACATGTTTCTACCTTTAGTTGCCTACTTGAGTCGTCTTCGGCTTGATAATCCAACAATTTATTTCTCATACCTGTTGCTGCTTACAGTACAGTAGGCCACATCCCACGCATTGTATCAGAAGGTTTTTGCTTTATGGATGAATCTTGTTTCATCATTTATTTCTGTTTTGTTTGTTTACATTTTTTTAAACTTATTGATTTATGTACTTTTCCATTTTACTGTATGTTTTATTCTGTTTTAAAAATGATTAAAAACTGGTTTGTGTTATTTAGTCTTAAGTTTGTGAGGCTAACTCCTCTTTTTTTTAGGAAAAGATGAAAAATTGATCTGCTGAAATAGTTTATCTGTTAATAATTCCTTTTAACTTTTTGCCAATTAAAATTTTTAATTTTGAAAAGAATGGTGAGAAATGTTGGGTTTCTTTTTAATCTTGTAAAAGGGGATAACTTTTAAAGTATTTAATCAGTTGATTGTGAAAATGTTAACCATAATAAATTTTAAACCAGGGGTTTCCAGCTTCAGTCTTTGAGGGCCACAATCCTGCAGGTTTTCTTTGTGTCCCCGCTCCAACACACCTGACTCAAATGAATGAGTCACTGTGCAGAATGCACAACGTTTTATAAGTAAAGCTGGATCGGAATGCTGCATTATGATAAAAGACGTGGTAGTGTTGTTGCATCATATAAAAATATGGTACATAAAACAATGCATTCACTTGCTTTTGGCCATCTGAGGTTTACATAGATAAAGTTCAGTTTACACTAAATATTTATGAAAACTTGAATGTATATAGGTGGCAGAGATGTAACACTCGGAGATGTAGCTGGTGTGGTTGCATCAAAGCCCAGACCCCACAGGGCATTATAAAAGGTTTGGGTGGGGGTACTGCAGACCCCTTTCAAACAAGACTGAAATGGGGATATACGACACTCCTAACTGACCAATAAGCTATGTAGGACTTTGGGAGAATCTCAAGCAATCACATATACACTTAACTCCCAGTGCAGCAGAATGGAACAGGGGGAGCCACAAGGTATGATGGGAAATATTACAGTGAGTCGGCCCAAGTCCCAAATGCAAGTGGCCCGCCCACAATGCCAGGGCTGCATTTCCCCATGCACACCACTTACCATTTTTCAAGCTTAAAAAGCACTAAATGAATAAAGAGATAAATAAATGAATGAATAGTAAATAAATAAATAAATGCCGGACAAAGCAGCGTTTTATTTGCACGAGTGGAGCGTCTTCCCCCTGTTCGCTCAAGATGAAACAATTGAGCTGGAGCCTATTCAACAAGAAGAAAATACAAACCCATCTTTCAAAATGAAAGAGACGTTGTCCAAATGTGCAGCTGCTCTGCATCTGGAGTTAGTGAGATTTATTTATGAAGCACTTCTCACAGATAAAGTCACAAATTGCTGTACATAAAAGTGGTGTAATAATAAAACATAAATACATGAGATGAAATAGTAAGAAAGAAAAACCCATTCACTTAAAAAATAATTGGCCCAAAGTTGCAGAGTGCTGGTTTCCTGGAGAGACATAGGAGCACTTATCCTCCCCAGCAGATCATCAAACTGGGAACTGGTAAGTCTGAAATACGTCTGAACACAACCATCATTCAGATGCAACTCCTGGAATAGGGGATGAAATTCCCAGAGTGCTTCTGGAGTATCTGGTGGACCAAATCTCAGCGGCATTTTAGGTTTTCTGCCCCCCAAAGCAGGTTCAGCGCTCCAACTCTCTCGATCTTCTCAAAATAAGCAGAATCGGCCATGTTCACTGGTGACTGAAGTTACTGATGCGAGACAAACGACCCTTCTTACTCCAGAAATTTCTACTTGACATGCGATTGGAGCTTTTATTCATGCTAATAATAATCTCTATTTTTGTTCACAATAAGCCTGAATCAAACCAGTAAACATCCCGTATCTGAGCGATGAAATAAAGGCGCATATGCAAATTGACGCGCCCGGTGTGAATACAGAGTTAGCTCTCAGTGATAATTAGTGGCTGTGAGTGTGTGTCCAAATGTGTCTGTGTTGACATGCATGTTGTGCGCACAAACATGTGTTTGTGTTTAGGTTGGGGGTGGTGGCACAAAAATTTTTGGGCACTATCACCGTGATGTTATGCTACTGATGGGTGGCACCTGTAGGAAGTGGGCATGACTCCCAGGCCACCCCCTCTGGACACGCCCTTGGAAATATTAGTAATTATCAGTCTCCATGAAGCTATTTTCTTTATTTAAATCCAAAAATAACTTATCCTGTAACTGAGGCTGTGATTTGATGCACAACATCATTATTTGTTTAAACATTAGAGATGTCAGTACATGAATGAAGATGCAAATCTTTGCTTAAACATGGAATATCCCACCCTAAACACAAGTTTGTCCTAGGGGGGGACACAATGATAAAACACTGAATAAATTCGAAAAGAATTTTAAGAATTTTTTGCTTCCAGAACTGATAATATTTTTTATTTAAAGAGAATTTTGAGAAAAAAATTCAGTCATGTTACACATTGTCACTGCTTCTAACAAGGCAGGGCTGAGAATAGGGGGGAAAAACCCAGAGCAGGAGTCTACAGATGCTAAATGAAACTGTCCCCACCAGCCACAAGCTGAAGCCGCTGCAAGACGAAAGAAAAAAGAAATACTGGCACACAATTACCACCAGAGCTCGGAGGTGAGCTCCTCTGTGAACTGCTGCAGAGGGACATGTCAATCAAAAGAGGGGATGCTAGAAGACAGTGGGGGTTGTTATGATGATGGCTGCAGTGGTGTGAGGATGACGTGACTGGTAGCCAGTTCGGGTAAAATGGAGTCCAGCATTTTGGTTGAATAAACCATGACCACACAGTGTTACTCTTCTGGTACAATTCAGAAAGACCACAAGTGACATCAGCAAGGCGATAATGCCATCTAGAGGAAGTGCAATTTATGTCAGCCATAATGTGGTTTTTTCAGGACTTTTTCAAGATTTTGAAGTCTTTTATTGGAATGATTAACCCCAATACAGCTTTAGATTACTAATTCAACAAAGACTGATCATCTGAATGATTTAAATATAATAAGTAAAGATTTCATTCATACCGCGGGCTTGCTCTGTCTCTAATTGGCCAGATTTTGTTGTTTTCCAATCTTGGTCAGACCCATAGACTGTATTAAAATGCTCTAACCTCATGGACTTTGGTACAATACACCAGGCGAAGCATGAATTATTCACTTTAAATGCAACATTTCCGTCAATATTTGGCAGAATTCAGAATGAATAGTTTAACATCTGAAGCAAAATGACCCCAACCATAATACTACCATCAACAGGTAGAATATGATTCTCATACCAGAATACAATGTTTCCTAAACCTTACGGCTTTCATCAAAACATCATTCCAACGGCCTTCTACTCTGTCAATGTGCTTTTTGTGACAAGTTGCTGGGATTTTCCTCATCTGACCACAACCAGGGGTTAAAATGATCTGGGCTGTAGTGGGCTGCTGGGCATATAAACTGGTGCTGCATAATGGGCAATAAACCTTTCTCACAATCTTCAGTTCAAAATAATTAAAACAATATTTTGAACATTTAAGACAACAGAACTCCTCTGCATTGTTTTTTTTTTCTGCCATAAAATACCAGATATCAGCAACTAGTTGAGCGAGCAAGATGTAAGCAGTAGAGGTATGCGATACTGCAATCCGATACCAGGGAAAAAAAGGGCGAGTATCTTTGACACTGGTACTTCTTAATGGGAAAGTAAATGTTTCTGAGGTATATTTGTGAAACATCAGTTTAAGGGGTTGTTTATTTGTGTAAATAATTCTTTTAGAAGTGCCTCAAGACTAGGCCAGTTAGCTCAGCTGGGCAGAGTGTGTTGCTAAAGCTAATGTCATGGGTTCAACCCCCACACTGGCCAATGGGTGTGTACTTTTCTCATACACATACTGTATGTATGGAAAACCTCTGAAACTGGGAAGATTCTTCCTGCGTTTTGTATGCACTTTATAAAGAGCAGGGGTGCCCAAGTCCAGTCCTGGAGAGCTACTGTCCTGCACAATTTGGTTCCTTCTCCAGCACACCTGAATCAAATGAATGGCTCATTACCAGGCCTCTGCAGAGCTGAGTGACATGTGCATGAGGGGATTAATCATTTGATTCAGGTGTGTTGGAGAGGGTATCCTCTAAAGACTGCAGGATAGTAGCTCTCAAGGGCCAGACTTGTGCACCCCTAATCTAGAAGTAATCGGAAGTGACCAAGGTAAATAAAATTCCACTCCAACAAAGACAACCTTCTAGGTTATAGACTAATCCGACGAGCGTTTTGTGTGTTGCGCCATCTTGCGGCGCTGCCATTGCAACAGAGACGAGTCCCAGTTACCCCCTATAATGGAAAGCAGCATGAATATCTGGATTTTGTAACGTTGGACAGTCGTCTAGTGTGTTATCTGGAGATCTCTAAAGTATTCTTATTTATTTATTTATTTATTTTTTTTAAATTGGAGCATTAATTTAAACTATTATTCATCTCCACAAACTGGCTTTAATGGTAAGCCACAAGGAAATCTCATGATTACTTATCAAAGTTTAAAAAACTAAACTCTTTCAAAGGTGGTCACTTTTCTATTTTATCACGTATTTGGCTTTTGGTATATTCTTTAAGGACTGCAGCTACAGACCACGTAGCCTTCACATGTCCTGCAGATGAAACTAAAGACTGCGGGATACCGTCTTCCTGATCCGTTTGTGTTTGCGACTGAATTATTTTTCTTTTCCGGTCACAGCGTTGCTCTGATCAGAGCAAATAATGTTATATTTCACAATATCTCCCAGATTAGTCATTAACTTGCAGCAACACCACAGCTGTCTCTGTTAGCAATAGCATAATAATGTTATGCGGTGCGTCATTTTCAGGAGCAAATACATCAAATAAAGTGTCAAATTAATGAGTGTTCACCATGATTTACCGTGTTTTTGTTGTTGGGGATAAAATCTAGGGTTTTCTCCGCTGTGGCAGCAAGTTATTCCTCCTCTGCTCTGTGTCCGATATTCCTCCCGATACGAACACACTGACATCAGTGGACAGAGCAGCAGCGTCCACTTTTGTCACAGACAGCAGAAATATTCATAAAATAAATGTTCTTCTTATTCACTTATTACCACAATTAAAGTTTTCCACTGAACAACCAGGAATGTGACAGTCCTTCCAGATTTCCTCCATGTTGTTCAGAAAAAAGTCAGATTCCCATCTGTTCTCATTACACATGTACAGAAACGCCCCTGTGGCAATGGCGGACGGTCTAGTTGTGACGTTTGTCCGGACTGGTCTAAAGCAAAGGCATAGAGTTGTTGAAATCTCCACAATGAACCACACTGATCTTCTCGTTTCAGAAAATTGACGTATGGCCATTCTGTCATGACTTTCAAAGAGAGTTAGCCCATAAAGTAGATTCTCCCTGTAGCACTCCCTTTGGGGAAGGCCACTGAACCAGTCCTCCAGGTGATCGGCACTTTCAACTATGTGAAAAGTTGCACTGACGTCTAAACCAAGACAACAAAACGGGCCATGTCAGAAGAGTGGCCTGTGATGTAGACAGCAACACTGACCTTATGCAAGACCACGTGGCCGAATGGACAAGGTGTCTGACTTCGGATCAGAAGATTGGGGTTTGAGTCCCTTCGTGGTTGGTCGTCAAAAGGGCGTTGTGTAAAAACATGTTGCTCTGATGTGTCAAACCTCAACAGTACACTTTTGTTAAACTTTCCTCTCAAGCACGGTTACTTCTGGTCCACCTGCATTTTGCAAAGATGACCTATTCAAATCAGAGCAGGTTTCTTGGATATAATGACAGAGGTCTTGATTAGAGATGTTGTGCAGCCTTGAATGCTACTTCAGGCCACCTTCAATAACAGAAGAAAGTGCACTTTCTCACAAAGCAAGACCCCTTTTAGTTCCTGATCAAAATGTTGTAAAAAGGGTGATGTTGATTTAATGAGGAAGTAAATGTTTCTCAGCTATATTTGTGAAAAATAAGTTTAAGGTCTTTATTTGTGTCAGGATAGTTAAGAGTGCTGTTCTGACAACACTAGACAAGTGGGCCAGTTAGTTAGCAAATCATAGCATGGTGCTCATAATGCTGAGGTCATGGGTTCAATCCCCATACTGCTACTGGGTGTGTACAAATTTATGCAAAGTGGTTAATCTGTGGAATTTAAGCATTAAAACCCTTTAACCCGTAAACAAAGAATGTATTACTTTTCCCATAAAATTCAGAAATTAGCATTATCCCAGCAAGTGAAGCTGATTTGGGGAATATTTGGCCTCATCATAGCTGTGAATCAGATCTACCCAAAACCATTTTATCATCCTTGTTCCTAAAGATTTTGATAGTTTTCAAGCCTTAGATTAAAGTATCGGTATAATAAAAATCAACGTTGATGTCAGTATTAAGGGTGTTTGTATGTGCATGGTCAGTCTTTGTGTGCAAACGCTGAAATCTTATAGGTTCATGTCTAAGTGAACATTACATGGGGTTTTATATAGCATGGAAAATAATCCAGCTTTTGTCTTTATCAGCCCACAGCAGGGGTGGGTGTCCATTTTCTTTTTATGGAGGGGCCATCTTTGCAGGGACACAGACTGGAATAAGGGTGGCACAAGAAAATGAGATCTTAAAGATAAAAGAAAATTAAAAGGGAAAAATGTTCTGGATTTTAGTAAACAATTGATTATTAAAACTAAAATGTTATCTAATGATTAATTAGATAAATGGGATATGAATGAGGATGACCTTGTGTTGTATGACTTTAATGATCACTGTACAAATACTTAAATTTAAGTGACAACAAGAGAAACTTTGATGATGTTTACCTCCTCTTCAAAAGCTAAAACGTTTGGACAGACAAATATTATCCATGTAAGTTGTTGGTGAGATGATACTGTATGAGTTAAATATTATAATGGGGGTGTTGATGATGAACATCATTTAGAAAAGCATTTAAAAATACATTACATGCGGCGTTAACTTACACTTTTGAATCTGAAACGCAACCAAGTAAAGGTCAGTCGCAAAAAAAAATAAATAAAAAAAAATAAAAACATCAATTCTCCAAATTGTGTGCAAAGATATTGCAAAAAAAAAAAAAAATCCAATGTTTGTCATTTTGTTTATTTATCACATTCTGTTTGTGTTTGCTATGGAGAAAAACACCTCCGTACAACATAGCATGCTTCATACCATATATAACATATGATGCAATGCTGTTTAGCAAAACATGACATAGAAAAACAATATTGTGATCAGAACTGTGCATCTTTCAATCAAAGCTGCAGAATCCCTAAGAGCGATAACATGGTGTGAATTAGTGTGAGTGGGTTCTCCCTGCAGCCGTTTATTTGCAGTCGTCTCCCTCCTGACCTCCTGGCTCGGTCTCTATACTCACTTCTGACATTTTTATCTCAGACCTAAATGCAGCTGGAGTCCAGTCAGACATCACTGGAATAAAAGGACTTGATACGCCCTCAAGCAAACGCAATACCCAGCCTCCCTTCTGTAATATCACTTATTTGAAATTCAAGGCCATTTTCTAAGACGTATTCGATTCAATAAAGACAGGAAGGAAAATGAGTTTCTCACAAAATCACATCTTGACATACGATATAAAAACCCTCCCTCCAGAGCTTTTTAAGTCAAATCGTAACCCTGAAGGGCCTCCACACTGAGGTTTATGAATTATCCCAGTTAATTACAGTGCGCAGCGTAAGTTTAACACAGCTCTCCTCATTCTCTGTTCTATTATATTAGTCATAGTTTTGTTCCCTTATTCAATTTACTCCAGTTCATGTTTTTTCTCTTAACCACTAGATGGACCCAGTTATCCTGTTTTGTTCTTCAGTTTGTCATCTCTGGTTCTCCTCATTTTCCATCAGATCTTTATCCTTGCTGCTCCTGTTATAATCGTTGCTCCACACCTGGATGGGGGTTTTAAAAAGAATCTGAGAGATTAAGTTAAAGTGTTTGGGGGGATGGGGGTAATTAAAAAAAAAAAAAAAAAAAATAAAAAAGGAAATTTAAGGGGGGAAAAGGCTTGTCAACTTGTCCAGGGATTATTTTTGTGCATGTCGCTCAGACTCAAACATCTCTTCGACTGCTTAACTGATACATGCTAGGGGATTTATATTTAGCTAAAACATAATTCTTTTTAATATAAGAGTGTCTGAAAAAAAAAATCTGAGGAAAATTTTTAATTTACAAGCTTTACAAATCGTTTTCAAAGATGGTCTCTTGAGCTAAAAAAAAAAAAACTTAACCAATTGCAGTATTCAGTGATTTTGGTTCCAAACAGCTTCTTCTCAAGGTTATGAGTTTTGGATTTTTAATTAGTTTCAGTTTTTATTTACAGTAGTTTTGACTTTTTGTTTTTCAATTCAGTTAGTTTTTGTTATTTTTTGTGTTTTTATTAGTTTTTATTTTTTGGAAATGCTTTGTTTTAGTTTAGTTTTTATTAGTTTCAGTGTTAGTTTTCGTCTTTATTTTTTATTTTTGTAAATTATGCAAATTTTTCTGGTGTGACATTCAAAAACATCAGAAAGCCACTCAGAGTAAAACCGGTAGAGCAAAGTAAACAGATTAAATAGAAATTGATTTTTATATCAACCCAAGAGGCTGATGTACAGTATTAAACAAATTCACAAAGACTAAAACTAAGGATGTTTTTGCAATAATTTTAGTTAGTTTTGTAAAGACACAATGAAGTTTCAGTTAGTTGTAGTTTTCTAAAAAACTGTCATTTTTATTTCAGTTAACGAAAATGTTTTTTCAATTTTAGTTTTTTCGTTAGTTTTAGTTAAACTATAATAACCTTGCCTCTTCTACCGCATAGATTTGGAGTTTTGCTCACAATTTTTGGTCCATTGTACTTTTAAAGGGCTGTTCCTAAATCAGTGCCATTTCTAAAATTCTATGTATACATGTGCATGAAGATTTACAATAATCATAATCATAAAAACTAAACTGAACACTGAAAAAAAGCGTTTGCTACCCTTATTTTAAAAAATTGTTTGACTCCTTGTCCCATTTATGTCTTATCTTTAAGTGTTACAGTTTAATGACTTTTTTCTGTTGAGGTTGAAGACCAGTTTCACAATGTATCTTCCACATGGCACATGTTCCTGTCACTTAGTGTTCAGTCCTGTTACTTTTACAATTTCCTTTGCTGCTAAAGAAAAAGAAGCAAACCAATTTTTTGGCCCATTATTTATCCAGCTGTTTGTTTTCCTTTTTTTTTTTTTTTTTTTTTAAATCATACCTCAAGAAATAAGCTAAACTTAAGATTTTGGTCTCCCTGAAATGTTAAAAAATAGTTATAAGAAAACAGTTTACTTGCAAATGCAATTTTTCTGAGTGACATGATTTATTTTACATATAACTAACCATTTCTTTGAAATTAAAAACTTTTTTGAGGAGAAAAAAATAGTTGACATACTTTTAAATATGCTTGTTAGCTCAAGGGTGAGAAAAATGCAACAATTTTAGCTGTATAGTGCTGATGACAATAATAATAATAATAATAATGATGATGATGATA
Source organism: Atherinomorus stipes (assembly GCA_023101725.1). NCBI lineage: Eukaryota > Metazoa > Chordata > Actinopteri > Atheriniformes > Atherinidae > Atherinomorus > Atherinomorus stipes. The sequence continues at coordinate 424,973 of JALJCO010008402.1, forward strand.
ATAGGGCCCACAGGGGTTACCCTTTAGTGGCAGCCTTGATGGGTTAGAGCCCTAGCAACGCTACAATTTCTTTTTTTATTCTTTCTTTCTTTCTTTCCTTCTTTCTTTCTTTCTTTCTTTCTTTCTTTCTTTCTTTCTTTCTTTTTTTCTTTCTTTCTTTTTTTCTTTCTTTCTTTTTTCTTTCTTTCTTTCTTTCTTTCTTTCTTTCTTTCTTTCTTTCTTTCTTTCTTTCTTTCTTTCTTTCTTTCTTTCTTTCTTTCTTTCTTTCTTTCTTTCTTTCTTTCTTTCTTTCTTTCTTTCTTTCTTTCTTTCCAGCATATGGCCACTAGATGGCAGTGCAGGATTACTCACGTCATCAGTATCTCTGCATACTGTATTTCTGCACAACTGACAAAGGAGCAACTCAGTGAAGACAAAGAAATTTAGAAAAAGAAAACAGAGAGCATCTTCTTTAGTCTGCTATTCCTTATTTTAAATTGCCAAGTTGTGCTGTACAGTAACCTTAAATGAAAAAAACAAACAAACAAAAAAATCAAGAATATTCACTGTCATGTTACAAACTGCCAACATGATATTAAAATATAAGATTAGCTATCTAAGATTAGTTTGCTATTTTTTGGTGGCAAATTGATTTTCATTATCAGATAGATAGATAGATAGATAGATAGATAGATAGATAGATAGATAGATAGATAGATAGATAGATAGATAGATAGATAGATAGATAGATAGATAGATAGATAGATAGATAGATAGATAGATAGATAGATAGATAGATAGATAGCGCAGTCATAGAACGCTGCATCAAACCTTAAACCTACTGGACTTGAGCGCGCGCTGCTGGATGAGCATCTGGCGCGCGTCTCCGCCTCTCTCATCTCCTCATTCCAGCCGCTCGCGCCCGGCCGCCGTGGATGCGTGCGACGGAACGCTCTCGCGCGCCTCGCTGGCTGTCCCATCTCCCCCCACAGTATTTCTCCTTCGCCGAAGATTAACCACAGACACAACCATGGGGGGAATTAACGCCTAGCCGCCCCCGCTCCATTTTATTAGAATTTGTAGCGTCGCGTTTGGGTTTATTCCCGGTAAAAATGGCGACGGGGGCAGGCTGGCAGCCTCCGTACAATACCTCGTCGAGCAACACCAAATACACCACCTCTCCAACGTCCAGCATGTTTTACGACGGGACTTTGACGCTGGAATACACTCAAGACCTGCATTTGAAGATGAGCAAGAAGATAGCACAGCTTACCAAGGTCTGTGGACGTGAATGAATGACGTAGGATGTTGTGGTTAAGTCATTAAGAGCAGGTTGGGATGTAGATAGAGTGGCACTGTGTAGGATTATGCTTATGCTGCAGGAGGGCTCATTAAAAACATGGTTTATCTGATGGTATTCATATGGTCTGCACTGTCGAATGCATTGTCATTCTTTCAGAAAAGATTTAATGTTTCTCACACTGGTTCAAAGGTCACTGCTAAGATTTGGCTCTGATATTAAGCAGTAGCAGCTATTTAAGGTGGAATACTTGCTCAAAACAGTTGTTCCCTCCTATACTCCTGCTTGCTGGTAGTAGACCTTACTCATGCTTTACAAAAACTGTGGCCAGGCTGCCTTTCATGAGTGATGTCACCAACGCCAAGAGCTTTTCAAATGCCCGGAGGATTTGTTTTTAATGCCACGCTACTGTTTAACCTGCCTATGGTTCTCTGCCATCACTTGGCAGCCACAGCCACAAGGACCAAGAGAAATTATGTAATCTTTAGAGGGATGCACAGGGTTTGGCTGAGATGCTTCTCTTTGCAGTCTACCTGACACCAGAGTAGGATATGCCGATACTACTGTGTGTTGTGGAGTACAGTAGTAAGAGATTTAAGGTGGCAGCTCCATCTAAAGCATTTTGGTTTTTGTCATAGCTCTACGGTGGATTAAATGAAAATAAGGCAGTTTATACAGTGCTGTCATGCTGTGCAAGAAGAGTAGAAAACAGGATTTTACATAACACATGCAATACCATCCCAGTGAAAAATTCATCTGCTACGTATTGAATCAAAAATAGATTGATATCCAGGATAAGAGTGCAGTTTTTCAGTGGTTAAACAACTAAAATATTTAGTGAGTGTGGTGCAATAAAGGTTACAAAACAATTTGCTGTAAGCATGTTTTTAACCTAATTAAGCTCACTGGAAGGTTATTTATTTGAGGTTTGTTTGTTTTTCTTACATTTATCTATGTATTTATGGTAGATTGAGAGAACTCCAAATCATAAATACCCAGAACAATGCACGATATAATCAGCCCCCTATTGATATTGGCCTATATCAGCCTTAAAACTGAGTAGTGGACATCAGCCACCCAACCGATATTTAATTGATATTTAATTGATCAGGCCGCTGTTTCTAAAGTCTAAAAAAAAAAAAACTTCTTCTTTTTCTTCTTAAAAAACTTGTTTTTTACATACTTTAAACTTCTAAAGACCAGGGTTGGGAAAAAATATCAATACACTGAAATATCGCAATATGCTGATATAATATTGACAATTAAAAAGCGGGATCTATCTATTTTCCTAACAAAATCTCAGAATATTTCATCGTTCTATTACAAAATCTCACAAGCATTCACGAAAATTTCGTGATATTGTCATATGCTGATATAGTGACATTAAAAAACGCGGTTTCGATCTATTTTACTAACAAAATCTCGTGAGAAAATCACAAAATATTGCGAGAGTTTGTAACAGAACGATGAAATCTCACGAGATTTCTTAAATAAAATAGATCAATACCGCATTTTTAAATATAGATTTGATATCGGCACATGAAAATATTGCGATATTTCAGTGTATCGATATTGTTTCCTACCTCTATTTTTCAAAGTGTCAAAAACGGATAACAAAACTGCTACTTGCAATTATTGCTTATTGTTTCCAGCTTTAATATCGGTATCGATATCAGTTATCGGCCATGAGTTTCAAAATATCGGCATATCGGATATCGGCCAAAATTCCAATATCGTGCATCCCTACCCCGAACTGAAGAAAAAGGTGTTGAGATCATACCCAGATAGGCTGGTTGTTTGGGAATTAGTGTTGGCATCTTCTGATACTTTTTTGTAGCAGTACATGTAAGGCACATTCACACCCGGGTAGTCCACGGGACTTAGTCCGATTGGGTGAGGAGTTACAAAAATTTGCACCTAATTACTACTTGAAAAACGACAGTGGGGCTGCAAAACATTTTTTAAATTCTTTGGCTTTCTGTTTTTACTTTAGTGTTTAAACTTATTCTGGTTTTCATAACAATCTGTCTAGTTTGAGGTATGCATCTAGATATTCAGCTTGCTGCACTACTAAGCGTCTTACTGGACGTTACTTCCTCTCTTGGTCCGTTTTCTTTCACACTGTAAGCGAACACCACCAGGGTTCACACTTACACTACCTGTAAAGAAGGAGACCAGCTTTAAAGTGGCAATCTGTTATTCATGTTCCTTGACCTAAATTTGGGCAAGAAGTTTGGTTCAATATATTATCATTAATATCCATTATTAGTGTTTCTCCTGGCTGTTATTGGGAAAAAGTATGTGGGGTACCTGACAATGGCTGGATGCCAGAATTATTATGGAAATAAAAACAAAAATCTGCTTCCTCACTAAGCTGCAAACAGGCTTGGAATCTACCATCAATCACAAACTGACATAGTTTTTATGTCACAAACTTACCAACCGTGTCTTTAAATGTCTTGTTCATGAGCTTACACGAAAGCTGTTTGTAAGATCTGAAGCTGAAGCCGTTTCTTGATTAGCCCATAAATGAATGAGTAATTAAACTTTGGTCCATTTTCAAGCGAATTTGTAGAAAAAGCTATATGTGGTAGCAGCATTTTTTATATAATTGCTAGTTGAATATTTTCACAAATTTGATTGCAGCTATTCAGTCAGTTCCCAGATAGCAAAAGATGTTTGGCCCAAATCTGCATTTTTGTTTGGCCCAACTTTGGCCTTGACTTACAGTGTTGGCTTCCCGTATTAGGACCACTTCTGGCCCACAAAATACTTGCCATAGCAATGCATTGGCCAAAACTAACATCTGGATTGCATGTGGCCCATTAGCGACTTGCCATAATCTAAGCCAGACTGGCAGCTGACATCTGGTCCAATTCTGGTCCACGCAACTCTTGCCGGTGGCATATCTGAGCCAAAAGTAGCGCAGATTAGGTCCAAAAATGTCCGCTATCTGGGTTTTATTTTTGTCTAAGTGAGTCCACAGACATCCTCGGTCATAAAAATAAATCTAAAGATGGACTTTACAGGTTATTTCAGGAATTTCTGTGTATTTTAGCACATTTCAACTTGCGTGCGCTCCAGAGCGAAGAGCACTTCCTAGCGCTCTGCATCCAGATGTCTTGGCTTTTTAAAAATTGAAAATGTTACAGCAGAGTCATGTCTCTGTTTTGCTTGAGTGTGTATCTTCAAGCTACAACTATGTTTACTAGCCCAGCTTGGTGTTGTGCATATGTTGCTTTTCCTCAGAAACATTTGCAGGAGGCTTTTTCTTTCTCCTTTTTTCTCAAACTACATCAGATATTGCTGCATCTCTGAGTTTCTTTTTATCTCAAGGTCTTAATTTTAGTATAAATGGAACACAAGCTCCCAGGAAAGCAGTTTTCTGCTTTCATTTACAGAAACATCTCCACTTCTGTCAGTTCTCACCGTGCGCTTTCTTATTAAATTCACACATTGCTCACTTCAGTGGTTTTCATACAGCTGAGAGTTTAGTTAGAGCAGAAAATCAGGATTTTACATGTTTCTGGCTGGAACCTTTCATGCTTTGGACATTTACTGAAAAAGCACCTGAAAATGGCTGCAGTTCAATTCATCGGTTCTATTGATTATCCCATAAATTTATTGAGTGTGTTGATAAGAAATGGCTTTGCTGTATTATAGAGAGCAATCATAAAAATTTAGATAGGGATGCACGATATAATCGGACTCCTATCGGTATCGGCCTATATCAACTTTAAAATTGAATATTGGACATCGGCCACCACACCAATATTTAAACGATATTTAACCGATATTTAACCAATCAGCCGGCTGTTGCTAAAGCAAAAAACCCCAAACTTCTTCCTCTTCTTCTAAAAACAGCTTTTTTACAGACTTTAAAACTTCTATTTTACTCACGAAATCTTGCGATATTTCATTGCTATGTTACAAATTCCCCTTAAAAAACTTCTTACTTCAAAACTTTAAAACTTCTAAAGACAAGGGGTGGAAAAAAATATTGATACACTGAAATATCGTGATATTTTCAAATGCTGATATCATATTTACATTTAAAAATGCGGCATTGATCTATTTTACTAACAAAATCGCACGATATTTCATCGTCCTGTTACGAAATCTCATAGGAATTCACAAAAAATTTCGCGCAATTTTTACATGCTGATATCATATTGACCTTTAAAAATGCAGTACTGATCTATTTTACTGTAAAAGAACGATGAAATCTCGCGAGATTTTGTAAGTAAAATAGATCGATACCGTGTTTTTAAATATTGATTTGATATCTCTTATGAAAATATCACGATTTTTCAGTGTATCAATGGTTTTTCCCACCCCTATTTTTCCAAGTGTTGGAAACAGATAGCAAAACTGCTATTTTCAATGACTGCTTATTTTTTTAAGCTTTGATAATGGTACTGATATCGGTTATCGGCCACATGAGTTTTAAAATATCGGATATTGGCCAAAATTTCACTATTGTGCATCCCTAGATTTAGAGGAGAAAAATAGAGGATCTTTTAAATGAAGCAATCACTGGTTTTCTTGTTAAACTGCAAACATTTGTCAAAAGAACTGAAGCTGCAGGAGCATTTAAATGCCAGATTTTAAGGTTTTATCCACACGGAGACAAGTTGAACTATATTCACAAAAAGTTTCTTCATCGTTTGGATATTTTGTCCATGCTGTATGAAAATGGTGGTTTATGATCCTGAAAATGCAGAGGTGAATAAATCTGAGAGCGCCACTGTCTTGTATTTATTTTTGCAACACATGCAAATGTTTCCTAAAGCAATGTTGCCATAGTCCCATCTCTTCATTAAAGGTACAGTAAGTAAGAATACTGACACCTAGTGGTAAAGATGGGCATAGGAAGTTGTGATTTTTTTGTCCATTCAAAGACGCTGTCGTAAAAATGGTAGCTCAAATATGGCAGCTGCATAACGGCTATTTTAGTAAAGTGATTAGATACCAGTAGAAACACAAGTTGTTGATGATGTCTCCAGTTTTTCTGTCATTGACCTTTGATTCTGTTACATGCTGCACCTTTAACCTGCAAGCGCAAACCCCACCTACTCCCACCAAGATGGAGGGTTACCATGTTGTATTTGTGCTCTAGGAGCTACTGACCATGACATGAGTTTTACAGCAAAATCTGTGATGAAAGATCCAAAAATCCACAGAAGTCTCCTTTTTGCTTGATTCTCCACCATCTTTTTCTGAGTGCATGCAAGCTTCATGTCTTATTCCGTTTTCTGTGGCTGTGACATACCGCCACCTACAGGCCTGACACATATACTACAGCATTTTCGGTAGTTTTGTGTAGATACAATTGTTGAAATTTTTTTTTTTTGGGAAACTTTTATAGAAAGAAATCGGTTTTGCCTCTGTGTGGATATAGCCTAAATTTTCAATATTTTTAAGCAGAATGACAATAGTTATATCAAAATACTTCTCTACTGTCGCATAAAGCATCTGGATTCTAAATGAAACCATTCCTACATTGTTTCCTGTTCTCTTATCAGACAGCATTATACGTCAAGACACAGCAAGTTAACAAACTGTCAATAACTTTACAAGGCAAAGTGTCAGAGAAAATCACCCATGATTTAGTTTGTGTTTTTATTTCAGTCATACTTCACTGAGAATACCTCAGTGAAGAAGTTTGCCCAAAATATAAAACCCCAGTGGCTTTATTAGAAAAAAAAGAGAAAGAGTTGGTAGCAATTCCCAATTTTCCTCAACCAAGCTATTAAATCCAGCCTGCCACGGACGTGCTGAGGCTTAAACATGTGTGACAGTAATAACCGTCCGTATGAAACTCATGCAGCATTAGCTACGTAGTCGTGTGGATTAAATGAATCATTAAAACAAATCACTTGGTTTGAGGATTTTTTGGTAATTGAGTTTTCAATTCTTTCTACTGATTAATTAAATTGTGGAAAAAAATGGAGGCTTTGCATACAGCTCAACCTAAGTGGATGTTTCTTTTTTTTTTTTTTTTTTAAATCAGCCTTTGCTTTTGATTTTTCAGATTTAGGATCTTATAAGAGATCAGATGAATGTGGATTTTTTTAAACAAATAAATGCAACAATTATCGAAATAAATGTGGCAAAATTAGTTTGTTGTCTGTTGATTATCTGTTATAGCTTAACTACTGAATTTACTGTACATGTTAAATGCAACAGAATCTAAAAATCTGAGCCTGATGAGCCTTGATTTTAATCTCCTGTCTAATATAATGTAGGTTGCATGGTTTGTCCTGAAAAGTGTAAGTTGCAGCCCCATTTTCCAGGACCCAAATGACCAAAATGCAGTTTTACTCAGTTTTAATGTCAGCTGCTTTAACATTGTGGCTATTTGGCATAAGGTACACATGCACAGTGGTGAGTCGGATTAAAAAAGATAACTTTGGCTTCAACATGACAAAGCTCAACATGAAATACCAATAAAAGCAGTAAAACATACAGAGGTAAAAGGATGTTTTACCTCAAAGCTGTTTACGACCTCTGCGGAAGTTGAATAGCTGTGATTCAACAAAGGAGAAACCTGCTAATAAAATATAGCTTCAGTCTATGTGAAGCTAATGATCAGAGCTTAACAGTAATGAAATCAGGAATGCATTAATCACATATTGTATCCTTAAACTCACTGCTTCTGAATAATATTATCTATCAGTGGTAAATTAGTAGGCATTACCTCCAGGCAAAACACTCTGCAGCAAGAATTAAATGGGACTCCTTTGGTCCTAAAAGCAGTTTTTCTTTAGTTATTTTAGGATTTTTGGTGCACTGTACTGCATTTCTGCAGCTGCATGCTTGAGAATCCTGAGAGTGCATGTTTATGATGTCAACTTTTGCAGAGATTAGACTTCTTCACAAGATGGTTGTGAATATTTACTGAGTCTTGTGCAGATTTTAAACCCTAAGATCTCTGAAACATTATTATTTATTAGGGATGCAAGATATTGGAATTTTGGACAATATCCGATATGCTGATATTTTAAAACTCACGTGGCTGATAACCGATATCAATACCGATATTAAAGCTGGAAAAATAAGTAGTAATTTCAAATAGAAGTTTTGCTATCCGTTTCTGAGACTTTGACAAATTGGGGTGGGAAAAAATATTGATACACTGAAATATCGCAGTATTTTCATATTCTGATATTAAATCGATATTTAAAAACACTGTATGGATCTTTTTAACTTACAAAATCTCACAAGATTTCATCTCATGAAATTTCATAAATTCTCATGATGTTTCGTAACAGAACGATGAAATATCGCGAGATTTTGTTAGTATAATACATAGATACTGCGTTTTTGAATGTCAATATGATAGCATATGAAAATATCGCAAAATTTTCAGAAATTCTCACGAGATTTCATAACAGAATGATAGAATATTGCAAGATTTCATTAATGTGAAAACACTTCGCACATCTATATGGCAACGGGAGTTTTTTCTTGTATACTTAAGATTTCATTTATAAAATAGACCAACACTGCGTTTTTAAATGTCAATATGATATCAGGATATGAAAATATTGCAATATTTTAGTGTATCGATATTTTCTCCACTCCTAGTCTGTAGAAGTTTTAAAATCTGTAAAAAAAAAGCTTTTGAAGAAGTTTTTTTTTTTTTTTTTTTTTTTTAGACTTTAGAAACAGTGGACTTATTGGTGAAATATTGGTGGGGTGACCGATGTCTGATAATCAATTTTTAAGGCCGATATAGGCTGATACCAATAGGAGGCCGATTATATTGCGCATCCCTATTATTTATCTCTCAGTAGAAGTTCATAATTGCCCCTCTGGGTTTTCCTCATCCAGATTGCACTGATTTAGGCTACATGATGGGTTGAAAATGAAAAACAACTTTAAAAAGCCAGGGTCAAGACAAGAACTAAAAATGAAGACAGAATTGACAAAAAAAAAGATCCAGTTGCTTCACATCAAGAGACCTGTTTTTAGACTTCACATCTTATGAATATCACACACTCTGAGTGCCCTTGTTTTCACTTTGTGTGCTTCTTTGTGATGTAAGGTGTGTGCTCTGACTGTCCTTGGAGCATCAGAGCAGCTCTGCGACGACAAACGCAACAAACGCAAAGTGCCTTTAAAAGAGGACAAAGCAAACATGGCGTGTTCTTTGTCTAATTGGTAGCAGATGCCACACCTCGTGGCATGTTTGATGAAGGAAAACATTGAACTAAAAGCTCAAATTTCTAGGGATCCCATTAAGACTACAGCACCTCTGAGAGTCAGACTTTCATTAATCCTTTAATTACCGAATATGATGGTAATCCTGGGGATACGATGAGAGTGGAGCAGCCGGTTGCTGCAGTTGTTCCGATCCAGACACGAGTGGCCTTTTTACCGGGAGCCCGATCAATAGTGATCGACTTTCTCCTCAGAAACGCCCCTCTTGGGTGCCCCATTGTCGTTTTCCCCATCGCTTCATTCGTCTTGCACAGAGCAGCTCTCCATTTGACATCTTGCTGATGAAAGGACTCAGACTATGAATCCGGCTTGTAATTGGCCTTTCAAGGGAAATTTGCTATTGGCCAGTCCCTCACCCTTCTCCGATGATAAATGCAGCCTCGTTGGGTTGACAACATGACTAGAATTGATCAGCACCATGCTGGTTTTTGGAAGAAACTTAAATTTTCAGGTTTTGCTTTGTTTTTAATAGTAATCTTCATTGACTGGTGCTTTAGCTCATTAAGCAGGTTACCAAGCAGTGCTGTTCCTCTAAAAACATAAAGGAAAATGAGTGCAAAACACATGCTATGGACTATTTAGATCAATGTGTGTTTACATGAAAGCATAAGTGGTTTCCTGGTAGCTATAGCAACTGTTAGAAAATTGGAAGAGACCTTAAAGCTGCCCCTCAGCATTGTTCTTGTTTCATTAAACTGTCAAGACGTGAATAATAAAATGTTAAATGGAGTCTTGTTAGAGGGAACTGTCACATACAAGAAACGTTCAGTCACTTTTACATGATGGCAGGTCAGCAGGAGCTGCAGAGAGGAGGACAAGAGGAAGCTAACTTCATTATTATTTTAAGTTTTGTCTGCTTTCATTAAATTACCAGGTGCACTTCACTCATTAAACTTGTCGACAATCTTTTGATGTAAAGTTCAAATTTTTAGACACTTAACAGAAAATACGTAAAAACATCAAAATCCTAGTTTAAGAACATGCACTTACCTGAATACTCATATCAGCAAGCAAGTATGCATTTTCTTAACTTTTTTCATGTTATATTTGTTGTTTCAATCTACTTCCTTTGTTGTTACTAATTCTTAGTGTTTGTATATGTAAGGGACCAAGTTAGTAAGCATACGATGATGGTTTCAGATAAAAACAGGTTTTATTCACCCAAAAGCACAAATACAAAAAAATAGCAGAAACAACAATAAGGGATGCACGATATTACCGGCCCGCTATTGATATCGGCCTACAGTATATCGGCCTTAAAACTGAGTATCGGACATTGGCCACCCCACCAATATTTAACCGATATTTAACTGATATTTAACTGATCAGCCCGCTGTTTCTAAAGTAAAAAAAAAAAAAAAACAAAAAAAAACTTCGTTTTTCTGTTTCAAAAACTGTTTTTATAGACTTTAAAACTTCTCAAGACTTGGGGTGGGAAAAAATATTGATACACTGAAATATCGCAATATTTTCATATGCTGATATCACATTGACATTTAAAAACGTGGTATCGATCTATTTCACTAATGAAATCTCGCAATATTTCATCGTTATGTTACAAAATCTCACGAGAATTCACAAAAATTTTGTGATATTTTCATATGCTGATATCATATTGATAAACTCTGTTAATCCCAATTAGAGAGCCAATTTGGAAATTCATTCTCAGATTTAATCTCAGGTTGAACCTGAGAGCAGTGGGCTGCTATTTAAAGCGCCCGGGGAGCAGTTGGCGACATTTAAAAACGCGGTATCCAACTATTTTACTAACAAAATCTCACGATATTTCATCGTTCTGTTACGAAATCTCGCAGGAATTCACAAAACATTGTGAGATTTTGTAACAGAATGATGAAATCTCGCGAGATTTTGTAAGTACAATAGATTGATGCTAAGATTTGAGATATCGATTTGATATCGGCATATGAAAATATTGCGATATTTCAGTGTATTGATATTTTTTCCCACCCGTTTTTTAAAGTGTCGGAAACGGATAAAAAAACTATTTGCAATGACTGCTTATTTTTTTCAGCTTTGATATCGGTATCAATATCGGTTATTGGCCACGTAAGTTTTAAAATCTCGGCATATCAGATATCGGCCAAAATTCCAATGTCGTGCATCCCTAACAACAATGTTAATTTAAGGAAAAGAAGCAACAACCCAACAGATACTCAAAAATAATAGTCATCAAAATGGAAGATTGAGCGCATAAATGGCTCAATTCAAAGAAATTATTAAACATGTAAAGAAAATTAGTTAATGATGTGTTTGCACTTTTTTTTTTTTTTGCTCACAACTACAGTACCCCCCAGCATGGATAGAACAAGAAAAGTTGATAGTTCATTTTTTCATCATCTACTAACTTTACAGTAACATACAAAAATATGGCTAAATGTGCACACTTACTAATAAAACTGATGCTAAATATATGCAGAAACAAAAATTGTGTCATCATGTTTGTGCAGTTTATGGAAAAGTAAGAAAACTGATAATATAAGTGAAAATGGTACATGGGGGCACCGACTTTATAGTTGTGTAGCTGCAGACTATCAAGCTAACTATTCTAAAATATGACATTGTAATAACCAAACGTTAAAACAACAGCATTGTATTTCACCCACATTGATCTTTAAAGATCTGCATGAGAAACAGAAAAACCCATATTGATGTCTAAAAGACGTGCAGCAAAAATAAAAATGCAATCAATCTGCTCTTGAAGCACTCTGTAGCATCATACTGTAGCATCAGGGATCCATAAAATTTTACCATCAGTCCTCCAGCTCTGAATGTCGGTGTGCAGCTGCTGTACCTGCAGGCTGTTGTTGCCTTGAGGCTTGTTTTGGTTTGGAGCCTCAGACTATAAAAGTTCCCTGACAAAATTCTGTTGTCTCTCTCTGTATATTTCTTTTTTTTTTTTTCCTTTAATGCAAAATTTACTGTATCTGGCAGCAGACGTGCGCACACCCTGCTTCACTTTCATGTCCTTCTCTCTGGATACAAGCTCTGTGAGATGAATAAAAAAGGCAAACAAGCAAAAAAATGAAAAGAATTGCATGGAAAACAAACATTGTTGCACACTCATGTTGCAACTGTCTCATGGGCACATCAGAGACACACAGACTTTTATTTCAGTCTTTGTGAGCCGCTACAAAACCGACCACAGTCATTATGACTGGATGGTCGTGTTGTTTTCTGCTACCATGAATGTTAATCAGCTTGTCACAGCTGGTCAGGTCGCACCTGTCTGCCTGACAGATGCCAGTATAGTCTGTTGAATCAAATCTGGCCCCACTGCTGTGGAACCAAGATGTTTCATGCTCTATCTGCATTTTTATACATTAAACGGCTGCGACTTCCTCCAGAGAGAAGGGAAATTTTATTCCACAGCATCTTTGTCACACTGCTGAATCACATGGCAATAAAGCACCCAGGAAGTAGTCAGTGATATCACATATAAGCAACACTAAGAGGGGAAAAATCAGATTTGTAAAGATGTCTAATATATATATTTTTGGGCTTCAATCCTTGAGAAGTTGTCTGTTCTCTTTTTGCTTTGCCCTACTGTATCACACTTTTCTAATCTTTAAATGCACACTTTAAAATAAAAAAAGAGATGTCTTATATTATTGGCCGATATTGGCATTGAAATGTGAGATTGGAAAATATTGGTATCAGTTTTTTACTTTTTTAATGACACAGCAATAACTTATGGCCACTAATGCATAAGGAATAGGGATGCAAATAATCGGCCCCCTATTGGTATCGGCCTATATCGGCCTATAAACTGAGTATCGGACATCAGCTACCCCACCGTAATTTAATCGATTTTTAAGTGATCAGCCTGCTGTTTCTGAAGTCCCCCCCCCCCCCCCCCCCCCCCCCAGCCAAAAAAATCCCCAAACTTCTTCTTCCTGTTCTTCTAAAAGCATCTTTTTTACAGACTTTAAAACTTCTATTTTACTAACGAAATCTATTCATATTTCATTGTTACGTTACGAATTCTCAGGAGAATTCACATTTTACTATTACTATTACATTTTACTATTACTGTTTTACTGACGAAATCTCGCAATATTTCATCGTTCTGTTACAAAATCTCGCGAGAATTCACGATATTTCATGAATTCTTCCCGCGTGACCCTGCATAAAAACAAAGCAGGGGTGACTCCTTTTCTTTCTGTCACGTGTGGTGCGGTGTTTTGGTTAAATGGCGTTGCACGGCGATGATGTCACACGATGACCTACTGTAGCAGCGCTATCCAGCTAATTCTCCACCTCCAGAGTATAAGGGTAGAGATTGCTGTGGGGCCGCAGCGTGAAATCAACACATTCCTACCAAAACCCACCCGATCCGGCCTGGCCCAACCTGACCCGACCCAGACCTGCGGGTGGAAACGGGGCTAAAGAGACTTGTATGAAAAAAAGTCTGACTTATAGTCTGGAAAATATGGTATATATCAAACTGTTCAGCTGTATTTCTCACTCAAAAAGTCAAAATATGAGATAAAACCTCACAGTTGTCTGTAAAGATCAGTATCAGTTGATATCAGAAAATAAGAGTTGGACAATATCGGTATATTAGATATTGGTAAAAAAGAAGAAAAAAAAAGCCAGGATTAAACATCCCAACTAAATATGGATTGAGATAAGAGCCCAATGTTCACTCAGGCTGTTTCTTTTTCAAAGGGGAGTTAAATAAGGACCAAGACTTTTCAATAAGGTCATATTTATTGTACAAGGGTCTGCACTGAGCATAAGTACCAATTATTTGAGTTGGAAGTATGCTGTTTGGCTCAAAATTTATGTTCTACAGCTTTGCTAGATAAGTAATTATGGATCTTTTATTCAAACATTTATTGTTCAGGTCTGTAAACTGTTTAATTTCCATAAAAAGATTCTTAATTTGTAGAATTGAGTTGCTGCAGAATCATAGAAAACAAATACATTTTGAAAGATTATTACTTTTTACCCTAGATAGTCCTGCAACGTATCCCCACTCCTTAGAGATAGTAAAACAAAGTAGAAAGAGAAACTGGAGAGAAGATGAGATAAAGAACCTAAAAGGAGGAAAGATAAAAGGATGAAAGCAAAGGGAAAGTGGAGAGACAGATGAAAGCAGCAAGCACACCAGCGTCATTAAAATAATCATGTATAATTGAAGGAACATGGCTGACTTAAGGCTGGAAATCGAAGCTCGCACCCAAAGAGAGCAGGAGACTATTGTCTACCTTCTTCTCATCATTACCACACGAAACACTGACAAACTCTCCAATGAGGATTAATCAAAACATCCAAGTGGTGATAATCACCAGGCAAATATAAAGAAGCTTACAGGGTTTTCTAGGTGTGTCAGGTAATGTTCATTAGCAGGATGAACTAGTTCCTTTTGTTCAGGATCCAGCTCAGTGTAGCTGTAACCTCATTTTGCAGCTGTGTTTTCTTCATGCAGTGAGCTGAAAGGATGTCCTCTCATCTCCTGCTTCCACTGACTGGATCTCATTTGTGGCAACATACAGATTTAAATGTGCTTCAAATAAAGAGCTGGACCTTTCCAGGTGAACAGAACAAGCACATGTTTAACAATGCCAGTTAATGCTAACTGCACTAGCAGCTGCCAACAGACCAACATG
Source organism: Atherinomorus stipes (assembly GCA_023101725.1). Lineage (NCBI taxonomy): Eukaryota > Metazoa > Chordata > Actinopteri > Atheriniformes > Atherinidae > Atherinomorus > Atherinomorus stipes. Next base: position 440,111 of record JALJCO010008402.1, read on the forward strand.
ATACAGTATGTAAAATGGTCAGAGATGCACCAATCTGATACCTGGATCAGATATCGGCACCGATATTGACTAATTTGCAGGATCGGATATCGGATGAATAATACCGATCCAGCATTCTGATCCAGTCATTTCTCTTTTTTTATATTAATATTATGTACAGCAAAACACTTACAGTGATCTTGTCTTAATTCTTTGTTTGCAACAACGGTTACATCATCATGCAGAGCAGAGAAGTCTTGTTTATTTCTTTTTGCTGCTGAGGCACACTTTATTTGTTAATAAATAACATTAAAGGAGTACAGTGCAAGTTCCAGCTTTTTTCCAGAAGTTCGCCCCCTCAGGCGACAAGTGGAGGTGACGCTAATGTTGCGCACATGCATGAGCTGCTTCTACTGCATTGGTCTCTAATTTCACCCAAATTACACTCAGTCTGAGCCCAGAGTTAGAGACACGATGTCTACTGAAGTAATAGTTATAAATCTGCAAGTTGTTTACGGTTTGATCGTTGAGTATACTAACGGACTGTATGCTAACGGTAACAACAGGCTAATGCTGGCTTGTAGTTCAAATATCTAAATTCACAGAATGAGACCATGATTACCTTATAAAATTACTGCATCAACTTAATCCAACAAGCGGGTAGAGTGTTTGTCTTTTCCGGGAACAGTCATATGGCTGTCATAGTGCCGCACATGCTAAAAACTTAGCATTGCAATATTGTGCATCCTTATTTCCATCATACATCACATTTACGTTAGCGAGAAGAAAGCCAAAAACCCTTTTAACAAGGCTAAATGCTTATATCAAGCCTGATGCTTTCACTCACATGCCAAAGTTTACGGGTCATTCATCCAACAGTATTGGATCTTATCGGATATTAGCCAATATGCTCAGCCCAGGTACTGGTAACAGATTGGATCGCTGCATCTCTAAAAATGATATTCCCACCACAGAGTAAACATATAATCTCTGCAAATAGATGTGGGATAAAAAATGTCGGCATTGGCATTGGTTATTGAGCAAATAAGTCGTAAAATATCAGCATATTTGATATCGGCCAAAAATTCAATATAGCGCATCCCTTGTATTTACATAATTATTCATTTACATATATAAATAGATCAATATTAAATGATTAAGTTTATAAATGAAATGGAAATTGACATTGGATAATAAATAAATGGGGTACGAATGTTTAAAATAAAATATTACAGTTGTAAATCAAAGCTTATTGTAATTTTATCTTCTATATATTAGTTATTGCACAGATTTTGTAGTTTATTTGGTAAGTTTATTGGCATATTAATTTGTTTATTGAAGCACTTATATTTGGTTTAATTTTGGATAATGGCAGTTTTGATTACCAGATAAACAAAGAGACTTATTGTCTGACTGAAATGTCCTTTGAGAAGAGAACTTTATTGCTTTTGGAAGCAGCTGGATATCAGATGTCAACTTAAATGTGGCCTCATCTTATAAACTGGCTCTGTCAGTTTGGATATTAAACATGGATTGGGCAGCAAATCAAGACTAAGCAGTTGTTTATATAACCTTACTTTAGGCTTTGACTTTGACTGCAACATATCTGTAATTTGCAGTGATTTTTGCACATAAACTGCGTGAAAGATTATCAGTTCAAGTTGATGCAAGCTGTTTTGCATGATTTCTTCCCCCCCTTATCGGACTCGGCTCTGTTTTCTTCCCAGTCTGGTTCTCTGCAGCACTGCAGAGACTGCATGCTTGGTTTTGTTCGCCAACCCACTTTTTAGTCCACAAAATAAGGCATGTTGCCTGGATTTATATCCCTCTCCCATTACGTCATCCTGAACATTCACTTTTTGTTATGGTTCTGTATATTTTGACTGTTTCATTTGCACACAAATTTATTGTAATCAAAGGTTAAAGTGCAATATATTACGGGGGTTTTATAGGAGCCTCCAGTGGTTATTACTTATTACAGGTGTTGATTCAAGTTGTCAAAAGTCAGAAAGTCATGATTAAAGCTGAGTATCTTTATATAAAAGAGCCACATGAATGTAACCTTGTGGCCTCACTTTTAAATAAAACTAGGCATGAAACTGTTCTGATCTCAGCAGGTGTTTAATTCAGGTGACCAGGGCTGAATATTAGCTGCTCACCAGGAGCTTCGACCTGCAGAAGCTTTCAAAGCTTCTGCATATAATTTACCTTCAGCACTTATAAAACCTGCTTATATTCCTGGAAGTCCAGTGCAGGCATGACTGACACGATGTTATTCACTTATGTGGAGAAAGCCAGAAGAGGAATACTTGATACTTCATGCAGAATTTTTTGTAACATTATTTGTATTTAAAGGGGATCTCTTCTTTTTTGTTCTAGACCTTTATTTTGAAAGGTACTGCTTGTCTCCATTATTTGTTTTATTCAGACAGACAAAGAAGAGTTAAATAAAGTCAAGCGGACATATTTTACAGCAGCTGCTATAACGCAAAGCTTTGTCCACCTTTAATCAGAGTGTGAATTATTTTTCCCTCCTTTCTCAGTGTTATTGGTATTGATTTTGCAGCACTTTGAATGCAGAGCTAATCCTTTTTTTTCCACTATAGAACTATTGATCTGATGTTGAAACAGTTAATATGAGCTTTCATTCCCATCTTCATCCTGTCAACTCCTCCTGTCTGCAGGTAATTTATGCCCTCAACACCAAGAATGACGAACACGAGGAGGAAATTGAGTCTCTGAAAGAAGCCCATGAGGACGAGGTACTGGCAAAGCCCCCAAACCTATGATTATATGGAGACAAGTGCTGTGTAACTAACATGAGATTAAAATCAGTGCTGCACAGTAGTTTTCACCAGGTTTTGCAAATACATTTTTTAGATTGAAATAAGCCAAGTGCCAGAATTTGCCACAAGTCCTGGGTGCAGAATAACCCAAAGATTAGCATCATGTTTATATTGCATGATGTATTATTATCACAATATACAGCAATTATATGATGCATGCCTTCCTTACATCATGCAACTTTAGCCAGGATCAATAAAGCCACAATTTCACCTGCCTGTTTAAGTTTCCCTTGAGTATGTGATGCTGTGCAAAGATGGGGTCAGGTTAGTGGCAAAGTGGGATTTTGCTGTCAAAGCTGAATTTATTTTAGCATCTGCTCCCACACGGACCAGTTTTAGTGGGGTCTGCGTTGGAGTAGCTTCCATTACAATCCTTTATCATTTCTAGATATAAAGCTCTGCCTTTTCTGCTCATTTTAAAGCCAGCTGCAAGTAGCCGTGGCTGATAGGTTTCTAGGCTGCAGAGCTTTACAGAAAGAATGACTGAACATTCATCTAAATTATGTTGTTAAAGAGCCCAGTCTGTCTAGTTGCTGTGATATAGATGCGAAAGAAGCAGAGTTGCATTTATTTCTCTCCACTATTAGAATGTATATAGACAGTATGCATTCATTATTCAGCTTGTTAGTCTATAATTAGTCACAGGTAAGCGTGTGCTCCATCTGCAGCCTGTAATTTAAATGATAAAGTGTGGTGAATAATCTCACTGGTTATTACTTCAAATAAGTCTTGTTCAGACACTACACGGAAAAGAAAAGGAATCTGCTCAATACCACACAGCAGCAAGAACATTTATTATCTCTTTAGAAGTGTTGCCAGATTGTGCACATCACTTAGCAGCAGTTGGCTAATGCATCAGTACATAAGCTGAATTTGTTTTTAAATCCAACTGTACGGTAAATCACTTTCTTTTTTTAAGTGTTTTCAATTGACCTGGTTCAAATTGAGTCAATTTCATTCCTTTCTTTAAAAGAAAAGCTTTCAAATACCATAAATATGTTAATTTAATTAGTCCTTTGTTCAAGTGATACCTTTTTAAAGTAAAGTTTCTCTCCTGTCAACATTTCCTGGAGGCAGCAGTTACCCTCATTCCCAGTTTTACTTATATCAACATTTTTCTTGCATTCTGTTGCCAAACAAAATAATTAAGATAATCTTGTAAAGAGCTTTTTCTGTTATACTATTGTAATATAAAGTTGCTGACCACGCTGAAGTCAAATTTGCAGCCTAATTTTCCCAGAAATCACCAAACTGTGTCCAATTATCTCTGCCGCGTTTAAGATATTGGCTGGTTTGTTTCCTCTCGCTCAGGTCCAACACATTGTGACAGAAACCAGAGACAAGATCATGCAGTACAAGAGCAAAATGGCGGACGAGGCGGACCTGAGGCGACGGCTGGCCAGTCTGGAGGAATCTGTCGAACTCCACGAGCACATGAAGAGACAGGTCGCTCACTGCTGCCGGGCACCACAGAGACTTCATGTAGCTGTTGGTCGTGTTCAGTGAGGCTTCGCTTAGTGCAGTCATACAGCTTCACATACATATTCATTTAACTGGCTTAGTTTTTTTATCTACATGTCACGCTCTGTCAGAAGTCTCAAGCTTTTTTTTTTTTTAGAATTATTCATTCCTCTTACTATGTATTGTAGCAGAAACTGCATCAAATTACTGTTATAATGCAGAAGATATTTTGCTATTTTCAGGCTTTAGCAGAGTTCGAGATGTACAGGCAGAGAATGGAGGACTCGCAGCTTTGCACTGAGGCCCAGCACACACAGAGGGTGGTTTCTATGAGCAGAGAGGTGAGGCTTTACACAGCACATTAAGAAACCCTACTCTTAAAGGAAAACCTCCCAGGACTCACATGCTTATCCAATATTTGTGTCATTCTGTCCAAGCGCAATCAGCTGAGTTTTATTGAAACAAAAGAGACAGATGAACACAAATTACATTCAACATGCAACCTGGTTCCACCAGCATTATGTCAATACCAATTATAAGTGGTATGTGCAATATATGTGGCACTCTGTGCTGAATACATGTCTCATACCACTTACGCTCCCCTCATATTTGCTTCTTCCTGCCATGTAGCTGCTTTTACAGCCTTTTCTGGAACATGCTGACAATAGCATTAGGGACAGCTGCCCTAGGTTTAGGGATGCACGATATTGGAATTTTGGCCGATATCCAGTATGCCTATATTTTAAAACTCATGTGGCCGATAACCGATATTGATACGATATTAAAGCTGAAAAAAATAAGCAGCCATTTCAAATAGAAGTTTTGTTTTCCGTTTTCCGACATTTTGAAAAATAGGGGTGGGGAAAAAATAACAATACACTATAATATGGCAATATTTTCATATTCTGATATCAAATAGATATTTGAAAACGTGGTATTGATCTATTTTACTGACAAAATCTCGCGAGATTTCATCGAAGAAAAAAGTTTAGCATTTTCTGTAGGGATGTTGTGTAAACGGGGCATAAGAGATTGGAGAAGAGAAAGGAGACAACCAGCTGCTGCACCTGTAAGGAAACAAACAAACAAACAAACAAAAAAAGAGCTGCAACATCTGCAAGAAAAACAAAACTGATAATCATCAGGAGCGCCAATGAATAGACAGACAAGCTGAAAAAAAGGATTAATTAATCATAAAATGAAAAACAACAACACAGGATCCCTACCCCCCCAAAAACAAACAAACAAAAAAAATATTATTGCCCCAATAACATGATTCCTAAAGCGCTATGAGCTAAAGACTTAGCATATCTCTGCTTGGTGTGCAGTGTCTCCCCAAAACATTTAAGGGGACCGGGACAAATGAAGGAAGAACAAAGTCTCAAGCCAAAGAAAAAACAAAAAGTCTACTTCAGATGAGCAGTAACCGAAAATGATGTACTTAAGAAATAGGACATGAAAACACATCAAACAGTCGAGCCATCCACTATTTTCTGAAACCTCATCAGAGTTGGTCTCAGTGGAGGGATGGCTGTCAAAAGCGAAACAAGGGGAAAAGGCTGAAGTGTGTCAAACAACACATGAACTGGACAGAAAATCAGTGACAGCAGGTCTTGTAGCGTAAATCATCCCTGAAGACCAGGCATCAACATAATTGAAGTAGAGTGGGATCATCTTGACAGAGAACAGAAGAAAAAGCAAACCAACAACCAGAGAAGCACGCTGAAAAGTCTTCCAGGCAGCCTGGAGAGCTTTTCCTGAAGACTACTTAGATACATTACAAGAAACTTTTCCAAGAAGGTTCAGACTGTTAAAGAATGAAGTTTATTTTAATTTTATTTTTAATTTCATTTATTAATTTATTTATCATACCAAACACTGACTTCCAAGCTTGTTAGAACTGTACTGTTCTTGCCTTTTATACTGTATTTATACATATTTACACATATTTCTACAAATTACTGCACCCACTGCTTAAATAAATTGCATTTTACTCTCACTAAAGGTCCTAATATGCCATTACATAATCCTTAGTGGCACATTTTAATTAAAATTTAAGAGCTAGAAAGCAGTAAAACAGCAGGCCTGCCCTGATGGTGAAATGCTGCATGATGCAAATTTTATTATTTTTTGGAAGGAGTGCGTTAGGTTATTTATTTACACAAAACTTGCCTGGTAACAGGTGATGAAAAAGCTTTGAATAACTAAATTACCTCCAGAGATGTTGCAGACTGAGACGATAATTTGCTTGCACTGTAATAAGTAAAGATTGTAAATAAATTGTAAACAAATATATCCGTCATATCATGTCATGCATCCTGTCATATGGCACAACCTTATTTTTTTTTGTCTGAATACAGATGACATTAACGAACATCTGAGCTTTCTGTAGATGCGGCTGAATAAGCTCATCATTTTTACGTAACCTATGCTGGGATCGGGGTCTGTTTGTGTTGGTCTTGTCCCTCATTTTCCACTTTTCCAGTGCTTCCAGTAGCTTCTGCTTCCAGCTCGATCAATGAAATCCCTTCCTCAGCAACCCGAACGAGCCCACAGGCATCACATGGCATCACATCACTACATGTTTACATATTTTTCTCATACTCTCAGCCCTCCTGATGCAACAGGAAACTCGGTTGCTGCTGTTTGCACAGAGTCGAATAGAAGTTGCACGTTTTTGTTCTGACGCGAGAGAAAAATCACAAGATTTGAACTTGTCCTGTCACAGAATTGAACTTTGCAGTTAGAAATGGGGGTGTCCCATCATGAAGCATCCAAACAGAATAGATTATGTTTCGTGGTTTCAATAGGTGGAAGAGATGCGTCGGGATTTTGAGGAGAAGCTGCGAGCGTTCAGCCAGGCTCAGGCCCAGTTTGAGGCAGATAAACGGCGAGCGCTGGAGGAGCTGAGGGCCACCCACCGGCAGGAGGTGGAGGAACTGCGCGACAACCAGCAGAACCAGAGCGCCTCCTCCACTGAAGACCAGGAGAAACTGGCCGAGCTTCATAGACAAGAGGTGGGCTACGAGTACGAGCGACAGGGCGGGACACGTGCTGTTAAGAGGCTACAGTAGATTTTAGTTTGCTTTGGCGCATGTTTCAGGGCTTGTGTGGAAAGTTCATACAGCAAGTTACTCTGTGGGGTAATTGCTGTTTTAGAGGATTTTTTAAATAAAAATGAAAGAAAATGTTGCCATAGACCTTTCTTGCATGTCATCCCCTTATTTTTCTGTCATTTTTAATTTCCTCTCAACTTTTACCTGTCTAATTTAAAACATATTTCAAAGACAAACTTAAAAAAAAAAAAGTAAAAAAAAGAAACATAAAATAGTAAAGTAGCACAAAATAACCAAAGTTAATGGTTTCTTCCAAAAATTCCTGAATATTTTTTGCAGTTTTGAGCCACAACACTTGATCTCCATTTATTCATCTTTGTGCAGGTGGAGTCACTGATGGAGAGAGTTGAAGAGTTCTCCAAGGATAAAGTCCGTCTGGTGGAGGAATATGAGGCCAAGCTGGCCAAGGCTCAGGAATATTATGAGAGAGAGCTGGAGGCCATGAGGAGGACACACCAGCTCACCACCGAGAACCTGCTAGCCTGGAAGAGGACGGAGGTAAAACATGAGAAGACAAGAAGGAACAAATGAAAAACACAAGTTCTCTTAAAGTTCTGGTTGATCGAACATTGCAGTGATGATCTTTCGTATTTCCTCACATGAAGGTGGAGCTCCGTAAGGAATTCCAAGCTCAGGAAGCGGCGCTGCAGCGTTCGCTGTCCAAGCTCAGGAGTGAGCTTCAGAAAGCCCAGGAGGAGGCTCGGGAGAACCGAGACAAGACCAACAGACTGCAGACATCGTTGGCCAATGCTGAGGGAACCATTAAGGTGCAATAAACAGAGATTTACGCTTCAGTTAAATAAAAACCCAGACATGCACAACCTGAAAACTGTTCCACAACAGGTGCTGTTTACAGTATTCCCTAAAATGGTACAAATAGTATTCGTCTTCTTTTAGTTCAGGTTGGGTTAACAGCAGGTTAAATTGAATGAAACAGATTTGCTGAGAACAAAGACAAAAGGAAAAGCCTCAGGGTTCAGTCTGTTTTCAGGAATCTCTGTGTGATGGGGAAGGTAATGTAGTGTGAGCTGAAAGACCTGCAGGCAGATCTGTACAGGAGGAAACTTTAAATACAGAAATGTTTCACAGTAGTTGTGCAACATGTGTGTTTGTATGTGTGCTGCAGAACCTGCACAAGCAGCTGGAGGAAGCCATCCAGGACGGAGAGATCTGGGTGATGCAGCTGAAGGACACCGAGTATGAACTGGAAGGCAGCAGGGAACGGGTTCAACAGCAGGCGACGGAAATCCTCCACAAAGCCAGTAAGATGTGCTTCTGCATGCTCAACTTCTATTCTCTGGTGTAGGCTACTGAGCTGTGGCAGCTGCATAAAACTTGATGTAGTTTAACTCATAAATGCCTGAATTTATTTACAATTACATGAAAATGAAATGAGTGCAGTAAAGAATAAGTGAAAAATAGCAAAAAGACAATAAAATGTGAAATGTGAAAAAAGACTGGAATTAAAAAAAAAATTACAATTAAATATTGAATCATTTTTCCTAATTTAATTTGAGAGAGTTTTGTCAAACATGAAGGCAAAAAAAGGAAAAAAAATAAGCTTATACAATATCGGTATATTTAATATCAGTAAAAAAGCCAATGTTAAACATCCCTAATACCATCTTTATTATAGTCACTGTACATATCACATTCATTATTAGTAACAATAATCTAACGCAATGATGATAGTGTTGGTAATGACAGTATTATCAGTAACACCAGTGCTACTGTTAGACTGGCAACCTGTCCAGGGTGTACTCTGCCTCTCGCCTGCTAATTTCTGGGATGAACTCCAGCTTCCTGCAACCCTGAATTAGAATAAGCAGTATGGAAAAAGGATGAATGAAAAAACATTTATCGTACTTGTTGGGGGACTATTTAATTATTCATTGATTTGAATGTGTGGATATGTGGACGTTGCCTGTTTTCTTCCCCAGCCTATAAATCTATTTTAATAAAGAAATTCATGTAGATGACAGTTTATATACAAATGAATGCATAAATGATGATAAATAAACAGAATACATTTACTGATAAATTCAATAGAATAAAAAGGAAAAAAGGCTGGAAACAGTTTGCTTCAAATTTGTTTCAATAGGCATCAAAAGGTTGACTACAAAAACTGTGCACACACAAAGACACAATAGGGGATTATCACGCTTCCTCGTTCCGTTTTCCGGAACTTGTAGAATTTGTCCATTTCCTCTTCCGGGCCAGTTCAACAATAGCTGAATCCAATGTCACTGCTCTGTTCCACTTTGTAAATCGAATAAACAACGCCAACCCTACTTAAGGTGTCATGGATTCCCGACTGAAGTGATGCTAAGGAAGAAGATAGATAGATAGATAAACTTTATTGTCTGCCCCTTGCGGTGACAGAAATTCCTCTACAACAAGGCTCAATCAAGCAGGACATGAAGAAATAAGACTAAGAACATAGACAAGAAAGATTAAAAACAAAACACTAAAAAAAAAAGAAGTGAAGTGGAAGTGGGTGAAGTGGATCAAAGCGATTCGCTGGGTTGAAGGGCCAAACTTTATAATCAAACAAGGTGGCACGTTTGTTTGTAGGCGGCACTTCAATCATGCAGACTACACAGCTGGCGTTAGCAGGCTAGCGTTGGCAGGCAAGCGTTAGCAGGCTAGCGTTAGCCAGCCAGCATTTGCTGACGTGCCTAACCTTGAGCATCTGAAAACACACAAGCATCTGAAAATCGGGTCTGTACCCTTCTGTTAGTGGAACAACTGGGGACTGCCAAGAAAGGAGACCGCTTATAAAAGAGCATTTTCACAGATTTTGTGTATCAGACGAGGACATTGTCTCTTCACATAGCAGCGGCTGCACATTACCCCTACTGGGTGAATGTCATGACCTACTGTAAGCAAGGTTTTTTTTTTCTAATGCTTTATTGATCATAAAGGCCTAAGATCTGATTTCCAGATGCTTGTGTGTTTTCAAATGTACAGTTGAGCACATCAGCTAACACTAGCCTGCTAACACGGTAACGCCAGCTGTAGTGTCGTCTCACCGGCTACAAACAAACGTGCTACCTTGTTTTACTATAAAGTTTGTAGACTTTTATAAGCGGTCTCCTTTCTTGGCAGTCCCCAGCTGTTCCACTGGAAATGGGAGGGTGCAGACCCAATTTTCAAATGCTTGTGTGTTTTCAGATGCACAAAGTTAGGCACCTTAGCAAACGCTAGCTGGCTAACGCTAGCCTGTCAACGGCAGCTATAGTGTAGTGTAGTCTGCATCATTGGCGTGCTGGCTACAAACAAACGTGCTACCTTGTTTTATTATAAAGTTTGGCCCTTCAAACCGGCGAATCGCTTTGATCCATTTCTTCCTTAGCATCGCTTCAGTCGGGAATCCATGACACCTTAAGTAGGGTTGGCGTTGTTTATTCGATTTACAAAGTGGAACAGAGCAGTGAAATTGGATTCAGCTATTGTTGAACTGGCCCCGAAGAGGAAATGGCCAAATTTGACAAGTTCCGGAAACCAGAACACGAAGCGTGATAATCCACTATTGTAAAAAAAAATTTTTCATCATTAGATACATGGCTGTTTATGATAAAAATCAGTCATTGTGAAACTACATGTGCACAAACCCGATTTAAACAACAGATCACTTTGTATTTCAATTCACGTGACCCAGCATTGGTAAAAAGACATATTTGAGATTTTACCAAATTAAAGGGGAAACTCAGTAACTTTTTTACCTCAATAAATGCTTTTTCGGAATCCCCTTGGGGCTAAACAAAGTGTTTACGGAGCGATTCAATGTCCCCCCCCCTCCCGCCGCTGCCTCTGGCCTGCGAGCAGCTCTATGCAACTTTGCCTGCGCCGACCCGAGCAGAACTGGCGACAACAGAAACCGCTGTAGGGTACTCAGGTCTTCTATCTACCCAGCTGCTTCCAGCTCTGATTTTAACCAGACTACCAGCGCTAATTTGAAGAAAACATTTCTTTAGCTTCACACCACCTAAACACCGGCTCCTGGCTCTCATAACCAACTCTTTGCTGGACCAGAGTGAATCACGTAGCTTGCGCTGCTTGGGCGCCGGGTGAAGCATCACTGCTTCAGGCTCAATAATCACTTGTCACGTCCGCAAAAAGTAAATAAAAGTTTGTATTCTTACCTGCTACCTGCCAACACCAGAGAAAAATATAATCCATGGCATATTTACCCGCAAATCGCGGGTAAAACGTCCCGTTTCAGAAGATACAGGTCTTTGCTTTAAGCAGAGAGAGACGTGGTGCTGCTACCAACGCAGCAACGTAGCATCAACAAGCTAGTAAACGCTTAGAAATATATCCAGCGATCAAAATAGAGGAAAGACAGGTAGAGAAGCCGTCTGTGTGCTGTGTGGGTGTAGAGGGGGGGGGGGGGGGGGGGGGGGGGGTCGCTTTCTACGACAGTGAAAGGACGCCACTAGGGGGAGCCCCGAGCTGAAGTTACTGAGTTCTGCTTTAACAACCCACCGCAGAACCTCTAAAGATCCATTTTCTTTCTAAAGCCTAATTAAAAAGGTTTTCCACAGCCACTAGGCAAAACACATAGACTACAGTTATTATAGCATCCAAAATGACTGTAAATTATCAAGTGAAACTGTGGAGTCTTCTGTTCCAGTGAAGTAGGACGTAATACAGGACCTAAAGTACCTTTTACACAGTAAATAAAAGAGGTACCTAAATAGACCCTGGAGGGACTCCACAATGGCTTTAATCTTTTGAGTTTTTAAGTTTGCATTTGGTGGAAAAGGTGAAAATTGATTGTGTTTATTAGGTTGCATATGATTGTATATCTGTGTTTGACAAACTGCTGGTGTTGATTGGACTGTTTTAGGTCAGATCGGTTCCTTGCAGGCCACCCAAATGGCTCACGAAGCCACCATCCGGAACCTGGACCAGGAACAGAGCCGCCTCAAGGACAAGATCAGCAGGCTGGAGGATGAGAGGGAGGCGCTGCTCAACCAGAACCAGGCGTCCAACGAACAGCACAAACAACAAGTGCTCAAGCTAGAGCAGGTACTTTACTTACCTGTAGGTCTCAGTATGAGGGAGACACAAGTCAGCAGTCGGTGAACTTTTTCTGTCTTCTGTACCGTCTGCCTCAGTCTCTGCGTGAGGAGCACCAGGGCTATGAGAAGGAGCTCTCCAGGTTAAGAGCACATTATGAGGAGGAGACGCATCGTTTTAAGGATGCGCAGGTCAGAGCGCTGGATGAGTTGGAGTCAAAGCACCGGGCCCTGAGAGAAGAAGCCCAGCAGGAGAAAGAGGAAGAGAAGAAACTCCTCATAACGGTCAGTACAGTTTTACAATTCACAAGTTTTTTTTTTATGTCATTTTATTATTTTAAATAATGCAAACCCAATTTAATCTGTTGAAAGCAAATGTTAATGTTTATTAACCTCTTTCTAAGATTTTATTCATGGAGTTGGTCATTTAAAAAACCAGTTTCACATTAAGAAATAAAAGCTGTATTTAAAGATCTACAGCCGAGTATTGCTCTGAGGGTGTGTATCTATCTTTTTCTGCACACAAACATAAGTAATTAATTAATTTCCTAAGAGGAAAGTGGCCTGAGCTGTTAAAGAAATATGTGTCTCTAAGAAATAACTGACTGCAAGCTTTTAATTAGGTCTACATCAAGTCTAAGCCTGAAAAAACAACATTGCTCTCTGCCCATTTCCAACTGTGCCTTTAATTCTGTCTTCGTTTCTTTCTTTCTTCTCCAATTTGTCCTTTGTTTCGTTCTCATTCTTCGTCTCTGTCTCAGTTAAAAGCAGCCACATGAAGGGAATACAAGTGACAAGTGATCTCATTTATACAGGTTAAATTAATCTAAACCTTAATAGCATAGCTTTAACACAGATGCTTTAAAGCAGCTGCATGTTTGCCTTTTCTGGTCGATCTGATAGCTTCTAAATTGGAAAAGGAGGCTCATGAGATAAAGGAGTGTGGGAGGTTTAGGAGCTGTGGTTTGGGTGGTCCAGCCCAGACCTTTCCTTACTTTACCAGAAATACATTTTGGACTTTGACAGGGATACTCTAGATACAAGATGATTTATAGTAACTGATACTCAGCCATTCCTTTGGAGCAGCCACAGATGGGAGATAAAAGATAGATGTAGCCTGTTGTCAAGCAGTGGTTTCTTTCTGGATGAAATGATCTATCATTGTTCTCATTTTGCAGCCAGAAATGACCACATTTGACAACAGGGAGGAGCATTTAAGTCCCACTTGCTTTGCCATGCATACGTTTTTACGGGTGCACCTGAGGTGCACCATGAAGTCGTCTTTTCCTTTTTTTTTTTTTAAAGCTGTGCACAAACACATACCAAGTTTTTAGGTCGTTAAGTGTAGATCAGATGTAGAGTTTTTACAATCACAGCAGGATGTGAGGCTGAGGTGAGCAGCTCCAGAAATAGAAAATGACTTTGTTGTAGGTGAACTTTTGACAGCAAGACACAAATAAGCAAGTTTCAGATTTGACTGATACATTTCTCTTTAAAGGCCTCCTTCCACTGAAAACCCGTTTAACTTGCTCCTTCTGAAATACGGAGGGTTTCCCCTTGTTTACTTACACATGCTGACTTGCTAGCATTGCGTTCCCCCCAGTCGGCTGTGCTTTCTCATCAGAGAAACAATACGAAGAGAAGAGCGAATCGGGAATAGCCTTGCACTTCTACGTCACATTTCAAATAGCGTATCCCACGTGGGGTTTCTATCTGTCCATTGGAAGGCAGGTAACCCTCCACTACACACTAGAAGTAAAGACGGCACGACTGTACCTTCGGAATTGAGAAGCTAATTAGCTAACTGTTTACTAGCATGGCGGAACAAACTTGTTTGTCGGCTCTATTTCCTGTCTGTAACAAAATAAGAGCGGAGGGCGGAGCTTCCTTCATACACTGATGGGAGGCAGCCAATCAGACGGAAATTCATGAGAAGGACCCGGAAAAGCCTGCCGTTGGACCACAAGCCTCTCTTCTAGTATACAAATACAGCTGGATACAAAGATACCAGAAGGTTTTTTTTAAACAGAAACGATGCAGAATGCATTCAATGATAATGGAGAACACAGAAATATTAATGAAATGACCATGGAAGTACAACTTTAAGAGCCAATAACCACCTCATTATGGGGTTATTTTTATTTTTTTAAATTTATTTTTCAATTCTGTGTCTCTGGGACATTTTACTCTCTGTTTTAACTCTCATGTGGCTCCAAATGCATGAAAACCAAGTTCAAAAGAGTCTTGTTCATACTGAAGCTTGCTGACATCCAGTCTCAGCAAATTAGTTCAATGGCACGAAGGCAACATGATATATAACAGCTACAGAAAGAAACAAAACACTTGATCTCAAAACTTACCATAAATAAAGACATATTTTCTCCCTCTGAAATGACTTAAGACTTTCTACATTTTAAGCAGTTTTGAACTTGGTGTTCTCTCTCTGTCTCTTCCCATATTCTCTGCTTTTTAGAGGGGAAGAGTATGAGCTCATACTTGCAATGCTGTTTGAAGCTGACTGCTAATTGGTTGATTTTCACTGACATTAAATCCTGCCTCCAAGCCAAGCGAGAGCCCTGTGCGAGCGTGTGGGTGTGTGTTTATAGATTCCCTGAAAGAGAAAGTGAATCGAGGGGGAGAGATGATGAGGAAGAAAATGATTATTATGTAAGCCAAAGCTGTGCCTTGCCTCATCATGTTGAAACGAACGTATGTTTTTATTTGGTGTGAAATCTCAGAGGAGGCAGGAGGACCGACCTGGGCATTTTTTTTTTAAATAGCTAATTTAATCTTAAGCATCTTCCACTTATTACTTCATGTCTGTCAGCAAGATGTTAATGAGTTACTCAGCCAAAGCAATGAAATGACTAATTCTGCAAATTGCCTGTGATGTATTAATTTATAATTCACCACTTTATACTCAAGGCCAAAGAAGACAGTGGAAGAATAAAAGGGTTTCATTTAGATTCCTAATCGCTCCATAACTCATCAAACCGCCATGATTTTATTCTTGAGATGCATCTTAACATTATTTCCATTTTCTTTCTCTAAATTAACTGTTTAGTGTTTGTTTATCAGAAAATTCACCAGTTTCCTTGAGGCCAATCATCAGATAGCTGGTTTTGTTTGATCGAATATCTGAATTCAAAATTTGTTCAATTTTCTAGGGATGTACGATATTGGATATCCGATATGCCAATATTTTAGAACTTATTTAGCTGATAACTGATGCCAATATTAAAGCTGAAAATGATGTAATATTCATTCCTTGTAAAGATTAGAAAATACTACGGGTGCAGATCCAGTAGTTGACGGAGACATTATAATGTTATACGGTGGGCACGGCCTTATGTTATTCCCATGCCCCACAGATTAAAAAAAGAACAAAAACAAACAAATAGCATTCTGCAGGTTCGTCACCAAACAGCGCCTGTTATATATTGGTTATGTACAGCAGGTTGATGTCTGGGCTGATATTGACCCAGTATCGGTTGATATCAATATTCTGTTTTAAAGAGAATTTCAGCTGATACCAATATTGGGCCAATTATATCATGTATCGCTACAATTTATAGCAAAAACAAGTGAAGCAAATCAATTTTAGAGGCTAGGACCTTCAAATTATAACACAAACATGAATGTTATTGTAAA
The DNA here is from genome assembly GCA_023101725.1 of Atherinomorus stipes. Classification (NCBI taxonomy): domain Eukaryota; kingdom Metazoa; phylum Chordata; class Actinopteri; order Atheriniformes; family Atherinidae; genus Atherinomorus; species Atherinomorus stipes. The sequence continues at coordinate 456,188 of JALJCO010008402.1, forward strand.
GCCATTTACCCACTGAAATTAGCGGGTTTACACGGGTTTTTCAAACGTGCGTCAACCCGCTCATAATCGGCATTAGGCTCATTTCATATTGACAAAAAAGCCGGGTTTGATCACCTGCTGGCTAGCTGCGTGTCCTCTGATCCTACCGCTGCATGTCTGGTGACGCCATCACGCTGGGTTAGCGTTGATGACATCATCAGTGCGACAGAAATCAGGAATGCAACATGGAAGATAGTCAGGGCGTAGTCAGTGCGCTTTATTGTTTCGCTCTTTTTTCGGTCCTTAGAATAGTTAGAAATCAGCGAAGCAGAGTTGTTTTGGCTTGTTATATCACACGCGACTGGCGCGATGTTGTGACGTACGCACGTTTCGCTCAACGTCATCACGTAAATTCGCAGGTCAACCCGGGTCTGGTGTTCCCACTGCACGCCGATCGGAGCTGAGCCGCTTGAAGGCGATTTAAACCCGCGTTTCTTGCCGAGTCGTTTGACGTTTGGGTCCACGCGGGTCAATGAGTCATTCCCACTGCCACTAAAAGACGATTGTTTGCGGGTTAAAACGGGAAATAATCATGACCATTATTTAATTCAATTCAAAAGCAACACAAAGTTCTTCACATACGATAAAACAAATCATACATATCAAATAAAAGCTGTACACATATAAAATGGCAATTTATAAACACACAGTTCATTATACTGTAATTTCTCTTACATACACACATGTACCACATCCCCCGCCAGCCTATCCCCCTCCCATTAATTATAGTTGACAAAACACATCTACTAATCAATGTCTGACCTGACACTGCTGTGAGGAAACGATATCATGGGGCTCCGTTCACACCAGGGGCCACCCCACCCATGACCACATCACCACAGTAACCAACAAGAACAGTTCAGGCATTAGTTTATTATTATTATTAATTTCACAGCATCATGAATGTGTAAAATCACATGAACACTTCTTTAAGCTCTCCAACTTTTATTATTTCTATCTTTTGGTGCCAACATAAGAAAAAAAAAGCAACAAGTAAAGTAACTAAGAGGCTTCATTCCAGCTAAATCCCCTCTGCTCTGTAAACGATAAATAAATCCTACATATTAACTCTGGATTTATCTCAGAAAAACAGATGAAAAAGGCTACAGGACCTCGACTGTACTTGGGAGGCTTCTCTCTGTAAACTGGATAATAAAATGTTTTTGAGCATTTTTTTTAAACTACAAAGAATTTAGAAACAATAATAAGCACTTATTTTTTATATACAGTAGTTGCAGCTAAGCTAGCAGCAGCCTATTATAGCCACTTTTGGGAGCATAAGTAATACTGAAACAGTATAAATATTAAATAGGACCATATATCTGAAGTTTAATGTGGTTGCACTGATGGCAAAAAAGAGGCATCAACTTCATGCTGAGTCAAATATGTGTCATCAATGAAACTTTGTGTTCAAAAACAAGCTTTTCAGTTTTTCTCATCCGTGTGATGCAACGTGAAGCAAATGCACTGTAAGCCCAACCAAAATCATACAAAATTACAAACCACGTAACATTTAATATCAGTGTCACTGTTATGTTAGATAAACATTTAACCCAGTTACTGTGCATTTAATGTTACTTTAGCACGGACACCCTGCAGGTAAAACACATTCCACATTAGTTCCTCCTTGGTCTCCGTTCTGTGGGCTGCATTATGTTGGAACATTTAGAAAATGGTTATATTAACCATTGTGTTTAATAATGTGTGATTAATTGTAAAATCAAATAATCAAGGCAGCTTTTATTCAACATTCCCAAACAACTGTTTGTCATATACTGGTGCAATAACAGCAGAAAGTGTCAGAAATCGATTTAATTTTGATGCTCTGCAGCAGCCAGCTTGCATCGACTGCAGCAGCATGAGACGAGAACTTCTCCACCTAAACGGGTTAAAGAAGGAGGATATGGATTTCTCCATGACTCCTGTGTGAAAATATGAAGTAACGAGATGCTATATAGTTTATATACAATACATAAAAAGGAAGATTACATGTTTCATTACTTCAGAGAACTGTGGGGTAAAACAAATGATTGTAAAATACAAACTGGGTCAATAATAATGCAGTAAAAGTTGCATTTACTGTAGAAATGTCAGTTTCTGAACTCTTCATTTTAATGAAAATCAATGCACATTGATGCCAGAGGGTTTTGAAAATGTTACATTGCAACAAATCTGTCCTTTGCATATATTTGCAGCATTGCCCGCAATAAATGTATGCAGCCATTTGCATTAAAGAGGCAGACACAGCAGGAAGAACAGGAAAGCAGCATCCACTTTATTCAAATTTTCATAACACAAGTGGTCATGTGGAGGTAAGACGTGTAGAATTAAATATTTGAAAGCCACCGTCACAGTAAATTCAATAGTATCTGCAAAGAATGAACCCTGTGTGACCAGAATTGCTGCAGTTTCAACAGAGCACAATAATGTTTTGTGTATCATAAAGGAGCGTTTATGGTGGAGATATCAGAAATGAATGAAAGGGAGAGACTTAGAGGCAGAGAAGATGACCAAAGAAGGAAAAAGAGATTTTCCTCAGAGGAATTCAGAGTGGCCCAGAAAGGATTTGATGCTCTGGTTTGAAGGATTATAGAAAGCAGTCGGTTTGACAAGATGGCCTTTTAAGTGTAAATGACAATTCACGTGTCCCTTCTTCATTCAAAAGCCCTGTGTCACACTCAGCAGTTGCCATGACTTCATATTACGACACAAATGGGATTTACAGGACACTGCCGTCTTAAATCTCCTGCTTCTTTTTGTAGAGATTATATTTAGTATATTTCAGAGGAAAAGGGACCACCAGGCTTTCACTATCTATGCACACTGATCATTTTATGTGTCAAAATAGTGATTAAAACTCCTGTTTTATAGTCCACTAACTAATCATCTTCTCAGTTTTTGTCTTGTCCTTCCTTGTCCTCTCAGCATCTTCTCATCTTTGTTCCTCGCTTCTTTTCCTTTTCACCCGTCTCTAGAAACTGAGTCAGGAGTTTGAGATTAAACGTCTGTCATTAGAGGAGCAGAGAGACCGTCTCCAGCAGCAACTGGACAACTTGAAAGAGGAGCTCTCGGCTAAACTCAACATAGCAAATCAGGAAGTATGAAACTGACTTTGCACGCTCCGTCTCTCTTGTAATTCATTTCACGTTTTTCAGCAAGCATATGGCAACCATCTGATTATCTTCCCAGGTGTCCCACCTCCAGGAGCTGGTGAGGGAGGGGGAGCAGAACCTGAGCTCAGCTCAGACACAGATTTCCTGCCTGAAGGAAACTCAGGAGAAACTCAGGATAGAGCTGGACGCCACCAGAGCCCGGGTCCGAGAGACCAGCAACCTGCTGACTGATCTGCAGGTGAGGGTGAAACCAGGAAGCTGGTTGTTGTGACTTTATTAAACACTTTATCTCACCTGAAGTCGTTTATGACAGTAGCCACGTTTCTTTTTTCATTCCGATTAAAATCAGATAGGTCACCCGTCATCTACTCTGATCTAGTGTTTACATGTGACGCTTCCTTTAATCAGCCGTCTTACAGGTGTGTGACACGCGCAGACCTACACATGATGGGATTCATCATGGCCGTTTAATCCAGCAATAATGTTCAGCTCTTTTGAAATTTATATTAAAAACAAACTTTCTGCCACAGACCAGTTCTGTATACTCTGTCAAAGCGCCATGTTTTGAAGGGAATAAATGTCACTTCGCATGACAAAACTTTACTTTTAATCAGTCTATGAAAAGGAATATTTAAACCCTGTGAAACTGAATAAACTTCCATTCGGTTTCAGTCTCTTTATCCTGATTGAGGTGGTTATGTGAAGATTTTCATTGGGTTTGGGCTTCTAAACCAGTTCTATTCAGAGTATAAATAAGGCTCCATGTAAAACCCAGCTATTGTTTAAGATACTGTTTATCAGGCGGTGTCAAAAACATGAGAAGGTTCCTGCTTTGATAGGAACGCTGTTATGGAAGATTGGTACTGGCTTTCCATAAAAAATACCTCCTAAATTTAATTAATTAAAGTTTCACAATATTTGCAAAAAAAAAAAATGTTTACATGTGGAAATCTTGCACGATACATTTCCTGTATTGTTTCCAACAATAATGACAAAATGAAAAAAAAATTATATATATATATATATATCATCTAGTTTGTATTTTTAATGGTATTTGATTCGGTTATGTTCTGGGAAAAAAAAAAATAGTTGATGACTCATCCAGCAGTTGGATGCCTTTAGGTAGGCAGTGCTTGATCAGGGCAGTGGAGTTGACTAATCAGAGCTGACCAGGCCTCCCTAGTTTCTCATTTCGGGGGCTACTTTATTGAGATGTATTGCAGGTGATGCTAATTTTTCCGTCAGTACTGCATATGAATGTCTGCAGCCAGACAACAGAATTATGAATATGGGCTGAGCTTCAAAGGCTGAATAAATTTGCTTTGCTTCAACAGCTAATATTGCAACAGTGTATTCTTGCAGAAGCTCTGATAACAGGCGTTTGTGCATTTGCCACATATTCACTGAACTCAGGTTGAACCATGTTTCCTTTGCACATAGCTGCATTTATAGTTTGTGAATAGTCGGCACGCCCAGAAACTAGCTCCAGAAACCTTTCGTGTCCAACCATTGTTTCCGTTTAACCTTTGTCAAATGATGAGCATGTGTTTGTTTCAGCGTCTTTGTAATCTCTGATTAATTCAGCTCCAGATTTCAGCTGTCACATCACTGCAGTCATGCAGAATTAGCAAGAGGAGAAGAGTAACGTCTGAAAAATGCTAAGAACTTCAGCAGACATCAGCTGGGATGTGATGATCGGTGGTGATTGGTGTAAAGTTGATGTGACATAACCCTTTGGCAATCCAAAGGAGGTTAACACAGGGTTTCATCATCCTGTAGTTGGGTTTCTTGAAGATGAAGAAGGACATAATTCATAGGATACAATTATTAATGTAGAGCTTTTCAGTTTCTAATATGTTACGTTCTATTTCTGTCAATTTATTATTGCAGTTTAAATGTTTTTCTTTCATAATTTCTCTTTAAGAATGAATGAAGTTTCTTTTTTTAGTATGATTTTATTGTTGTGCTGCTGATCATCTTGATCATACACAATGAGGTACCTGTTGTCTGAGAGCCGTGTTAAACACTGCACAACCCTGTCTCAAATTAGACTTCAAACGTTTGAAAACAGCAGCCTATTTTCTCTTAATAGCTTTAAAATAGTTTCCTTCAGTCAGCTGCTATCATCTCTTTTATTTCCCCTTCAGCCGTGCTCTTAGACTCACCATTTATAATTCAAGCGTTTCACTTGGTGGACTGTCATCATCTAGGATCAAGATGAGTTTGTTGAGTTTGCAGAGGATTTAGCATCTTCTCCCTGATGTGTGAGAGGAAAATGGTGGGGTGGTGAAATGAGGACACTGAAGAACATTTTGAATGCAGGAGAGCAGGAAATGAGAGAAACAAGCGCAGCGCTGATGGCCAGCTGTGACATAATGATGATGAGCCTATTATGAGCTGAGTGGCCCAGTGTTTAAAAGGAACCCTACTGTTTTGAGAGAAAAGACGGGATGAGACATTTTACCCAAGTTCTGATTGTCAATACTATTAATAAGAATTATGTTTGCATAGGAAGGATCTGCTTTATTATACTGTTATGTTATGAATGAAATATAGATAAATGAGAAACATGGCAGAAGTGGAAGAAAAGTGAACAGTAAGCACAAACTGAGTGAGAGAGACTGAATGAAAGGCGGTAATTAGATAAAATTGCACTCGTCCGATTTGCTTTGCCACCAGTGTTCTATATAAAGAAAGGGATTTTCAGGGTAAAAAAGCTGAGCTGAACATTGGATTGTACCTTTTATTCAGACTGAGCTCATTTCACAAAACCAGTTGAGGCTAGTTTCTCAGTAAATTTAGACCAGCTATTGTTAAGCAGGAAACAAACCTTCATACTTTTGTTTAAAAAAAGAAGACCAATGAAGATGAAGTCTTAAAGTTAAGTGAGTTATGTTTGTTTTGTAGTCAAGTGCTCTTTCTATCTGATTGGACTGGACCTGAAGCTTTTCTGGAATTCTGGTTTTGAGAGGTTAGAAAGGTTCATATCTTTATTTTCTGATCTGATCATGACAGAAACAATCCCGTGATGTGGCGTCCTCCAGGGCTCTGTTGTGGGGTCTACCTTGTTCTTGCTACATTCCCTCTTGGACAGAATATAAGCCAATTTTCCATCATCTCTTAAAACTTCTACACTTGGTAACATCAAGTTGTTCCCTAAAGACTAAATTTCATTAATAACCAGAGATCAAGAGGTGGCTGAGAAGCAAATACTTCCATTTAAACAATATGTCTTCCTGTTACTGCTTCTGACAGTGTGATATCACAGATTAGACTACAAAATGCCTCTTTAAAGGTACAGTATATAAAAAAATCAAAGGTCAGTGGCAGAAAAATGTGATATATAATTCAAAACTGTGTTTCTTTTGATGTGTAATTGCTGCACTAGAATAGCTGTTATATGTTTATTTTCTTTGAATGAGTCATTTATATCTACTTGCTGGGCGGTGCACATATGGAGGCTGCCATATTTGTTCCACCATTTTTTCTACGGTGTCCCTGAATGGACAAAAGAATGGGTGTGAAGTAAGAACCCACTGAGTTTTAAAACTGCTGTACCAGGAGTAGAGCACTGTTCGGGATAAGTAATGCCTTAAAACACATAAAAGTAGTTACTCATAGTACAGTCATAGTTACACCTGAAACCACTGGATCCACTCACAGATAAAAGCATACTTATGTCTGGGAGAATTTTGACCACTAACAGCCACCATACATTCATGACAGTCCCGAGGATATGAAGTCATTTGAAAAAAAAACACATTTTCTTGCAATACCCATCTTCACCACTAGATGTCAGTAATTCTTACATACTGTACCTTTAAGCTCTTGTGTCTTAGATTTTCTTAGACCAGTAGAGATCTGTGGAATCTCATTCCAAACAGGTTGTTCTATATAGTATTTTCTACCTGAGAAATATTTTATAATTAGGAACCACTGCTAACTTGTCCAAACAGAAAGCTTTTGATCATAAAGATGCTGCCTGTCCAACAGAGCAGCACAAAAGTTCTGTTTTACAGTCTCATCATTAGTTACCCGAAATATTTTAGAATTAATCTTGAAGTCCTGGTGTAAACTGTAAACAGAGTTCACCCCGTGATTAAACATTTTCAACAAACTTTGTCCATGGCTGGACATGCAGTGGTGTCTGTGTATATGCCACAGGTGTTGACATTTTTGTATTTTCTAACCACCTCGATAAAAGTCCCTTTAAACCTCGAATCAGCGTATCGGAAATGCCGAAGTAAAACATCTGCTTCAAGCATCTCTGCGTTAACCCCACCTACCCACCCACCCACCTTTTCCGACCAATACCTGTCAGAGTCCCACAAGAAGAAAGTTCTGCTCGGCCGAGGTGTCGAGAACAAGCTGCAAGACGTCCTCAATCACGTCCACAAGAACAAAATGACATAATTTTGTTCTTGTGGCCCCGAGAACAAGAAGAAAGTTCTCACTTCTCATGGAGTATTCAAGAAGCTTTACTCCCGTTTTGTTTCCTTTTTATTTTGTAGAGCTTTGACCTTATGTACTCTGTTCGGTTCACTTCCTGTTCCCTTGCTCACCTGTTTTCATTTGTTAGTAATCTGTACCACCTGTTCCTTGTTTACTCATCAGCCCTTCTGTGAATTTATACTCCCAGTTTTCAGTTGTTCATCGCCAGATCGTCGTCATTACCTCCCTGTGTTTCCTTGTTATTTCCCTGTTGTCTTGTAAGTTTTGTTTTTTGTAAAATAAACCTTTATTCTGGCGCCCGCCTGCCTGCTGCCCCATCCAGCGTTTGGGTCCACTCCCCCAACGCCATCCGTGACACACGCTCCTTCATTCTGCCTCGTAGGTCATCTAGCCAGAAATTGATCATGATAGATAAGTAGTAACATTCATTTTTTCCATTTTTTTTTCATTTTTTTCAGACGTTTCAGACATTGACTTTAAGTTGAGCTAACTTCTCTTTTGATAGAAAGAAAATATCTCATTCTCAACATTGATAATGGGTGATTTTTCACACCTTATCCCACACAGTGAAGAAAGAATAGAGTGTGTGTTCAGTGAGGCTTTGTCAAGTCCAGTGCATCACTCTCTGGAACAGGACAACATCTTCTCCTTGCTCATTATTTTTGTTTTCATTTACAAAACAAAAAGAGAAACTACTTTAACAAATATTACAATTTCTACCTGAAACTATAAAGTACTTTCTTTTAAAAGATATCATAAATCAACACCAACTGAGAGAAGTAATCAATCAAACAGAAATACTGTATCCTTACTTTTTGTACCAAGTTTATTTTTATGTACATTTGTCATAACATCCCAACTTTTTTTGAGCTAGAATTAGATTTCATCATGACTTTTCTCATCTTTTCTGTTATTTTTAACTTTAATGGTTAATGTTTATTTTCACCAATATATGAAGCCTTTTCTACAAACATTTCCTTCTAAACTCAGCAGGATGTTTTCTTTAAACTTGCATAATCCCAACATCCTAAAGATTTGTTTTGCCACACTTTGTAGAAACCTGAGCCAAGACTTCCCCTAACCTACAATATGTGCAGTAGATCTATTGTATATTATTCCTGGTAAAGTCTTTTAGCTCATCTCTTTCTAATTATGAGTGTGTTAACTGTTAGCACTTCTTTTCACTGCTATAAAGAATCATTTGACTGCTGTGCAGATTTTCTATTTTAATCAAATATCAGTTGTTAAAATGATTCATATTTAATATCATACATGTCAGAGAACAATGACAGAATCTGGGATTGTTATCAAAGAACACTGCAATAAAATTGGACTCATCTTCATGTGGAATTTGCCTCCTAATACTGATGGGACTATTAGTTTCCTTATCAGAGGAATCCAGTGTGTCTTACTGACGCAGCTATGAGGTTAATCACACTCACTTTCAACCTGCGTAACATCCCTAAAACAGCTTAAAAGGAAGGAGCGATAGCTTTGAACAATGAAATACCGCTCCTACATCCCTCTTTTCTTACATCTGTAATTCTTTAAAGCATGTTTAGATACACAGAAATGTAAAAGTCCTTGACATCGCTTCTTTGGTCGTAAGCAGTTGAGTCTGGATTTAGCTGCTCGTACAAGCTTCTCCTCGCAGCTAAAAATCAGAGGGTTTAGGTCTTTTAATGAGCTCATCAACACATAAGCCCCGGAGCCGCTACAGCAGCTGGAAATGGCTGACTTGGTGAAGTCTGACTTGAAACCAACACTTTATAAATGCCCTGTAGCTGCTGCTTTATGATTAGACCTGCAGGTGGACATGACGGTGTGAGTCAGCTTCAGCTGCTGAAATGTGCCTTGTGGACAAAGATGCAGCTTTGGACTTGAGTCAGAACTCTTGCACCTAAACATATGTTGTAACACCTAACAGTATTTGACCAGGGACTACAGATTTTAGTCTTTAACCAGTTATTTGAAGCATTTTTCTTTTGTGTTTTAGGAGGAAATTGAGACCCAGAAGCAGCAGCATGAGGCCAGAGTGATGTCCATCAGAACGGAGGAGAAACAGAAGATGGACAAGATGGCAGACGATTTGGATCAGAAATGGAGAGATGCACTGCGGTAAATAAATAAAACTAACATCCTGTCCCTCCTCTCTGTTTGTTTCCCTTTTTGCCGCTTTGCTGCCCTTCACCACAACCCTTATATTTATCAGAACAAGTCAGCTTTTTGCCCGACTTCTGGATATTAATGAGAACAAAAAGGAAATGAACACAGTTGGGCTAAATTTACAGAAGCATATAATATTTACAGATATCCTTCAGCTAGAATAAATTAAACAGAGTGAAAATAATCCATTTTATCAAACTGTGCTGTTGTTTCTGCAGGGAAGAAGTGCGCTTGCTGAAGGAGGATCTGAATGAGGAGTATGAAGCAGACAAACAGGCAGCGCTGACTCAGCTCTCCCAGCAAAAAGACCTGGAGATGATGGCGGCAAGAGAGGGCTGGCAGAGGAAGGTGGAAGACCTGCTGGAACAGGTACAACACAGACTACAAACTCATTCTGTCTTTTCAGGAAAGATATTTTAAATAAAACCCTACTAAAAATGTCACTTTTTTCCTTTCACTGCTGCCTGCTTGGACTAATTTTTGTTTAGTTAAAAAATGCAAAGTTGACCCCTTAAATGAGTCAAACGGTGATATATTGTCACGGGAGGGGTTAAAGGAATAGTACACCCACAGAATGATGTGCGTTCATTTTCTACTCACCCTCGTGCTAAGCGAGACTGGGGAACACTTTTTGAATATCTCAAATGCAGCCGGAGATCGGACAGGTTTTTATTCCCCCCCCCCAACTTTCATATAATGGAGTTCAGCGGCAACTGAACCAAAAAGGTCCACAAAAACTTGGCAATATTCCTCCATACTGCTCGTCCAATGTAATCCAAGTGTCCTGAGTGGGAAGCGTCCATAATTTACTCCAAACAACATCATTTAGTATATTTTTATAGCCTAAACAGTAGTACATCTAGCTGCCGCGAAGCACGTCCATGAGAGTTCACGACACTACGGAAGCCGCGGCAGACGAGATCGCACGTTTTTTTTTCTTTCTTTCTTTATTTTAAATCAATAGCCAATCTTCTTGTTTTTCCCGGTTTGTCTGCAGCTTGTTTGCTCTTAACACAATGTAAACAGCGAAATTCTTCTTCTACATTTGCATTATTCACAGGGTAGGCGCTGAACGCCGCGGCTTCCACAGTGTCATGAATTCGCACAAACGCACAAATAGAAAGTGCAATACTACTGTTTAGGCTATAAAAATATACTAAATGATGTCATTTGGAGTTAATTATGGACGATACCCACTCAGGACACTTGGATTACATTTGACGAGAAGTATGGAGGAATATTGCAAAGTTTTTGTGGACTTTTATGGACCTTTTTGGTTCAGTCACTGATGAACCTCTCCAATCTCCGGCTGCATTTGAGATATTCAAAAAGTGTTCCCCAGTCTTGCTCAGCATGAGGGTGAGTAGAAAATGAACGGACATCATTCTGTGGGTGTGCTATACCTTTAATTACATTTCTTCCTTTAGCTTTCTAAATCACAATGAACAAATATTAATTAAGCACCATAACTTGAAAACAAACAGGATGAGCAGCGGCCAACGAAGTTGGCATCACCCTCTTCTGCCATGTAAACACTTTGCAAGCTATAAATGAGCTTGCTGAGGACTTTAAAAATCAAATAGCCAGTAAATTCTGAGATAACCGTATGCCATTTGTGTCTGATAAGGAAAAGTCTGATTATAGAACAGCAGGTCCTGTTGTGTAAAACATTCTTTTAATCAAATTAGAACAAGGATTTAAGTCATGTGGTGTGAGTGTGTTTTTCTCCTACCTCACAACTGAAGCCATTTACATGCATGTATCTATGAAAAGATCATAAATCAGCATGTTTGTATGACTCTTTGAGAGTTTGAGACACTTTGAGAAATTCTGGCCATTTTGGGCGAAAAAATTGAGTTAGATCTTTCCAAAGAGACCAAAGTAAATGATTTAATGGATGTGGTTCGACAAAGGCTCTAAGTTTATTCAGGTTATCCTATAAGAAGGCATTTTTAGGACATTTTTTTCAGACTGAAAAGGAGTTAATGTTGCTTTATATGAAGCTGCATCTCATACAAATCTGTACTTTATTCTTTTTTAGCATTAGCTGAAAATAACACTGATAAAACACAACAAAATACCTCATGTCTCAAAGCTGAAAACATCTAACAGGATCATGAAGTCTGGCTGAACCATGCAATGAAAGCAAAAAGCAGCATGAAGTGGAGACTGACAGCTTTGATTTGAGTGAAACCCTCTCATCCTTTAGACCCATGCAGCTCTCCATGAAGCTCTGCATGCAGTCGGCCAGAATATCTGTGAAGCATCTCATTCATCCAGCTCATCGTATCCAGTGTTTATTTTCATGAAGATGGTTTTCTTTCATTCGGAAGAGCTGCTTCAGTTCTGATGGAGATGGTTTCACTTGAGGTTGACGGCTGAAAGGATGTTATTGCTGGTGGGGGTGATGATGGCTTATTCCTCCTCTGTTAAGTGATGGCTTTTCTTTTCTACCCCAACCACTTGTCCTCTTTGTTGAAGATTTAACATTGTGGTCTTAAAATGTGTTTTTTAATCATTAAGTTGCAGGAAAACAGCTGATAACTTGGCTTTCCTGCATCGACCCAATGATTTGTTTAGCGCTCATTGTCCTCTCTGCTAGAGTGGGGTCTTTAGGATGAACCGGTTTCTGTCTGGTCTGGTTTGACAGATGCAGGCGTTTTTCAGATGTCCCAGCCAGATAAGGAGTGACAGTGCCTTCCTTTTGCTTTTTCTCACCCCTTTCTCTCTGTTTCTGGGCCGTTTCCAGTCTGGTTAGCCACAGTTTTATCGTGAATATTCTATTTATAATTAAAGGTACAGTATGTAAGAATTTCTGACAGCTAGTGGTAAAGATGGGTATTGCAAAAAAAGATGTTTTCTTTTAAATGACTTCATTTTCTAAGCACTGTAATGAATGTATGGTGGCCATTAGTGGCCAAAATTCTCCCAGACATAAAGATGTTTTCATCTATGAGTGGATCCAGTGGTCTCAGGTGTGGCTGTGACTCGACTATGAGGAACTATTTTTAATGTCTTTTAAGGCATTACTGATCCCAAGCAGTCTCTAATTCCCATTAAAGGGGAAGTTCAGGATTTTTGACATAGGGCCTCATTTTCAAGTGAGCCAAAATGCTACTTATCACTGAAGACGGTTTCAACATATTTCATCCCATTAGTCTAGTTCCAGTGGGTCGCCAATGCTAATGCTAGTGGAAGTCAATAGGAATCTGCTAGCCTGTCATTAAAAACAATCTTAACCACTCCACAGAACATTCAAGGCAAATCATTTCCAACTTCAGACTATCTGTGTAAATGCCGTGTTAACAGAATAATGTTACAAATAAAACTAACCTGCGTTTCGTTGCATTTTGATTGTTGCTGCTAAGAAACTTTATAAAGTTTTAATTCCTGTATTTGGCAGCAGCGTGATGTCATCTGTTGCTACGTGAATAAAGGAATCTGATTACACAAATATAAAGTCTAAAATACAGCCACGTCTGACAGGCATGAGGATATGTCGGATTTTGAAGATGATTTAAAACTTTTTTCATCAAACTAACTGTCACCATGTCTCTATGAACCGAAATACACTGGCAAAGGTAGTAAGCTGGTAAGAAACTAGTTCCTCAATATGTAATGCAAAATTTGTCATACAAGGCTAATTTTACTTGTTTAACACATGCGTTTACTAGTTTAACACGGCATTTACACAGATAATCTTGCTGATTTGCCTCGGATGTTCTGTGGAGTGGATAAGATTGGCTTAAATGACAGGCTAGCAGATTCCTATTGACTTCCACTAGCATTAGCATCAGCAACCTCCTGGAACTAGAATAACGGGATGAAATATGTTGAAACTGTCTTCAGTGATAAATAGTATTCTGACTCACTTGTAAATGAGGCCCTATGTCAAAAATCCTGAACTTCCCCTTTAAACAAAGCTGCTACAGCAGTTTTAAAGTTCAGGGGGTTCTCACTTCACATGCATTGTTTTGTCCGTTCAAGGACACCGTAGTAAAAAATGGTGGAACAAATATGGCAGCCTCCATATGTGCACCGCCCAGCAAGTAGATATAAATGATTCATTCTAAGAAAATAAACGTATAACAGCTGTTCTAGTGCAGCGATTACACATCAATAGAAACACAGTTTTGAATTATACATCACATTTTTCTGCCACTGACCTTTAGATTTTTTACATACTGTACCTTTAAGTAAAAATGATTCAGAACCAGATTAGTTAAAAAAAAAATAGTCCCTTATGTGGCTTTGAGGAAACGACGCAGTGACCTTTCCTCCTGCTTTCACCGTGAGAACCTCTTTGAGTGGCAGCTTCGCTCAGACCAAAAATAGCCCGTCCATGGAGAGATGCAAGCAGCACATCTCACTCTCGCTCTCTCAGGCTTCCTCCTCTGTTAACGACTGCGTGAACGTAATCAAAAGCAATTCCATAAACAGTTGCTGCACCTGCTTTATGATTCAGTTAATTCCCACAACAAAAACATTTGTACAAAAAGACTGAAGGATTTAACTTCAGTCGCTGTTATTTTCGTCCAGTTTTTTGTTCTTTGCCAACAGCGATGCAGCCAAAAAAAAGGGAAAAAAGGAAAGCTTGCTGTTTTTAATTAGTTTCTCCCTGAGCTATATTTCACTGACCTTATATACATATGCATGATGAACATAGGCACTTTGTACATAAACTGAAAAAGATCTAAAGAGTGTGTGTTTGAATTGATAGTGCATTAGTGTTTCTTCTCACTGCAGCTTCTGGAGTTTGTTTCTAATGGGAATGGAAATTATCGGAGCGTCTCAGGTCAGAACAAAAGCTCCACAGCAACACAGAGAAACGTTGGACTGAAAGCTCCGACACTTTGCTTGAACTGGTGAAGCTGCTTGTACTGAGCTTCCTGCCTCTGGGGAATTCGCAGCTCCTCTGAGTCATGACTGAAAACCTCAAAGAGGCTCGTCCTGATTTTGCCAAGACTCTGGTGGCCTCAGATAAATATTTTCTGAGAAGATGGAGTCAGACCACCGCTGCCAGCTTGGCAACTTTTCAGTCAGCCTCCCAGCCGAATCAATGACTCACTGCAAAGTTAATAAGCAGCTTGACATTTTGAGGATATACAAAGCAAACAAGACAATCATTTTCAGCCAAACTGGGTTATTTTTATCAAAATGTTTGTTTAAAATTGACTTTTTAGCTGAACTTCTGCAGAAAGTTTCCTTGACGAGTAAATCACAAATCATAAGTTAATCAATCAGACTGAAAAGGACTGAAGCCGGAGCTGCTCTCATTCTTTCATGCAGCTTATTTGACTTCTTCTAGTTAATTAGTTGCAGGAGCTGCGTTTCTGTATGTCACAATAAAAAGAAATGTGTACAGAGCCTGAAAATAAACATCAAACAATGTCACGGGAGAATACCTGAGGAGCTTTCGCTCAGCATAAGCATGATCGCTCGGGCCTGTGAAGTGTGCATGTTTTGCCTCTTCAAAGTGCTTTTAAAAGTTGTGCTTTCTTCTTTTTTAATCACATGAACACACATAACCTTCTAAATTTGCAGCATTTTAAATTAGAATAAAACATAATTATTCTTTTTATACATTTATATTTGTGTAGTCAGATGAGGATGCGGGAAATCACACAGTCTAATTCAGGGTCGTGATGGTGGGGGAGGGGGTTGTTTATGTGGGTCCAGTAACTTCCTCCTTTTCCTCAGCTGTTCCCAGGCTACAGTATGTAAGAGATGGCAACCCTCGGACTCTTCTGGGATGAGGGAAATTAAAATCATGCTGGATAATCCTCTGCTAGCAGATTTCAGACTCCTTTGGGCCGTTTAGGTCTGTCATACCTTCTCCCCCGACGTTTTTACCAACTCACAGACCAGATGGTGATCAGTTTAATACCCTGCCCCCCTTTTTTCCAGTCCAAAATATAATGCATCATATCAGGTTAAATGACTGTAAAGCAGATCACTGACCACTGGCTCTTGTGGCCTTCAACCAGGCCGCTCACTCCCTCAGGCTTCCTCCTGATTTTTAACAGTGTTGTTGACATCCCCAACAACATTAACCAGTTTCTGTTAGAGAATCTGAAGCTGGATTTACCTTTTCCTCAAACAAGTCTTTCATCCTAAACCCAATTTATTCTCTCAGGAACAAAGAGCCAAAAATATTTTACCCCTTAAAGCAGCTCTGGTTGAGAGACAGCATCACCATTTTATTCCTGCCTTACCTCCTAATATCTGTTAACCTTATTGGAATGATGGTTAAACAACATTCAGACTCAGTCATTCGTGTTGGATTCAGTCAGCTTGGAAACAGACTTTAAGCTTTAGTTGAGTGAGCCGGACCCTGTCAGGACCATTTAGCCTCACACAACACAGCCGTCGTTACTGTACAATCACAAGACCCTGATTTAAGAAGGGAAGGCTTGGGAAGCAGTTTAATGTATGGCTTTTTTCTTGAATATGTGGTGCAATTATTTAATCTTCTCACATTTGGAATTTTTCTCACACTCTCAGTTCACAAATGGTAATAACTTGTTGAAAGGGTTGTTGAGGAATAGCGATCTAAAAACAGGTCAACTCTCTTTTTTTTTTACCAAAACATGTCCCAGACATATAAACCTATTGAAATTGTGTCAACTTGCAAAAAGAAAAGCTTGTTATATGTCTCCTTTGAATGTCAGGGTTAGATAAAAATGTCCAGCTTTCATCTTATGGGGAAGAAAAGGCCCAGAGGCTCTTATCTTAGCTGCACCAAAAGCTTGCACACAAAGCGTACCTTGCATTTATGTGCAGAATATAAATATTGCATGCAGGTATTAGTACAGTGATCTTCACTGTATTGACCTACTTAGAGCGCTGCTGAAACCCTGACAAAACTGCAGACTTGGAAATTCCTCAGAACAAGACCAAACTCACAGCCCTCTTCAACTTCATAACTTTTACAGTAAATTTTACTATCAACAAGATAAAAGTATTTTCATCTTTCTGTATTATTTTTGATTTGTTTTTAATTTCATCAGTGTTACATTGTCTCCATTTCCCCTTATTCATATCTTTATAAATTCAAGTTAATGTGTGTTTTCATAGTATTACACACTATTCTAGCTGTCGACCACTATTTTCAATCATAAATATGAGTGGCAGCTAATTTGCCTTGTTTTTTATCAGTGTTGACAAGATCTGCACGCACACTTTAGAAGCCTTCCAGAAGCTCAGATTGCATAAGAAACTAGTCGCCTGACAAGCTTCTGATGTAAAACATGTGTAGAAGTGTTGAGCTTCATTAGCGATATTGCAGCTGCCTGTTAAAGAAAGGCAGAAGACAGATGGACTCAGATATTATGCATTTGCTGTTTTTGTTCATTTCTCCTCCATAGTCAATGCAAATGACAGTGAATACAGTTTTTGAAATATGTTTGGTTACTCAATCTGGATTTTATTGAACAAAACTATAAATAAAAACTCAAAATAGTGTTCCTAATTATTCTGCTTAACAGGTTACAAACCTTGAACATTCAAAACCCCACCATAGGGTGTGAGTCTGGACAGGATGGGTTGGTCTGCATTTTTTGGCGTTTCCACAGGCAAAAACTGGGAAGGTGCCAGAATATCAGACCCATACCACCCCACTTATTTGGGACTCTTCTGTTGGGGTTCCAATTTAACCAATCAGACTCAAAAAGCTGGAGCCAAACATCACGATTTAACACACAGGTGTTAAATATTCTGGACAAACCCAACAGAACATTTGCAGCCACTGTATCTTACTGAGAACTAAAGCTGGCACTAATTGTGTCTTTTTATTTCCTCTTTTTGTCAACGTCACTTTTTAACATGGATTTTAGCAGCTGGATAAGATTACCCGGCAGCGCAAGCCGCTGGAGCCGTTAGCATTGAGCCAAAGAGTGCGCATCTCGTGAGTAATAGATGTCAGAGATCATGTTTGAGGCTGCAGACACTTTCAGCTGTTCAGCAACTCCTGATCCATGTCCTCATAAATTGGCCACTTGTGAGGCTCTGCACGAATACCTGTTGTATAATTAAAATGTTTAATATTTATCATACTTATTTTAAATTATATTTTCACTTTCCTCTTCCACTATCTCCATCTCCTTAGGGTCGTATTTCTTTTATGCTAACGTCTCTCACTTCACCACGCTGCAAACCTCAAAACAGCAAAACCCTCATTTATATAGGGGCATTTCCAACACTTTTGCATCTTTAGTAAATCACCCGCAAACCGTAGTTCAGCCCTTCATGCAAAATTCAGGATTGCATAGGCAAGTTACTACATGCAAATTTGAACCTTAGTATAACCGGGCCTTCGCGTATTACAAGAAATATGTTTAAAAAAATAGCTTTCTGCATGACTGCAAGCCTCTGGAGTGCTCTGAGATTCCACAGACACCAGCAGCTTCAAATACCTGCCTGCTATGTTCGACTTTTGAGCCTCAATTTGCTGGTGTTTAAACCAAAATGAGGATTCACTTTTAAGTGACAGGGTATGGCAACTACACATGATGTTTAAGTGGAAAAGGAATTATTTACTGCATATAAAGGCACTGAGGTGTCCCTGCTGTGTGTGCAGGCGGATGTGCCTTCGTTATCTATAATTACTTCATTTTCATTAAGATATTTTCATTACAAGATTCAAACCCCAGGCTGCTGCTAGTGTGTGTAGGTGTGTGTGCTTGTGAATGTGGTTAATTAGCACATAAAGGGTTTGCTCAAGGTATTTTGTTCATCTTGCACATCAAATCATTTAGCTGCAGATGTAGAAATGAAGGAAGGATAAACGGAGCAGGTCAGCCGTTCGTCTTTTTAAAGCCATATCCAACGAAGAAGCTCACAAACTTCATCCCAGCCTTGCTCCTCATCCTCCCGCTTTTAAATCCATCTTACCTTTTCAGCTTCTAATGTCGCACTAAATCCTGCAGGGGATTAAACTGTCGGAGGGAGAGTGGCAGGTGAGGGACCAGAGCTGACTCTCTGAGAGAGTTCTGTCACTCATCGCTACTAATAGCTCCAATATCTCCCAGAAACAAAACAATGTTGTGTGTTCTGACACACATTTGCCAGTCAGTGTTCGGTTATTTGCTTGTCAATTAAAAAAAGTGGCGAAGTCTCCATAGAAAGTGTGTTTTTTGGTTACAGTATAACCAAAAAAAAAAAGAAAAAGAAATCTAAACTAAAACACTGAGTTTCAAAAATGTATGTTAGAAAATGGCTTAATGTGAGATTTGTAGTGAGAGACACACACTGGAGGAAGAGCAAAATGAGTGATAATGTTGACCTAATTAAACGAGAGCAGCCATTTGAGCTAGCCGCTTTCCTGAAGGTATTCCTTTAAAAACAGAAGCCATTTGCTGTAAAGAAGAAAGGCGGTGTGATGTTGATGCTTACTTTGCCGTCAAATCTGCAGCACAGATGCACTGACCTGTCCACGCTTTCCTCTCAGCATCTGTTCATTCTGCTCCGTGCATGAAACGAGCCTCATTGTGTCTGCTTTGTGTTTTCTCTCTGCCCAGATCTCTCTGCTGAAGCAGTCCCTGGAGCTGCAGTTGTCTCAGTCTCAGTCCGCCCTCCAGCAGCTGCAGGCTCAGTTCAACCAGGAGAGAGAGCTGCTGAGCCAACAACTTAAAGGTGAGTTGGACGGGCAATGACAGCTACAGCTAAATAACTTACTTATAGCTATAAAGCATTCAGACTCTACTCTGTAGAGCATTAACAGGACAATTAAACATTTTATTTCCCACTACTTCACTTTTAAATTTGTGTAATCTGAATCCCATGGGTGTAATTTACTGAAATTAACCAGAAGAAGTGGAATATGTGACTGAGATTAGAGCATTTTTAATCACGTTGTTGCAAAAAGCCTCCAATAATGTCTTCAAGCCCATGTCACAGCTTAATGATAATATATCTCTATTTAGAAATAAAGAGTGCAGTATGTCACATTCATAATTCAGATTTCCAGCCATCTTGTGTTCAAGTGTTTCGTTGTGTGTTTGCTGTCGCTGCGTGGCTGGAACAGATTGTCACATCATCTGTCTTGTTAAAGGGAATGGAAGCATGTCAGCTTTTGATGTGTCACAGCTAACACGTTCATATTCTGTGTTTGTGTTTGCAGAGATGCAGAGAGAACATCAGAGGAGGGAGCATCGATTACAAGAAGCTCACTGCTGTGCCCTCAGCACCATGGAGGAAGCCAGACAGCACCAGATAAGAGTATGATACTATCACACACTTCTGTGTACACGTAGATGCACAAATACACTCAAAACACCTCCTTTAATTGGATCATAGAGGGTAGAGGTTGCAACTATATTTTTCGCATTTAATTATAATGTAATTTATATATAACTTAAACATTTCTGAACCTTACTTGTATTTATGAATGGTAGGAATGAGAACAGCATGTTGCATTAACTATACCCCTTCAGCTTCTTTGTGCATTATTGGAAATCCAATAGCAGGTGCAGGTAACACTTTCCATCTGTGATAGCAATAGAACAGAAATCCTACATAATTCATGTTTGCAAAGACCCAATGCCAGGATCTTGCAGGGTCCATTATTAGAAGTCGGCTTTCATTTGTAAACACTTGCTGTAGCTCAGTTATCACCTGCAGTAACAACCAGAACACCCGTCATATACGTATTGCACACAGTCCCTCACCTGGAATTAATTTCATTTGGAAGTGCCAGCACTTTTTAAAGCCAGGAGTCTTGCCAAGCAGATGACGAATAACAGAGACGTGTACTGGCCTCTTTGTGAGTCAGGACACATCCAGCCTGCTGTAAAACCTAACTGAAGAAGCTTTTTATTAGGGCTGGGGAAAAAAATCGATACACTGAAATATCGCGATATTTTTATACGCAGATTTCATATAGAGATTAAAAAATACAGTGTTGATATTTAAAATACGAAATCTCGCGAGACTTTGTAAGATAACGGTGAAATCTCGCGAGATTTCTTGACTGAACAACAAAATCACGCACGATTTCATTAGTAAAATAGATCGATACCACATTTTTACTTATCGATATGATATCAGCATAAGAAAATATTGCGATATTTCAGTGTATCGATCTTTTTCCCTCAGCCCTACTTTTTATCATTTTTTACAATTATGAGTGAAATTAGTTCATTCCCAAAATGGCAAAAATTTGGATTTATTCATAAAAAGGGAAGATAGAAAAAAATTATCTCAAAATTCTCCAAGTTTTTTCTCTTTTTTTAACAACAATATTATTCTGCTGTTATTATTAAACTTTGTAACTGTGTAACTTTTTTGCCACTTGGGGCATTAAACTTGCAACTTTCTACTGGCCACACAACTGTTAAATAATTAAACAGTCTCTATCCGTGTTTTGGAATCGTGTTTGCAGACCACTTTGATCAGCAGATAATGAAGTTATTGAACATAAAGCAAAGCGCTCCATGCCACATGATCCAATGAGAGACGGATCCGCTCCTGCAAAGTTACAATACTGCTTTTTTACGAGGGCAGCCCACTTGGAGCATCAACATGTGTCAAGTGCTGTATACTGACCCCAGAAATCATCTATTTTTACTTACATTAGGCTGATGTTTGGGTCAAAACTTACACTGTATCCCTTTAAGCTTAATTTCTAATAAAAATAGAATCAAACGGAAACATCTGTTGGGGGAATTGTGGGTACATATTTGTAAACTAATTATAAACAGAATCTGGGCGTAGAAAAGTAAATTTACATGACTGCTTTGATGCTGCTTTGATGAACAAACAGCAAACTGGTGGAGAAAAGTGTCAGGTGTGATGTTTTATGAAAGAATATCAGCGAGGATGAAAGGAAAGGTGTGAGACCAGCGGTGTTGGAAGGTTTGGAGACAGAAAAAAACCTAAAAGCAAGACAGGAGGCAGAGCTGCAGGCTTCACATTATCATTTATACGCAACCTCCATCAGACTTCTGTATGAACAGAGACCGGCATGCACGGAGCAAGACGTGACGTCATAGGCAGCACGCAACGTGGATGCTACACATGCTAGTATGTGCATCAGTTATAGCATCAGATGCATCTAATTCTGATTGGATCAAAGCAAATGCAAAGACTTCACCATTAAAACAAACTGAGATGTTTGGCAAAAATAAAAGATTGGATGACTAAACTGTGACGTGAGCAATGACCTGAATAAATATTCTATCTTGCAGTTATAATGGATTAACACATGCATATAACAGTTTAGTCTCTGCATCTTTCACGCCTTGCAGCCTGCGTTAAGCAGAAGTTTAGTGAAAGGAAAAGCCTCAGAGACGGCACAAAAGATTTCCTGACATGTAATCTCATTTGTTATTTGGGATTCTCAAATTAATGACTCTATCCTGAAGTCATTTCCTCCTGAGAGGAAATTAGTACTTCTTACAGTGAGGAGGGTGTTGTAGTCAACGTTACAACTGGAATTATCTTTTCTCCAATTTAGTCTACAGCTCATTAATGATTATGTGTTTGTGTAGAAGAGTTTAGGCCTGAGTTTTATCTGGCTAGTGAGCCTCAACGTGAGGGAAACAAATTTCTTAGAGTATTTGTCGTTTTTGTGTTGTTGATTTTAATGAAATGATCTTATTCCTGCAGCAACTGGGCTCAACAAATCTATACAATCAAATTACTTTAAAAGTTCTGGCATACTGAGCCATTTCATTTGTTCTGCTGCTTTAATTTCACCCATTTCTATCATGATATTGAAAATGAGTGAGGATAATGGTTTACTGTTGAGTTTATGGTTGAAGCTCTTTTATAATTACTCTGCAGGCGGATGTGCAGCTTTTACTGCCCCACTAAGCAAAATAACAGTATGAGTGGATGTGTCAGCTGCCTGTTGACGTCTCAGCTCCTCCTCTTTGACTCTTTGTCTCTTTTCAAACATGTAACTGTCAAATAGATATGATA
Source organism: Atherinomorus stipes (assembly GCA_023101725.1). Taxonomy (NCBI): domain Eukaryota; kingdom Metazoa; phylum Chordata; class Actinopteri; order Atheriniformes; family Atherinidae; genus Atherinomorus; species Atherinomorus stipes. The sequence continues at coordinate 478,879 of JALJCO010008402.1, forward strand.
CTTGTGGGAATAAATATTTATTGTGCATTCAGTCAGGGACCTATAGAACTCAAACAGAACCGGTCAGTTTCAAAACTCTTGGACTGTTCTAACCTTATTAGGGCTGGGCGATATGGACCAAATATCATATTACTAGGGGCTGGGGAAAAAAATCGATACACTGAAATATCGCGATATTTTCACATGCTGATATCATATTGATATGTAAAACTGTGGTATAGATCTATTTTACTAATGAAATCTCGCAAGATTTTACCGTTATCTTACGAAATCTCGCGAGATTTCGTTGGTAAAATAGATCAATATTGCATTTTTGAATCTCTATATGAAATCTGCATATGAAAATATCGCGATATCTCAGTGTATCAATTTTTTTCCCCAGCCCTACATATTACGATATATTCATTTTAGATGACGATATATACCGGTATTTTTACTGTAATTTGTAGGGATGCACGATATTTGAATTTTGGCTGATATGTCGATATTAAAACCCATGTGGCGGATAACTGATATCAATACCGATATTAAAACTGAAAGAAATAAGCAGAAAAATAGGGGTGGGAAAAAAAATATTGTTACGCTGAAATATCGCAATATTTTCACATGCCAATATCAAATCGATATTTAAAAATGCTGTGTCAATCTATCTTACTCACAAAAATCCCGCAAGATTTCATCATTCTGTTACAAAATCTCACTATTTCGTGAATTCTCGTGAGATTTCGAAACAGAACGCTGAAACATCACCAGATTTCACTTGTAAAATAGATCAATACCACGTTTTTAAATGTCAATACAATATCAGCAAATGAAAATATCGCGAAATATTTTTGAATTCTCGCAAGATTTCGTAACAGAACAATGAAATATTGCAAGATTTCATTAGTGAAATAGAACGATACCGCATTTTAAAATGTCAGTCATATTGGTATATGAAAATATCGCAATGTTTCAGTGTATCGATATTTTTTCCCACCCTTATTAAATAATCAGGTGACCCCTGGTACAGCCGAGTCATTATGAAAAAATAAAGCAAAACAATTTGCACAACTAATACTGCGATATAAATATCATATCTCTCTCATGTAAATATCATATTGCGATATTATATCAGTATATCACACACTCCTAAACCTTATTGCTCTGTTTTGTTCCTCTTCATTCTCCAACTTTTACTTCTCCTCTCTAAACTCACCCACTGTCCTCTTCTAGGCCCTTGAGGAGCGTCTGAAGCAGGAGCAGCGGGAGGAGGTTCATGCTCTGAAGGAGGCCCACAGGAGGACTTTAGAAATCCTCAGGCAGCAGTCAGACCAGGAGCTACAAACTCTGCGATTTGAGCTGGAGGATGAGGGGAAAGCAAAGCTAGGTAATTTTTTTTTCTCTCCTTATGTAAGGACACCATCATGAATATCTATTTATTTCAAAATGACAAACTGTTGAGCTGAACATAAATTGCTATAAGCTATTTAAAAATCTGACTAAATGTCACTGTGATTTTTTTTCTTATTCTATTTCAATGAACTGGACATCAGAAAACAAAACAAACACTGACTTTGCATAAATATGTCGACACTCAGATATTTGTAAGAATACTCCTGAGTCTTCATAGATGTGAATGTTTTTGTGAATCCCATAATCTTTGCTAAATATACATTAATAGGACTTAAGAACATATTTGTTCTTTGAAACGGGTGAATGTGGCCTCACTGGAGGTTTGTTTCGATGCAGCTTTACAAACCGAGCTGTGATGTCATGTTCTTTTTAGAGAGAAGAATCTTTCCCCTGGCAACCCCTTTTGATTGATCTGCAAGGAACATCATTTAACCTGTTAACTAAGACCAATAGAATGAGAAACAATGATGTTTTCCCCCCTGTATTATCTTCCACTTATAAATAAACTTTGTCACCATTCTTCCCTTTTTTACTGTACAACTGTATGCTTGTAGTGATTTAACTAAGAACATTCTCCATCTCTGGACTGTTATTGTAGCTGAACAGATAACAACCAGCTGTGAGCAGATACTCATTACAGGTTGAAGTGTAATAGCTTTCAGAAAGCTCTGCTGGCCGAAAGATTGAATTAGCGGCTCTAACTGTGCTTATTAAGAGGTAACATCTCAACTCTTGTGATCAGTGAACAGGTACATGATGCCAGGTGAAGTTTACATTGTAATCTCTGACACAGTCTGCAGCTGAAAGTAATGGGAAAAGAAAAAGGAAGAAAGAGGCAGGGAACGAAGATTACTTTCAGTAGGGATGTACGATCTTGGAATTTTGGCCGATATCCAATATACCGACATTTTGAAACTCATATGGCCGATAACCGATATCGATACCAATATTAAAGCTGAAAGAAATAAGCAGTCATTGCAAATAGCAGTTTTGTTATCCGTTTCTGACACTTTGAAAAAAGGGATATTATCAATACACTGAAATATCGGGATATTTTCAAATGCCGATATCAAATTAATATTTAAAAATGCAGTATTGATCTATTTTACCTACTAAATCTTGCAAGATTTCATTGTTCTGTTACAAACTCTCATGATATTTCGTGAATTCTTGTGAGATTTTGTTAGTAAAATAGATCAATACTGCGTTTTTAAATGTCAATATATCAGCATATGAAAATACCGCTATCGATATTTCAGTGTATTGAAATTTTTCCCCACCACTAATCTTAAGAAGTTTAAAAGTCTGTACAAAAAAAGTTTTTGAAGAAGTAGTTTTTTTTTTTTTTTTTTAGATTTTAGAAACAATGGGCTGATCGGTTAAATATCGGTGGGGTGGCCGATGTCCGATACTCAGTTTTAAGGTCGATATAGGCCGATACCAATAGGGGGGCAGATTATATTGTGCATCCCTAACTTTCAGCTTTAACAGCATACAGGTTTGTGTGCAGCCATGAGAGGAAATACCTTTGAAAGGTTTTATTTCGGGGGGGGGGGGGGGAATAAATCCGAAGCAGTAAAGAGAGCATGTGGAATTTATTGTACCACATTTTGTTTACCTGTGGTGTCTCTGTGTGGCAGCTTCTCTTCGTGCAGAGCTGAACCACCTTCATGCCGCAGCTATAGAGCATCTAAAACAGATCCACATTAAAGAACACACCGCAGCCAAGCGGGAGCTGGAAAAAGCACTGGAGCACAGCCACCAACAGGTAACTGCAACTGTGTCATCTTCTTCCTTTATTCTTCTCTTATGGGTTATATTTTCTCCTGTGTTGCTCTAAAACCTGTTCGTTTGTTAATACGCTCTGTTTGTGTTCATATTTTGAAGGAACAAGAACTCCTGGTTCGAATCTCCGACCTGGAGACAGAGGTGTGCTCCCGTAGCAACCGCATCACTGATCTGGACCATGAGATCCACTCCCTTAATGAAACTATCGACACTCTAACCAGAGAGCTGGAGCTGAAGGGCAAAGAAGTGCTTCGGGTTCGCAGTGAAGCTAACCATCAGATAAGGTACGAGCACCAGAGTGCGTCAGTTGACAGCTTGACATCGATTCCACTATTACAGGCTACGCTTGAATGCTTGCAGTTATCTATAAAAGCTGTAATACATCACATGTGAAAAATTCCCATTTCTGTTCTTCTTATAGAAGAGGCAGAACTAAGACATGACTTTCGTATTATTAACCATCTGAACTGTGTTTATGATTAAAAACGTCATGCTTTGAAATGCTTTACATGGCGTGTTCCAGCAGGTGTAGCACATCAAAGAATATGCACACAAACCAAAACGTGCAATCAAGTCTTACTGGCATCCTTTTCCAGAACAAGGAGTCATATTTTTCCTCTTTCAGGGATGAGCTGTTGGTACGGCTGGGCAATAAAACACCCTCAAAGGTATTGTGTAATAAGTAATAAACAATTTCAGTCAATCCAATAATATAGCAAACAGTCTGTCCCTCATCACAAATAATGTGTCTGACCATGATATCAAAATAAACGGGAATTTATTACCAAAAAAATATTTCTTGAAGCCACAGTGGGGATGAATCCACCTGGAAATAATAAATGCTAATATATATATTTTTTTTTGTCATATTACCCAGAAGCTTTTGCTTTTAATGTCACAAGCCTATTGACAGCAGTTTGCCAGGATTGTAGTAAAAGGTGCTAAATGACATAACATAATGTGTTATCCTTGTCTGGATATTATTGTTTTCTCCAAGAAATATTTGCAAGACCTTCCACATCCCCGGGGCTGGAAAAAAAAAAACTGCTCTTATAATAATTCTTTTTTTTCCTGCAAACCCATAAAGCCCACAAACTTTTGTCCACGGACCAGCTAATATACATCTGAGTGATAATTTTATCCTTACACAGGTTTATGATAATCCATCACTTATTTTTTTCATTTTTTTGTAGAAATGTTCATTTGAAATACAGACAAAATCATATTCTGTGCAAATGAAGACCTGATGTATATCTTGTTATCATTTGACTGGAATAAATCAAAATCATACCTGTGGTTTTTCTCAAAGATGCGTTTTAAAAACATAATTTGATGATATCGCTCCTAAACCTATAAAGCTGTTTGTATCATATTTGATACATGCATTTCCAAAAACTTTTGCAGACCTTTTGCATCACTTTTTGGTAAAAATTTTGCTCAAAACTCTGTTGTACACAATCTGATAGCAGGAGCCAGAAGACATGTTGCACATCAATAAATGGTGTATATACAAAATGATTTTTTTATATTATTTTAAGACTTCAGATTTTAAAAATTTGAATTTTTTATCCCCATTTTTTCTTTGTTTGAGCTATAAAGGGCTATATCAGATGGTATAAAGGGTTCTGGGGTGCAAACTTTCATAACTTTCTTTGACTTAGATAGCAACCATGCACCATTAATAACCCGGTACTGATGCAGTAGCCATGGATACGGTGTATTTAAGCTCTGTACCGGCTCTGCTTCATGTCCCAGCTGAGCTCATTCTGCAGCTGCACATCTTGCTGAAGTCCTCTATAATTTAATGAAACGTGGTATCACTGTGATGGTTCCCAACCAGGAAATCAAAGAAGTCTAAAAACCTCTAAACCTCTTCGTCCACAGAGCCCACGAACAAGACCTTGCAAAGAGGCATGAGAGGGACCTGGGGGAGCTAAACATAGTTCATCACAGAGAAGCGCAGATCATGCTGGCTGATTTCAACAAGGCTCAGGAGGTTCTCAAAGACAAGATTTCTGCTCTACAAATACTGTGAGTTAAGGAAATTTGTACTACGTTTCTTCTTTGTTAGGCTTTGCAACTTATAATATTATGTAATAATGATTACTGAGTTTTTTCTGTTCCTCTGTGTCCAGGTTGGAGGGGACAGAGGAGAAGTTAAGAAACAGAGAAAGCCGACCAGAAGACCTGCATCTTATAGCAGAACTCAGAGAGATGGTCACCGAGAGAGAAGCTCTGGTCAAAAAGCTGGTGGTGAGTCGACTGCATGGTATCATGGTGTATAAGGATAAGATCTTATCCCAGTGAAAACAAAGATAAAAACATTCACAGACAGATATTTCAGAAGTTTAGAGGTTTTGGGGGTTTTCTGACTTAAAAATGTTATTTTTATAGGATGACAAGAAGTTCTATCAGTTGGAGTTGGTCAACAGAGAGACGGGCTTCAACAAGGTCTTCAATTCTAGTGCCAATGTCGGGGTCATCAACCCTCTTATCAAGGTGAGTGCTCTTTTACCCAGAAGCCATCGTCAGGGTGAGTGGCATGGATATTAAACCTCACACAAGTCGAATCACAAACAACACACTCCAACACATTGTCTGAAAAGTATGAAAGTGACTGTTATGAATGGTTTTCATTGCTCTGCCTTAAAAAGCAATTTGCACGTTAGCGATTCAAGCTGCCTCAAGTGTAGCTTGTTTTTAAAAAACATGCCTAAATATACAAATACTACAATAACCTTTAGAGTTATTTTACCATTAAAGTTTTTATGCCTTAAAAACACATTGATATGTGTTTGTTTTTTTGTTTTTTTAATGACTATGCTATTAGAAAGTGACCAAAAATTCAATATCAATCATTGTTGAGTTTCCCTTGTGGGATAAATAAAGTATTTTTGATTTTTCATTTAATTTCATATTGCTATTTGAACATTCCAGACTGCACAAAATAAATTAATAGTCTGTCTGAAGGTCTTAATTAAATTCCAAACTTGAGAAAACAATCTTCACCTGCACAAAATACACACTGGCAGGAGATAAGTCAGAAAAAGGTGCAACTCGGGGTCCTGAAAGGTTGGAGTTTTTGCAGTCTGCATGAACAAATTACTCAAGATAAACACTGTAAGAGATTATTGATTAAATCACAACTACAAAAGATCTCTTTCACCTTTACTACATGCTGCTGAAAAGTAGACACTTTTGAACTCAATTGTATTAAGTCAGTCAAACACAGATATCCCAAACTTGTCGGGCATATCCATGACTGAACAGCACAACCTGCAAGTTCCCTTTAAGGACCACTTTTATTATGAATGCATGCTCAGGAATTTTATTTGGCGCTAAACACAAGCTGATCTAAAACACAACTACATACACACACAAATAAAACATGCATTTTTGCAGCTTTTTAGCTGCAGTCATTCGTTTGGATACCAGCTATTAATTGTTATATAATAATTTTACATCCCTGAACAACTAAGTTATGACCTGATGATAAATGAAGGCTGTCATATTTAATCAAAAACTATTCAGCACTCTATCAATCAACAGATCATCATTAGGTTTTTGCAGATGTTTCAGCTCAGTTACCAGCAATTCATCACACCCAAGGTAATAGGGAGTACTAACATAATGATTTATGTCTAGCTTGACTTTGCGGCTGTCTTATATGAAAATCGATCTACAGAGAGATCAAAGATGCTTGAATTAAACTTTATTTTGATCTTGTATAATCCTTTGTTTTTATGCTTCTGATCGTGTTTGTAGTTAATTCTGAGTGGAGTGAGTCACTGCATCGCTGCATACACTTACATCAAGTTTGTCATGAAGACTGATATCTGCTTACAGAGCTGCTTATCATCCTTCATGTGTGTACACAGCTGTCACAGCTAATGTCATTCAGAAACAATAACGCTTCGCAGCGTCGTCTCATCATCGTCTCATTTTCCATCCTCCTCCTCCTCATAGCTGCGTTGCTCACTGTGGGTTGCTCGTATCAAATAACATATGCATCCTTCTTCCCTTAATTACACCTCTATGCTGAATGAGAAGGATCAGGAAATACTTGATTGTGGTAACTTGTGGAAATCAAGAAAGCCACTGCGGCGTCCAACATGTGAGCAGTGAGAGTTTGTTCTTGGCAAATTTGCAAATTAAGCCTTGATTTTCTTATTTGATTAGTATTTTAAAAGATTTTTCCAGAAGTTGTGAGTGTTAGGCTTTGAAATTACACAAGTTATCTAAAAAAAATGCTTTTTTGTTTGTTTGTTTGTTTGTTTGTTTCTTTTTTGTCTGTTTGTTTGAATCGGGTTGCAATTTCATATCCAAACCATAAAAACGTGTAGGCAGTTAGTCATGCACTCATGTAGCTAACCACAATGAATTAGCACTAGAATGAAACTATTTTTTTATGCCAGACCTCAAAGTACGTTATAATTTCTAATGTAGTACTTTAACCTGTGACAGATCTATTGTACAGTGTGATACTTCTCCATCCTCTCTTGATTCTAATACTGCATATCAGTTTTATGGCACTTATAAATGACTTTGTCCTGTTTTTTTTTTAATCCGATTTGGACAAGTTTCCATTTAAATTTGTTACCTGAGATAGCTTTATAATTGACTTTCTGGATAGTCCTGTCCGGTCAATGTTCATATAAACATTTGAACATAAAATGACTTTGTCACTATACCCTTTTATTTTTAAAGAACTTTCAAAGTCTTTGTTTCATCTTGATTTATAAATGTTTTAAGAAATGTTGAAAGTAGCTGAGAGAGATCTGAGAGAGATCAGAGATCTAAAACAAAATAATTTTAAAAAAGTTTTAAATGGTCAAAGTTAGTGATGGGATGCTACTGGAGTGAAACCTGTTTAATTCCTGTCCAAGAAAAAGCATATGAGGTAATAAAAGCATCAAACAGTGTCTGTAGTTGATGTCTAGATGGGAAAGACTTTTTTTTTTTTTTTTCTCCACACTAAAATTAGTTATGCTGGATTTTTCATGTGGGGAGGAGGACACTGACCTCAGTGTCTTTTTCATTGAAATGATGAAAATTCAGTGCAATTCATCCCCTGATACTGATAAAGCTGTCAGGGACTAAAAAATGCACCATTACGTGTCATAGGAATATAGCCTTGACAGGTGTCTGCATATAAATGAAAAAAAAAGACCATGTTTTTGAGAAATGGCACAAAGTGGCAGCAGGTTAAGAGAAAAGAGGAGGTGTCCAAGAATGGAGCCTTGTGGAACTCCTCACAGGAGGGCAGTCGGCACAGAATTAAAATCATCATGATCTTGATGCAGAAGTTCCTGTCAAAGAGATTGGACTTTAACTATTGTCAGGATGAACCAGTGATGCCCACCCACTGCTCCAGCCTGAAGAAAAGAATGTCAGGGTCCACTGTGTAAAAACAGCCGTTATTGCCCCCCACCCACTCGGAGTATCATGCTGTAGTGCCTCTTGATGAAGGCTAGTTCTGGATTTGTCTTAAGGAGACAGGATGTCTCCTCTCTGAGCCAGTAAAAGTTAGTCAGATGTTGAGTCTTGCTCTGTCGCTTTCTCTCTCTGCTTGACTCATATCGTCCTCTTGCATTTCTTTGCTGAATCAGCCACAGTGTGTGTTTAAAATGGCCAGTATGTTATCCAGTTGCTGAAGTGTGATGCAGTGTCGTAAAGAGAAATGCAGCTGTTACGTGATGCTCCAGGACGGAAACAAATGTTTTGAAATGTCGTTTCTCAACCTCAAGACACTGTAGGTTATAGACTGCTCCAGGAATGTACATAATTAATGTCACTGTACCATCAAAATGAATCAGAATCACAGAGTTTTAAGGTCGGAGAGGTATTAAGTGCTACTCTAAATCCAAAAGCACAAGTAAAACACAATCCCCAGAATCCATCACTATAAATATATCATTGAAAACCCTTAAAACAGCCAGTTCATTGCTGTGGTATGCTTTAAACCCAGACTGGAAGACTTTCAGAGTCTAGATCACAGTATGTTTCACACAGTAGCAAGACAAATATCAAAATGACCATTCCATAACTAATATCAGTAAATATAGTTTATTTTTAGTTGTTAATGGAAGGAAAAGAATGAATGAATATGATGGTCATTTGTTTTGCCTTTCCTCAGCAACATACAAAAGAAAAAAAAAAAAGTTTGACGCTCCAAAGATTGTCTTCCATATTGTAGAAAAGGACCACAAAATCAAATCTTCTTAAACGTTTTTCACAATGTCATAAGTGAAGGAAATAAAGAGAAGCAGAGCAAGATGAAGATGAAGATGCATTGACAGAATGAAGGTCATTCTTTCAACTAGCTAACAACCTGAACCCAGAACACGCTGTTCCCACGTCACCACCACAAATTCACCCCGTCTACCAGTGGATCAGATTCCAGTGAACACAAGCGTTGCTTTATTAACAAGTAACCTGCATTTATAGATAGTTTAATTGGCTTATTGTTTATATTAGGCACAGTGTGATCCAGGTTAGCGGGAGATAGCTAGCACTCACGTCTCGCCTTTCTATGTGTGTCTATAGTCAAAAGCGGGCGGCCAATCAGATCGCCGCCTCACCAGCTTTCCTAGCCAGTCAGCTCTCCGATTCGTCAGCCCTCCCACCGTGAGCCATGAAGGCCAGGAAGAGGAGGGACAGGAGGTGGAGGAGGTAGGACCAGGAGGCCGCTTTGTGCCTCTTCACTCCCCCCTCCAGAGGTCCCTCCCTCGACTTAAGAAAGCCCTACAGCTGCTCAGCCCTCTTCCTCCTTCTCCTCTTCCTCAGCATCCTCCTCCTCTTCCTCTTCCTTCTCCTCATCCTCCACATCATCCCATGCCAAGCCTTGCTCCTCCTCATGCTCCTCAGGATCCATTTGTGCAGCTTCAGTGCCTACAAAGCTTTAGGAGGTGAGAACGAATGTGAGTTTGTGCCACTGCTGCCCACAGGTCACTTTCACGTCACAAATGCTGGGAACCAAGCATGAGGCCTCTGCTGCCCCCACAGTCCGCATCTTATCTCACCGCCCTTATATCCTCTAGTGATGGGAAGTTCAGCTCTGTTCAAAGATTTGGCACTTTTGACTCGTCTCCATTAGAGAGAGTCGGCTCTTTTGACTCACAAATGGCTTTTCACTTACTACATATTGTATAGTAATGTATAGTATTAGAGCTTCTAATTTAATCTAATTTAGCAATTATGAATGGCTTGTTCGTTGGTCAGCAGTGTTCCCCCTATTTTTTTTTATATTATGAGAACCTCTGTGCAAATTTGTCTTTAGAAAATATAGTTATTGTGGGTGCAACAATACAAACATATTCACTGTTCAGTTTGTGTTATGTTTGCAGACGATACTAATTTTTTTTGTTCTGGAGGGAACATAAAGGAGTTGATAACAACTGCAGAAATAGAATTGACGAAGTTATACAAATGGTTTGCTTTCAATAAGCTATCGTTAAATGAAAGTAAAACTAAATTTATGTTGTTTGGTGGTAAAAGGACGAACATTGAGGTAAAACTGAATTTGAATAATGTTGAAATTGAAAGAGTATATGAAACTAAGTTTTTGGGAGTAATGATAGATGATAAAGTCTGCTGGAAGCCTCACATAAAATATGTTAAACAGAAATGATCTATTCTTTATAAAACAAGACAATTACTGAATAACAATTGTCTTCATTTGCTGTACTTTTCACTTGTGATGCCTTACATGACATACTGTGCTGAAATTTGGGGAAATGCATACTTAACAAACAAACTTAGATCCAATAATTAAATTACAGATAAGAGCTATCAGGATAATAAATGGTGCTGGATACCGTGATTCTACAAATCAGCTTTTTATAAGATCACAGACAATAAAATTTCTGGACATTGTATATTTAAAAATGTTAGAAATTATGTTTCGAGTGGTAAATAAGACAATTCCTGCTTGTATTCAAAAAATGTTCAAATTAAGGCAGGGGATTTATAACTTGAGGGGGTTGTTAATGTTTGAAACCTATAAAGCCAGAACTAATCTCAAGTATAGATGTGTCAGTTTTAGGGGCAAAATTATGGAACGGATTAAATGATGAAATAAAGATGTTTAATTCTGTTTATTTTCAAAAACACTTTAAAATGTAAAATCATTAAAGGTTATAGTGGCATTTGATTGAATCTGATTTCTCAGTTTAAGTATTTATGTGTTTTGTAATGATGTACTATTCCTGATATTTCTTTGTGAATTATTGCTATGATGGTACAGGATAGGCAAAAACAAGCCTTGGTGCTTCAGCCTATTCCTTTTTCGGTTGCTGTCTGATAAATTATTGTAAAAAAAAGCAAAAAAGGAAGGATATATAAATATGTATGTATATGTTTTGTTTGGTTTTTTAAATTATTATTTCTTGTTTTAAACCGAAATAAAAGTATTCATTCATTCATACTTTAGTGTCACAGTTTGATATTTTTTATATAAAAAATACATTTTCATGTAGGGGAGGGACAAAATATTGATACACTGAAATATTGTGATATTTTATGTTGCAAAATCATATCGATATTAAAAGACGCAATATCAATATTTTACTAATAGAATGATAAAAGCTGGCGAGTTTTTGTTCTATTTGCAACGGTCCAGCATGTTGAAAAGTAGGGATGCACAACATTGGAATATTGTCCGATATGCCGATACTTTAAAACTCTTGTAGCCAATAACCGATATCGATACCGATATAAAACTGAAAAAAATAAGCAGTCATTGGAAGTAGCAGTTTTGTTATCCGTTTCCGACACTCTGATAAATAGGGGTGGGAAAACTTTTGATACACTGAAATATTGCAACATTTTCATATGTCAATATCAAATCGATATTTAAAAACGCAGTATCGATCTATTTTACTTACAAAATCTGGCAAGATTTCATCATTCTGCTTCAAAATCTCATGATATGTCGCAAATTCTCGCGAGATTTCGTAACAGAACAATTAAATATTACAAAATTTCATTAGTAAAATAGATTGATCCCACGTTTTCAAATGTCAATATGATATCAGCATGTGAAATATTGCAATATTTCAGTGTATCGATATTTTTTCCCACCCCTAGTCTTTAGAAGTTAAAGTCTGTAAAAAAGAAGTTTTTGAAGAAGAAAAATAAGTTTTGGGGGTTTTTTTAGACTTAACAGCGGGCTGATTGGTTAAATATTGGTTAAGCATCGGCAGGGTGGCCGATATTTGATACTCAGTTTTATAGCCGATGTAGGCCGATACTGATAGGGGGCCGATTATGTCGTGCATCCCTATTGAAAAGTCCCTGCTCTCCACTGATATCTATGTGCAGTCTGCAGCAGGTTAAACTTTACACACAGTGGAAAGTACAAGTTCAAAAGCGTGTCCAGGTTTTCATAAACCACCCAGTTGTTTGAGATTATAAGGCACTGACTGAAATCTTTATTTTACATATGCACTAATATGCGTTTTCTTATACGTTTACTACTTTGTTTTACCATTTTACTAATTTCACATGAATTTGTGTACATTTATAGTATTCCAGCTGTGGTGACATTTACACATCTATTTAGTTGGATATTCTCAAAGTGAGAAATTTTAATGTTCAGGGGGACGAAATGGTAAGATACCTGTCCATGTTCAATAAATGGGACATGGATAAATTCAATTTGATTGATTTTGACTTATTTTGTTGTTTCAGTCATCCAAGGTTTAGGTGCAACTTTTCTTTCAAGCTGCAAGTGCCTAAAATATCGCAGTATATCGCACTGTATGTGCACTGTATCGCAATTTTGGATCGTATCGTAAAGTCTTTGCCAATTCCCTCCTCTATTTTCATGCCGTTTTTAACCCAATGTGCTTTTGTCCGTAACGGCTTGCCATCAGGATCATACGGAACATGAAAACCAAAGTAGTTCCAAATGCCAAATGTGAATGTAGCTGAATGCAAATCCAGATTTCAACACAGAGCTCATAGTCAGAACGCAAGTTGATGAAAATAAATAGAAATATCAATATTGTTCGATATTTGATACTCACAATTCAGTACATACCCGAATGGTTCAGTTCGATACAAATATAAGTATTGTTGCATCCCTGATTCCTTTATTTAAAATTTTAATCAAACCTTTGAAAGAACAACTGAACGCAGGACCACACCCAGCAAATCAAGGAAACAAAGTTTGAACTTTATGGCACTTTAAATTCAGCAATTTTTCCATTTTTTTCTGACATGCTTGTAATTTTTATCTGGCTTCCCAGCTGTAACTGTACCACTACCCTCCCTGCCCTTTAGCAGGCTGCTGCCCTTCCTTCTTCCTTCATCATGGTATGATCATAGGTATGTCCTTTCCTGGTATGTGATCAACCACATGGTGTGCCCAAAGTTATGCCCCTTCTAAAGACTTGGCTCTCTTAGTCAGGAATCGGTTCTTCTCATTGACCACAAAGAATCGGCTTTTAGAGTCAACTCGTTCATGAACGTTCACATCACCTCTCATTCAGGCCTCCTATTTCCTGCTTTCCTGGAAGAAAATCTAAATTACAATTACTCTACTTGCAATGTTCAATTCTCTCATAAAATCTATCTGAATCATAGTTCTAGAGTAGATGTGAAGTATTTAAAACTTAAGTTTATGCTGGGATCAGAGGCAGTGTATGACAAAAACTAAAGTCTGTGAGCCACATAAGATTTAAATTGGGATTTTAATTTAGCCTCGAAGCAATCACCGAGCCCAACACCGATCTTTTCATTTCACTCAACGCTGCAGTCTTACTCCATTAGATCAGGGTCAGTACACAAAAATAATGAACATGTAATCCCCCTTTTTGATCCATTATGCCTTAACATCGCATCTTCCATTTTTTCCACCATTGTACGCAGAGAGAGCCTTCTTAAATTTCCTGCACATCCTCCTCATCATCCATCTGCTTAGTTTCAATAAAAAAGAAAAGCTTGAAACGTTGCGTTTGCATATCAGTCTCTGCAGCATGAAAACACTGAGAAAAAAGTAAAGAACTTCACAATCGGTAATATTTGTGTGCTCAATAGAAAGCATTGGATGCAGGCAGAAGCAGGATTGATGTTTGCTGCAGCCACTGATCAGAAATCACTGGGAGGTCTGCCGCTGGAGGGCGTAAACTGCAACTTGCTCCAGGAGTTGATTTCAAATCTAAGGGTTTGCTGAGAAAGGTTGACCTGCTTTCTGATATTTTGGCCATTTTTGGCCATCACAAGCTCTCACTGCATCCCCCTCATCACGCTCTGGCACTGGCACTGCCCACGATTACAACATTAAGAGCAATCACTGTTATTTTCTGCTCTTTCAAGCTTCAAGTATTTCTCTGTCTCCCTGTTCCTCCCTCCTCATCATCTTAACTGATTTGTCTTCCTTTCCTCAGCCTTCCTGAAGCCAACACTGCAACACCACCCAACCTGAGGGGGATGGAGGCAGGAAAACGCAGAGAATATATTACAAAAGAAGAGGAGCAGTACTCCCAGTACTTCTCTTTCTGACCGGCAAAAAACACACCCCAATTCTGTCAAAAAAAAAAAAAAAAAGAATTAATGGGACAGAGAGCTAAAGTTGGACAGCGATCAAACTGTAGGATTAGAGAGTTATTTGATGGATGGGTTTCTAACATCCAGTCCTAGTCACAGCACTTCCATCACGCACTGATATTCCAGTGCAACTTCAACTTTAGGGCTTCCACACATGCTTGATGAAGACTTTGTCTCATCAAGGCTTCATTATGAAAGTGAGCGTGGTGAGCAGATGATAATCGTCTGATCATTATGACCAGCTGCAATTCTGCAAAGCGTGGCATTTGCATGGGCTCCATCACTGCACAAATTAGCTGAAACTTGCTGTAAGTTCCAAGATAAACTGACACTGACTGCAAAGGGAAATGTTAGTTAGTTATTGTAAATAATGTTCATGAGTGTGCATGACTTTAACCTGACCTGCAGCGCCTCCCTGAGGGCAGAATGTTAAACAGGTGGTTGTTGTGGTGAGACCACGGCTGGGGGTTTTTCATATCCTGCAGTGAGGGAAGAGAGCAGCTAATGATTTTTTGAGGTGTGTTGAGGACCTCCTGTCGTGCTTTCATGTCCGCTGCTGAGCTGCCGGCGAACCGAGCTTTTAACCCGTAAGTAAGGATGCATCAGTAAAAGGCCACCAGTAGCTTTTCAGCCATGCTGTTCCTTATTGCTCTCAGGAAGTGCAGACACTGCTGTGCCTTTTGTACAACAGCTGTGAAGTTAGTAGATGTTTCCTAAACTTTAAAGCTGTGAACTCTTTCCACATGTGAAGAAGAGAGGGGGAGGGGTCTGTTCTGCACTTCCTGAACTCTGGGACAGTTTCTTTCATTTTCTTTGTAGTCGGTGTCAGATTGTTTACAGAACACCACGTCGTCAGCCTCTGGATCTCATCTCTGGAGGCGCATTCATCATCTTCCGAAATGAGTTCACTATTGTCATCTTCAAATTTTATAGTTGAGATAGAGTTATTGTAGCATAACTTTAGCATGTACAGATTGTACAAAGCTTATCTGCTACAGCATCATAAAGAATGGCTCGATGTTATCACCATTTCGGAACGCATAAAACAATCAGTTATTTAAAGGTACAGTATGTAGCAAAATCAAATGTCAGTGGCAGAAAAATATGATACATAATTCAAAACTGTGTTTCTATTGATGTGTAATTGCTGCACTAGAATAACTGTTATGTGTTTATTTTCTCAGAATGAGTCATTTATTTCTATTTGACAATATGTGAAAAACAATATGTGTGAAGGAGAAAGGGGGGAGCGAGATCGGCGGGAGAACGGAAAGCGGGTGTTTAATGGAGGGCACACAAAAAAAAAAATAGCGGGGGGGGGGGGGGATATATAATATATATATATATATATATAAAATGGATATAATTATAATATATATATAAAGTTTATCAACTCCTTGGGGGGGGGGGGGGGGGGGGAGGGACTGAAGAGAGGGAGGGGGGGGTGGGGAATATGAGAAAAGACGGAAGGGAGATGACAAAATTTTTTGGGGGGGAAAAATCTTTGTTTTTAGATTTTTGGGGGAAGGTTGATCGTATGAAGAGTGTATATATAAGAAGGGTTTTAAGGGAATTAGAAAAAAAAAGCGGATTGGGCTTCAGTGAGAACCGTCTGAACTTTAAAAGCTTTGTTTAATGGGAGTTAGAGCACTGTTTGGGATTAGTAATGCCTTAAAAGACATAAAAAGTAGTTCCTCATAGTCCAGTCATAACTACACCTGAGACCACTGGTTCCACTCACACATGAAAACATCTTTATGTTTGGGAGAATTTTGGCCACTAACAGCCACTGTACATTCACAACAGTGCTGGAATATGAAATCATTTGAAAGAAAACACCTTTATTTCAAATACCGATCTTTACCACTAGATGTCAGTAATTCTTACATACTGTACCTTTAAACTTAGAACATAAAGTAAGGATATTTGTATTTGCTTGATTATATCTCCCTTTTATGACACTATTAATGTTAGATTATACATTGTTGGAAAGCTTGTTTAGTCACCTTTACAGTAAGATATAACTTGAAAGGATTCAATGGAAATATTGCCAGGGATTTTGTCACATTTTTGGTGGGCAGCCTACACGTTTAGCACTGCTGTTCATCCAGAAGAAGCACAGTCCTTTAAAGTTAAACCTCACCGTAAAGGTGACTAATCAGGCTTTTCAACTATGTATAATACAACACCAATTGGTATTATTAAGTAGCGCAATTATCAACTTACCAGTATTCACTTTAATTCAGTTTCATTTGTATAAAACCAATTCACAACAAAGTCATCTTAAGGTGATTTACAGACGTAGCCTAATACAAGATTCATTGTAGTCCAATTATCATCCAGTTAAATCCACTACAGTTCAATTTATGATAATTTTATTAATAAAAAATGATTGCCTTGCCAAGGAAACCAACAATTTGTTCCCTTATCCTGAAGAAAGGGGAAAAAAAAACTCACTAAAACTTGTGTTTTAAGTATATTTAAAATTCAGATTCAGATTTCACAGCCTCTCCCAGTAAATCCTTTCTATCATCGTTTCTGGCATTTAACAATAAAAGCAAGTGGTTCGTTACACTGTTACTGCATTGCTGCTACGCCCTAATACAAATGAAGCTATAGCCTATTTAATAACACAGCTATCCAATGAGTCTTTAAGATAATATGTGTTAGCTTTGTTATAGATTAATAATTGCTTTGTTGAATAAAATATTTCTCTAAGAAGAAGTTACAAAAAAAATCTAAATGAATTAATTTGCTAATTATTTTTGCCCATGCAAATGTCAACAAACTGCAGTATTGCAGGTTTAAGAAAATACTGCCATATTGTACAGTCAGTTTTTCTTTCTTCATCAATATGTGTCTTAAAGCTGAAATCTGACTGTGAGTGAAATCCATGATCGATGCCTTGATGCTCACCTTTATACTTTTATATTGTGGATCCATCTGTAGGTTATTATGTACTTCTTGGTCAGAAAAAAAAAGAGAACTTGGAGGACCTTGCTAGATTTTGGTGGTGGTGGGGGGGGGGGTTGGCTTCTGCAGTGTGAGAAACTACAGTACATCACAATATGGACACCAGCAAAAACAGACCAACTTTAGCTTGCTGTCCCATGCAGTGCTTTGACTGTGTACATACACCACGTGTTTAAAAGTCATTTTCAAATCTCTAAGTTAGCTGAGAGGTGCTTGATTCGCTGTTTCAGACACCTCAACAGTCTCCGGAGGGGAAACATCAAGATAAAAGAAATCAAGCGCCTCTCAAATTTGTATTATTCCACTATTTCTAATGTAAAAAGCTACTACTGTTTTTCTGTGGTCTGTTTTTGATTCCACTGGACCAGAGACATAAAGACGAAGAGTTCTGTCGGGGATATTAAGACATTTAATGACTCCTAGCTTCTTCTTTTTTTTTTTTTTTTTAATTAAAAATGAATTTAACGGGGGAACTAGGAGTTGATGTCTGGACCGAACTCTTCTGCTCCATCTCTCTGCCTGCGGGGCAGACCATAGAGCATGTGAAAACAGAAACACTCATAAAGCTGCTGTGGCTCACTTGAAACCGTCATATCTCCATGTTTCTGGTGTATTGTCTGTTTTTTTTCTTGTTTGTATGTTTGTTTTATTTATTGAACTTCACTTGAAAGTTGACATCGTTCCCAGTTATCTGTAAAGTTTCCAAACCGCATGGTCATCATCAGAAAGAGACTGTTTGATTCTTGTTGAAAAGCAGGCGGAGGAACATGAATTTAAGAGGCTACTTCCTCTCGCTCCGACACGCCACGGTCTGTCCAACAACACACACATTTCAGTTCAGCATGATGAATATTCGTCTTCCGAACAGAATCGACTGACGCTTCAACGGCTCAGGAAGTGTTTGTTCTTTCACTGCCTGCAATATTTCAGACAGCTACACACACTATAGTATAATCTCATACAACAAATATGAACCACTTTGTTTGTGACCTGTTGTATTTTTAAGCCCTAGTGTGTTTTGTTTTCATCCAGTCCTTGTAGATATTTTGCAAAAATAACCTTGAGCTCATGTTTTTATTTGGAAACCAGAATTTGTTTTGTTCCCAAAGAAATTGTGCAGATTTTTCTCTTTTATTCAATGCATCTTTGTCCTCTTATCTAAAGCCAAATGAGAAGTTAAACCTCCTCAGTAAACAGAACAATAAACTTTTACACACTTTACCTCAAACAAGCTTTCAGTATTAATTTCTCTTTTTGCCGTTAGACAGCATATAAGCAACTGTTATTTTTTATTGTAGAGCATCCAGATTTTGTCTGTTTTCGCTAACTCTGCTATGCAGGTAATGTAATTGCTAGTTATTGTTGTTTTCTCTGGTTAGCAAAATAATTCAAAAAGTTATTAATGGATTTGGATTAAATTATCAGGGAATATTGATTAGGGCACAAGTAAGAACTGGTTAGATTTTAGTGTTGATCCGGATCATCATCTGGATCACGGAACTTGTTGAAGGATTCTTTATCATTGCAAGAAAGAGCCATATGGGGGAAACTGAACTACTTGCGCTCCCAAAGTGCTTCTCTAGTTATTACTGTTATTAAATAGTAACAATTTAAATTAAAATGACAAATTTTCAGTGTTATTCAAGCTACTTGGTTTTATTTTAACAGGTACTAAAGCCTCACTACTGAACTTTGATTTTTTTTGCACTAATGGAGCCTAATTTAGCATCCCCGACTCTTCTCTGAGCTCTCTTCAGTCAGTAAAAGTCAGTCTGATGTTGATTTCTCTCTTTCTCTCTTTCTCTCTCCCTCTTGAGTTGCTTTGCTGAATTAGCCATGGTGTGCATTCAGTGTGTGAAATTGCTGTTATGCGATGTACCAGGCTGGAAACAGAAATCGTAAAGTGCTCTTTCTCAGCCTGGGCACGCTGCAGGACAACGACAACTCCTGAAATGCACATAATAAACGTCGGTGTCCCACCAAAGTCAGTCAGAAACATAAAGTTTTATAGTTGGAAATTCATGTAGTGTAGCTTTAAGTTAGTTTAACCCTGTGACTAAATGACATTGTGAGCACTTTTGCACAGTTTGATTCAGGATACTAGTCATTTCTATTGGCTTATTTGCTCTCTGGTTGTAACTCATAAAAAAAACAGCCAGAAATTAGACTGTATTACCTCATATTATCTTGATACAGTAAGAAACTTACTCTTTTCTTGATACTTCCTGAAAAAAAAAAAAAAAAAAAACACCATCCACAAAGATTATCTGTCAAACAAACAAAAATATATTCTGGATATTTGACATATTATGGTGTATATTAGGCTTAAATTAGTATACTACATGTACACCTTGGAGTATGAAGTAAGGTGTCATGGTGAAACTTCTTATTTGGTTGTAGATGAGGTGACAATGAGGCATATTTCTCCTAAGAACTAAGCCACCTCACTCAGTGAAGACTAAAACACTTCCTGAAACCAGGTCGAGACATCTTCCAGACATTTTTGTGTGTTTGTCGCATGCGGGAAAGTAAAAGTGAACCCATCAAATAAGGAAATCTGTAAATATTTCACTGGACCAAGAGGTCTGTGGTCTCTCTGATAATGGAGCATCTGTCCTGTACGACACGAATGCCGCATCATGACCTTGAAGCTGAAGCTGTGTTGAATGTCACTTAGTAGAATATGAAAAGGTCTCATTGTAAATACTGACCTGTAAAAAGGACTAATAAGATGACGGTAACCTCTAAGGGACTGAAGTCTGGATATACTGAACCGCCGCTGGTTCATTCCTCCATGCACACTGTGAAGTTTAGATTTATTTAACTCTATGACGTAATGACATTTTAGCCATTTTAGACATCTGCATCCCAGAGCGCAGAAATCTCGTCTTTATTTATTTATCTTTTTGTACAAACATATTTTCTCACAATCATCAAAATTTTACTGCACCTTTTGTTTGCTGAAGATTTCAACAAGCACATTTCTGTCTCCTCTGACCTGACATTTGGCCAAAAATACTACACGAGCTGGAAAAAAAAAAAAAAAGACGCACATCTTGTTAGACTGTTCTGCCCAGCAGTGATAGTTAAAGGACCATTTCAATGTTTTAACATCCAAAACTGATAAGTTTGAATGTTTTTCCATCTAGTCATCAATTTCAGATCACTTTGAATTGAATAACACAAAGACTTGAACATTGTTTAAGGAGAATTTACTTTATTTATTCTTTGTCTAATTTAAAATAAAAAAAAAATAACGTTTGTTTCTTTATTGCTACTTTATTGCTTCTTTGCTTTTGTTTGTTTTATTATTTTATTTATTTATTTATTTATTTCAAAAACCTGCAGAAAAAACTGAAAGTGATCTGATGTAACATTACGACTTATAATTTGATGATTTCTGTCTTGCCCTTTTTGAAGTCAAAACATAATAGTTATAACAATAATGATATTTATATTTATATCATTTCTGTTGTATGGTACGGAACAATAAAATTCTGATTGTGAGATAAAAGCTTGCTGGTGTGCTCGATTCCTTGGAAATATCCAAAAGCATTTGTACGATTCATCACATCTTAGATGAGCGTTTTTATGATTTGTTGAAGTAGTCTCTATAAATAATTCTCCAGACTTCTTGAAACCAACATAAGGCCACGGCCACAATGCAACATTATGTTTCCAGCAACTACCACATCTGCAGCAGAAGCATTTTTTCTAATGAAAGAAGGAATATTATAACATTTTCAGCTTTAAAATCAGTATTTATCAGCCAACTGAGTTGTAAACTATCGGCATATCGGATAATCGCCAAAAATCTAGTATTGTGCATTCCTATTCTGGACCTACTAGTTGAGAATAACTGGTCTAAAGTGTGTTGTGTGCCTTTTGTCAATCCTTGCCTCTTTTTTTTTTTTTTTAAACATGTTTGCTTTCCTAAATAACTGGTGGTAAATTAAATCCATTTTCCTTCTGAAGTGGCTAACTGGATAAACAGCTGTGTTTGAATTGACTGATCAAACACCAGTATTTTGACCAAATCCTACGCTGAAGCTTGTCTTGCAGACATGGCCTGCACTTGTACATTTGATACAGATTTTAGGAGAAAAAAAACATGCAATGCAAGACAAAGTACAATGCACGTGCAAAGAAAGAGGAGAAGCAGCTGCAAATGTATTTACATGCAGTTTATTTGGTATTTGACAGTTCAGATATGAGTTTGTAATTCTTTCAAACAAAAGGGAAGACACATTAAAACACTTTTTTTTCAGTAACGATATCATATGTAGATGTCATTTCTATTTTTACAGTATCATACACAGAAACAGAGCATTCATAGTTGGCCGGCAAGTTGTTAAAATCCTCTAAAAAAAAGTTATATGTCTACTTCTTGTTGACTAAAAATAAGTTTAATTTTCTTTGCCATTGTTGCCCAAAGATGTGCTCGCATTATACGACACAAAAATGTGGCATAAGCTTCATATTAACCATCATGATTGCCTAGAAAGAAACAGAACTAAAATGGCTTAAGTAGAAAATAAACATGTGAACTCACACCATGCATAATTTAGCTTTAATTCACAATTGATGCTGCAGACATCAGATTCAATAGTATGTCAGGCATATACCAGAAATGTGCGTTTAACGCTCTTTATCTGCACTCAGCCCCCTAAAACAGTTTGATCTTGCAAGATGTGCAGACACTGAACACTTTGAAATATGAAATTCATTTTAATGTTTTATATTTTTGACTGCTTCAACTGTAATAAGATAAATTGGAAGAAATGTGAGCCTTTTGTGAGTCTGCGCAGCTTAAAGGTACAGTGTGTAAGAATTACTGACATCTAGTGGTAAAGATGGGTACAGCAATGCCTTCATATGTCAAGCACTGTTGTGATTGTACGGTGGCCGTCAGTGGTCAAAATACTCCCCTAGACATAAAGATATTTTCATCTGTGAATGAATCTAGTTGTCTCAGGTGTAGCGATGACTGTGCTAACAACTTTTAATGTCTTAGTAATTACTTATCCCAAACAGTGCTCTATCTCCCAAACAAAGCTGGTACAGCAGTTTGAAAGTTTAGAGGGTTCTTACTTCACGCTACAGTGTCCATTTAGGGACATTGTAGTAAAAATGGTGGCGTAAATATGGCAGCCTCCATGTATGTGGACCCCCAGCAAGTCGATATAAATGACTAAGAAAATAAACACATAACAGCTATTCTAGTAAAGCAATTACACATCAATAGAAACAAAGTTTTGAATTGTATATCACATTTTTCTGCCATTGACCTTTGATTTTGTTACACACTGCACCTTTAACACAACTATTCTTCTTGATTCAGGTTGTTTTCCATTACAAATGAGAGTCACCTCATCATAGATGGGGTTGTCATAGCAATACGGCCCAAAACGTCCTGTGACACAAACGTGATACATGATAGAAGTTCTTGTCATTGGACCACGGTGTTGGTTTACGAACCCTTTCATCTCGCTGACGACCACAGAAATAATAGAATTGCGCGGTAGTGAAGGTGTTTCTCTCGCTCCCTGGCCAATCAGTGGCCTGCAGCCTGTCGACATCACATTTTCAACTCTACCTGACCCGGTAAGTGCTAAAAAACAAAGTACCATGTGCTTCTGCCTAATGGAAAACCCTAAAAAGCCATTCGAGCCAAGCAGTCGTGATAAAAGGGTCATTAACCTAAAGATCTTGTCCAACTTTAAGTCACATATTACATTATTAGAAAATTATAAAGGAGTTTGCTTTTAAGGGCAGCTAAGGCAGAAACGGTGCGTTTTTTGGGGCATGTGTTACCAGTCGGTGTACCACCTCCTGTCACTTCCTAACACAGTATTAGCTGCTTTCCTGTCCCTATGTCCTTGTAATAAATCTTCACACTTCAGACTCTAATAACCACCGATAGCAGCACGGAAGTTTTATTAAAGGAGCTCATGGGAAGAAGAAAAAAGATAATTTCCAGTGTGTTCTTTGTTTTTGCTGTGGGTGTGTTGGCAGGAAGCAACATAGCCCATGGGAAGCTAAAGTTGACAGAAATGCTTATAAGTAGACATACACACACATTTAGCCTATCGGTGATGTTTGAACAGCAGAAGGAGGGTCACTTTTGATCATTCCCTTGAGAAAGAGAGGCAGGGAAGCTGATCCCTGATCAGCTCACAAAGAAAAAAGAACAAAAAAACACTGTTGTGTTTGAAATCTGCATGAATTGAAAGAGTTTGGCCTTGACTTCCATCATCCAGCTTCATGGCTGCTTGCAGACGGGGTCATGCTGATGCATGGGGGCGGATGATGTTACTGCTGTGTAAAGCATCAGTAAAACCCAGCAGCCGGGCCAAACTCCGTCTCCATGTGGCTCTGCTTCCCTCAGCTGCTCAGCAGGACGATGATGTAAATGAGAAGAAGGCAGATGAGGATGAGGGTGAAGTTGACGAACAACTCCTGCAGGTTCCTCTTGGCTTGTGGCGTCACCTCGATCTGAGACGCTCGGCGGATGGCCGATTTGGTCATGTGCTGAACGCGCTCCATAGAGGCAGCCGGCTGCTTAGATCTTGACGGACTGGGTCGGGAGCTTGGAGGTGAATTGGCGTCGCCTGGAGACGAGCAAAGATGCTACAGGAAACAATCTCTTCTCTTCTGTAGATTGAGAGAAAGAAAATAGAACATGATTCTCAGGGCAAGTAAACACACCCTCCCCCAACCGATGTCTCCAGGTTGAGATGCGTGACCTTTCTGTATCGCTGTACATGGTGTGATGATAACAGAGCTGCTCAGAGGCGCCGGCTGAGGTCTGATGATGTGTTAAGCTCGACTCTAGCCAGAGTGGCAGCAACACAAATGTCAGAACCACAATGTGTTGGAGCTTTGTTGTGGAAAAGATATTCAAAGGGAGGGAATGATAGCAGCTTCATGGGTTAAAGGAGAAGATGATGGCGCGTTTTCATCAGTGTAATCAGGATGTTATAAAAGCATCAGCGTGCTGCTGCCGACTCTCGACAGTTGGTTAAATCCCTTTTGTCACCTGATCTGGGGGCTTACCTGGGATCAGACTGACAAGGTTACCACGCTTTTACATTAGTGTTTTTGCCAAACACTTTTCTATTTTTAACAAGACATGAAAGTCATGCCAGCAGTCCGTGCTGGATGCATTTTTCATCACGCCCCGACGTGTAAAAGAGTTGAAGAATTTGCAGTCTTGTTAGAGCTGCTTGTGTCTGCCATTTGTCAAATGTCGTTTCCTTCGATAGAGATAAAGGCTGCCGTACCAACAATGCATTGCCTTCGACTCACTTTTCAGCACATCTATTTTTATCATTTCACTTTCTTTTTCTTCCCCACTTTATCTGCCTCTGAGTCAGCCATTATCACTCGATATGTTAGCACCTCTGACACACATGCTGGAACCCCGGTAGTTCCTTTACTCTGTGTGAGCACCAGTAAGTTCGGCACTGATGAATTAGAGTAAATGTAAATCCTGGAAACATGACGTTTGAAAAAGAGCAGCACTTTAAATTATTTGTTTTATCTGGTTTTTTTGAGTAACTGTTTGATTTTAACTACATGTTTATTCTTTTCACCAGTGGTTCTCAAACATACATAAGGAGGATAAAGTGGACTAGGTTGACAAGTGTGGGAAAAGTTTCCAAATTCCAAATTCAGCTTTTTTCCACCGAGATGGGCCCAAATTGGAAATTTTTTAACGCAACACCTGTAACGACTTTGTTTCCGTCTCCACATGATAAAAAAATTCTGCATGAAGACTTGAAAACCATCAGAAACTTCATAAATAAGAAAGATCAGTGGTTTTTGGTTGATTCCCAAAATCAACTTATCTCGCTGAGATAGTGTGAAATTTGGATTTTTAGATTAGATTAGATGTTATTTTATTCTATTTTTGTGATTATACATATTGAGCTGACAGTCTCCCATACTGTAATGTACTGCAATGGTTGTATGGCTGATTGTATTATATGTATGATTTTATTATTTGTAATATCCATGGAACTGCAAGTCCAAGACAAATTCCCCCTTTGGACAATAAAGTTTAAACCTAACCTAATATGGTATTAGTGATATTGTATTTATTTTTGCATAATTTAAACAATCAAACAAACAAACGGAATCACAGATTAATCTCTTTGCAATAATGCATTAAGTTTGATGGCACTAAAACCCCGCAAGTCTGCAGGTCCTTTATGTCCTCGATTGAGCTTTTTATTCTCCAATTTGTTAGCAACAATATATTTTAAAAAAAACTAATTTTACAAAACACATTAAAGAATTAGAAGAATCCTATTAAAAGTTGGTAGAGATCCTGTTTAACCTTGTTTAAAGGTTCGTTAACTGGGGATCTTGAAAGTGTTTTTAAGGCAAGCCTGAAACTTTTTTCATTTGTGCCATGTGCCATCATCTTTTATTCTCAACCATGATCACATATAGATATATTTACACATCTTGAATATATCACAAGTGCTCCCTTTACTATGACCAGAAGTATTCAGATGGACCTTGTGATTGCAGATAAACTCATTTTGTTATGCGTATGTTTGTCAGCAGAGGCTTATAGGATGGGAGGACTCAACAGGAATGATAAAAATGACAGAAAAAACAGCCTCTACCTTGGCAGAGGACATCTTTAGATTCCCTGACATGTTTTTTGTTTTTTTGTTTTTTTTATCTCACAACATGACTGCTGATGGAATCTAGCCGCTTTCCTCCAAAGCTTTAAATGTCCTTCACTGTTTGTTCGTCCTTAAAGCCAGTTGTCTTACACACATTTTCACTTGGTAAATCCTGCTATTCACATCATTTTCAGTAAAATAATCTCCAAATTTATTCTTTTCTGTGATTTTTCTTAGAATATGGTCTGTTTGCTGCAAGAAAATAGTCCTAAAAAAATCTGTTCAAAGGTATTTTAGAGTTCTGTGCTGCCATCTGGTGGCCATAAGAACAACTGCAAAGCTGAGGCGCAGCGGCTTCCCCACTCAGCTGTGCTGGCTTACACGAATAACAAAAAACCCCAGAGTCATATTAGAGGGAGGATTTACATTCTTGGCCTCACCAGATCAAACTAGAACTAAAAGCAATAAATGTCAGTTACTGCTGGCTTTTCTGGGAGTCTCAGCTTTGTTGCTTTTCACTGGTACTCCACCTCATGATTCTTCTTTTATTTTTAATTTCTGTAAGTTTGGCCTTTGAGGTTATATTTGTACCATTACTTTTATTTCTCCACATCAACCTGACAGCCATGTGACGCTCGAAGACAAGCTGTCACTCTGTCTGTGCCTTTATGAGCAATTAATCCTCATTTCTACAAGAAGCAATGAGTAAATAGATTGTTGATTGTAAACATGTCAAGGCTTTTCTCCACAGCACACTTTGCTCACAGCTGTCAGTTGTATGCCTCTTGCAATGGAGCAGCTATTCTCATTTTTCAACAATTAATTTCCTTGTCATCACTTGCTACTCTGCTCGTCCGTTTGTACGTCTCGCATCTCGCAGCACCAAATAAACACAGCTGCTCTGTCAGAGCCAAGCAGAGATTGGTTAGTGGACAAATAGCAGCAACTGCAGAAGTCAGGGGGCTTACAGGTCTCTGCTGTGCTACATGAGCTACTTGGGTGGCCGTGTTGAGTCTAGCTTCCATATTGGGAGGGTAAAAATGACGGCGCGTCACCTTTAAGCTCTGAAAAGCCGATGGAATGGACAACAGAAGCTGTTGTTTCAGTCTAGAGGCCATAATTGCTTAGTTCTGTATTTCCTGTCTAACTTTACTTTTTACACAACTGTTCAGCCATAAACGTGCAAAGCAACAAACAGCCCAGCTGAACTGTAGCTTGTACACCAAATAGTGACTATAGAAGGAAACTAGAGTCTGATGACAAGTTGTTGGCTGGTGCTGTAGCAGGTTTTCATGTTTTATCCTTGTATTTAAGCTTTGATCAAGTTGAATTTTAGTCAGATTTGACCTCAAGCCTGTATTCAACATGAAAGTTCATGTTGTACCACAAGACTATTCCTATTCATTTTTTTGTCTGGTAAAACTATGCAGGTAAAAAGGGTTGTTAGTATTTTTTCCTAGTTTCTTGCTGCTTCTTTGAGATATTTTGACGTGTTTTTTTTTTAGTTCTTATCCTTTTATGTCAAAACTGTAAAAAACAAACAAAAGAAAAAGAAAAAAACAGACATTATAAAAAAAAACTAATTTCTCTTCTACGATTGGTAAATCTTTGTTAAAAAATTAATAGTTTAGGTGTTACTTATTTTTAAAAGGAAAGATAACTAAGTTTCAATTCCACTTTTCTTTTTTTAAATAAAGGTGCACTAGTTAAATTTTCTACCCAACAGTTTAACATGCAGGACATAAACGGGTCGTTTCAAATCTGATTTCTTTTTTCATGAATTATTTCATAGTTTTAATCTCACACATCAAACAGAATCCCTATCATTGTTTATTTTTATTTCTCTAAAATAAGCAGAACTTTTGATGGCAATGAGGCTGCATTGGGGTAAGAAACTGATTATCAGGAGAGGAACCAGGTCTGTGAGAGTGTCTTCAACCCTCCTCTGCATCAACAAGCTATCCCTTCACGCTCAGATGAGGGCTGTGTGTCCTGCGGTCATTGAAGTTCTCTTTGTGTTGTGTTCAAGTGCTGTCTTGTTAGTTTAAAAGCTTGCAACAGGATTCCCAGCAAGGGGGGGGTCTCTAATTTTCACTTTGGTTTATGGACGGTAAAAGATTGTTTTCATTAGTAAAAACTGTATCTAATAATTCTAAAGAAATATTAAGAAAAACATAAATTGCCATATCAAATCTTGTTTTTAGTTATCTATTCTATGAACTTCAAGAACTCAAACCAAGTATATTTGTCTTATTTCTCGTCAAAATATGTCTCATTACACTCAAATTAAGACATAACATTTCAGTGAAATATAGGAACTTGTTTGAAGGCAATGCATCTTAAATCTTAAGTGAAAGTCTTGTTGCAAGTCAACTCTCAGATAAAACAAACTTATTATGAGACACAAAACTTTACAATAGTAAAATATAGCTAAGAATGAGTTTTTCCAGCTAATTTCAAGATTTCGTAAAAGTGTCTAATTTAAAGAAATCTTATCAAGGGAATTTCCATTTTTTCCACTGTTAGATTTTTATTTTTTATTTTTTGCTTATTACAAGCAAAATAATCTTGTTTTAATTCTTTAACTTATTTTAGGGAAGGCCTTTCCCCCCAACTCCACTTCTTCCTGAACTTAAAGGTACAATGTGTAAAAAATCTAAGGTCAATGGCAGAAAAATTTAATATATAATCCAAAACTGTGTTTCTATTGACGTGTAATCGTGTCACTGAAATAGCTGTTTTATGTTTATTTTCTTAGAATGAAGCATTTATATCTACTTGCTGGGGGTGCACATGGAGGCTGCCATATTTGTGCCACCATTTTTAGTACAGTGTTCCTAAATGGACAAAACAATGTGAATGAAGTGAGAACCTTGTACCAGCTTTGTTTAATGGGAGTTAGAGACTGTTTGGGATCAGTAATGACTTAAAAGACATTAAAAGTTACTCATAGTACTCATAGCTACACCTGCGACCACTGCATCTTCTCCCAGATGAAAACATCCTTATGTCTGGGAGAATTTTGGCCACTAACGGCCACCATATATTCATACGGTGCTTGGAATATGAAGTCATTTGACAGAATACCTGTTTTCTTTCAAATACCCATCTTTACCACTAGATGTCAGTAATTCTTACATGCTGCACCTGCAGCAGCTCCTGATTAATCCAGGTGTGTCTGGCCATTGTCGTCGTGGTTACTGAGGTCAGGCACACCTGGATTAATCAGTTAGTTCAGTAGTGAAAGACAGGAAACAATGGAGCTGGCTTAAGTTCAGGAAATAGTGGAGTTGTGCATAAAGCCCACTGAGGAACTACAGTAGTGACCAGAGTTGTGTTGTTCTCTTCTACAGGTCGACTTGCCTGATAAAAATTCCTCACTTCATTTCCCTTTTTTACTATCTTACTTTTCCCTAACTGGATACATTTCCTTGATGATAAGTTCTGTGAAACAAAACTGAGAGCTGAAAGTTTTTAAATATGAATGTTACACAGAAAAGTTTCACTTTTCAGGTGTAATCCTGAAACATTTTCATACCAAATGCTTTGAAGTGCAGGCTCAGCGCTGGTTAGCATTACTCTGACCTCATTGTCCTGCTTGTTTATTTCTCCTGAGCATCTTTGGCCTCTTAAGCCCAAAAACATCAACAAAATTTCTACTGTTTATCTCTGTGATGGAGTGGTAACCCGTCCAGGGTGTGACCCTCTCACCCGGTGGCAGCTGGGACAGGCTCCAGCCCTCCCGCGACCCTGAATTGGATTAAGCAGGTAGCAAAAAATGGATGGATGGTTTGGAGCGCTGTAAAGACTTTGAGATGCCGGTCATTCCATGAGTGTGACTTTTATCAGTGTGTGTCACCACCAGCAGCTGTTATCTTCAAATGAGTCTATACACACTCATTTTCCACATTCATTCATTCAGTTTGATGCTTCTGTTGCAGAACTTTGTCAAAATAAGTCATTTTAGTTCCTCACAACATGCAGCAGTGAAATGTAGGTTGGAGACATTTTAATATGCTGATTCTGACCTATTATTTCAACTGGGGCACTCTCAATGCCAATCACACATGTGGTAACAGCTGTTGCGAGCCACTTCTTCACTGCAGAATTAAGAAATGACATTATTTGGAACAAAAAATGGGCATATTAATCTATATTTTGATGGAAAAGTCAAAATTGAACAGTTCTAAGATGTTTTCATGATATAAACAGAAAAATAATGTTGTGTTTAATAAAAACTGTAACATTGGTGCTTTTTCTGTACAGTTGATATCATAAATCTCATTACAAATGTCTCGCTAAGTTTGTAAAATGATTGTTTTATTTGTTTGGTACAGTAAAGCTCAATGATCCTTCTTATTTTAGCTGTTTGTCCAATTTTAGTTCCTGTTGCAACTGCTTCTTTAAGTCACATCCAGTTTTTATCAAATTAGAAAGATGTTGGGCACTTTCTTAAAGGACAATATTATTAACCCCCCTCTGTAAAATGGTATTATGAAATCAGTGATTAGATTCAGCTGATTTGGCTCCTCATCCCTCTAAAATAAAATCATGTGCTTGGGGTGGGAATGTAAGAAGTGCGTGTTTATCCCTCTGGGAGGTTTAGTCCAGTTTCCATTCCCCCCTGCTCTCTCAGAGCTGTGTTTACTCTATGTGAACAATGACTTTTTTATAAGAGGCAGTGATTCATACACTTCTCCCCAACTTCTAAACATTAAACAGAGTCTCTTTTCACCATCTAGGATAGATGATGTCCCACCGCGGCTGCGTTATTTCTGTAAAGTTCCCGTTTTCTAACTCATCTACCATCAGTTCACTGATCTAACTGTAAGATTTACACGTTTCTAGCTTGTCTGTGTCATCCGTAATCATCCCTGATCTCCTAATCAGCTTTTCTAGCATGAAAACAGAATCAGGGAGCAGATTAGCGTGTAGAAGATGCTGATTCTTACCTCGCAGATGAGCAGAGAGCTGGTTGGAGTTTGAGAGAGAAATGTCAGATATGCGGTGCTCTCTGAGGCTGTAAGCGCACTGCGAGAGGGAGAGAGGAGGAGGGAAAGAGGCAGGACATCACAGCTAAGATTTTAGGAGAGTGGGGAAACCAAGTTTGTATCAGATCTGCTGAATTATACATGCAGCCACAGCTTAACAATTCATACAACCACCTTATGAAACAAGAAGTTTTCAAACTCCTAAACTTTACTTTTTAGTTGAAAACAGGCCATGTATAAGCTAGTACAACTATGTTTGGCTGTTTTATGATTAAAAAAAAGGAATTTGAGGCCAATTTTTATGCATTTAACAAAGTACAAGTTTGTAAAAAGTATCTACGGTTAATTCAAGACCTGTAGAGGTTATTAATGGTTTGCATGTTTGCTCAATGAGAGCCTGCGTGACCTGAACCTTCACCAGTCTGCAGGACTCACCAGCGAGGGCACCTTCCGGCTGATCGAGCTCACTTTGTTTGCATCTGGATCCATTTCCATTCACAAAACCAGGAAAAAAGCAAAAAAAAAAAAATAACACGGAAGCTTCTTTTTAGGAAACTTTGAAGGAGAATCATGCAAACCTCTGCAAACCAGTAAAAATGCACAAATGCATGGCTACGTGTGCATACTTTAGTTTAGCTAGCACAAATTATGTAAATTTTGAAGTTTTTAGCAGTTCAGCAGATAGATGCAAAAGGAAAATCCCAGTGCAGCAATAAAAGAGGCTATTTTCTTATTTTTATGGAATCTTTGCATATAATTTATTGGACAAGACACTAATAATACAGGAGGCACAAGCTAAACAGGTCTGGTTGCTAGTTTGTGAAAGATGTTAAAAGATGCACAAACCACTTTGAAAGCACTTTGTTTCCTTACGGTATCAGTCTTCTACTTTCAACCATAAAGATTTTAAGAAGTGTTCAAAACTAACGATTAGCTTGATTGTCCAGCTAGAGGTTTGTTAACCTGCAAGCTATTAAGCTAATTCCACATTCTGACACAGAGCATGATCTTTCTCTGACATCTGACGTAAAAGTGTTGCATTTTTTTGGCTACTTCAGGCAAATTTCTCAGTGAAATAATAAAAGTTGCAGTTTTGCACTTATTGGAGATTGCGGGGATTCCCACAGGATTCAGAGAGGATGAACGTGTTGCATGTGAGCTTGCATGCATGTAGGAATGAGTATGAGGGAAAGCATGGGGACATGTTTATTTAATCAGAGAATTAATGACAGACAAACATCCTGATCTTGGAAGGGAAACTTTTTTTTCTTTTAAATGCAATATTCTTTCTTTAGGACTGAGAGAAACATTAAGCTTAACACAGGAGTAAGGCTAGCTGAGACTGTAAGGCATCAAATTCATCATAAAAAAAATCTGTTTTACCCCCAGCCCCCTGCTCTAAGCTTCCTCTTGAGTCGTTTGCTCTGTTGGGATTCTTCATCTTTTGTTCAGTAGGTTTATAACGTGCCAGCTGAGAGTTTACGTATTAGAGATGTGGCATTCATGAACGAATCGATTCTTTTAAACAGCTTTTTAAAATTAGCGATGAGAATTAATGTGAACTTTCAATTTATGAACTTTGAACTCATGTGATTATTCATATGAACACGTCTATGAGCAGAAAGTGTTGTTCTGCAACAAATACACTGAGTTCAAAACATTTACTAAAATTTGCACTGTCATTCAAGTTTATTCTACTTTTTTAGATATATTTTCCTGTATTTCTGTATATTTTTTGAAAGTCCTATAAAGTAGATTTTATATACGTAGGTCCAAATATTGTGGGAAAATAGGTGAAATAAAACTGTTTTGCTTGGAAGTTAATAGTCAGTTTAGTTTTTGTAGTGCTACAAAGTTTCTTGGTTAGAGAAAATCCAAAATAGTCACAATGTCAAAGCACAGCAATATGGAGCCAACTTGTAAGACAGTTAATGAAACTATAACCAATAATTCTGTATAGAAGAGGGTATATATTGGTGAGTTTGTTAAGTTTGAGATGTTCTGATCCAAATCTTGCCTTATAATTAGTACCAGTCATTATTTCCTTAATAAAAAATACTGCTGATTGAATTCTAAAATAAAGAATAAGAACGAGACAGTCTTTTGAACATCTCTTTAAAAGGAATTGCTCCTCAAGATCGAGCTCCTTCCAAAGAGCCATAAATCCCACCTCTATTGCGTATCAGAGAGATCACTTGCAATCTGGCCAACAATCAAGCATCACGGCTGCACCGCTCTATTGTCTTCATCATCCTGGCAGCCTGATGGACACAGAGCAAGCATGGTACCTATGAACAGCTGATGGCACTTCTAAATATACAGCTTGACTGTGATCCCACCAATGAATAGCCTGGAAATTGATCCTTTGGGATACGGATACTGTTGAGGCAGCAAGGGCAAAATTAATTCATTCAAGCTGCTTTGTTTTCTGAGTGTGTATCCCCTCTGCTTGTGAAATCTACTCTGCTCATCATATCTACTTTTCCCCTCTAAATAATTTACTTGTGTGCATGTGTCCGGATGCGTGTGAAGTCCTGGTCAGCATCCATCACTATGGGGAAAAAGAAGAGACAACGGGTTTCAAAAAAAAGTCTGGAAAATGTAAAAATACTCCTCTAATGAGGCCCAGAAAGCAATGCATCTGCCTTATAAGGAGGATCAGGATGTAAACAAGCTGTCAGTCACGTACAGGCCGGTCTGCTCTGTTGTTATTGCTAACCGCTCCTCTGTCTTGGATACGCACTTCAAACAGTCTGAGTCCAAAGGACAGATTTCTTTAACGACAACAGTAGTTTTCCAAAGATAAGATAAAACATTTATTCTTACTCTGGGAGAAAATCCAGCTGCTTCAGGAACATTTGTGGCGATAAATTGACCTAATTGATGCTACAATACTAGCAGGTGAAGACAATAAGCAGATATATGTGCTGAGATTAAATAAAAGCTATGTTCTGTGTGAAACACATAAAGAAAGTAAATATAGGATTTGTTGTCTTTTTGTGACATTTTACTTCCTGATGTACTTTATTTAGATTTCCAGGAAGTAGAAAGCACAGACCCATGAACTATTCAGACTGGCCGTGATGGTAAAGGTATTTTCTCTGCTTTTAACTCAGGCTGTAGGGTCACACACACATTTTTTTTCCGATCTACAGTATCTTGTGTTCCAAACCCATTTCAGCAGCCATCTTTAAAACTCTGTCAGGAGAGGTGAGCTTAGGTTTTATGACTGTCATTTTTGTCAGGGGCAATTCAAAATGACATATACAGTCTTCAAAGGTGAACCATCTCCTGATGTCACCAGAACAGAAACGTTGACATCTAAACAAAAGCTGTGATATTGGTAATGATGAACTCAGAGCTTTGTTACTGAAAAGGTCATGAGAGCTGACTGGGGCTCAAACATCTCTTACAGCTTTGTCTCACAACAATTTTTAAAAGTTTTGTACACAGACAGAAAATGCAGCATTGTCATAAAAGACTCTTAATTATTGGTTTAATTGTTTAAAACCTTCCATTGTGCCACCCGTACTGTAGGTTTCTGAGGAGCTGAGTTGAAATTCTGTTGGCAGTTTCTGTCGTCATCTTGGCAGCGTTGTGCATCTCATCACTCCTGGAAAATGTAAAACTGGGCAACGAGGTGAAGCTGAGAAGGGGCTGTTAGCATGGGGGCGGATGATGGACTCCCATTGAACTCTGTGCTGCCTGTAGCGAAGAGCTAATCAAGCTAGCCTGAAGCCAATGAAGCTAATGGAGGTAGGTGGGATAAAGCTAAGGCATGCTGTTACCAGTTGCCTAGCACAAAGACCAGTTGTGCTACTCTGCTACTGGCTTCGGGTGTATCTATCTGCCACTGTTGCCAACTCCTCAGCAGGGCTGGACTGGCCATCGGGCATACCGGGCATTTTTCTGGTGGAAACACACGAACAAAACAAAGCTCTCATCATGCTTGTTGACATGTTTTATTTTTTGTGTTTGTTTTTTATATTTCTTTCAAACCACAATTCAAAATCATGTCATGATTTTCATAGAATTTTTATGTATCATTACTTTTTTCAGTTTCATTTTTTTTTCCTTCTTCAATTTGAAGGTATGAATGATTTTGAGAATGACTGTATGTGTAATTTTAACATTAGATAAATGACATCTAAGCGGATGAGTAACAACCCCCTCCCCTTACAGTTTACAAGCAGGTAAACTTGACCTATTAAACCTAAAATGATTTTTTTGAACCAGCCTGTAAACATGTTTATTTCTGCAGTGAAGTTGGCCTTTTAACATGGGACTCTATGGGGATTTGCTCTGTTTTGGAGCCAGCCCCTTGTGGATGAGGCGTGAACTGCAATTTTTGGCATTTCTGCACAGACTTCCCCTTTCACCAACTGAGTTTATCGCTTGATTGTCTCACGAAGAAATTGTAAGACGGTCATATGATACAGTGTTTTATGTAAAGTGAAGCATTCAGGGCTGTAACGACGTACAAAGTTTATTTAAGTTTAGCTTGTTTATTGTTATCTAACATTAATCGTGTTAGTTGTTTTTATGCCGAACACTCAGTGCTTTGGAAGTTTCATAATACAAGCTCCTAGAATTAGCTTGAATAACACAGTGTTGACAGTGAAAGTCTGAAGGTTAGAGAGGTATGCATGTGACTGATGAATAACTTCACAGCAGGACTGGCAGGATAAATCTAGTTAGGCAAAGTGAAAGTCATCACCAGCTCTGGAGTTCATCTCAGGGGCTGAGCAGTCAGCAGATCAGGCTGTGGGTGTACTGGACCAACTCCAGATGTGGAAGTATGAACACTGCAATCCTAAAGCTGAGGCTGTTGCTTTCATTGGAGGTTAAAATAATGAAGTCATTCACAGGTGATCATAAACAAAAAAGAGTCCTTTAATGATGTTTTTCTTGCTTGAGAACACACAGCCTTTATTTCCAGTTACAAGATAATGAGGAAAACAGTTTGAATAAGAAAATAGTTTCCCTCTTTTTTTCTTCTTTTTCCTTTTTTCCCCCTCAGGAGAGGTTTAACTTTGTAGCCTTACATGGTGAAATACCACACTGCTCTGACTTAGGCTAGAAAAAGAGGAAGATGCAGAGGGAGAGAAGAAACTTGACTGATTTGAAATAATAAATTAAAACAAAATAACAAAACACAGCTGGCCAAAGAAACCAAAGAAAACACATAATTCTGATTGTCGGTGAGAAGTCAGGAGTTTGTTGCTTAATGTAACTTCAGAGATTACGAAAGAGAATTGTACCATCCCCAGAGGATAATTCTTACTATTTTGGGGGACATCCGAACTCCCACTGTGCAGGACAGTGTTTTCACTTAAATGATTAAATTCTGAATTTACAGAAAACTGGAATATAAATGCTTAAGGGAGACATCTGTTGGGTTACAGTGTTAGAAATCTTCTTTTTCACTGTACTTTCGCGTGCATGAGATAACTTTTGGATATATTTTTTGTTTCTCTAAAGTATCGGTGTTGCACAAACTCTATAAACTTATTGCTTGTTTACAAAATGGAATAAACTCCTAAATATTTGAGGCCCTCTACAGTTCTAAAGGGAGATCAGCAGCCAACACGAGAACAATGTTTTTTTTTTAAAAGAATCTACACATTTAATAACCAGAGTTAATTGTGTAGTAAACCTTGATTGAGTTTTTTTTTTTTTTTTATGTAAGTTTAGCTCCTATAAATGAAAAGTCAAAAGTTTATTGACATTGAATCTGTGACAAAAAATACCTCACAAAGTGTGAAAGAAAACTAACTCGGATAAAAACACAGTGGTTTAAAATAAAATCTTCATAAGAGCTTGTCTAACAAAAAGGTTCTGTCTTTTTTAAAAAAGAATAAAAGTTCTTGGAGTTCCTCAAGGCTCAGTTGTGGGAACTATTTGATTTTTGTTTATTAGATAATACAGATGCTCAGTGATGTTTCCTGTTTTCATCCCATTAGTTATTTCTTTAGAAATTTAGAAATTTCCACCAAGTACAAAATACAGAACATAAAAATAAGGCAGAGCATTCGGTCGTCTTGGTGCTACTGCGTGAAAACATCAACCTCCTCAAGTCCCAAAGTCAGTGAGAGGGGCTGGTGTAAGATTTCTATTAGATGGCCTCAGACTGCAACAGGAAGAATACGCCACAAACCAAGTCAGCATCGTAAAGAGAACCATGTAAAGCTCTGAAGATTGAGACTAAAATTTAAGAATTGATAGTAAAATTATCATTTTAGCATGAATCATCATCTCTAGTTTACATGCTGACACCATTGATTTTAGTTTTTTGAGTAATTTACTAGAGAATTGTTGGTACTCCACTCTTATGTTTCTAAAACTGGGCTTTAGTAAAACTCCCGAATTACCCTGTTGGTGTTAAATCTCACAGAATATTTTGTCTGGTGCAATAATTAAAGTTAAACTAGTTGCTCAGCCACTGCTAAATGTTTGTCAGGCAGTTTGATTAGAACAGTTTGTGTACCACAAATGGTTTCAATGAGTAGTACAGCTGAATATTATAGATTATCTGACCTAGAGGAAGAACTTACGATATAGAAAACAAAATATGTCCCAGAACAAAGCCCTGAGGAACGTCACATGACAGCTCTAGACTCCAATATAATGTTGTTTGAAAGTACACTGAAGTTTCTGCCAATTACAAAACCAGTTCAGGATCCCATGTTTTTTTTTATTTATGTGTCAAAAACTGGTGCCAAACAGAACTTAAGCTCGCCAAAAACCTGTCAATGAATTAAGCCTTAGTGTTCAGGTTTTTACCTGATTTTAGACCCCCCCCCCCCCAAAAAAAAAAAAAAAAAAAAATCTAACTGACTGAACAAAAGCTAGCAATGATTTGATATTTACAATATATTCTCTTCAGTAAGTGTAACTGGTATGGTGAGCTGCAAACTGACCACATGTTGGGACAGCAGGGACAGAGAGTGGGTGTAATTTACTGGATTATCCTGGTGCATTGTCATGTTGCAGCTGCTACTATGTTTGTAAGGCTGCTTACATGGTTGCTGCTGTGTATGCATATGGAAAACATCTGTAAATCTAAATATAAACATATACCTTTTGGGTTAAGCTGTTCCAGAGCTTTTCATGCATGGGCGTATAATGTTCTACAGTATGTTTTACACCGATTCCCCTGCAAGGACTCTCTTCAAAACAAACATTCTGTTCATCTTTGTCTGCAGTGTTTTTTAACTGACACTGTTTCAGTTGCAGTTGTAAAAGGTGCAACCAGTTCATGCAGTTACCAATATTTGGGCTGAACAGGGCTAGTCCTGCCCTTTGGGGACCCTTTCAAATGAGAGAAGATGGCATCATTTATATTTGTGGAAACCATTAATTTTTAAATACAATGGCCTACATGTCACATGATTCAGTTTATACTACACAGGGTTTCTCCAAGCAGCTGCTACATGTGTTCATACAGGAGAAAGCAGAGTAATCAGCCTGCAGTATATTAAATATGACAAACTTGTTTGTCCCTGTGTGACAGCTGTTATTGAACAGACAGACAGCAGCCTGCCAGCTTCCTTTCATCCTCCACAGAGGTCTAATATTCCATATTAATTGATTACTTTATAGAAGACATTACCAGCAATTATGTTTTAGAGTCTGTTATTTGTTGGTATAATACTCATTATTTCATTAATGTGCATTTGTTGAAAGACAGACAGACAGATGAGGATGAGTAGGAGCATTTTAGGAGTGAAAAGGGATGAAGAGAGGATTTACCCCATCGGCTGCATTTAATTTGGAGGCCCTTCTGCTGCTGTTGGCAGCTTCACACACATCTCTCTCTTTCCCTCTTTTCTCCGCTCCCTCTTTCTTCTCCAGATATAGCCAGCTATGTGGCAAAGCCTCCGACTAGCTTTTCCCCAGAGGCCTCTGTCTAAGAGCAGTGTTTATCTGATATGGACTTTTCAGGCACAGTACCAACCCGACTAACATCAGTTTGCCACTCAATCTTTCTCTAATGACATTTAGGTGACTCTGAATAGAATTTCATAAAGATTAAATTTAAGAAAATCTAATTTAAGAGCTCACGTGGGTTGAAAATTCCATCAAGCCATGTTAAACTGTGTTTTTTTTTTTATTGAACACTTGAGCCTCAACAGTGTTGGTGTTAACTTTGTGACATGTTCTTCCTCTAAGAAGAGACAGAAGTACTGAATGACATACATTTCACTTCCAAACAAGACAACACGGTTTAGCTTAAAGTGTTCGGCTGATTGCTTATATCAGGTTTAAGCTGATTGAAAATTAATCAATTTATCATCGGCTTTTAAACATAAG
The DNA here is from genome assembly GCA_023101725.1 of Atherinomorus stipes. NCBI lineage: Eukaryota > Metazoa > Chordata > Actinopteri > Atheriniformes > Atherinidae > Atherinomorus > Atherinomorus stipes. Next base: position 518,528 of record JALJCO010008402.1, read on the forward strand.
TCCTCATATTTCTGGCGCAGTTTCAGCTGCATCAGTTTGAGCACCAATGCTCTTTATTAAATACAATTACAAGAATCCTGCAAATCCACAGACCACATTCACTTTAATCTGATGGCATGCAGGGAAGTCCGTGATTTAATCATTTGATGTGAGGCAGACGTTTTTGGAAGGGAAGTTTTTCAGTTATTCCACATCCTAATGCATCATTTTTGGAGATATTCAGTAATTTCACTACTATTATTTGCTTATTGGTAATTAGACTCAGAAGTAGGCCTACTTGCAGGCAATTAAGTTTGGTGTCTTCATTTGCTCTCCCAGCTGTTCTCCAGTGATTTGATGTAGGATAATCTGTGTGTGGTGCTTCAAATCTGATGCAAAAGACACTTAACAACCAAAAATACTACGTTTTTGGACTGAAATTTATGGTGCAGGACATGTGATGCAGTCCAATAAGGTAAGAGAAGACAAAAAAAAGAAGATGGCCAAGATGATGGCTAATAAAGTGGGTTGCTAGCCACTAGCCATGACATGCTAATGATTAGCCTGCCAGCCTTGCCATATTAGCCATAGAATAATTGAAACAGCTTCATATTTCCTGCAGTTACAAGTACTACCTGCTTATTATTCAACTAAAAAAAAAAGGGAAAAAAAATTGCATGCAAAAAAGAGAAAACATTGGTAAGGAAAATAATGGGGTGGGGGAAAAAGAAGACTAATACTTTGAAAAGCCTTAACAGTGTAAATTTATGTAACTATTTAACCATTTTGTAACATATAGACCCAAAATGTACATTAGCTCTAATCTTTAACATGTATTTTCTATCTTATCCATTTGCAGATGACAGAACAGTTTGAGCAGGAAAGTTGTAGACAAGGGCAATGGCCTCTAAAATCATTGTGCAGGATGAGTTTTGACTCTATAATCTTTTGCACAAAGGAATTCTGTTTCCTAAAGGTAGGTAAGTTAGCGTCCTATGACACCCTCCTTTGTATCTCGTGCTTTTGGCTAATTTGCAACATGGGAAATTGTTATCTTGACGTAAAAGTAATAGGACACTGATGTGTTAACAAGTTAAAACTTTAGCTGTAATTCTGTGGTGAGCAGTGTAAAGGAAATGTCCTGTGCCATGGCACAGTTGTGCAGTTTTAATTTTCTCATATCCTGTCCCATAGAAATGCAACTTTATCTATCTGACGACATTTTAAACATAAACCATCACACAAATATTATAATTTGTGATTTTATGATAATTTTTTTTTTCTTTTATTGGCTCTTCGGATATAAAATGAATCTGGTGTAATGTGCCAAATAAACAGATTAGTGCTGGAAGTCTGATAAACTTTTTCCTTTTTGTGTCTATATGATGATTGTTAAAGGTTGAAGGACCATATTTGCACACAAAAAGGCAGAAGACAGAAGTTTTCCCATGAAGAAAGTGTTTCAATAAAGAAAAAAAGACATGACTCAACAATAAACTGAGCCAATAAAACACAACTGATATTAAATAACTAGATTTAATCTCACATGCACCCAGCTGCACTCACATGGCCTCCACAGACAAAGACGACCAAAGGCACCTAAATAACCTTGGGTCTTCTTCACAAAATGAGGTTAAATTAATTGTTAACAAACTGTTTTAACCAACAAACAGAATTAAATGCTGAGTCTTTATTAAAATGCTTGTTTTTAGATGGACTATAATAGAAGTCACACAAACAAAAAAGAACAGTATTATCTGTGTCTGCTGACCACTGACTAAGATGTTAAATAAAATCTAACACTATGGTTAATTTAGGACAACTGTCCTGTAAAAATCTGAAATATAGAGTAACAAATGTTTTTTCCTCACCCACTTTTTTCCTTTTTACTTATTGGAACAGAGGATGTGAACAAAATAACCTTAAACGTATAGGGTGCATCTAAATCCTGCAGCTTCCATGTTTTACAGCTAAAAAAATATTATGGATTTAAATATTTCTTTACAAAAATCCACATAAGTCTTGAGAGAAGCTTTTTCAGGGTGTTGCTCATAACTGTTGGTTGAATTTTACTGCTCCTCCCAGAGGCATCCAGCTTTAATCTTACAACTGTTTGCATCCTTCCTGCTGAGGCATCCTCAAGCAAGACACTGAATCCTTTCCAGTTGCAGGGATACCACTCTGTTCTTCCAAGAACAATAAAGATTCGCCCCCCTGAGGATCTCATGTCCCATAAAACAGTGCTGTCCCCGCCACAAGAGCCCTCAGTATAGACCCCAATCTAAATCTCTAAAGCAGAGCATCCATCATCTGTCATTTTGATCTAATATCAAAGATGTAACACACTCAGTGGTATCCACATGTCAGAGCCCCTGAAATAACCACACCTCATCTGACCAACTAAAATAAACCAAACACACCCAACCTATTAAAAATAAAACCAATTCCAACAGTCACGTCAAGATAACTTGGATAGTCTAAGCAAGTGCTGTGTGCTGATGCACCACAATAGCTGAAAGCAAACACACTATTCTACTTTTGTAACACTAATCTGTTGCAAAACTGCATAAAGCAAATGCTCCCAGCGTCCCAAAATAAAACCACACAAAGCCACAGCTCCTCATCAGTGTTTGTCCCCCCTGTGTAATCACCCCTTAAATCCAGCAGCACCGAAGGGCAGCATTCCCTGGAGATACCCAGCTATGATCACTTGAATTCGGAATGCCCCGTGAGAGTCATGTCTAAAAATAACACAGAGACAGTGCACTGCTTTTGTTTTTTCTTTTGGCCACTGCTGTTATTCTTCTGAAAATGGAAATCCAGATCAACTGGGACCTGTTATCTCATACTTGTATAAACTTGTTTTCTGTATCAGTGGTTCTTCTTGAAAAGTGCAAGTTATGATTTCAGTTAATTTGTTCCTGGTGCACAAACAGTGTGGAGCAACTCAATCTGCACATTTTACTGCGAATGTTTTAGTGCTGTGAATATAAACTTATGTGCATTAGTGGATGGCATGCAAACCATATTAAAATCATCAAGACATTCCTGATTTCCTTTCAGTTTGTCTCACTCCGTTTACTCTCCACCAAACTTTATCACAAAATCATCTTTTACTAATGCCAAAGTTATCCAGTCGTCTCTTGTGAATAAGAATGAGGCACGGATGGTGCAGCTGTTTTGTCCTCAGGCTGAAATAGAAATTGGAAAGATGACTTTGCGGTGCCTAAACCAATTCCAATAAAATATCAGGGGGATTGCTTCCACAGTTTTACTGGAGCTGTGGTTTTGCTGAAAGCAAATACCTTTATCAAAATGTCATCGGATTCATACTTGACAAATATCAAGTCCCCTTGTAGATGCTGTAAAGAGCAAACCTCAATATTTAGAAAGTTTCTCCCAATATAAGATTGTCTTGTTTGCGAAACTAGAAGGAAAAGCACGTTTACAAGTTGGCATCACCTCTGAACACCCTCCTTTTCAGTTTGTATGTTTTAGTGAATCCCTTTTGCGACTAAAAGTTGATCTAATCATTGAAGAATCACCAAAGATTAAGGTTGAAAGGGATACCATGTAAATTGTGGTTATTATGGGTATTAAACCTATAACTTTCCACAAATTAAACAGTCTCTATCCGTGTTTTGGAATGGTGTTTGCAAACCACTTTGATCAGCCGATAGTGAAGTCATGGAGTTGTAAAGCAAAGCACTCTAGGTCAGATGATCCAATGAGAGACGGATCCACTCCTGTAAAAGTTACAATGTCTGGTTTCTGAGGAGGGCAGCGCCGTCGGAGCAATGACATGTTGAGTGCTGTATATTGACCCCAGAAATCATCTATTATTACTTACATTAGGCTAATTTTTGGGTCAAAAGTTACACGGTATCCCTTTAAGTATTTTCTTTAAAGGAGTACAGCGCAAGTTCCAGGTTTTTTTCCAAAAGTTCGCCCCCTCTGGCGACAAGTGGAAGTGACGCTAATGTTGTACACACGCATGAGCTGCTTTAACTGCATTGGTCTCTAATTTAACCCAAATTACATTCAGTCTGAGCCCTGAGTTAGTCACGATGTCTACTGAAGAAATAGTTATAAATCTGCAAGTTGTTTACGGTTTGATCATTGAGTAAACTGACGGATTGTATGCTAACGGTAACAACAGGCTAACACTGGCTTGTAGTTCAAATATCTAAATTCACAGGCTGAGACCACAATTACCTTATAAAATTTCTGCATCTAAATTTGACAAGTTGACAAGAGTGTATCTTCCCCAGGAACAGTCATATTACCACATTTCCATGCTAAAACCTTAGCATTGCAATAATATGCATCCTTATTTCCATCATACATCACATTTATCTTGTTCGAGAGAAGAAAGCTAACTGTGGGTCCCGTTTTATTACCAGACTGGATCAGAGCTCCCTCCAATTAAAAAAAAAGAAAGAAAAAAAGCTGCTTGGTTGTTTACTCCCATCTTACTCCGGTGCCAGTGTTGTGCCAAAGAACACCCCCCTGATGTGGGGACCAGTCAGACTCTCGTTTGGTTCTCCTTGTCTCACAAGACAAAACTTTTCTTCTTCATCTTACTTGAGTCTGATTTGGGGTTTGAGAGGCACCTGCTCTCCATCCTTTAGCAGCAGTTAGTGTTTCAACATGCGCGGACTAGCGGTGGTGAAGAACACCACACCGGCACAGACAGACCAAAGAGAACGCACTGCTCGTCTCCCCCACAAGCGCCCCCTTGAGGCTTCGTACCCGAATTTCTCGCATTGAGCATTCAGAAACAGTATTAGAGACCACTGCAGTGAAGAAAGATCAGCTCATTCTACACATCAGGCAATTGTAAGAGCATGTCGAGGAAAGAAAAGAATAGTATTTAACATTTAAACTTGCACAATGCACCTTTAAAATCTTTTTTTGAAAAAAACCTTTTTATTTGAAACCAAAGAAAAAATATGGAAGTTTGTGCCTACTGTAAATAAAATTATGAACCTAATTATGCACCTAGATGTACCTATGTAAAATTGTGAAAGTTTTGACACTATGCAAGGTCATTACTTGGTAACATCCACTTTACAGCTTGTGTAATGTTTTATTCCCAAATTTGCTGTGATGTGATGCTTATTATACTCTGTCTATAGTTATTTCCTTAACTCAGAATCGTGCAAAACCTAAATATTGCAATAAAAAACTTGTGAAAGAAACACCTTAATTTAAAAAAAGTTGTTTCTTTTCATTCATCGTGCTCTTCAAGATCTGCTATGATCTTGTTGTGATCTTATGATCCAATGAGTGAAGGGTCCCAGTCATTCGTCTGGGTGTCCTTGGGCTTCACCCACCTCGCCCCCGATGAGGACTTTACTGGTGTGTGAAAGTGTATGAATGTTCTCGTGGTGGTCGGAGAGGCTGTTGGAGCGCAGTGGCTGCCACATTTCTGTCAGTGTGCCCCAGGGCAGCTGTGGCTACATATGCTAATACCATCACCATGAATGAGGAGTGAATGAATAATCTGATGTGAGTGCTTTGAATGTCCAGAAATAAATCTAAAACAATAAAAATGATAATTATCCATGGCAGTGGAAGAGATGTTTACCAGGAACACACTGTTGAAGTGCTCCAAAACCTGATTAATGGCTGGAATAACACGCAAATCCAACAAAAGTCAAAGAGGATGCAAGGCAGGAGCAAGTAGGAAATTTAAACCACTATCTTCCGAACTATCTGATGGGAAATAAGAAGTTCCCAGCTAACAAAATGGACAAGTTCTAAATGTTAACAAAGATATGAATGCAAAGACAGAGAGACATGGCTGCAGAAAAATATCCTGGACATGTAACAGACTGCTTTAAGACTGAGACATTGTTAGCTAAATGCTAATAGGAGGTCCTGATGAACTTGGGCACATTACGGTGAAGGAAAAGATCTGCACACAGAACACTGAATTATCATTAGCTGTGCGTTTGAGCAGATTGTCCACAGAACAATGCTGCGCAAGCTGCTGCACATAATGGACAACTCTTTACACCCTCGACACAACAAGGAGAGGAAACAGTAGTGTTCAGTGAGAGGTTTCTAGATACAGGAAGTAATGCCAGCAGCCATCACCCTCCAGAACAAATTGATTGACAATTATTTCTTACAAAAAGAGAAAAAAAGAAGTTAATTACAACGCCATAATTTCTCTTCAGGAATTAATAAATCATCATTTCATTTTATTGAGTTAGAGCCAGTTAGTTCAAGCCAAGACAGAAATATGATTTATTTATATCTGAGGATTCTTTTCAAAAGGTTATGTCATGTGATGTTGCAGTAAATCGGTCCTACCAGTCTGTAGTCTGCTATAAATTCCTAAATATCTTCTGCCTCCTGTTGTGTTTAGTGAAACTGAAAAGATTAAATCAGTTTTTTGCAGAGCGGTCCAACATTTTCATGGCACATGAAAAAACATTGAATTCGATAAAGCAGTTCCACTTAAGACCTTCAAATATTAGAAGAATACAATGTCTTTTGTGTAGTTTATGAAAACCAGATCTTTACTGGAGAGTCTTTGACTGAGTGGTATGAATCTGCTTTTTTATTAGTTTTCAGTAACTACAGCTAACACCAACAAACTATTCTGAACAGTAAAATATGTCCAGCTTCATCCTTACATAAGCTGTGACTACCTCTCTTAGGTCAAAGTTCATGTGATGAATAAATCAAAGTATTATTAAACGGCGTGTCAGTGAATCGGTAACTCTGTTCCTGCTGTAGAGTCCAGAGAGGATTACAGGAAGTATGTTGCAGATAGTCCAGGCTACTAAACGCATAGCTGAATGCTCTTATCAGTGGCCTTCAGTGGAGCACAGTGAGCATTCTTTCCATTGATGCAGAATTGTCATCACACTGAGCCTATAAAAAGATTCCCTTTTCACAAAGGCAGCTTTAAAAGTGCAACAAGCTGGATTGTGACAAGACACTTGCATCATTGAGATGTAGCAGTGTTGTTTTCCATCACTTTCATGTTGATGAAGTTGTGCGCAGTGCGTGGAATCCTGTTGAAATGATGACTTAGCTCTGGAGCAGATTGTTAGGGAACATTTGGGCTTAATTTCCGTCCCTCAATCACTCATTGAACTAAAGCCTCATGCAACCAGCGTGACGACAGTTTGGATTTGCTGTGATCTTGATTAGCTTTTGGGCTGAGTGAGAGAATCTTGGTGATGGCTTTAGCTTTAATTCTTTGTAAGTAGTTCGCCATAAAGCTCTGGTAAAAATTTTAACACGGCTAAAATGAGAGTTTGATGGACTTTTGATGGACTCGATCAAAATCTGCTGTCAAGAGAAGTGAACTATTGCAGTTCCAAAGCTGTTTAGGTCAAGGGCAACCACTCAACTCATCACATCCACTTGCTGATCCAAGAGCAAGAACCAAGTGGTCTGACGCAATCCTTATCAAGCATCTGATTTGCTGCGGTTATTTAGAGCAGTCCGATATGATGACTATGAAGTCATCTTAGGGGCTTTGATTGGCCGTCAAATGCAGTATCAAAGATGATGATTGGATGCTGAGGTATCCAAAGGGCTTTCGGGGTGTATACAAGTTGGATCAAAGTAATGGAAACATATCTGATCTATTTATAAAGGCCCATTTAACAGAAGAGGGTCATCTGTGGCCCTCAGTGGACCTTGCCTCTTTGCACATAATCACAGAAGAAACCAGTTTATTTCCCTATTGGATTTACTATCCAATCATATAAACATTGTAGCAACATCTGCATTTCTGATCATGTATTCTGAACTTAAACAATCGAAACATTGCTTTCCAATTCATTCATTCATTCAACTGATTCTTTTTGGAAATGAGAAATTCGTAGAAAGCTGCATCTTAAGCAAAAAGTCCAGGATTATTGAAATCAGAAACTATTAAAGGTTGATTTACTTCTTCATAAACAGTGCAGAACCTTTGGGGTGCTGTGACACTTCTGCATCACATTCAATGTGCTGTTGATGGGACAGAAAACCTACTGATGACTCATTATGAAGGCTGATGTCAGATATATGTTTCTTTAACATGCACAGAGTAAAACAGTGTCGCCCTGTGGACAACTGCATGTACTGTGTAGTCGGTGATAAAACATGACGTAACCTTGTTGATGGAGAGAGGGCAAATTGAGCATTAGAGTCTTTGAAGGGATATTTTTCTCCAGTTTTTGCTAAAATTGTCTTAATTTGAGCATTGTGAGGACTAGGAACAATCCTGACAAAAATAACAAAAACTGAAATACTAACAGGACTGTAAAACTTCAGGAAATGTATCATTTTCTCATATCATCCCAATGATTGGGATGACTGTGGGACTGAAATATAACGTAACATAGGCCCAGGCAAGAATTTTCACTTGTAATCATCCAAGGTGGCAAATTCAAGTTTGGTATTTTTGAAAGGCCTCTGTTTTTGGTTATTTCGACTTGTTTAACCTCCCCAAGGGGTATCTTAGTTACAGCTCACCTTCTAACTCAGGTCTTCTTCCCAGCTCCTTCTAAAAGTCCCCCCTTCCAGTCAAAAACCTAAAAATATCAGTAAATAAAAATAAGACAGAAACCAGATATCCTTCATCAAAGTTTAACAACCAACAAAAACATATCTTTTAGATACATAATACACGCTGTGGTATTCAGTTTGAGGGTTAGGATGTCGGCTGGGCGGAGCTCTGCAAACAGTACAGCATGTTGTCACATGGCATGGTGCGGCACACAGAGTAAAGGCCCATTCATACCTGACGGTAAATACAGATAGGGATATCCGGAGGTCATTTTGTCCGTCAGTATGTCCGTTGCGAGAGAGCTTGCTCTGGATGTGCTCTGGATGAAATGGAGCAATACCCCTGGAAATCATGGCGGCAGTATAGAGTCAGAGTTTACCCATTCTTGAAAATCAACGAAGAGTGGGAAGAGGGCAATTAAAAATGTCAAAATTTGAAATTACTTTAACCACTTTTAAGTGGTCGGTCATGTTACCTACACTTATTTCTTTCCCGCCTTTTCTGGAGTAGATGCAGCAAAACTACCCAAGAGTACCTAACTGCAGTTACAGTGACCGACAAGGGCACTGCCATGCATCCAATCCATACAGGCAGTCTCAAGCGGATGTTAGTTACACGGTGCTAACAGTATCAATCTGCGGCTTCCAAACTGATGCGTATAGTTTTGTCGGGTGGTTAGGGTTAGGATTAGGGTCAGGGGTAGGGTTAGATTTTAGTAAGTTACATGAAAAAGAAAACTTCCAATTGGGACTTCCGATTGGTGTTTTTGTTGCTGATATGGACCAATGTGTCTGGAATAAAGGAATAATAATAACAGGATCATTCCTGCTGTCAGATGTGGGCTCATTTACACGCCTGTTTGATAAATGTTGGCCAATGTTGTTTTAGCGGTTTGTATTTTTTTAAATTTAGTGACTTTCTTCATATTTTTAGTAGCGTTTAAATATATATATATATATATATATATATATATATAGATTTCTAGTGACTTTTTTCAAAACTTTTTTTTAGTAAGAATTCTGGCTTTTCTTTAAAACAAAAAAAAAACCTTCCTTAAAAAACTTTTTTATTTAAGTCTGAATTCTGACTTTTTCAGAAAAAAAGAGAAAAAACATTTAGTTTTGGGGGATAGTCAGAGTTCTGACTTTTTTCTCAGAATTTTTTTTTCTTTTCAGTGGCCATAATAACTTTCTGTATTCTCATCTGGATCTTTGTTGCATTTCTTCCTTTTTACCTCAATTCACATCCTGATTTCGGCGGCTTTTTTCATTCAGATGTTACAAATTTGGAGTGATGGAGAGTGGCATTGGCATTGAGTTCATCAGCAACCTCCCTCCACTCACCCATCTGATGTCTGCAGCCAGGGCGCAGAACTGGGTAAAGATAGTAGGGACATGCCCCCTCCAGTATCCAGCTACTCATGTTTATATGTCCTATTCACACAATTATATCATTTTGCAAATAAACATCTATCATAAGTACAATAAAACCCCTCAGGTTCAGGGGCTCTGTGGACCAATTTTCTGTCCCTGTACCGATGGCAAAATCAAAGCTTGCCCTTCTGTGCAGCTCTGCTTGCCTCCATCACTGTTGTGAAAATTGAGGGCAGCTCAACTGCCATGAAGTTTCCAGTGTTTATATTGGTATCTTATCAATTTACAAAAATTAACTATTATTTTTTATTCTCTCAGAATGAGCCATCATATCTACTTTTTGTGGGTCCACAGCCTTTACTCCCTGAGCTATGGCTTCCCTTTACAATGTGTACTAGAAATGCTCTTACTTTCGATATTAAACTTAGCTGCAAGCTCTGCTTTCTTTTTTTACCAACTGATTTCACTAAAAAAATTAAGTAATCGCTGATCATTATCATTCACTATCTTTAAACACATTTCCTCCAGGAAGACAGCAGTTCCCCTTTATCCTTCCAGTTCTTAATGATATCTATGAATCTGGTTTTAGTAGTTTAAGCATCTCCTGAGAGGTTTTCTTTGCTTGATGCCTATAATTTGACCTCAGATTAACATCTTCTCCACAACCACAAGATGTGTCTTCTGATGTGGTTGTTTAAGAAATGAGAAGATGCTCACTGCACCCGCTCCAGTAAAAAGCCTCCTGGGCTTGCCTTTAGCCTTTTCCTTACTTTTTCGGAGTTTTTCTGTAACATATATAGCTTCGATGTATTGTCATCGGGGCTGGTGGCAGGGCAATAAACCATTAATGTTTTACCAGCAACATCCTCCACTCTCACATCCTTTGCACCTTCGTCACAGCTGCGGTGGAAGTTAGCACACCCACCATGAAATGAGGTGAGTGAAACACAGGATGCCCCCACCCCTCACAAATTCTTTTTATACCTTGTTTAGGGGTGTTCAAGACAAAATATGAAAAAAACCCATCCTTCACAAACCCTCAAGCAGCAATGGAGACAATATAAATTCAACTTAATCAAGCTGATCACACCATCCTACGCATGCTTGCTTTACTTGTGCACATCCTAACAAAGCACCGTGTTTGTTTGTTTTTCTCTGAGTGCTACTGTACCAAGAAAGAACACACTCAACTGCAATGGAAAGAAGAAGTAACAAGTTCAGAGTAAAGACATTCTTCAGATTATCTGAGGTTGCACCGTTTTAAGTTCCTCTCTCTTCTTGTGTATTTACAGCGATGTGTTAAACCAGAAAAGAGAAATGCTGTCATATCGTAGTGCCCATGTTTATCCTGCAATGATTCTGAATTAAGAATTATTTCTTTATTTGTATTATCAGGTTAAAGGTTAAGTTTAATCTGAGAGCAGCGCCAGACAGACGGCATTCATTTTATGTTATGAAGACTGCAGAACCCAGTCTGAGTCCACGTGACGGTGATGCTCCTGGTTTAGGCTGTTGTTAATTTCAAGTGCTGTCTTACTGACGTAAAAGTTAGTTTAGACAACTTCAGATTGTTTTCATGCATGCACTGTCCCCACGGATGTGGAGGACCTTAAGTGGAGAAAAACACTCTTGGAGGAAAAATGAATTGTGAAGCAACATCTGCAGACTCTTGTATGTTCAGTCTGATTTCCTGTTGCAGCATAATAAATAGCATAAAAGACAACTAGAGCTTTTAGGTTTATTTCCCACCGATAGTTTAGGGCTACATTGATTACATCATCATTTCATCAGTCTGTATCCAGAAGCTGTCTCATTTTACCACCTTTGGAGGCGTTTCCTATTTCCACTTCAAGGTCTTCATTCAATATTCTGCACAGATGTTTCTGGACACTTTGTTTTGTACAGTATTCTTTTCTTGACAGCTTTTTACATCCTGTTTGATGCTAGATAGTTTCACTTTTTTATGTTTATTTTTCATGCATTTTAGCTTTAAAGGTCAAGTAAGTAACAATGACACCTAGTGGTTCAAACTGGAGCAACACACAACAGAGAGCATTCCCCTCGTTCAGGATAACGAAGGATACAAAATTCAAGATGATGAGTGATGACAATTCACACACAGAAAGTTGTTACTCAAATACGTTTGTTAATTTTTTCGTCATTGAAAAAATTTGCTGGAATTTTTTTAAGAGCTGGAGATGTTTTCATATAAACAAATAGCCGGTACAACTTACCTTCTTCAGGTTCATTAAGGCCCTTTCAGATAGAACGCGGCAAGCGCAAGAGGACGGCAGCAAACCCATTCATTGTGTATGTGGTACCGCCGCGGCAGCGCGTTCCGCCATGCCGCGGAGCACCGCGGCGCGCAAGGTGGGCGCATGCCGCCGCGGTGGCGCTGACGCCGCTGCGCTCGAATTGAACATTTTTCAATTCGGGCGCAGCGCGCTGTGACAACATCCTAGCGCGTCCAATAGGACAGGCCAGTTCAGGGAAAAAAAGTGGTCATTGTTCAGCCTCGCGGACGAGCCTGAACTCCCCACGTCCTGCCTTGTTATCAGGATCAGGTGGACCCCCACCCTTTTATCTGCTGCTGATCTCCTCCTCCTCCCTTGGAGCAAAGCTCTTTGCTGCGACCATGAGATGTACATCTCTCACAACGAAGCGTGCCGGGGAGAAAACACTTCCTGGTCTGTCGCTTAGCAACGCGTGCCTGACGTGTTTGCTGCCGCCGGGTCTGCCGCCGAATCTGCGCCCTACCCCGCAGTGAACTCGGCGAAAAACGCGTTCTATCTGAAAGGGCCTTTAGCCGTTCAAACCATGCGACAACCTCTGGTGGCCAACTAAGTAGCAACCGGAAGAAGGAAAAATTTGTAGGTCTAAGTCTGTAACAACGGCGGTTTTTAGTCAACTGATAACAAGTCTGTGTGTGTCTTCAATTCAATTCAACTTTATTTGTATAGCGTCAATTCATGACAATATCATTGCAGGGCAGTCAGAAAAATTCAAATCAAATTCATAATGGCCTAGCTGTCATTAGCCCACCGCCGCTAATCTTTATTAGCTCGGTTTGCATTTAGCCCAGATTATGTCCCAAGACCGCTGTTTGCCCATTTTTGTAATTTCCGTGAGTGATGACACCTGCGACACGGCGAAGATGGAGATGGTGGGAACGCCCAACTGGCTTCATTTTAAGCTTCTTCAAAGTCCATTGGATTTGTGAGCGGAAGGTTCATCCCCTTTTTATATAGTCTCTGGTTCAAATGTTAATTTGGCATTCACAGTTTTTAGAATATATTATTTATCTGAATGTATATGGTTTTGCTTATTGCAGCATGTTGCCAATCTCAGTTTTGAGATGAAGACAAGTGGCTCTTGGTTAATTGCCACTCAGTGGAGAAACAGAGGTTTAAGAACCAGGAAGAAATGGCGTGAAATGCAGGGGCCGTCCACACGGCACCGAATTACAGCAAAACCGTCAAAAAATTTAGAAAATCTGCCCTATCATCCTCACGAAACCAGGGATTAGCCTCCTGAAACCGGTCGCCTCTGAAACCGGGGTTCCAAGGTGGAAAGGTTTGAAACATCGACGGATTTGTGTTTCGGGGGGTGGATGACAACGAAAGCAAAAACAATAAAGTTCATTGTAAAAAAATTCACAACAGCAATGGCGTTGGTGAGCGACTGTTTTCAACTGTGTCAAAAACTTTAGCATTTGCGTTGTGAATCCTCAGCCATCTCCACTTTTCTGCTCTTCCTTTGTTGATTTCCAGCAGCGCGGTGAGTCTTTATTAGCGCATGCGCTGTGTCGTGTTCTAGGTTTGGAGTGTTACACTTCAATCATCATTTCGCCACCCATGATGTGCTACAACGGTTTCATGGGGATCGTGAAACCTTTCCCTGGATTTCTGCTATTGGTTTCACACCTAAACCGGCTTCAGCTCCATGTGGACTCTGCCGCAGTTCACTGAAGTTGTTCCACACCGCAGTGTTAGGAATATTCCTTTAAAAAGTCATTAATTATAGTTACTAATTACTTCTCCAAAAAAGTAATTGGTGTTAATAACAGAGTTAAAGCTATATAAAAATAACTAATTACTTATTAACTTAATTTGGGTCATGGTTGAAAGAAATAATTTAGGGAAACTTGTTGCTCAAACATATGATGCTGTTTTCTTCCTAAACTGGATTCATACTCGTGCTGCGTCTGCGTCTGTGTCAGGTTGGAGATGCCGTCACCACCGTACATCCTGTATAGGTCCGCAGAGGCTCAACACAAACCTCTTCAAGCCGGACGTACAGCTGCATTCAGCAGAACACAGCAACTCTTATTTTACTCAAACATGAGTGTGTGGAGAAGCACGTGTCTGCAGCCCTGGAGACCGAAGGTTACCGCTGAGCGTATGGCGAGTGTCTCCAGGTATCTCCATATCACTCCGCCTCCTCTCCGCAAGAGCACCAGCACAGTATAGCCCCAACAAATGTGAAACTTCTGTTCTCCAGGAACAAAAGTGAATCTCACATATCAATAGTAACCCGCTGTCAGTAAAGGTCGGTAACGGTAACGCCGTTGAAATAATAGACATAGTAATTAGTTAGATTAGCCCGATACTAAAAAAAAGTAGTGCCATTAGTACCTCTGTTTATTCTAACGCCGTTATTCCCATCACTGCTGCAACGCACCTCAGGGTTTGACAGCAGAAAAACTTGACAAACGCTTAACACAGCACCCTCAGTCCCGGGTAAAAAATGATAACATTTTAAATTATTTTTATAGTAAATTCTTTTACTTATTTTGCCTTTAAGAACTATAATTACATAAAAGCCACTAAAATTTTTATGTTTTCCTCTGCTTTACCTGACATATCACTTCCACACAATAAAACTGTCACATTTCTAATGAATTTCATGGTAAATGTCAGGAACTTGCACTGTTTAGTGAAGCCTGTGCATTTAATGTGATCTGATCCTGTTCAGGCACAAACAAGGGCACACCAGGTATTTTTTACAGTCAAGTGACACATTTTGGCTGAGTATCTGTGAGTGTGAGGTAACGGTAACATCACGATGGAGGAGCTTTAACACACATGTTGAATTGTCAGAGGAAATATGTTAAATGGTCTGACCAGTTTAAACTTTTATACAAAGGTCATAAAAGTTTCACTTCTTGCTCTTGTTAGTGTTACAGTTTCTAAAGTTTTTTTTCTACATTAACAACCAGGTAACTTTTCGTTACTAGTGAGAAAAGTTCATAAAAAGGAATTTGTCTGAATGCTAGTATTTGTGATGATACTCTACTTATATAATATAAATGTAGATAGATTTTAAGGTCTCAGATGTAACCCTTTTTCATGTTTTTGTAACTGGTTGCATTTCTGGGGGTCTTTAATTGAATATCACTAATTCAGTTTATATTTAGAAACCAAAGCAACACACAATAGCTGCGTTCTAAATATGACATTTGCTACGCAGGGCTTTGTTCTTCAACTTTGAAAGTAGATGGGGCCGCTTGGATCACTTCCTTTCAAAACCATAAGCTACAGTGCACACTGGCACACATATACTCACACATGAGATATGTGCTGACAGGAAACAACTTCGATGATGGAAAGTTCTTCTTTTCAGCTGAATGTGCTGAGAACAGTGATGAAGATGGCTTCGCTCCCCACCGCCACTGTGTTTCTGCTCTGCTGCTCCGTCTTAATCTCCAAAGGTACTGAAATGTCTCATTTAAATCAGTTTGTGTTTTTTGGTTTGTACCTGTTGCCGTTAGGATGTATCAGGGTTTTTTTTTTAAATTAGGATAAATAGATGTATAGAAAATGTGTTTTTGAGTTCTCCATTAGAAGCAATCTCAACACTTCATAACATTAATTTACTCTTTTTCAATAATAGTTTTACCTGCAAGTGCTTGTCATGTTACATGCATGTAATATTACTTGTTATATACAAGTCTATATTTCTATTAATTTTCTGGTTGTGGTTATAGTCAGAAATGGGTCCAGTAAACTTAACAGGGTGAGCAAAAAAAAAAACCTCCATATTGATCCTTTTTTTCTTGTCAAATCTGAATTTATTGATAAAAATTCTCATTTTCAAAGCAAGAAAATACAGATCAGATTAAAATTAAGGATAAAATCTACAATAAAGAGGAAGCATGTTGCTGGAGTTGCTATAAAGCAGGAGCAGAAGTGAGGATTTAGTTCCCAGTCAGGTTTAAAAGCATTTTTTGTTTTGATTAACTACATTTATATTCATTTTCTTGTGTTTGTATTTTCTTTTATGTTTACCTCCATTTACTGTCGCTGTTACTTATTCAGAGTGTGAGATTTCTGAGCCAAAAATATATGTCAGATGAAAGTCATCATCCAGAAATGTTCGCTACAGACAGCAAATGCTGCTGATGTGGTGATCTTGGTCTAAAATGAGAGGCTGCAGAGGACAAACAGGAAGCAGTGCAGAAGCAGTTCGGTGGAGGTGACCTGCAGAAACTGTGGCGAGACCTCAACACAGGAAACGACAAAGAATCGATAGAAATCTACATTTATTAGAGCCAGAAAACAAAGAACTAATATTTATAAGCTCACATGTGTCACATATGGATGGTTTTGCTTTAAATTGCTTGTCAATTATTGAGGATGAAAAGATGAAAAGTTTAAAACAAGCACTTTTTATCAAGTATTTATTATTTTTGTCTTTTATTAAATGCTGGGGGAAAAAAATTAACAGCTGCAGGGTGATCCTCATAAAATTATTTTCAAATTATATTGAATTGTTTAACGTTTTTAACCGTATATTTGTGCAGTCTAAACGTGAAATTTAAGCATATTTTAGAAGGAAGAATATATTTTTGATTCTGTGTGATAATTTGATAATCTAGGGCTTAAAATAAGTTTCATGCATTGCAGTTTAATCAAAAGCCATATTGTAAACTGTTTGAAGGAAAATTATGTTCACGAGTAATAATATTTAAAATGCTTTATTATAGTTGAGGTAGCACTTACTGTAATTATTCTGGGATTATTCTTTTTTTTTTTCTTTCAAACCTAAAATAAATCATTCTGAGAAACTGATTTTTGTAAAGAGGAACAGACGTGGTGGTCGGAGTTGCATCGTTTTTAGCTCATAACAAAGGTCACATCCTGAGAAGGAGATAAAAATGACTCGATAACCTGAGAGCAGTTTACTGTCTTAAAAGAGGTGAAGCAGTTACTTCTCTCTGTCTTTTAAATGTCATGAATTTCATCATTTTACTTCCCTTTACTTCAATTTCATTATCAGGATTTTTCATGTCTAAATCTTTCTGCTCAAAGTGTTAAAGGTTGAGAATTAAGATCTGCTGTCTCTGTGGAGTTTCTGTCCGTCTCCATTTCTTAGCGGTAGAAGAGGAGCTGCCCACTGACCACTAAATAAAGAGCTTTAGAGTTTTGAATAGACTCACCATTACACAGGAAAATTTTCGTTTTTCACTTCATGAAATTATGACTCATTTATGATCAATTAATTTCCTGTGGCTTCAGTTCAGTGCTGATTTTTTTTTTCTTCACTAAAACTTTCCATCCACCAAAATTGCGTTATGTATTTAGAAGAAAATGTATGTTCCTTCACAGTTGGCGTCTTCTGTGGTGAGAATAGCAACAACAGATGATACAAACATGCACATAATCAGTTCTCAGAACATTTAGTGGCAAATGTTTCATGTAACATGACGTCGGGTTTCATTTCCTGATAAATTTGATGAATTAGCCGAAGAAAAAAAGCAGATTCTTGGCTAAATCATTTACACGCATGACTAAAATGAGAATACAATGTGTAGTTTCTGTTCAGGTGCAAGCATTTTGTTTTCAATGCAACTCCAGGCAGTCAGGCTGGCATTGAATGTAACCCAGATACTTGGGTCCTGAACTTGACAAAATACACTAAATTGCAACTTCAGAAGCTCGAGTCTCGACACGAGCTGTAATATCAGACTCTGAAATCACATCTCAGTCCTTTTCTAATCTTTGCAACCAAATGTTTACTACAAGCTGAATAAAACTGTTTTTTTTTTTTTTCTAATTATTGTACAACAGATTGCAGGAGGTTGGATTTCATGAAGTTTAGATTTTGATACGATAAAGAATGTTGTTAAAAAGATCATGACCCCAGTGACTTGCGTCTTCCATCTCCACCTTCTCCAACAGGTTTGGATGTCTTTGGTCAAAACAAAACAAAAGGGAACAATGGTATTTGGCAGAGTTAATGGGGGAGCTTTGCTTACAAGATGATCCTGTCCAAATATGCTACATAGCATAATGCTAACATGTTCATTTTAAGATGAAACGGCACACAACCAAGGTGTAGTTGGTTTATAGCCTTCAGAGAAAAAAAAAAAACACTGAGAAATTTTTGGCTAATTTCACAACCTTCTGTTAGTTTCTATTAGCTACAGTGCAGTTAGCTTACCACAGTGAGATTTAAGGCATTGATGGCATGAATCTGAGCACTCTTTTTACTAGTTCTGTTAAAGGTGAAATGTTCAGTTTTGATGGATCTCCTCAATGTAGGCAGACTTGTCACCTATTTGTATTTGTAAAAAAAAAAAGTGTCATCTGCGTATTTGTTGTCTCTATTTGCGCTGTGAGGTGGGCATGCCATCATAGGTGTAGAAAGATTAGAGAGTACATTGCTGTGTGTCACAGTCAACTCTTCGGCAATATCTCAAATCCTTTTTGTATATTGTCAAAAAATTGGATTAAACAAACAAAACTCACAGACTAACTCTAATTTCACCAGGGTCAAGACTCATGGAGTAGTTGATGTCATACGAAAACATGCTTGAAGTTCACTTTGTTTTTCACCTTAAACTTTTCCCTTAACCCAGTCATCAATTTTACTCTTTAGTGTTAAAATCCTAAAAGGCTGAAAAATATAAGAGAATTCTTTTTTTCTGTATGTGCCATTCCTATTTGTTTGTGCAATACTACAACATTTAGTATAGATTAGGGCTGGGACAACGGGTCAACGCAACCGATGATGTCAACGCAAAAAAATACGTTTACACAAAATAACACCAAACCAAAGATGGCAGCCCCATGCATCTTCAGACCAAAACACAGATGGCGGTGCCATCTCCAACGGGAGTGATTCCTCTGAGTTTCCAAAGTGTAAGGCAGTGATGGCACACACTCGTTCGTCGAAGGTATGAGATGTTAGGGATGGCGAAACTGAAGCCTCATGAGACATTGAGAGACAACTTCCTTGAGTTTGATGCCATGTCTTTAGACATGTGAGACCCATTTGAGACGGACAGCGTACAGCATGAGCTATATCTGCTGGCCGTGGTTGTATACTGCAGCTGATGCCGGGAGCTGTCTCATCTCTAGCTCAGTATGTTATAAAAGTCACGTTCTCAATCTCATGTTAGTATTTCATCTGTCAGTAATATCTTGGATATTCTGGGATAAATTTAGTATTTTTCATTTCATTTCCAAGTGATTGGAACCCGTATTAAGCATTGACAGAGTGAAGATGAAGATGCACTTTTTCAGGAAGCGAGACCCATGTTCGAATGTTACATTCTGAGTTTTTACTTATCTTCATTATCTTTTGTAGGAAAACAATTTCTGTATAAGCTTAGAACCTCTAAGTTTACATTACCATATTATTTAAATAAGTCACAAGTATTGTGGGTGAACTTTTTATTATTTTTTTAGTTTGAATGAAAGAATTAAAAGCATGTTTTTC
Source organism: Atherinomorus stipes (assembly GCA_023101725.1). Taxonomy (NCBI): domain Eukaryota; kingdom Metazoa; phylum Chordata; class Actinopteri; order Atheriniformes; family Atherinidae; genus Atherinomorus; species Atherinomorus stipes. Next base: position 538,124 of record JALJCO010008402.1, read on the forward strand.
AGTCAGCTTTGTTTTCAACATAATTTTTTACATTCTGTTGGTTCAGGAAAGACTCCATCACAGACTGCTGGCTCCCACTGCCTTTTTATTAATGCTCTTTGTTTCATTTTAGATATGTATAGCAACATGTATAAGTTGCTGTCTGTCAGGGGAGATAATCGATAATTGAATCGAGTCAAATCAAACTAAAAAGTGAATCATTAGATTAATCGATGCATCAAAAAAATAATTAATAGATTAATCGTTTAAGAAATAATCATTTATCCCAGCCCTAGTATCGATCCGATACAGAGTAAATAAAGGGTTTGTGTCGTCAATATCAAAATCAGTCCAATATTATTACTTTTTCATAGGGCTGTTAACGAGAGCTTAATCTGGGGACCTGGTGCATTGATTCTTTAACACATTAACACACGAACAAAGTTATTATGCATACCACAAAAATCCAAATTTGGCATTATCTCAGCAAGAGAAGCTGATTTTTGGCATTAGATGCTTTATCTTAGTCGTGAACCAAATCCACCAAAACACATTTTGTCCTCCTTATTTATGAAGATTCTGATCCTTCAAAGTTTTCATTAAAGTATCAATATCATCACACAGCTACTGACTGATATCAATGTCAATGTTGGTATCAGTATAATTAATATTTTGATCAAACCACTAACTCCTATGTTCACCTGCTACTAGTGGTTAGCAGACCAAATCCAAATATCAATAATATTGATACCAGTATTGACACTGATATCAATTGATACCACTTTGATGATACTGATTCTTAAATGTAAGAGTTGAAGGATAAGAACTGTCATGAATAAGGAGAACATGTTTTTTGGTGGATTTGGCTCACTACAGTGACAAAGCATCTAATCCCAAAAACCAGCTTCTCATGCTGAGATAAAATTATTATGATATGAGTGATAATTTTGTTGTTTATGTGTCAATGTGTTAAAATATTGATGCATTAAGTCCACAGATCAATCTCATATTAATGCGTTAATCTTTGAGGGCCCCATCAGAAAGTATCAACCAGTATCAATGATACTGATATTTACTTGGCAAATTATTAAAATTTTGAGTGATACTGTTAGATTTGACAGACTGACATACTGTATAATTGCTTTTAAGGCAAACAAGTAATGTTATCTTCTTTCTGTTTTACATTTCTTCATTTTTCATTCTGATCCAAAGGTTCTCCAGATAAATGTGACATATATGCTAAAACTCATGGAAGCGTTATTGTGCGTCTGGATCCAAAACTGCAACCCGGAGAATCAGTGCAATGGACATTGGAAAAGAGAACAATCTTTTATGGAAAAGTGGACCAGGCATTCAGAGGAACTCTTGATAAAATTGATCACGATGGATCCCTCAAGTTGAATAAACTAAACAAGAGTATGGAAGGAGAATACCAACATGAGGTTTATGATACAGAGAAACGATCACAACCTGAGAAGAAGAAGAAAAAGTATTTATGTGTACTAGGTAGGTAATAACAGGTTTTGTCTTTTAGTTTACTGTACATTCATTGTTAATCTTCAGTTGTTTTAATAATAATAAAAACTTCTTTCTTACCTTATTTGCTTGATGAAAATTTCAAAATCATAATGATACTTTTAAATCTATAATGAAAACTGATCGTGCATCTTGTTCACATGTAGAAGTATCTGAAGCTGTTGAATAACACCTATATTGTTGACTATATATATTATTGAGTATAATTTGATCAATGTTTTTGAAAGGAATAATCAGCATTAGCTCATATAATGATTTAATCAAATATCCACAGACCCTGTAGACAAACCTAAACTGGAGATGAAGTGCGCTGGGGAAAACGTCCAATTTACCTGCATCTCTAGTCAGGTGAGAGCACATGTTGATTGTTTATATTTACTGCACTGTGTCGTATCGTTTAATAAAAAGAAATCATGAGACTGGAGCAACATGGCACTTTTTCTCTTTTTTTCTATCTTAAATGAAAATAAAAATGCAAGCAGACGTACTCATGAAGAGCCAGATGCACTGTCTTCAAACTCAAATTTTTTAGCTTAATAACAAGTGCCTTCACTTTAAGTCTTTAAGAGAGGGTCTCCACCAAATCAAACATGTCCTGAAACTATTGTCATGGTCACCATCTAATCAATCTGTATTTTTTCTTTTCTTGTAGAAAGATATATCATTTCAGTGGTACCAAAACAATGTGCTGTTGAAATTGGAGAAAATGTCAAGTCTGAAAAAAGTAGCAAAAGAGGTCAAATCTGCCAACTTTCATTGTGAGGTTTCCAACAAGGTCAGCTCTGAGACCAGTGACAAAGTGACAGTTAATTGTGTCAAATCCAGTAAGTATAATGATGGTTACAACAACAACGTATGTTACATTCATATCAATAACAGGATATGGTGCACATGCACTCAATAACATTTACCACAGATAAGATGTTAACTGTTTCTTTTTGGAACCTGAAATCTGATTCTATTAGACATTTTGCTTCTTTTCAAAAAATCACTGCGGTCAAATTCTATGAAAACTCCTGTAAACAACGTGTAGTTTTAAGGGGAAAACATTCATCAGCTCCTTATGGGTTTTTTTTTTTTCTTTAAATTCTAAAGTCAGTTAAAGGGACTCTCCTGTTTTAATAATACTGATTTCTGATGTTTTCTTCTAAAGTTATCCCAGGTGTCCCAGATGAAATTGGGGGAATTAGTATCTGGATTTTCATAGGAGGCGGAGGAGGTATGCTTGGTCTCAATTAGCTTTTTCTAAGTGATGCATCTTTAGAGCTTTGCTCTTTTTTTTCTCATCACAGTCAATCAGAAACACACTTTGTGGTTTGTGTGTCTGATATGTTATCATCCTTTTCAGGTATCGTCCTGGTGCTGATTATTATCGTCATTGTTTGCTGCATTCGAGCCAGACGGAGAAAACTTATGCATCTGAAGGGTAATGTGTTAACTTATTTCTCCACTTATGTTTATATATTTTAAAAAAAAAAAAACTACTGCAATGATGCAGACCTTCTTAAAGCATTTGGAGCTGTTTTGATGATTTGAGCTTCTTCTGAGCATCTTCTTTATGAGATGCTGAAAAGTCTGCAAGGTTAAATTTTACGGTTGGTACGTTTTACAACCCCATATTTAAAAAAAAAAAAAAAAAAATAGAGCTCTGTGTGAGTTGAAAAAACCTAAATACTATTATTGGTATATCAAATAAATCCATATTTCATTCTCATTAGAGCAAAAAAGCAAATGAGACATTATATTGTATCATGAAAAACATTGCTCATTTTTAATTGGTGGGTCAAAAATGTGTTGAAGTACATGCTGTACATGCTGGGAAACTAAATGAGCAGAGGTTCACCGATCTGCAAAAACTCGTGGCTACAGATTTTCAAACAATTTCATGATAATTATCCTACATGTTAAACTGCAAAGACTTTAAAGACACATAATGTAACTTTTAGACTTTAAAAATCTGTGTTTCTGACTCGTTTTGATGGCACACCAACATTCATTATGTTCATTTTCGAGCCGTCACTACCCAGAGGCGTCCCAAAGCTCAGGAACTGCACTATGTAAGTTTTGCATCGAGGACACAACTGTGACGTTGCAGCCGACTATTGGTTGCGCACCGCGCCACTTACTAGCAAACAGATATGAACCAGAGCGGGTGTTTTTGAACATGCATCATGTCAGATTTGGTTAAAAAAATGCAAGGAAACATTACCGGAGGAAGAGAGGAAAAGAAAGAGCAGAAGGGACAGAACAAGAGTCTAGATAAGACTGTCTTTTACTGGCTGGAGTGAGTCACAGTACAGGATGCTAGTTTAGCCGTCGATAGGGGGCATGTCACTGAGAAAACTGCCAAAAGTTCTGTTGTGATTCTTTAAATAATACATAACCTATGGTTCAAAATTTCACCAAAACATCCAGAGAATCTTCAGACATCTCTGTTTGCACACGCAAGCTGAAAATCTATCCTGGATTCTGTTTATATGAACATATATCAGAGATGTCCGATGTCATCATCCTACATTATTATCAGCCGATACTGGCATTAAAATGTAATATCAGAAATTATCTGTATCAGTTTTTACTTTTTTATTGATACAACCTTTACACGACATGCTGATATGACACTTCTCCTCTCACTGATAGTGTTGCCCGCAGTTATCGTCAGACCTATAAGTTGATATCAATATTGGAAATTAAAGAGTTGAACAACAGCTATCTCATACTCACAGCTGTGTGAAAAAGTGTTTGCCCCCTTCCTGATTTCTTTTTTTTTTTTTTGCGTGTCAGTCACACTTAAATGTTTCAAACAAATTTAAATGTGAGACAAAGATAACACAAGTGAACAGAAAATGCAGTTAGAAGATTGCACAGAAGATTTTTATTAGTAAGGGGAAAAAAAAATCCAAACTTGCAAGCCCCTGTGTGAAAAAGTGATTGCCCCCCGTTAAAACATAAATTAACTGTGGTTTATCACATCTTTGGAAAACTGAGTTCAATTTCTCTACCCATACCCAGGTCTTTAAGTCGACCAAAAGATCCTCAAAAGCTAGACATCATGTTGTGATCCAAAGAAATTCAGGAAAAAATTTGAAACAAAGTAATTGAGATCTATCAATCTGGAAAAGTTTACAAAGTCATTTCTAAAGCTTTGGGACTCCAGTGAACCACAGTGAGAGCCATTATCCACAAATGGTGAAAATATGGAACAGTGGTGAACCTTCCCAGGAGTGTCCGGCTGACCAAAATTACCCCAAGAGCACAGCGACGACTCATCCAAGAGGTCACAAAAGACCCCTGAACAACATCCAAAGAACTGCAGGCCTCACTTGCCTCAATTAAGGTCAGTGTTCATGACTCCACCATCAGAAAGAGACTGGACAAAAATGGTCTGCATGGCAGAGTTCCAAGACCAAAACCACTGCTGAGCAAAAAGAACATAAAGGCTTGTCTCAGTTTAGCCAGAAAGCATCTTGATGATCCCCAAGACTTTTGGATAAATACTCTGTGGACTGACGAGACAAAAGTTGAACTTTTTGGAAGGTGTAGGTCCCATTACATCTGGCGTAAAAGTAGCACGGCATTTCAGAAAAGGAACATCATACCAACAATAAAATATGGTGGTGGTAGTGTGATGGTCTGGGGCTGTTTTGCTACTTCAGGACCTGGAAGACTTGCTGTGGTAAATGGAACCATGAATTCTGCTGTCAACCAAAAAATCCTGAAGGAGAATGTCCGACCATCTGTTCATGACCTCAAGCTGAAGCGCACTTGGGTTCTGCAGCAGAACAATAATCCAAAACACACCAGCAAGTCCACCTCTGAATGGCTTAAGAACAACAAAATGAAGACTTTGGAGTGGCCTAGTCAAAGTCCCCACCTGAATCTGATTGAGATGCTGTGGCATGACCTTAAAAAGATGGTTCATGCTGGAAAACCCTCCAATGTGGCTGAATTACAACAATTCTGCAAAGATGAGTGGAACAAAATTCTTCCACAGCGCTGTAGAAGACTCATTGCCAGTTATCACAAATGCTTGATTGCAGTTGTTGCTGCTAAGGGTGGCCCAACCAGTTATTAGGTTTAGGGAGCAAACACTTTTTCACACAGGGACATTTTAGTTTGGATTTTTCCCCCCTTACTCATAAAAATCTTAATCTAAAAACTGCATTTTCTGTTTACATGTGTTATCTTTGTCTCGCATTTAAATTTGTTTGATGATCTGAAACATAAAAGTGTGACAAACATGCAAAAAAGTAAGAAATCAGGAATCACTTTTTCACACAGCTGTGAGTATGAGATATCTGTAAAAAAGAAAAAAAAAGTCAATACCAAACATCCCTAATATATTTATACAGTATTTATTATATAAACACTGCTATTTCCAAGACAATTTTCTCACATCTTAAATAATTTCCAAATGTAAAACAGAAAAACACATGACATCTTTTCTGCCACAAATTAGAGGTTTTCTGTTGTTTTTTACTAGATTAGTCACTCACCAGGGTGACTGTCAGGGTGGTTAGATAGCAATTCCTCTTATCAGTGTAATGCAAAACTCTTTCTACATCATCTGAACTAATTCAAGCCATGAACCAAACCTCACTTGCAACATGCTAATTATAAAGTAGAGGCCAGTATCAGAGGGGTTCATTTTTGTAACGCACAGTTCCAATCCCATCTTATCATAATGTCCCCTTACTGGAAAGCACTCAATCACTCCAGACTTAGATTTCCTTTTCTTGCTAAAACCATCCAGATAAATGTGATTCACTCTTTGTCATCGACCTCAACAGATGTGGAGGAGCTTCGCTTGGAGTGGAGTAATCCACAGCAGCAGCAGCGTTTTCAGCACAGTCTTCCTCCTCCACCGGATCAACAACCCCCTCATCATCATCATCATCAGCAGCAGCGGCGGCAGCAGCCGGCCGACCACGTCTGCCATGCGGGTAACGCCGGGCACACCGGCCCTCGTCGGGACCGTGCCAAACAGCAGCGCCCCAGAGCCCCCGAACCCCCCACCAGCCAGCCTCAGCCCAGCCCCCGACGAGCTGCACAGGTAGATTCATCCTCAGAAATCTGCTTTCTCTGTCAGTTAGAATAAAACTGTGACCAGAAGGCAGTCGCATTTTTTCTGTGTGCATAAGAATCACAAGATGGAAAATTGCTGCAGTGCAAACCAGATATTGATGTGGTTTGTGGTCTGGCTGTTCTTACTTCCCTTTAGGTCCCCAAACCTGATAATGACAATGATGAAGAGCAGCCTCCTCCTCTTCCTCAACCCAGAAAGAAGCGCTCTTGAGCACCATGAGCGTGATAGCATCCGGACTCGGGCAGGGGTCATATTTCATTCATTCAAACTCAGCCAAGAAATCATCCTAAACAAACTTGAACATTTAAAATCCTGAAACAGAAATGTTTTAAAGCTGAACTCAAACTATAACTCAGTTAATGCTTCTCATTTCTGACAAACTCAAACTTTTTTGTGTAAATTATGTGGTTTTCCTTTCAGTTTAACTGCTCTCCTTTTGGGAAGGAGGAAATAATAACTTTTTATATACAGTTAAAAGTTATTTCTGCTTATACTTGACTAAACTGGAAAATAGACATTTCCAAAAATCTGTTATGTATAATTTTTAAGAATTTTGCAACTTTTTCTGTCTGATTTAGGTTGTTTTTCACCCAATCATCTTCTAGACGCGGTTTAATTGGGGGTTGCAACATTCAGCCAATCTGACTTTGCTTCACACTAATCTGACGAGACAACCAGTGAAAAAGAAAACTCCCTCATTTACTGGTTAATAAAGGAAAAAATCAGTCTCTGTCACATAAGTTTAGTCCTCTTCTCGCATCGGGTGCTGACTTATGTTTTTAGGGAAGTCATAGTTGCTTCTTTAGTCGCATATCAGAGTTTGGTTGCACATTTACACCTTCACTGATGAACCAGACTTCAAAAGCAAATGAACAAGGGTTCAAATCAGAAGGGCTGCTGGGATGTTGCAACCTCCAGCTGAACCACGTTCCCAATCATAGACCAGCAAACTTTAGGGTACAAATATAACTTAAATATCCCTTTTTTATTTAACCAAGTTTTTTAGGAATAAATAGGACCATCCAAACTGACTGTACTGTAGGTGTTATAAGTTCAGTACTTTGGGTGGCTTTGTGGAGACTGGTTTCTTTTCCAGACCAGTCCTGTAGACTTTGGTATAATTAAACTAAAAAATAAATAAATAAATAAAAATAGAAATTAAAAAAAAAATATAAATAATTGAGATAATTTATTCTTCAAGTTCATGCACAGGTTTTATTTTTTGGCCCACCTTTTATACTTCTCATAGAATGAAAATGTCTGATGTAACGACATAAACAGGATGAATTGTCGCTGGGATACAGAAAAAAACATAAACTGCCCTCCAGTCATATACAACCTATAGGGTGTTTGCCCGTGCAGGCTAAAGACTCATTCATGCTCCCTTAAAGCAACTTTACCGATGTTGCATTGTTACATTATTTTTTCCAATAGCGTAAAATGCTGCGGATGAGGTAATGGAACTCTGAAACACGTCTTGTAAGACGTTGTACGTCTGTTGTAAATACAGTTGTCTTCAAAATTATTCATACTCCAATTAAAGAAAAGGCTAAACTGACAACAGAAATTAGAAACCTAAGGAAGTGGTAATAAATGAAAATTTACAAAATTATAATTTGGTGAAATAAATTATTGCTTTTGAATTGTGGTTGAACATTAAAAAAAAAAAAAAAAAAAATCAAACACTGTCCCAGAGACATTAGAGCACCTTTCTCATGAACAGTGGATTAGAAAACCTGTCAACAGGTGTAAAAGTCTTTTTGATCACAAAAAAACCACCTGATTGCAGTGATCTCCTCAAAGTGTTGCTCAACAAAATTTTAGCTTCAGAGCCCCATCATGCTTGTTTACTTGATTTATTTTTTGCATGTTTATTTTTAATATTTTTGTTGAACCACAATTCAAAATGAATGTAATGATTTTTATATAATTTATATTTATTATCACTTTAGTCAGTTCCAACTTATTTCACCAACATCTGATTTTTTTTTTCCATCTTTAATTGGAGGGTATGAATCATTTTGAAGACGACTGTGTTTCAGCCATCAGTGCCCTCATGCCTCCATGCATCCTTTATGTTGGAGATAAATGGGCTTAAAACTAATCCTTTAAACCATTCGAAATTCTGTTTTCTTTAGTCTGAAGTCTTTATTTGGCCCTTTGACAGAATAAAATGAATAATTAAATGAATAAATTAAAACAATTTGCATATATGTGCCATTTTGTTTTACCGTAAAATGGCACATATTTGCAATTATTGTCGTACAAAAAATATCCATCAGGGGTCAGATGACAAGTATTAAATGTATCAGGGTTTTGAGCAAAGTTTTTACTATAAAGTGATACAACAGGTCTCAGAAACAGTATCAATATACTATATAGCATGTAGAGGAAGAGAGACTACTTCATGTGAATTGTAAAAATGATACTTATGACGGTGATTGCATCGTAACATGACTGTTTTCTAGCCAAGATAACTGGTTAAAACCATGATAACAAGTTGCATGTTACCAAGGCAACGGGCAGAATGCCGCACGAGACTGACATGTTGTGAAAAGGATGAATTTTAGCCCAAATTATGATCTTTAGCTCTTTCTTATTTTGCCTATTTAGTGCATAAACCAACCAAGATGTGAGAATGTGTTTTAGTTACTTCTTTTTGTTTCTGTGTGTGTGTTTTACTTTTTATTTACTTCTTTTATACTGTCTCAATCTAACAATTCTACTCAATTAAATACAGATATTTTTCAAATGCATCTTTAACAAGCACATTTTATTGCATATATAAATATATATATACACAGTTTATTCTAGATGCATATACTACATACACTTTATGGCTTCACAGAAATACTTTACTTCAACTTCAGGAAACATTGTTTTCAAGATCACCATCCTCCAGTCTTACTTTTTATTTTCATTTGCTACTTTTCATGCAGGATGTAGACAAAAATGCCTTTTGACATGGTGCCATAGCACCATTTATATACATTACATTTACATTTATATATTACTTTTATTCTGATATTTCTAAAAACAAATTTGACAAAATATTTACTTTTATTTACTTTTCAATGTGGAAAACATGAAAGAAATGATGTGAAGATCTGCATTTATCTAAACTCTGTGCATTGCTTGTAATTTAAATGTGGAAATGTCAAATAGTCTGTAAACGATATAAATAAATTGCATAACTTAAAGCGACTTTTCCAACTGCATCATTTTCATCTCTGCAGTGTGCCGTTGCGCGAGCTGTTCTCATCATGCACATCACAGCACTGGCAGATGATGTTGACGTGTTGTTCACATATCCTGTGTATTTTTGCTGAAAATGTGTTTGTGGTTTTGTGTGTGCTGCGTTCGTTGTAGGAGCTGAGCGTGTGATGACTATCTGAGCATACAGTATGTGGGAGGTTTTCCTGCACTTGCAGCTTGACACCAACAGAAAACTTGATTTGCCACCAAAGACACGTCTGCTGCTGTTCTTTTTCATTATTTTACACTCGTCTTCTAACACTCAAATTTATAGAAAGAAATGTTAAGAAAGGATGACTTTGATAAACTGTGTGACTGTACATCCACACAGTTGTGTTCTCTTTTTTCACACTTTTAATCCATTGTCAAATACTTCTCTCTTTTTAGATTAAAACAAGGACAAAATTCACATTATCTAATTTGTAGTTCATTGTGCTGCATTGCTGTTTTGGCTTTCCATGAGTTTTGCTTTAGTTTACCAATTTTGTTCTTTGAATTATGTGTATGACCTTTTTAAAGGTACAGTGTATAAAAATGACATCTAGTGAATCTGGGCATAGATTCCTAATGCAAAGTACAGTTGTGAATGGGGGTGGGCAATATCGTATCGTTTGCGATAATACCGGTAGTTTTTTTGACACCGGTAGAAAATCTAATACCGTGATAACACATGATCACGCATTTTCGGCCTGATGACGTCATTCAATCACACCTCAACCCTGCAGCATCTGTTTCCCCATCATTGACTCAGTCGTGACGGCTATATTGTTCGTGCCACACAATCCCGGGAAATAAATCATTTTACATGGACATCAAAAAATGTTAACTGAAGCTGCATTGCTGCCTCACAAGCTGTCAGAAATCCGCGCTGCACGTGAACGCAGCAGCGACGGGGAGAGAGGCAGAGCCCACAGGCAGGTAAACTTCTCCAGCATCTGACAAGTTTATTACGTGTGGAGTCCAGGAGGACGGACATCTGTGTGTTCTGAAGAATCACAGTACACCCGGCCGGTACTCCAGGGTGGCCAGCAGCCGACCGGGTCTCGCTCAGTTCCAGCAGCGTTGCGTGTTTGTCCCGACCTTCGCCGCAAGTCAACTCTAACCAGCCTTTAATGTAACGTGAGAGATGCGGAGTACCCGTGAGTGCGGGAATCCACGAGAAAACAAATTAGGCCACGCTGGACACAGGCTGGGTGGGAACTGACAGATGAAGCTACTAAATGCCGCTAAATGTTTAGTTACAAGGCAGCTAGCAGCACCACTGCAGCACAAGTTCATGTTAACGTTCGCAGCTACATGTGAAGACGATGGACAGAGATGATGGTGGACGTTCCACATACATGAATGGTTAGTAAGATAAAGGAAGAAATAGAGAAGGAGGAGAAAGAAAAGAAAAAAACTAGCTTACTTGCGTGGGCTGATGTTTGTAAATGTCAAGTTGCATTTTACATCTATACCCAGTTTTTGTTGCTCAGTATGTAAAAAATTAAATGAAATGATGATTAAAGTAGTTAAAATGGCTAAACGTGAAACATTTTATCTGTAAAGTGCCACATGCAGCAGTAATATTAACACGTGTAATAATGTTAATAAACCATGGAACTGTAGAGGCTTTATTAAAAGTGGGTATGAGTGAAAGGATTTTACAGAAGCTCTGACTTCTCAATAAGACATCAATATCATCTGTGATATCGTCATCGAGGTATTTTGGAAAATATATTGTGATATCATTTTTTGGCAATATTACCCACCCCTAGTTGTGAATGGATGGTGGTCGTCAATGGCCAAAATTCTTTCAGACATGAAAAAATTTAGGTTTTTTGTTTGTTTGTTTGTTTTTTATTCTGTGAGTGACCCAAGCGAACCCTATGTGCAGCACTGACTCCACTACAGTTTACTTCAAATTTGTGTACACTTGTCTTCTTCTATGCGCCTTTTGAGGTGGTACTTATTTCAAACAGTCTGTCAGCATCTATTAAACAGGGGTGAACAAGTCCAGATTTTAAGAGCTATAACCTACAACTTTTTTATGCATCCCTTCACCAACACACCTGAATCAAATGAATGGCTCGTTAACGGGCCTCTGTAGAGCTGAATGACATGCGCATGAGGGACTTCATGTGCGCTGGAGAAGAGTTGCATATTACAGTTGTAGGATAGTAGTTCTAGGACAGGACTTGGCCACCGGTGTATTCAGCAAAGCTGGTGCTACAGTTTTACATTTAGAAGGTTCTCACTCCACACACAGAGTTTCATTGTCCATTCAGAGACACCATAGTCAAAATAGTGGCATGAATATGATAATTACCGTGTATGTGGACCCAAAAACATGCCTTTTATTTTAAGAGACAAAAGATAACAGTTATTTTAGTGAAGTGATTAGATACCAATAGAAACCCAGTTTGTTGTTTGTTTCTGTCATTGACCTGATTTTGTTACATGCTGCACCTTTAAGGTGCAGTTGTGCAACATAGAAACACTTATCTTCAGTTTTTAATATATTCTTTGTTTTATCTTTTTTCTCTCTTTTTTTCTTCTTCTTTGTTTTGATCTTACTTCCAGAGTTTCTTTGGGTGGTAATTAAACCCCTGAATTATTCATTTAATTAATTAGTAATTATCCCTTAAACCTAAAAGGATCTAGGACAGGGGTGTCCAGCTCCGGTCCTCGAGGGCCATTATCCTGCAGGTTTTCTATGCCTCCCTGCTCCAACACACCTGGCTCAAATGAATGGGTCTTTGTGCATAACTGAATAGGCTGTTAGGTTCATTTAACTGTGTCAGGTGTGTTGAAGCAGGAAGGGAAAGAAAACCTGCAGGACAGCTTAAGTGCTGCAGTCCTGCAGGATTTCAATGTTTCCTGCTCCAACGCCTGACCCAGCAGTAGCCTGTAAAGTTATGGATAATGACTCATTGACCAGAGTCAGGTACATTGGAGCAGGGACACATGGAAACCTGCAGGATTGTGGCTCTCGAGGACTGGAACTGGAAGCAGTTAAAGTTTATTTTTTCAAAGTTTATTTTAAGATAAGCTCAGGTAAAAGTCATGCTAAGTTCACATTATATACTGTGAAAGAACAACTATGTGTCCTTTATTTTTACAACGACCTTCACTATTGTTGAAAGTGGGGGTTCTCAGACTGCACCCCTCCATTATTACAGAAACCCCATGTTGCTCTGAGGATGAGAATCCAGCAGCACCAGCCTCCCCTGGTGGTCTCTGCTCCCAACTGCAGGTAAAATTCCCAATACAGAGTCAGTCGATCTGTGTTTTGCAAGACTTCTAACTTTTCATGCAAAAAACGGAATACAACCAAGAGAGAGGTTTGTTTCAACATGACACCCCCACAACTTTTCAGGTATTGTTTTTTTAAGTTATGGATTTAACAGCCAGTGCAGTAAAGAAAAAAAAGACATTATCCAGCTTTTAGAATATAAACTATTTAGACTGGTTTTCATTCGATCACTTCAGTCTGAGTTCAACCATTTATCATGTTCTGATTTTCATATCTGTGCGGGACTGATGACAATCAGAGACAAATTATCAAAGAAAAGGATGTGATTGCACCAGCTCACACTACTCAGTGTCTGGATCTAGAAAACCATCATCAAAGAGTGTATCTGCTTTTGATATAGACTACAGGGGTGTCCAAGTCCGGTCCTCAAGAGCAACTATCCTGCAATTTTTAGAACATACCCTCCCCAACACACCTGAATCAAATGGTTAATTCCCTCATGCACATGTGATCCAGCTCTGCAGACCTGCTAACGAGCAATTTATTTGACTCAGGTGTGTTGGAGAAGGGATGCAACCAAAATGTGCAGGATAGTAGCGCTCGAGGACTGGACTTGGGCATCCCTGACCGAGGAGGACAGATGCAGGAGCAGGATGAAGGCAGGCAGGTGCAGGGATACAGGTTTCATAAGCAAAGCAAAAACTAAAGTTACAGAGCTGGAAAACTAACAGAAGGACGGACTGATAAAGAGACACTTAAAACAACGGCAAACTGGCAGAGAACAAAAGAAAAACCAGGAGCACAGAGAGGGACTGATACCAGAATGAGAAGCAGCTGTGGCAATTAGGAACCAGAATCAGGGAACAGGAAATAAAATGCAACTTAATACAGGAGGGGAAAACCTACAAAATAAATCAGGAAACAAGATGGGACAAAGACACAATTGAGACGAAACCAAGACAATAACGAAAAACATTCTTTTTAATCCTCTAGAGCATCTTTTCCAAGCTGAACGACAGGAAATGTGCATAAAGTGTGAGAATGTTTTAAACTGAAAGACAACCTAACTACACTAAGCATCTGTATGAAGTCATTCCCTCTGTGACCATACGTATGATGAGATCATCGAGCTTGGTTTGGTCAGTTTTAAAGCGTGACTGACAGCAGTGTTGCTGATGTAAATACAAAAAAAAAATGTACAAATATGGTTTAACACCGTTAATCTTGGAAAAACATCATCAAGGGGCTTTCTAAAATATACCATTCCTCATTTACAACCACCTACACAGTTGGTGCTAAGGTGTAAAACTTCCTCTCATTGTACACAGCTACAGATTTTTTTTAAATCTATTTATTTCTAAAATAAGTGAGATGTTTAATGTTTCATGGGGGTCATCATCACTGCTTTCTGAATTTTTTAAAGGTGCAAGTGTGACAGCATGCAGTGCACCTGCAGCTTTGTTATGCAGAACTTTTAACTCCCAAATGTGCACGCTGTGACAGAAATGGTGACTGCCTTGCAGCCAAAGGGTGGTGATCTAACACCATCTTTCCACAATCCTGACACATCGGCTTTTGCTGTCAACTCCTAATAAGATGTGTCAAGTGATTTTACTTCCGACTTAATTCAGCCTATCTGACTGTGAAGCTATTCTTTCAGCTTGTAAAGTCATATTGTTAGAAAAAAATTCAAAAGCAGAAAATAGATTCCAATTTTTGTTTGGTTTATCATGTAAATTTCATTGCATCTGACGTTTGTGGGGGTAGGGGAGTCAGTAAAATATTTTATTCTAGTATTCGTGCTAGTTTAAACAGATTCTGAGGTGTTGAGACCTCAGAGATGGTTTTATATTGTAAGATCTTGTAATGCAACTTAAAAGTACAGTGTGTGAGATATACTGACATCTAGTGGTGAAGAAGGGCATAGATATGATTTTAAATTCTAAGCACAGTTATGAATGAACAGTGGCTGTCAGTGCCCAAAATTCTTCCAGATAAACATGTTTGATGCCTGAAAATGCATCCAGTGGCCTCAGTGCAACAACGGCTGCACTGCAGGGAACTACTTTAAAACTGTGTGCATGTCTTTTTTTAAGGTGTTACATATCCTTAATGGTGCTTCAGCTCAGTGGTTCCCAACCTGGGGTTCCCCAAAGAGTATGGAGAGTCTCCGAAGCTTTGACTGTTCAGAGCCAGTGTGATTTAAATGAAGGCCATGTCCACACACAGACCAGCTGAGGTATTGGAAAGTTTTATGTGATTTGGGTGTTTCTTCACATGGAGCCAGTGTTTTGGGAGCCTGAAAACACAACGTTATCAATGAGTGTTTTGAGTGTCCAACATGTGGCACACTTGACAATAAAGTTGAAGTTGAAGGTGAAGCTGAAAGTGCAGACAATTCATCCTTTTAAAAAAAAAGAGGGAAAAAGTAAGGTCATATGTTGGGAGTTAACATCTTGCATCTTAAGTCTATTCTGAGCCAGAAAAGTCACATCAATATTGACTCTCTTGCTCTGTCACTTTTCTCTTTCTTTTCCTTGCTCCCTCCAATAACATCATCTTGCATTTCTTTGACGAACTGGTCACATCGCACGTTCAAAATGGCCAGCGTGTTGGTGTGTGACATGTTGCTATTGACTAAAAATAACGCTGAAAGTGATGCCGCAATCCTGAAAAAGACTATTTCAGTTCCTCAGTCTAGAGATGATGCAGGATAACAGTGGCTCTGATAAGTTGTATATAAATGTCAGAAACGTATATTTAAGTTCAGAAAGTTACATTGCGCATAGCAGCACTCATTATTCGGTCCATGATTTACACAGAAAAATACTTGAATGAAAATTGTTCATGTTACCTGCAACATCAACCGGACTAGCATCATCATCATCATCAAGCCCTCCGCATGGATCTTGGTGGTGTTGCTGAGAACAAACAGGAAGTAGTGCAAAAGCAGTGAAGTGGAGGTGACCTGCAGAACCCGCAACAAGATTTCTGCACAGGAAATAACAAAGAATTAACACCAATGATCAGATTGTGAGGTTGCATAATAAAAATTTCATGTTTGACAACTAAAAAAAAAAAAAGATTTAGAAACACTTTTACTTGAGTTAACTGATATACTGTATGGGACATGGGAAAAAACATCAAAAAACAAGCTTATTTTTAGTTAATATTCTAAATTTTGCTTTCCTTTTATTGCAATGTCTCCTTAACAGCTGCAGGGTGATCTAAAAGTTATTTTAAAACCTGTGAAATACCCAAACATGTTTGAACATCAGTTTTATGCAGTTGAGGTTTGTGGGAAGAACAGTTAGCAGATATACAGAAAAACTGATTTTTATCATGTTATAACATGATAGTTTCATTTTCAAAATGTGTAACTCCGAGTATGTAATTGTTGCAATGTAGAAACAGCACATGACCCCCCAAAAAATGAGAAGGTCCCGCCTGGAGCTTGCAGGATGAGGCGGAGTCAGATTTTTTTTTTTTTTTTTTGGGGGGGGGGGGGGTCAGATGTCCGACTATCCCCAGCCCTAACAAACTTACTACTGCAAGCTGCAGGCCGGGGTACTTGGTAAAAATAGTTTGCGCCACAAAATTAAAATACTATTGATTACAATGTTGAAATACTTTTTAAACGTTATAAACTGCTGCTTGACTAAATCTGACTTTATTGACACCGTTAGCCAACTCCCCCTTCTTTAGATGGCTTATTTCTAATGGCAGACCAGCTCCACTGCATTACTGCCACCTACTGGACATTATGTTACACATTTTACCCCAGAGTGTGATTTAGATCATTAAATGGGGGTAGCGTAGTGGTAATGTCGTGGGCTTTGGCGCGGCAGACCCGAGTCCGAGTCCCCGACACGACACTCAGGTGAACCACTGTAGACCCTTGAGCAAGGTCCTTAACCCCCACCAACTGCTCCCTGGTGACTTTAATTAGCAGCCCACTGCTCTCAGGTTTAACCTGAGATGGGTTAAATGCAGAGAATGAATTTCCGAATTAGCTTTCTAATTGGGAAGAATTAAAAAAAAATAGTACTTTAACTTTGAAGTTAATAGCATTTCAATATTTTGAGGTGCCAGCCGTATTATCGAAACTAATTTAGAATCCACACAAATCAATTAATCAATCAAATAAATTTATAAAGCACATTTAACAGCCAAAACAGGAGCCCAAATTGCTGCACATGAGGCCAAATGATAAACAAAAACTAAAAACAGTATAAAACTGAGCCCAAAATAATACAATAAAACAATGAAAAAGTAGAACACCTTGTTTAAAATTTCTAAAAAGTTAAGAGAAAATACTTGGAAATAACACCTGAGAAGTCACGAATTATACGTCTGCCTTGAAAGACTAGTCTTAGGCAAGACCTCAGTTGAATTTGCAGACCTGATTTCCAAGGCCAGTAAGCCCTGCCACCTCTGGCATTTGTAACATGGAACCTTTAGCGCTGTAGAACTGGCATAATACTGTATGTTCCTGCGTTGTGTGGCAGCATTTTGGCCAACACACAGTCCAGTTATGGCTCCGCCTCCTCCATGACAAAATAATCAGTAACTTCAAGTTTTGATCAAAATTTGATCCAGGGTCAACGCACACATTCACATAAATGACCTCATTAATATTATGAGCTCACATATACTCATACGATATTATCACTGATTCAAATGGGTGTAGGGTATGTTGTATAGGGTTTTAGAGTAGCAGACGTGTGTGTATATATATTTATCTCTGATTGCGGGTGCAGGTGATTATAGTATACCGATGTATGAATGATTTTAAAAGTGTATGTGACAGTTGAGAATGCCTTCTGTCCTATGCGGCACATATTGTTGGTTTTACATCGTTGAGGAAACTTTTTGGTACTTCACTCAACCTCAATAGTTCGTGCTGATCTTATTCTCTCATCAACTCATTTGTCATCGAAGCTAGAACCCAAGCTCAGGGTGTGTTATATAATGCCTGAGAAACTAGTTTCAAACTGAAATTCGATGTCTGTTCTTAAACTTGAAAAGTCAATGGAGACTTTTAGATCACTTCCTTTAAAAACCATAAGTTCGACAACACATATGGTAACACACAAGTGTTACACACATATGAAACACACTTTCATACAGGAAATGACCTAAATAGTGGAAAGTTCTTCTTTCTGTCAACACGACAATGATGAAGATGGCTTCTCTCCTCACCATCACTGTGTTTCTGCTCTGCTCCTACATCATTGCCTCCAAAGGTACAGAAATGTCTGTAAAATTTTTTTTTTTTTGTTACATTTATTGTCACTGTCAGGAAGTGTTATGATCACTTCATTTCAAGACAGATACGTATAAACTGACATTTCTAATAGAATCAGATTCTAAGCTTAAAACTATTCATTTACTCTCATTCATTTCTGATTTCAATGGCAAATATTTGTTGTTACACGTGCAATATTACTCATTAAATGTGTAGGATTCTATATTTCTCATAGTTTTCTGTTCCAAGTTGCCATCAGAAATCTGTGAAATCTGTCAAGTAAAAATCATGTTTTATTCTTTTATTCTGTACAGCAACTGAGGTTGTTTTTAAATGTGCTATAAATGTGACTTTACTTGATGTAATGAATGCATTATGAAAATTTTAGTTAATGAGCAAAAACACTGGAGTGGCTTTTTTAAGGGAAAAAAAATCAGACAGCTTTATTAACAGAAACTCTCATTTCTAAAGCAAGTTGTTCCAAATTAGACTGAAATGAAAATTCAAATCTACAAAAAAATAAAGGAAGCAGGAAAACAACGGATTAACTGGAAGTGATTTAAAAATGGGCAGTAGCTAAGATGAATTTTCAGTTCCTGGTTAGGTTGAACGGCAAAACCAAAGTCTATAATCATCTTCTTATATTGACTTCTTGCTGGACTAACTTCCATTTAAAGAAACCATCCAAAAAATGTTTATACTGCAGACTTTTAGTGTTGCTGAGGTGGTGGTTACAGAGGACAAACAGGAAGTGCTGCGAAAGCAGTCAAGTGGAGATAACAAGCAACTGCTTTAAGAGTTCATCATAAGAAATAGCAAAGAATTTGTGCAAATAATATTGAAGTTGCATTGCTTAAAAAATTTAAATAAATCTGGTTTAACAACCCCAAAAAATGCATATATGTACAACTTCAAAATAAAATGTCAGAAACAAGCTTTTTTAATTATTATTATCAAATATTCTTGTTTTGACTTTATTTTCAAATGTTGTAATGGCTCTTTAACAGCTGCAGAATGTTATTCAGAGAAGTTACTGAGGTGAAGTTAGTCTCTAAATTTTGAAAAGGCCATTTATTAAGTGCAGAAAATACTTGCAGGACTTAACTGTTTTTAGCCGAACGAAAGCTAGCCACAATGCTAAAGGTCGTTAATGGAGTTAACTCCCATCCCAACAACAACATAGCATGATGCTAATGTCAGATTCATCCAAGATATAACTGCACACAATCATAGGCTGTTATTTCAGGTTCAGTTTGCTGACAGCTTGACTAGTGAGTGTTATTGATGCCTTTCATTAGAAATGCGCAATATTATCAGCCTGATATCAACATCGGTTGATGTTTGCTTTAAAACCAAATATCAATATTGGCTAATATCGGACCCAGTATCGACCAAATTGTTAGCCAATATACTGTATAACAGGCAATGTCTGGGGAGGAACCCATGGAATACTGTTTTGTTGTTGTTGTTTGTCTGTTTTTCTTTCGTTTTTATCTGTAGGGCATGGGAACAACACGAGGATGCGCCTACTGTGCGACAATCAGTGCCTTTACATGAGTTTTAATTCCTCGAATGAAAGTTAATTCCGCTTTAGGAAGGCCATGTAAACCCTTAATTCCAAGTAAAAATAATAATTCAGAATTAAACTTAATTCTGAACTAAGTGGTTGGTTTATTCCTCCTTTAATTACGAGTAAATAATTCGCCTGTCATGTAACCGCTGATTCCACTTTAACTTAATTCCTGTCGTTCTGCGCGTGCTCCTCTCCTTGCCCTGTTGTAATGGCACACGTGAAACAAGCGTTGGACTCGTGCCAACCAGCGGATATTAAGTATGTTTGCGTCGAGCTGCTGCTACAAAACTACAATCAAAATACAGTGAAAAATCTGTGTTATGGATCACCGCGAACATCCGGGAATTTTCGCCAAATACGTCACATCCGGTTAGGTAACAGGTGAAAACATCGCTTCGTTGCATAGGGGAGCCACTGAATTACCTGCTTCATTACTCGTCAATCTTCGTTTATTCTACTTTGGAAATACCGAGAAGTCCCGCTGTGTATGGCTGCCATAAACATATCTATCACACGGACAAGAGATTATGTTTGTTCCAGTTCCCAAAACAACAGAAAAAAGTCCCGAACAACATGCTAAGTGGCTAGCTGCTATCAAGCCCATAAATGCTGACAGTTCACGCTGGAAACCATGGAAACATCTAACAAAATGTTCGGCTCACTTTGTGACTGATAAAAAAAGCATATTGTGGTCTCACTTTTTAAACCCTGTAGTTGTTTTTGCACAGATGATAGAAAACAGCATTAAATCAGTGGATGTACAGAATCACAGCGCCGCCCGCTGTTCCGTCTCCTCAGGACTGTTAACGATTACGTTCATTCAGATTACTGCCATCAATGTTCCCACATAAGAATAAAAGCATAAAAAGCGGCAGAAAGGCATTTGCAGCATTATAAACATGCACAGTCATAACCAGTTACATACAGATAAGACTGCCGGTAATTTATAGCTTTATCAATGAGAGTAAACTCCTGAGAAGTACATCAAAGAAATACCACCATTTCTTAAAAATCCGGGGAAAATTTATATTCTATAAAAAATAAATGGCTTGAACACGGGGCTTACCTGATGAAACCAAATACATCATGAGATCGGGAAACTGATCATCAGGCTGTTATGTACAGGTAGGTTCGTCTAACCAGGCTGTAGCAGCAGAAGATGGGCATCACTTAGTCCAACAGATACTAGTTTAGCTTCGTATCTTCTTCTAGCATCGGCAGTAAGACTTTCAGTATAACTGGACGTCATTTCTATAATATTTCAAAGACAGACCGGCGGAGAAAAAAAATTTAAAAAAGAGTGCAAAAGCAGTTTTTGAGGCTCATAGTCCATCAGACGCCGTTCAAATACGAAGCATATTTTCACCGGGACCAGCTTCGCGGTCACATGAATTCCGGGTTGTGACGTAGGCTCGCGGTGATCCATAGTGTTGTTTTCATGTCATGGTTGAAACTAAAAGGAGCAGGAACCGGCGTTGACGTAAAGAGACGTAAATATGTTATGCCCGCCCCCTGTCCAATCAGAACCATTCCCACCCCTGTATCTAAAGCGGAATTGGATAAACGTGTTTTCCGTATAAACCTTAATTTAGAATTATTATTTCCATGTAAACACGAAGGAGAATAATTTAATTCCTAATTATTTCATTTGGAATAATTAATTCTGAATTAAAAAACATTATAAGTCATTTTCAATTTACAAGGAATGAATATTACATCACTTTCAGCTTTTATATCGGTATCATATCAGTTTGGCCAAATGAATAGTAAAATATTGGCTTTCCTACACATTTTACAGCACATCCTCTCCAACACAACTGAATTAAAGAGCGTAATTCCTTCATGCATCATGCACGTCAGAGGCCTGTTAACGAGCCATTTATTAGATTCAGGTGTGTTGGGGAGGGGTGAATGAATCTAAAAGTTGCAGGACAGCAGCTCTTGAAGACTGGACTTGGGCACCCTGATTCTAGATTCTATGATGCTTTTCTAGTGGCCACAATGCAGTCATCAACCCACACCACAATTTAAGGTGGAAGGTTTTTAAACAACCTTTTATTTGCTAAAGTGGTTGCATTGACAACACGTTTCTGATGTAGTAAAACTGAATTTGGATGCTTATACTAGGGGCTGATTTCTCTTATTTTTTTTCTGTGTGGATAGCGTGCAAGATAGGATGCTGTAAAAAACAATACTTTTACATATTTAGCATCATAAAACAGCTAGAGGTGGCTTTGAGGAGACCCCCAATTACTGCCAAAACACTCAAAACTTTAACTACTGTACCTTTTTCTTTTTCAAAAATAAAAAATGAGTGAAACATTGTGACTGTTTCTATGGAGCTCCTCTGCATATGCTGACTCGTCACCTTTTTGTGTTTTACCAACTACAGTGTTATTAATCTGTTACATGAATCTTTTCCATGTTTTTGTGCGAAAAACATGTTTAATCTTTGAAAAAAGCTATAAAAGAGTATAAAATGCTGTATTTTACAGGACCAACCTGAAAATGTATCTCTGTATTTTTCTTCATGCTTCTTCATCTTTCTGATCCGAAGGTTCTGCAGATAAATGTGACATTTATGCTAAAACTGGCGAAAATGTTACTGTGCCCCTGAAGCAAAGACTGGAACTCCTGGACTCATTGAAATGGAGGTTAGAGAATCAGATCATCTTTTATAAACTTGGACAGCGGATAATCACTGGGAAACATGATGATGTTACTGCAGAAGGATCCCTCCGCCTCACTAATCTAGATAGGAGTGATACAGGAGAATACATACCTGAGGTCTATGATCAAAACAGACGATCAAAACCTGCAAACCACGTGCATTTATGTGTGTTGGGTAAGTAGCAGTTTTCATTTATTTAAGATTACTTGTGCTTTTAAATCCTTGAGTCAATAATAAAAGCCTTCTCTGTTACCTTATTTGCTTAACGAAGATGTCAACATTTTAATGATTACCTGCAAAATGATTAATGAAAACTGAATCTACATCTTCTTTAAGTGTATTAAGCAATCAGATTTCCATTCTGCTTGCTTCGATGCTGGACAGGACAAGTAGTAAAAAAAAAAAAAAAAGTGTATTAATGCATCAGAAGCTGTTAAATCAACAGAAAATGAATGAGAAAGTTCAGCTGCTGTATTGTTGGATAGATTATTCACAGTGTTTTTTGAGAAGTATAATCAGCACAAGCTAATGTTCTAATCAAACATCCTCAGACCCTGTAAAGAAGCCTAAAGTGGAGACGGAGTGCACTGATGAAAAAGTCAACTTCACCTGTAACGCTGGTCAGGTGAGAACATGTAGACACTTTAATTTGCTGAACTGTTCTGTGTCCTTTCATCAGAAGATAAATAATAGCATCATAGCATTGTTCATATGCAATATGGGGCAATGGGTGGACTTAATCATGATGAGTCAGAGATATTTTGGTTGTGTGGGTGTGTGCGTGTGGGTGTGAGTGTCTTTAAACAGTTATTTCTCAACTAAGTAATAATAATCGTAATAATATGTATAATGCACATAATAATATAGGCATGTTTTCTTTTATTGTGCCCTGCCAGGGGACTGCAGATGTAAATGAGCTTACAACTAACTCTTATATGATTTATGCAATGGCGACATTTATGATAGGGATTGTACATGGTCACATATAATTATATTTTTTGGGGGGAAAAAAGGTAAAAAATGAAAGTTTTGAGAGTTTTGGCAGTAATTAGGGAGTCTACTCAAAACCAGCTCTAGCTGTTTTATGATGCTAAATATGTAAATGTATTGTATTTTCCAATCTCTTATCTTGCACGCTATCCACACAGAGACTAAATAATTTCATTTTTTGTTTTTTATATACATAGAAGCGTTTCCAGACAGATTTACAGTTGTACTATCAAATCCAGGCCTGTAGGTGGCGCTGCACCGCTGCCACAGAAATTAGGGATGGGCGAAATTTTTCCTGCAGATACAATACCAGTAGTTTATGGTGCATTTTCATCAATACCGATATTGATATCAATAGCGATACTTTTTGTCCCTTAAAGTAAAATCACAATTGTACAGTTTACATTAATATCTTACATACAAGGGCAATATTATATGTAAGTAAACCTTGAGAACAGAAGTACTGAAAAGAAATGCTTTTAAAACAATAATAAATGATTAATAAGTAACTTAAACTAGATTAAAAACTTCTATCAAATAACTTAGGTACAGGTTAAAATTATTTACATTTATTCAGTGAAAAATGTTCAAATATTAAAGTAATATTATAAATTTACAAAAAATAGTGTGCAATAACCTGCATTATAGCACTGAAAAATACCGAAACATCATCATCATCATCACTTATGGCTACATAAGGCTGCCACCATCATGTGACCACAAGCTAGAATCAGGCTGGTTTCACATCATTACAAAACTCTCAGAAGTGGAAACAAATTGTATGTTTTGTATCTGTACAGTGGTATCGTGATACTCAAAAAAGTATTGGTTCCGATATTTTGTCCAGCTGGTATCAAAGTTTTGACTCCAGGGTATCGATGTGCCCATCGCTAACAGAAATACAACAAAAACTAAAAAGACGACACGAAGCATGATCAGATTCAAACCACTGGCAATAATGAAGCAGAAAGGGAGGAGAGGGAGGTCAGAGCTAGAACTGACTCAGATCTGGTTCTAGTTCTGGTTCTGGCTCCGTTCTCAAGTCTCACAACCACGGTTCTTTGCAGTGAACCGACCCACATTCAGTTTAACCACAAGCAAACCAAGTGAATTTCACTCTGCAGAAGTAAACATGAACATTTTGGAGATTTAATTCTGAAAGTTAAGCTCTATTAAAACGCGAAGCGGGGCAGAACATTTAATGCACAACACAACTCAGAGTACTTCACATAAAACATTAAAAGTATGACAGTAAGCTGCAAAAAAAAAACATTAAAAAGAGAATAAAAACTGAAGACTATTGCTGCGATGATCATCTCTCTGTCTTCTCTTTTTCTTCCAGCAAGATGTTTCATATCAGTGGTATCAAAATGATACACTGCTGGAAAAGGAGACAGGTTTAAGTCTGATCAAAGAAACCAAACAGGTCCAATCAGACAGCTTTTTTTGCAGAGTTTCCAACAATGTCAGCTCTGAGAGCAGCAACAAAGTGCTAATTTCCCTCATAAAAAAGTGTCTTCAGTCCAGTGAGTTACCACAACCTCATATCTAAAAACAGGATGTGATGCTGCTTATAGCTGTTTATATTGTTTTCTTTGAGATTATGACATAAAATTAATGTTTTCATGATATTTTGTCTGTTTCCAACCAGTCATCCCAAATACCCTCAAGGTTTTGCCCAAGGCTCTACCGTCTGTGTTCCCAGAAGGAAGTGACATCACGCTGTCCTGCAGCGTCACCCGAGAACCCACCCACCCCACCAAACTGTCAGTCACCTGGTCGGTGAAGAGGGGCGCAACATCGGAGGAAATTTTGTCTCTAAGCCATCAGGGAAAGGTGGTTCCAGGCACAAACTTCACCCATCGTCATGAAGACGGAAGCATCCGATTGGCTCCCAGCAGGAATGGAGTGTTTGAACTTGTGATTTCCAAAGTGATGCCGTCTGACGGAGGGACTTATGAATGCAGCGGGAAAGAATGGATGCATGGGAGTGGAGGGAAGTGGATAAAAATCTGGGAGAGTACTAAAGAGTTTGAGACTGTTAAAATCACTCCTACAGGTGAGATGGACCACGCAGAAGCTTCACTTTGGCAAAGATTTACAAGCTGGAAAAAAACAGCTGGTTTTTTGGAAACTTTAGTCTGATTTTAAAGAAACATTTTGCTCCTTTTCAGTAAAAAAGGTTCTGACAAAGCTTCCTTAAAGATCATTAAAACTGATTTTAGTTTTAAAAGGACACACTCACCAGTTTTCTGTGTTTAATAGGGACATTTTTGGAAAAAATAACACTTTGCACATAATTTCTATGCTTACTTTTCTTTTCAGGTTTCCCCCAAAAATTGTTTGGTATAAGTATCTGGGTGTTTATAGGCGGTGGGGGAGGTATGTTTGGTCTATTTTATTTTTATTTTATTTTTTTTAAAGAAATGCATCTTTATAACTTTTTTCTACACAACTAATCATAAAATGTTGGATGTGGTCATATCGACATGCACTGCAGCAGATATTCAACACATGGAAGAATGATATAATTGTGGCTTGTGTGTCTAATTCCATGTTTTCATCATCCTCAGGTGTTGTTCTGCTGCTGATTATTATTGTCATAGTCTGCTGCGTTAAAGCTAAACGGAGAAAGTACCGGCAACCAAGAGGCAAGTTATTTGTTTATTTAGTCATTTATGTTCACAATAAAACCCACTGCAATGTTGCAAAACTTCACAAAAGCAGCTGGAACTGGTTCATTAATGTTTAGACCAGCTGTTTTACACATAATGACAGTAGTTTGATTAATGCAACATTTTTATAATATTAAGGTGCCACTTCCTGGATCAACCCAGCAGACATCATTAAACTGTCTCTTCTTCCGTCCCTCCTTTTACAGCAGAAACACAGAACCTGCATGAGACTCCCATGCAAACAAGATAAAGAAATAGACTCCACACGGTTAGCATGGCAGCTAATCATGAGTAAGACTGCCATTTTTGTTCTAAAGAGCGCAAAAAATTGGACACAACTGGATTGAAGCCAAAACCAGGACCATTTCCAGTCCTTTTCCCTCCAGGATCAAACTGCCAACTTGATTATTAGCATCAGTGCTAGCAGTAGCCACACACAGCTTAGCATTCGCAGCTGTTATTGTTAATACAATTAATCATTTTCTTGCTAAGTCTGTATAATTAAGTTTAATTCGTAAGGTTTAAACAAGTTTATAAGCGCCAAACATTTTTGTTGAACCTTTAAATTTCTACATTTGAATTGGTCTTTTTAACCCAAACGAGCCATAAAAAGGAATCTCAACGTCCCACATGATTATTCTGTCTTGTGTGTTGTGGCTTGTGGCTCACACAGGAGACTACACCAGCGTTTCTTAATCCGGGTCCTCAGAACCCACTGCATGAGATGTGTTCCTACTCCAACACACCTGATTCACATTAATAAAGCTCCCCATCTCTCTGTAAGCCTGTTAACGAGCCGTTTATTAGATTCAGGTGTGTGGAAGTGGGTTGCCTCTAACAGCTGCCATCTTGTGACATCACTTTGACAGCAACAGTCACACTGTGTGAGTGTCCTCTTTTCTTTTTGTTGCCTCATTGTCTGCCTTTATTGACTGTATCCTTCTTGTAAATAGACTGAGGTAGAGGAGTAAACATTAGTATCTCTTTGACGTACAATAACTTAATAATAATGTACTTCCCTTTAATAAATTCTATTTTACAGAAGTTGTAGTCATCATGAGTGTGTAATAAGGTCAGTGTGTGTCCCACACTGATACACACAAACCAACTGAGACTCATACCATTGTTTACTTATTATTTTCCAGGTTTCCATGGGGATGCCGCATGATTAATGACTAAACTAGCTACTAATCCCTAACTATGAGTGTCTGCAGCTGTTGTTAGAGGTCTCTTTTGTAGCTTGTTTACTAAATCACATCAACGCTGGCTTCTCAGTCTGATAGATGTTGAGACAAATGAGAAATCCTTCATAAATGTTCAATGAGCCAACATTTATGATGTTTGAATATCTAACTGGTATGTTTTAGTGTCTTACAAATCACTTGTTTTAGTTTTTTAGTGAGAAGAAATCGTCCTATTTGACATAATATTTCCCTTTTATGCCCAGATTATGGCAACAATTCTTAAACTACTTAAATAACACAAGAAGAAAATTCTAAATCTAAGTGGGTGTATCTTCGCTGGGTTTCATTGCTTGTAATATCTGTTCTGAGGCACATTTTTATCTTTCAATGGTGAAAAAAATAATTAAAATTCTAAAAAC
Source organism: Atherinomorus stipes (assembly GCA_023101725.1). Classification (NCBI taxonomy): domain Eukaryota; kingdom Metazoa; phylum Chordata; class Actinopteri; order Atheriniformes; family Atherinidae; genus Atherinomorus; species Atherinomorus stipes. The sequence goes on from JALJCO010008402.1 coordinate 565,975, forward strand.
TCTTGTCAAGAAATCTGTTTTGGTCTTTTTTGCTGGCTTCATACAGGTTATTTGAATTTTAAGGAATTTTTTACTGTTATTTAAGTCAGTTTTATTCACGTAATGCTAAAAAAAAATTTGTGGAACTCCACTTTAGGCCTGTTATACAACTCATCCAAAGAAGCTGAAACACTGTGCGAGATGTAGTGAAAAAAAGGATCACGATGTGTTTATCTTAAAGGCACAGTATGTAAGAATTACTGACATCTAGTGGTGAAGATGGGTTTTTCAAGAAAAGATGTTTTCTTTCAAATGACTTCATATTCAAAGCACTGTTGTGAATGTATGGTGGCTGTTAGTGGCCAAAATTTATCAGACATAAATATGTTTTCATGTGTGAGTGGATCCAGGGGTCTCAGGTGTAGCTATGACTGGACTATGAGGAACTATTTTTAATGTCTTTTAAGGCATTGCTGACTACAGGGAAACCCCCTGTTTTTTCATTACCTGGTCAGTTTTGGGATTTCCCTCCAACATGTTTTCTTTCAGACTAGTGTGAAAAATCATCAAAAATAAACATTTTAGGAGTTTATTTCATGATACTTTGTCTGATGCACCCAAATCCCCTCAAACTGCAGCTAAAGTTGATGTTTTCCTGAATGATGTCATCTTGACCAAACTTGATATTTCCAGCTCATGAATCTGATTGGATCTGATGTCTGTAAATAGTGTTACAGAAAAAAAATGTGGAGAATTTTACAATCCAAAACTTTAAAGGCTGTTTTTTTCAAAATGAGTTTTTTCTCTTATTCCAGGTAAAAATATGTCCACTTCAACAGCACTTGCAGAAACCAAACTTTCAAGTTTTGCTCCTGACTGTATTCTTGAAGGGTGATGAATAATAGTTAAAACTGTTTTGTTGTTGGCATTCTTTTATGTAAATAAAAAAAAGTTTTTAGCGGGATTGTTTTGAAGCCAGACCTCACTTCCTCAGTAATAAGTTGGGCGGGTGATGATATGGAGCTTTCCCGGAGACCACGTTGCTCATTTTGATTGGCTCACCTTATTTCGCTATGACCTTATTTGGAGAATCTCGGTCAAGCTACGGTCGGAGTTGCTAAGGCTAACTGCTAGCAACATGGGCAGTTAGATAGTGAGCTATGTTTATAGACAAGACAGATTAGAAAATAAATAAACTTAAGGTAATGACAAGGTTGTGGTCGCCTCTAGTGTTGCTGCAGAAGTTTGTTAATATTTGTTTGAAAACCAGACCTGACTGCAAGAAGTACTACTAGCTCCATACACGAAGCTGAATAGAAGGGAGGGGAGGGGGGGCGGACGGTGCATAAACCGTTAGGAGAGAGAGAGAGGGGGGCGCGTTTACTTGATAGTGTGCTCTTTTGGAGAATTAAATTACGAGAATGATAGACTCGTAGAATGATAGCTGCTGTCTGATTCAACTGTTTCTGAGAGAGAGACAAAGCTGACAGACCATAAACAGGAACTTTGATTCTCACTCTGGACATTCACATGGCCTCATCAGTGCACAATAGATCATATTATACACCGAAAACCCCAGAAAAGTGAAATTTGATGTCATGGCACCTTTAAATGTTTTACAGAAGGATTTTTTTTATATCTCGTTCACAGACAGATTTATAGAACATTTCATCCCAAAATATGCCAAAAAATGGTTTTTTTCTGGTTGTTGACAGTATATTCTAAATTGTGAAATGATCTATAGAGATATCCAAAATCCCCTCTGTAAAAACTTTTGACTTTAATATGTGAACAAAATTCAAAAGAAACTTTGAACCTGGCTTAATGCTGTGTTTAGATTTTTTTTTATTAGAAATGTATGCAAATTAGCGGATTTTTGGCTATATAACACCTAATTTGCATATTTAACATAAAATTTCAGAAAACTTGCAATACAAAAAATGATAGCCCTAATATGAGGAATAAACCAGGAAAGATTCATGGTGATACCAGTTATTTACATTTTTTTTACCCTATTTGCCTGTAGTGTCTCACCTTAAGTGAAACATATTGTTTAGGTTACAGATCAGTTTGGACCTTCCAAACACTATTGCACATTTTACGGTAGAATTAGAGCTTTTCAATTGCAAGAAATGGCCATTAATCAGTTCTTAGCAAGAAAAATTATACAATTTTGATGCTTAATTCCACTTTAGAAAGGTATACGTTTACCAGAATATGTATATGTATATATGATTTTATTTAAACTGTAGTAGTTTAAAAGTTTTTTTTCTTTTAATTGACAACTACAGGAATATTTCAGCTTGTGGCAAGAAAATACCATTATTCTAAAGCCTATTTTAGCTTAATCCACTTCAAAGTAATCAACGTCTGTTGAAATTACATGTTACTTATTACTGAATACATAAATCATATTGACTGGACATCAAAAGGTAACGTGCAGCCAGAACAGTAAAGCAGCAACATCCCTGAAAATCGTTACAACTCATCTCCTCGTCTGCACTAGTAATTAAATCTCAGACATCCTCATCAGGAACCTTCAGCTCCGTCTCTTCACTTGCAGCTGGATCAAGGACTTCCTTTCAAACTCAGTGTGGCAGACTTGCCTCCCACCGATCCTCCACCCTCTCTCTCAGCTCCGGCTCCCCGCTGGGCCGTGCTGAGCCCCTTGCTGTGTTTATTATACACACACGCCTGATCTGAATCCCACCCAAATAACAGCATCATGAAGTTTGCAGATGTTTGCAGATGACGCCATGATGGTTGGGCTCATTGTGGATGGAGACGATGTGAGGAATCTCAGCATGTGTTCAGTAAACAACCTGGAACTAAACACCAGCAACAAGAAATCTTCATATAAAAAACAGAATTTTCTGTCATTTCTTGTGTCAGGCTTTAAAGGGTTAAGTTTCTGGGCACCCCTTACAAAATAACAAACATCAGGGCCATCATGAAGAAAGCTTAGCAGCAGCTAAACCTCCTCCAGGTCCAGAGTGGGTGCATGCTGGAGAAAACCCTGCTGCTGGCTTCTATCCCTCCACTGTGGGGAGCGTCTGTACTGTTAGTGTGTGTACGGTGGCTCCACTGTGGAGGACAGACAGACTCTCCATCAATGATATCCACAGCAGAACATATCATTGGCTGCCCCCCTGTCCCCTTAAGATAAAATAACCATGTCCTGCTGCCTAAACAGGATCAAACCATCACAGCAGATCCAGCTAGCCACCTGTTTGATCTGCTGCCCTCTGGGCGCCACCACAGATCAATCAAATCTCACACTATAAGATTCACAGTTTTTCCTTTGGGCCATAGAAACTGCAAACAAACACGGGTACTCACAAACACACTGACAGTTATACCTCCCCCCTCCATCCCTCAAACACATACAGAAACTCAGCACTGTTCAATACAACACTCGGGTCCTGATTTACAAAAGGTCTGCATGTATTAAAACGAGTGCAAACTTGATTGCACACGCAAAAAGCTGCTGCAGCTGATTTACTAACAGGGCGCAACAAGGATTGTGTCTGTTAAACGGGCAAAATAGGACCAAATGAGCATCTTAAACTTTGTTGCACATGAGTATCGCTGCTGTCGGGTGCACATGTCCAAATTGGTTATTTTTCAGGAAGTGACAAAAAACGTGTGGTTTTGTAAAACCTGGACAACATCATCAAACTTTGGATTGAGTTTTTTACATTAAAGCCATGTTTTTGAATATATTCATTTACTTTTTGAATATTTTCACCAAATCAAACTCACATGAAATAGAGTTTTTTTTTAACGGAGATAGGAGGTTTGTACCCGACAGCGATGGTATGTAATGATAATGAAGTGTTATCAATGAGGCAAAATAAAAAAAAACAGACTATTATCACAGAATTGCACTAACTGACCACAAAAAGATTCAAAATGAGCAAAATCGAGGATACTGCAGAGAAGTAAATAAAATTACGCAAATTTATGTGCCCTTCTGGAAGAGCACCATGAAGGAATGTTTGACCCCTTCGGGCTTCTCATCCCTCACTTCCACCCAGTCTCTCCATCTCTGCCAAGATATGAGCTAAACTAAAGATTCACTCCTCAAAAAATGACAAATGACATGAGAGATTCACAGATTATTACAAAGGGACTCGACATGGACATGAAGCCGCAAACAGATGAAAAAAGACCCCCAAAGAGACACAAGATGTCACACATTTATGTCAGAGATGAAAAATGACACCACAGAGATGCAGGGGGACCACAAAGAGGCGACCCCAAATAACATTAGATGCTAAATTAACGCAGATAGTAATAAAACCGTGGTACACACACGCCAAACAACCACAGAGAGGATGAGAACAAACCTGTATTATGTTTGTACTCATATGGGGTAAAGCCTCCATTGTGATAGAAATAGATTAAACTCACTTGCAGTCTTGCTTTGCTTTAATGCCCAAAACAAACAAACAAAAAATATATATATTTTGTCTCCTGATTAAATCTAGAAGGACTAAAAATGTGTAAACTGGCAGGAATACGGTCGCCCTGCAGCCAGAAGGTGGCGACCCAACTCCATATTTTCCAGTTTTAACACTGCAACTCCTGCAGACATTCCTGACACCTGGTTCAGCTGTCAACTGTTAACCAGGTGTGTCAGGTGTTTTTACTTTTGAATTAATTCAGCATATTTGACTCTTAAGCATTTTTTTAAGCTACTTTCTTATTGCAAACAGAAGGAAGCTTGAAGTTTACTCTGATTTATCAAGTAAAATTCATCACATATGACGTTATTGACGGGAATAAAAAGTATATTAAAGCCATATATGGTGCTAAGAATGCATGACCTAGTTAATGACTGATAGGGGCAGAGAGATAAAGCTGTGTTTTGGCGTGTGTGTTACTTTGAACAGATGCTGCGTGACAACAGATGCTGAGGTGTAGAGACCACATACAGTACAGGGCTGCACACACACCCTTCAATTCTCTCCGACACACTCACATTTTATAAATAGGATAACAACCTTTGACCTGGAGGTTGCAAACCCAAACTTCTCCCCCCTCCTGCTCCTCTTTCTCTGCCTACAGAGAGGCTGACTGGGCTGTGAACTTTGGCCTGCTGTGTAAATTCACAGCTTGGGCCTGACCACAGGACTGTAACTGACAACAGCACTGCGTCAGCGTTGAGAATGAGGAAGTCTGCACGGAAAATGAAAACAACAAAAATCCGAGCTTCAAAATATGACAATGTAACACACAAAGCAGTGCATATGGAACATTGTTAGTTTTTTTTCCCTTCTTTTTTTCTCTTTTTTAACTCCAGTTGAATATTTTCTTGGCTGTGCAACAGTTTGTTTTTTTAAGCTGTTTATTTTTATGGTTTTCTGACTTGCGTGATTACAGAAGAATTGCTTTGGGGAGAACCAGAAAGAATAAAGAAACCCATAATCTTTAATTCCTTCTCACCTCCTTTCTACCAGTTTCTTCTATAACATGTTTTACTATCTTTCTTTTTTATTTAAAATAATATTTTTTACACTTATTAAACACCTGTTAAGCACAATTAATTCACAAACACACGTGTTGTCCGGCAAGTTGAATCACTATTGTGTTTTCAGGTGCTTCTGATGATTCTCTGCTTTGTTTTCTTACAGGGGTTTTCTGCAAAGATTCTTTACATGTGTCACAGCTAGATGTCTATTTTTTCAGTTTTGGCTTTGATTGTGCAGTTTTTACAGTTTTTTTTTTTCTAATATCTACAACTTTTTCTCCTTTTTCTTCTCTTATTCTCCATCTCTCTCTTTTTCTCACTCGTCATTCTTTTGTTCCTCGTGTAAGATTAATACAAAATTATGAAATAAAGAGCAATATTCAAGTGTCATGGAGAGACTTTTGCTTCATCTCCCTTATTAAATCAAATTTGTTTAGGATTACATGGCAGCCATCATGTTTGAAATGATGCTGGACAGGACACCCATGGCTTTTGTGGACAGTCGACACCCTTTTCCAGTTGTGACGTGGTTCACCGGGTGTTGCGTTGCCTCAATATTCTACACAACTTTCCAAGTTTTTGTTGCTGTTTGGTTCCTAACCTCCAAGAAATGCATCCTAAAGCTGAGGAATGCTGATTCAGACCTCGTGAACGAGGAATCCATCACATGATCATTGGATAATATGTGACATGTAATGAAGACTAATGTCTGCAGCAACTTGTGGCACAGCGGGGGGAAAGCATGGGAACCTCTCCCCCCTGTCTCCACCTGGGACCTCCCTGTTTCCTCCACTCCTCCTCCAGACCGTCACCTAATTTCCGGCCACTCTCTCTCTCCCCCTCTCTCTCTCTCTCTCTCTCTCTCGTGCTCGTCAATCAGCCTCACCCTCAGTCACTGAACGTCTTCAAGTCGTTCCCACACACACGCGCGGTCCTTATCCAAAGCGGTTCAGTCATGTCAGTGTATGGTCCGTGTAAACGCTCCCACCGGGACTTCATTTGGTTGGATTAAGAACTGCGCTGCGCATCGGTTCGGCTTGGCGGCTCCGCCCGGTGTCTGGTGCGGACTGACTGCACACATCTGAGAGTTTTATTGGATTGTCCCGCAGCAGCGGCGGGGGAGGACTGGTCTTACCCCCAGCACAGGACAAAAGGACCAGGGGACATTAACAAAAAGGATACGTGTGGAGTAACAGAAGAGTGAACATGGATAACTGTCTTCTCATATTCGCTTTTGGTCTTTTAATACTCGGTAAGAGACGTTTTTTTGCTTCACTGCTGATTGCTAATTAACTCCTATAGATGGCATTCTGTTGGATCAAGATTCCAATGTGAAACCCCGTTCGGAAATCTCCTAATTTAAGAATTTGTTGTTAATAAACACATGTACACGCTGTGTTAAAGATCAATTGAAACATTTTCGGTATTGTTAACATCTACTTGTCAGTTCGGCATAGTTCAATCAACAAAGCCGGGCTTTGTTTTATTGCATTTTTTACTTTTCCCATTGGTCCACGACCCTAGTCGCTGCCACCCGCTGCAGATTTCAAAGGAAGAAGCTAACGATAACAGGACCTAACAGATGGGAAAAGTTGCAGTTTAAGTGTAACACAGGTTTCAGAAGCAACATGACACTAAGCCGACTTGAAGAGTGAATGCCAAACATTGAAAATAAGTCCGTTAATCACGTAGTAGACTTAGTTATGTGTGACGACGAGGAGAAAAATATACAAACGCAAAGTTTTTTAATGGAATTTTGTACGTTAGTCAGTCCCAGTGAGGGGACAGCTTCCCAACTCCCCTTTAAATGAATTAAACTGAGAAACTGGTGGAGGAACAGACTTCAGGGGAGCCATTTAGCCTCCACTGTCATTGTCAATTACCATCTTCATAATTCAGATTTACTTATTAAATAGGGAAAAATTGTACTTTTTGCTTGATGTAACCTCAAGTCAAGTGATTAAACTCTTCACCCACTGAAATTACTCTTGCATTGGGTGAAAATTACTGCCTGGAAACACGGTTAATTTAAAGGGAAGATGGTCAGAATTTAATCCTTCCAGGTTAAAGTTGCATTTTTGAACTCCATTTTAACAGCACAACATTCATGTTTCTTCCTTGTTTCCTGCAGTCAACCACGAGCCATAAATCATTGTTATAGTTCCAGTGTTTTTGGACTCTTTTCAGTTTTCAGCCCTGTAAAACCTCTTATTAGCCTGGAGGACAGCCCTTCCCTTTACACCAATTTCACCAACATGAGGTGACAAGGCCCAATTAGCCGCCTATAAGTCAAACTAGCCTGGCCATCAATGATTAACAGTCTCATTTGTTTGCATTCAGCCCTCGCTTTCACCATCAGACTGGTTTGAGGCCAGTCGTTAAACCGGTTTACACCACAGGGGCAAACCAGAGCTTGTTCACTGTCCTACCTGAGCACTGAACTTGCCATACGTTTATGAGCAAAGCATTGAGTGCAATGGGGGCTCTCCCTTGAGTGTGTGAGGGACCTGGCTTAAATTAGTGCAGTGCAACATGATCAGATATCACCAGCACTCATGCAGTGTGTGTTTCCGCAAATGTGTGTGTACGTAATGCTGCAGAAGGGAAAGTAGCTGTCCTTTTGCTGTTTTATTGTCCGGCTCCATACTAAGGTCACATAACACATGCATGATTGTATCTGGTTTTCTGCTAGCACAGAGACAGAATATATTGTTGATCTGCTCTGGGGCGTGAGGTGGTCTTAATCCTGTGGTTGCCCATTTCTTGCACACATATAAAACTCACAAGAGGAAGAACCTTGTTGGTTGGACTCTTTATCTGGCATCACTTCCGTGCTGTTAGTGTCTGTAACAACCATAGACAATGAAGTCATGCATGCATACAACAGTACCACCATCATACCAACTGTTCTTCTGCCATCCATCAGTGCAGACTACAAGATATTTGCTCTCCTTGTTCGGACTAATCTGAATTGAATACCTCTTAACCTGCACAGTTCTTGTGTTGGAACAGTTGAAGCTTTAGTTAGTTATGGTTGGTTAAATCTTACGTCCCGACTTATGTTTATTTTATGACCCTCGAGTCACAACTGGCCTGCTTTCGGTGAAGTTCACTCAGGGGCAGCTGGGTTGTTTTGGGACAAGTCGTTGTAAAGAAAAAATGGGCTGATTGGAAGTTTAAGGTGAGCAGCAGGGAGGGAAAAAAAAAGTCACTTCTGATTTTTTTTTAATAGTCTGTTTATAAGCCGGGTGCTACTGCTTTTCTCCAACAGAAGGCGAAATGTTGGTCTTTAAGTATCAAGTAATGTCACGCTATTTCCGTTTCCAGAATAAACTTAAGCAGAAGGTGGAGAAAGGGGGGCAACTTGGTGTGCTGTTTAAAAAAGCAAACTAAAAATCATATTGAAAATTGGCAATATCAAAGAATCGCAATTTAAATGGAAGCTGCACCCAAATAATTGTAAAATAATCAAATCGGGAGAAAAGCACATCGTCCCAGCCCTAGAACTTGAGGAAGAAACTGAATAATAGCAATTCTCGACATGGTTCACTTAAATACAAATAAACTTAAAGGGAAACTGTGTAACTTTTGGCCACTAGGGTCACTAAACTTGTAACTTCCCACAGGCCGCATGACTGTTGCAAAATTAAACCGTCTCTATCCGTGTTTTGAAATCGTGTTTGCAGACCACTTTGATCAGCTGATAACAAAGTGAGTGAGCCATAAAACAAAACACTCCAGGTCACATGATCCAATGAGAGACGGATCCGCTCCTGCAAAGTTACAATATCTGATTTTTGAGGATGGTAGCCCCATCGGAGCAACGACATGCGTCAAGTGCTGTATATTTACACAATAAATCATGTTTTATTGTTTACATTAGGCTAATGTTTGGGTCACAAGTTACACTGTGTCCCTTTAACGGTCATTATTTGATTCGAAGCAAGCAAAAACTTCTCGTCGATCAATGGATTGATCAAGGTAACTCACTGCCAACCGGGCGAAAACGAACTTCTTCAAAGCTTCTAGATAAACTATATCTGTCACTGCCTTTCAAGTTGAAAGCCAACTAAAGTTACTTGGATGTGTCTCACAAGGGCAAAGAGGAAGATAAGATTCAAATCCACATCCTTTTTTTTTTTTCCCAGACATGCCCGCTCATGTAGCTGTTGTGACAGAAAGATGCCCCATTTTCCCAGATATGTTCTCAGATCTCGCAGTTGAACATCACACCTTGTTGCTGGCTGTAAACTAAACAAACAGGCAGACTGGAATCAGAGATTGAAGAACATAGATCTCAGCAGTGCTTAAATTTAGTAGTAAGAGGCCCCATGACCCCTTATCCTGCATATGCATGCAGATGCAAGTAGTTTATATTACATTAGTATAGCTTTACTTTGCCTGCAATTGCTTAGGATAGTTTTTGTACATGTGACACGGTGATTATTAGACTTATTTCTCTGTTTTACAACTTTCTGATGTGTCGATTAATCCCTTGAAATTCTTGGTCAAAATACACCTGAGAAATACTTCTAATTTAAACCATAAAATTTGCAGCTCTTTTGATAGCATAGTGAGTAACTTGACTTTTTATTTTTGTTCCATGGGTGCATATTAATTTAAATCTTTCCTACAGCTGCACACAACCATACAAATATAAATTTGATTCCAAATAATATTAGTTGAACCTTAAAATATGTTATACTTTTTTAAGAGATGATCCTATTCCTAGCTTGAGAGCTCACACTAGCACAGTGAGCTCAGACTACCTCACACTGGAGTAAAAGAACTGACAGGATTATTCTGAAAATGGGCATCACTGTTGCATTATTTATTAAATTTTTTAGAAGTTTTTAGCTGCTAGTATGCGTTACTTTTAACCAAAGTTGAATTTATTTTGACGGGAGAAGGTAGCGCATTCAATGGCTAACTGAAAATCTATTTCTAACTGGGGAAGAAATGACTAATTATGATTAACTCCAATCAGAAGTCTCATTTCCTTGTCTGGTACTGAGAAAAAAAAGAGCTAATTTCTTTCTGAACTATATTCATTGATTAAAAAAAAAAACTTTATTGCAAATAGAAAAGCAAAATATTGTAAATTTCTGACTTCTGAGGTACAGTGAATGTAACATGATTTAAGCTTGACTGTTGGGCACTGCAGATGTTGCAAAGCAGAAAACCTTGCGCAAGTTTAGTCACTGAGCTGCTTCTAAGTGGATTTTCCTCATATTCTTAAGCTTTAAACCAGTTTTGACATGATATCCCACCAAGTGTTGCATGATTCAGTTTGCTCACTGCGTGAACAAATTGTAGCCAGTCTGTTTCCTTGGCAACCAACATGTCGAACACCACTGTCTTTGGGTTTAATTGTGTAAAATTAAGAATAAATTTAACCATTAAGCACCCCTGAAAGAGACACGAAACTGAAGCATGTAGAAGGTTTTTTTTCTTTGTGTCTTATTTATAAGGAAGAGAAACCCCACAATCAGCAGGCTCACACATATGACATCAAACCAGCTGCCAAAAACTCAAGTATTGATGGACTGAACAAGACGGGGCTTGTTTATGAAGCTCTTTCCAGAACCAAAATGATCTAGTTACAGGTTTCAAGGTGTTATGCTTCAAAAAGGACATTTGCTTTACAAAAGGAAATGATTTGATGCAATTGATATTGTTACCCATACTCCTTGGCTATTGCTTTATTTATATTGAATTTGTATTGGATAGACAAATAATAAAACTCAGCTGTGGGTTATTAAATGTCTTGTATCATTTTCTTGTAAACTGATCAGAGTGCAGAAGAACATGTGCTTGTATATTACAGTTTATGGTTTTGCACATAATTTGGATTAATAGCATCACCATCAAACTCCCCTTCAAGTTGCAACAAGCCCTCCACGCGTATCTTGAGACAACACTGATAGTGTTGGTCTCTGTAAAAAAACAATCATCTGTCAGCCTTTAATTTCCAAAGCTTGACATGAGTCATGCAGCAGGCTGCTAAAGTGCCCACTTTGTTTACTTGTCACCATGTTTGTAGCTCATTCTCTGTAGATTACTCTAAATATGGCAGATACTTATTGTAAATTGTATTTTATGGTTATGATATACTGTTGAGCACTTTTTGTGTCAGCTGTCATCAGGATCAGAGGTGTTTTTTATTCTGTTTTTAATCCCTTTTCTCCGTTCAGGTGGGTGTTCGGCCCGTGTGGTGACGGTGTCTCCTGGGCCATTGATCAGAGTAGAGGGGCAGCCGGTCTCCATTAAATGTGATGTTAGAGAGTATGGAGGACCTCGTGAGCAGGTAAGTATTTATATGATGTGTGATTTTTTTGTTTTTGTTCATTGGGTGGATATTTTCCTCAACTATAGGTTACCCACACAGGACGAGGTGGGGCTTTTCTTGGGGGTTATTTTCATGAAATTTCCCGTTTAACCCACAAAAAAGGATTCTTTTTTCATTTTTTCATAAAGATTTCTGTAGGATATTATAGTAATTTTTACTTGATGGTTGCAAAAGAACAAAGGGGCAGAATCGTCCTCTGAGGACCACAAATGCAACACAAAAACTGAGTAGGAATGTGGTCGGAGCAGTCCTCATCCTCCCACTCTGTCCTGCAGGATTTTGAGTGGGAGATGTCCAGGGACATGAGCGGGCAGAAGATAAAAATAATCTCCACCTTCGATCCCAGTTACTCAGACCCCACGCTCAGCAAGCGCATCGCGTCCGGCGACATCTCGGTGGTGCGGCTGAAAGACAACGAGGCGGAGCTGAAGATCGCCGAGGTGAAGTCGCAGGACGCCGGTTTCTACTGGTGCCAAACGCCGAGCACCGACTTGGTCATCAGCGGCAACTACATGGCTCAGGTCCAACTCACTGGTATGAAATAACAACGTTTGCGTGTGACATTTCTTATTCCTCAGAGGTTTCATGCCCGGCACTGTTTGGAAAACGGTGACCTACTGTAGCTTTGTTTTACTGTGTGTGAAGACGGTAGCCTTTGTTGGTTCATTTAACAGCTATCCCCATGACTTACTAATGCTCTGCCAACCATGTATATATCCTCCTGCACATACACACACATCCCTGCTGGTTTTAGACAATTACTGGCTCATCATTTGGCTTTCACACAGACACACAACACACCTCAGCACACTCGTGGAGGAGAGCAGATGTCAGGTGGGAGTACTTGGCTTGATTCAAATAAGGGCTAGGGATATGGAGATTTGGACAGAATATGAATCCTATTGTATGGGAGAAATGTTGAATGACAGACATGGAGGCACTTGATGCAGCAGAGTAATTTATTCTATAGAAAATCGATCATGCTTTTTCCTGAATCGCTGTCATTTATGCAGAATGTTTGAATGTCAGATGTCAACGTTTCAGATAATGAGGGGAGTGTGTCTAAAGTTATCGCCATGAACTAAATTGGTGTTTCCAGACTGGAGATATCCATTTTCTTCCATTTCTGAAGGTATTATAGCATAATCAAAAACAGAGTAAATAATGCTTGTGAAGGTTAAATCCATTGCTGCGTCCCACCATGTGTAAGTTATTTGTATTTTGTGTTTGCACAGTATCAAAAAATGGTATAAGAACATCAAAAACAAAAAAACAGATTTAAAAGAAAATCTTCTTAAAGGGTTCTAGAAAATCTCAACTAAATGTTAAAGGAAAAAAAATCAGCTGCCTGAGGAAAACTAATTCATCACAAAGATACAGAACCAAAGTAGAAATAAAAGTGATGATAAAAACAAACAAAAATGAAGACACAATGTAAACAATTAAAGGTTGAATATGGAATAAGGGCAGAACAGCGACATCGCGTGTGTCTAGGTTGTAGTTGCAACGGCAGAAAAACAACTCCAGCTGCTGGGATGCCAGGCTCACTGCCGATGCGCAAGTGACCAACAGTCTGCAGCATGTCCAACAAGTAACGCAGAGGAGTTTATAACTGACAGCTAACGTTAGCCATGTTAGCAAACAAGCTAGCTTACCGATCCAGGAGGAAAGTCGCCATTTCCGTGTTTTGACTCCGTGGAAAACGTTTATGTGGGTCCATTTAGTAAAGTCTTCACCTAAATTTACTCCAGGTTTTGCTCTTCTCAGGTCACTCCTTCTCAGAAACAGATGACAATATCTCCAGGGCTCTGAAGCAGCTGCTTCACTCGTCATCTCCACGGTTTTCCCCTGTACAAGCCTGACTATGACCAAAATATTGTTTCCACACAGAGATCGCATTTGGCAACCCGCAATGGCGGCATGTATTGGCTTATAGACGTAAATAAAATGCCATTATCGAACCCGTAAAAATTAATTTTATAATTATTTTTAGGCTAAATCTAATTTTTCTGGAAAATGTTGTACTTTCATTCTGTACACCCCCAAACGACCTGTGGAGGTATTATTTAAAAAAATATATAGCTTTTAATAAAAATGTTCTATATTCAACCTTTAAATAAAATCCCTCACTAGTAGTGTTTGTATGTGTGTGTTCCTGTACTTGCTACATTATGAGGAGCGTTTTGCGTCTTTAACCGACAAAGTGAGGACATTTTTGCAAAGTGGGGACATTTTGGCCGGTCCTTGCTAAAAAAGCCGAAGAAAAAAGCATTTTTGAGGGTTAAAATTTGGTTTTAGAGTTTAGGTTAGAATTAGGGTTAGGTTAGGGCAAGGGTTAGGTTTAGGCAATCAGTTTTGGTGGTCAGGGTAAGGGGCTGGGGGAATGCATTATGTCAATGAATGTCCCCACTAAGATAGAAGTACAAAGGGTGTGTGTATATATATATATATATATATATATATATATATATATATATATATATGATGGAAAGAAATAAGCTGTCAGTTAAATAAGTTGAAATTGACAAACCCAATAATAGATAAAAATTAAATGAAAATTGTGACACTGATTTTAAATTGTGGTTCAGCTGAAATATTAAAAACAAAAACACAAAAAATAAAACATGTAAACAAGCATAATGGGGCTCCGAAGCCAAAGTTTTGTTGAGCAACACTTTTGAGGCAATTACTGCAATCAAATGTTTTCTGTAACGTTCAAAAAGACTTCTACGCTTGTTGACACGTATTTTGGTCCACTGTTCATGGGAAAGGTGCTCTGATGTGTCTAGGATAGTTTTTATTTTTAATTTTTTTTTTAATTTTTAAATAATTCAACCACAATTCAGAAGCAATAATTTATATCACTATATAATAACATTGTAAATTTTCATTTATTATTAGTTTCTTTAGTTTCCTGTTATCTGAATCAATATTGTGAATTTAGCATTTTCTTTAATTGGACAGTATGAATAATAAGTTTTTGTTTACCTAAAAATGTCTTCCTTTAATCTTAGTTCACAGAGGAAACGACAACTCTCGCTATTTCGAATTTTATTACTCACAAAGTTCAGCTTTTCAGAAGTTTCTAAACAACAAAAAGATGAGTTTGTGTTCACAGTGAAAGGCTTCCATTAGCCCTCCAATTAGAAGAAAGCAGGCTTTTTAAGGCAGGGGGAGTTCAATGTGGTTGAAACTGTAATTTAAATATTTATCATTTCAACCGTTTATCTGAGGTTGGGTCACAGAGGCAGCAGCTTAAGCAGGGAAGCCCGGACTTCCCTCTCCACGGCCCCTTCCTCCTGCTATTCCACAGGGATCCAGAGGCTATTCCAGGCCAGCTGAAAGACGTGATCCCGAGTCTTCCCCGGGGCTCCTGGGATGTGCTCGGAGCACATCACCAGGGAGGCATCCTAACCAGATCCCCGAGCCGCCTCCTCCTGAGCATCTCACCCCATTTCTAAGGGAGAGTCCAGACTCCTCAATATGCCTGCATTTATTTATGATCTTATAATTTTGGTTAGTACTCCTGTAGATCGATCCGTAAACCTTTTTCCTCACAACAGAGCGACGCAATCTGCATCACTGTAGATGTTGCACCAATTCACCTGCTCCATCCTTCCCCATGAACAAGACTCAGAGTTTGGCCTACTTGAACCCTCCACTTGGGGCAGGATCTTATTCTTGACCCAGAGAGGACGCTCCACCCATTTCCAATTAATAAGAGAAATGTAGAGCAAGAAATTGGCATAAGCGGGTTGCTGTTTGAGACTATTGATGACAGATGTTGGTTTTGGCTTGGTTTCCTATTTTTTCTTTAATATTTTAATATTATAGGAAGAAGAAATCAAAAACTGTCAAAATGCTGGACCTCACAACCTGCTTGAGCTTGATGGAGAAACATATTACATAAGATTGGCTTTACATTGTTTTTAATCACTGTAATGGGAGCAACACTTGGAGAGCAGGGTAGCAGGGAGGAAGTATTAAAATAAAACAGGACTTTCCAAAAGCACATCTGGTTTTAAACTTTCCTAACTGCCTGTGCAAATGATCCATTTGTAAGTCCAACACAAATCTGAATGGAGATATGATCTTACCCTGTGTGGTCCCAAAGGTCAGATGCACTGCTTCCTCATCTGCTGTAACGGTGTGTTGATGTGTGCTTTGTGTCCACAAAACCGCATTTCTCCACTCGTAGCAAAATGTTTCTTGTATATTGAATCTAATAAGAGTTTAGTTATGAGAGAGCATTGTCTTATAGGTAACTTGCAATATGAGGTACTTGTAGTACAAATTAACTGACATAAAGAATTGTTTTGTTTTTTTAAGACGCACAATACTTGCAACATTTGCACTTCCAAATAAGTGTATGAATGCATCTTTGAGGAGAGAGGTTCATAGTCTGGTAGGAAAACAAACAGGCTACACAAGTAGTGACTTGCAAATGGAATTTTGACTTCATTTTACAAAGTTATTCTCAAAGCCATGTCTAACTTTGTCTGTCTGTATCAGAGTGAAGGTCACGGGTTTATTTTATTTTAGTTAGGTCAGACCATTTCAGTCACAGTCACCTTCAAAGATAATTGAGATAGGATTGTAAGATTTATTTAAGCATTTCCTTTAACCACAAAAGCCTGGCTGGTTCTGAATGGTCGGGTCCATGCATGGATTCTGCATGGTGGTTCCTTTTGGGACGCATTCACACCTGGATAGTCTGAGGGGCTTCTGAACATTTTCTCTCCTTTTCTTTGGTTTGGTTTCATGCTGTACTTTACTCAAGTAGAACAAACCACCTCAACAATGCCATGCAGTTACAACAACTGATCATTAGGGGACATATTCCCCCAAATAACCACTGATCGAGAATAAGAAGAAGAAAAATTGGCCAGGACCAAAAATGACTTAAGTCCAACTAAACAGTAGAACAGCAATAGCTTTATGAAGGCTTGGTCTCATAAAACTTGTCCAGTATGAGCAGTGAGGCAGCGAACTATCCAACATGTGCTGTGACACATCTACATTTGCTTCCTCTCTTTGGTTCACTTCATTCACTCTGCAAGCGAACTGGACCAGGGTTCACTTGTAAGTGATCCGAACTGAGACCCTTGATTTTCAAACTGGCTAGAAGGAATTATTTATTGCAAATGTGTGTTCACATTGCTCCACACAAATTGTATATTCTTGGAACTGGAAAAGGGTTAGTTTAAAGCAGACTAAGCAACACTAGTGTGAATTTGCCCCACGAGGAAGTGTGTTTGTAGTTGTTTTACTCTGTTTTCACTGTGATGGACCTGCAACCCGTCCAGGGTGTACTCAGCCTCTCGCCGAGTAGCAGCTGGGCCCCTGTACTGGTGTAGATGATGGATGAAAAATGGCTATTTTTAAGGCTGCTTTAATGTATTGCGGTTTTATTACAAATGCAAAAAGAAACCCATTGGTTTCATAATGTTACGCACATCTACTCATGTCTGTAACGTAACGTTAAGCTCGAGTCAAAGTCGCTCTTTGCCTTTCATTTTTACATTTGTTCGTCCGAAAGCCGAATAAATAATCCAATCGCGCAGGAAAGGGAGATTATTGCTGCTGCAGATGGCATTGCGAGCTCTTCCAGAAACTCAGATCTCAGTTTACTGCACCATGGACGAATATTGGTGACGCATGAGGATTTTGAAGGGTTGTCCCATTTCTTAGGGGAATAATTCAATCTCTAGCACTTGAAACTCCATCTCAGAAGGGCTAGTGGTAGGGGTAGGGTCATATAGGCATTGGAATTGGGCCATAGTCTGGTTAAAATGTTTGTCTTTAACTTTATTTGCTGGCCACTGCTGAGTTAGCTCATCCACATCCCCAAAACACATTAACCACCATCTCCTTATGACATCTAGCCCTGATATAGGGTTTATTTCTATAGCTTGACCTATTCCTCCAAGACAAACAGTCCAAACGCATGTTTCTAGTTACTGAGATCATTTACAAAGTTTTCTGTGTTCACTTTGTTTGTGCTATTTTCTGACCAGGAAACATATATTCAGCATTTTCCTTTGATTTTTAATTGGATTTCCTTTCACACAATCTTTTAGTTGTTAATGAAACACATGTTTTGGTTTGAACTAGATTTTAACCCACACCCTGAAAACACAACCATTTATCCCACTATGAGGGGGACAGGGGTTCAGTTAAGGTTGAGGAAATTTTTAAAGCTGCCAAACGTCAAATTTTAAGAGATGAAGTGACAGCGATGTCAGACAGCAGGTTAGTTGGCTCCATAATGCACCATCATGTTCAGCCGCTCTCTGCTTCCCAGCCCGGCTCCCCAGACACCTTGTTAAATTTAGACCTGAATTAACTAGGCAGCACTGTTTATATGCAAGAGAGATTGTCGTGTACATGTGGAGCATATGTATTAGCAAGTGCAGCATTTTTCTGTGTATGTAGGAGAAAATGTCTGCAGCGGAGACGTCATTAAGGGTGGATGAGTTAGATTTTTACCAGTCGAGGCTTGTACACATTTATCAGACTAGTGTTACACATACACGCTGCCTCCACTGAGGCCGTTTTTGTTATGTAAGAAACGAGGAAAGGATGGATCGCTGAGGGGTTGGAAACTACAGGCTAATACTAATTGATGGAGGAGAAGTGGGTTATTTGCGCTGCCTTTGTGGATAAGTGAAACAAAACTGTGGTCATACTCGTGTCCAGAATTCATCTCCAATGCAGAAATCCCTCAAGAAATCAACTCAAGCATCTTACTCTTATGTCTTTTAATACTTTAATGTAGTGTTCTGAGACTACACAGACTTTCCGAGGTCATGTTTACGTTATAAAGCACAATGGGAACTGTGGAACATGGTTCCTCATATGCTGAAAACATCTCTACACAGTGACTCTGCATAAAGCGCCTTCCTTTCCCCAGTTTTGTCCTACTTATGAGCCTCTGCCAGAAATTTGCTGCTTTTTTTTTTTTTTTTTTATCCCAACCTCCACTTGCTCCTCCAGGGCCTGCTTCAGTTTTAGGCTCCTGACCCCACAGTGAGGTTCCAGGGATTTGGTTAGTGGTTGGATTCCCTGAAGCATTTTTCCTGCCAAATTTAACACAACTGCTCACAGAATTTGCTCACATTGGTCAAATGTTATTACACTGCAAAAGCGTTCATATTTTGGATTCCATGGAAGTCCGTGGAAACACCATCAAGACAGTCAGACCTGCTAGAAAACTTGTTTATTCTCTTGTACTGTACTTGCACAGTCGCAATTATCACAATGATTTATTTATGGGAAAGTTATGGAACTTTAATAATTTAAGATCTTTGAGCCCGTGACCATTTAGCAACAGGATGCTTTTGGCAAACGGGCCAGAGGAGGGATGCTAGTTGAACATTTGTCTTCTAAATTAGTCTACATGGAAGATATGTTTGTCATTATCAAGTGAACTTACTGTCGAAAGATGAACCAGGCTGTTTTCTCATCTCTTTGAGTGCAGACAAAGCAGTCTGTCTTCGGGGATGTAAATGTGGCACCATTGTAACTCCCATAATTCACAGCTACGTACTCTTTATTCCGAGCCATCTGCCACTTTTTGGATTCATTTGAAACACGACAAGAATTGGCTCCCTCAATGAACAAATTCAGAGATGAATCAATGCACTATGATGTAATTTTATGTTTGAGATTCAGTTTTTTTCCCCCCGGTGTGCATACATTTCTCTATAATGATTGATTATAGATAATTTAGGAGTTTTATGTTAATCTCTTCAATTAACACTGGAATATCTCACCATAAGCTTTGCACCTAAAAAAAAAAAGATTCAGTAGACAAAATGAGGAAAGCCAGACACTGATTCATATGGGGTCTTAATGGAGTATGTCGGTGTGGAAGCCTTGAGGTAGACAAAATTGTGTCCAGGCAGAGTTCTGCAGAGATGGTTGGGTAAACATATGCATCACTTGGTATCCACCAGCAAAAAATACATTTCTGACAGTCCCCAAGCCCCTTAGATGTGTCCATCCTGGGGAAGGGGGTTACCCACAAGGCCCCATGAATGAGATCAAGTCAAACACAGTCAAACATGGTGATGGCAGCATCATCCTGTGACAATGCTTGTCTGAGGCAAAGATGGAAGCAGGGAAATGTATTGCAATTCTGATTTTTAAAACCAGATCCAGTGTCTAAGATCTTTGGCCAGGGCAGTGATTTTACATTTAAAGATGACTTGATATAATGTAGCTTTGGGAAAACTATCCAGTATTTAATCTTTTAAGGGTAACTCAGCTGGCTTTTCTGGAACATCTGACCCAAGAAGAATGGGGGAAATCTTCTCGAGAAGCCCCCAAAAGACAAGTAGGGATGTACAGTTATACTTCACTGCACAGATCTGAAACCAATGCTTTATAGTAGATTTATAACAATAGCAAGGCCTCTTTAAAAGTGAGCGCATACAGTAAATTAATGTAATTACTAATGAACTAATTGATTTTTAATTGGCTTCAAAATTCTATTAAAATGCCCGTTCCTAGTCATTACTTAGGATGGAATCAGACTTTATTTATATAGGACCTTTCTTTAGAAGAACCCTCCAGTTTGTGAAATTGGGCTCCTTTCTAGTCCCATCCCTGTGAGTGTGTTTGTCTCAGGCAGGGACTGAGAGAGTCATAATCCTGAGTAAAAACAAGAGCCAGTGTCCAAGATTTCAACATGATGACTTGAGGTTTTGGAAAATAAGTCCTGAAATTGGCTTTTCTGGGTCATCTGACCCAAGAAGAATGTAAGAAACATTCCCATAAAGCCCTGAAAAGAGAAACGATGCTTTAACCAAACACAGGGTGAAGTTTCAGTCCTCGTCTTCATTCCCCTCAGCTTCAGACACATTTTCTCTCTTGCAATTTTGGAGAATTGTGTTTACACTGATAAGAACTAAAATCCTTTTGAGTTTATTAGGACACGTTGCAACTCCCACTCCTGTTTTTACGACATCTTGTGCATAACATCAGCATCAAGCAGAGCCCATGCAGACACTCTTAGATTGCTGCTGAACATTATTATTAACCCCCTGTGGCTTCACTGCTTCCATGCAACTCCTCAAAGCTTCCGTCTTTTCTCTCACTTTGCATGTTGGGATTTGATGATGTAAAAACGTATGTAATTGCTTTTGCCGTGGCTGCATTTGAAAATGGTCCCTTTCCCAACAGGACATCCAAAAGTTCCCAAATTCTTTTGATTTCTAAGACATGGTGAGCTATGAGCTCTTTTTTTTTTTTTGAGAAGAAAAGAAAGAAAGTTGTAGTGGCCGCTTTGTTAAAGAAAAAAAACCCTGCCTGGACGCTTGAATGTGACGTTTAGCTGCATTTTTAGAACAAAAGAAGCTTGGGATGAAAGAGCGAAGGAAAAGCTGTTGTCTGAGAGTGAAAGAGTTTACTGGGTTACCTGAACACTCCCCTGGGTGTGTTTCATGCTCACACGCTACTCATGCAGTCACAAATTTACAGCTTTATCTAGAACTGTTTGCTCATTCACTTCTGGCTTTACCCGTGGCCTTGACAACAGTTCTGGCTGACGTCAGAACCTGAAAAGTTCCCCCCACCTTACCCAAACTATGAGCTCAACCTCGATATGAAAGATTAATCACCTACAGTCAACTTAAGTGTGACACGATGAACTAGAAATGCGCCAAGTGATCCTCATTCTTCATGATTGTGTCACCCCACCCAGCTAATACCCGCATCCTAACGGCTGAATGTTGAGTCATTAACCTTTCGTTTAACATTGGTGCTCCTTTTGAAGTATTTACTTATCAGACGTTTCTCTCCGGCTCATTTGTTACCTGCTATAAGCCTAACATCAAAAACAGAAGGTGGGTGGGGGATCCAGACTGCGCAGGGAAAACAAGTCCTCACCTTGAACATGTTATGGCATTATTTTTTTCTTTCTTTGAGCATTTTTCTCCCCCAAAAGTGCCCCAATTGTGGGGTGGGGTTGAGAACAGATGGTCCTCGCCTGAACTGTCTTTACTAAAACCTTTCATTTTGTCCTGCTTCACTTTATCAGTTTGTCTCTGCACAGATGATACTCATGTACAGTACAGGTAGTGATTTAGAAGTACAGCTGCATGATTTCAAAGGGATATGCAACTCTGAAACTTTATTTTCGCTTTGTGCCATCTTAATTTATTCTTAAGTAGGGATGTAAGGATATGGAAATTTCCTATCACGGTTATTGTGACCAAAATAATCACGGTTACAAGGTTATAATAGTTTTGGATTTTTAATTAGTTTCTGTTTTTATTTAGTTTTGACTTTTTGTTTTTCAATTCAGTTAGTTTTAGTTAGTTTTTTGAGCAGATTTGCTAGTTTTTATTAGTTTCTATTTTTGGAAAATGTTTAGTTTTAGTTTAGTTTTTATTAGTTTCAGTGTTAGTTTTAGTTTTGGGGGGGTTTCTTTTCAGTAAATTTTAGGTATTTGTCTGGTATGACATTCAAAATCATCAGAAAGTCACACAGAGCAAAGTAAAAAGGTTAAATAGAAATAGATTTCAAATCAACCCAAAAGGCTGATGTATTATATTAATTTACAAAGACTAAAACTAAGGATGTTTCTGCAATAATTTTAGTTAGTTTTAGTTAGTTTTGTAAAGACATGATACAGTTTCAGTTAGTTATCGTTTTGTTAAAAACTGTCGTTTTAATTTTATTTCAGTTAACTGAAATGTTTTTTTCAATTTTAGTTTTCGTTCTTTAGTTAGTTTTAGTTAACTATAATAACCTTGCACGGTTATCATTGTTATCGCAGTATTATTAAAATCCCTCCCAGTATCAGTAAAAATATCCAAAATTGGTCTAGAAGTCTTTGTCCTTTTTAAAGGGGGAAAAAAATCTCTAGATTACTGTCCACGTGGGTGTCTTGGTTGCCTTCTGCCATGTTCTCATAAATTAAAAGTTGCAAACTGAGAGGGCTGCTCCTTTTCCAGCAATGAGCAGCATCACTGAGTTTTTCGAAGTGCAGTTATCAATCATGGTTTTAATGATAATTTAAATTTGAAATGGTATTACATATCGTTGGGAATTTTATCACGGTTTATCATTTTGCCGGCAATCGTTACATCCCTATTCTTAAGACCCATACTGACATGATACTGGTCATATTGAATTGTTTTCAAATTTAAATAGCGATTTAAAGCATTCTGTCATATTTCTCTTGTGCACCAGTCATTTAACCATCATGTGACAGCTGCGCTCCGCTGTGAGGTCATGTCATATTTCCAAACTTAATCACAGACAGATTTTCCATAAATAACTTAAATCCACAAAAACAGTCCAACTTCTGAAATGTCTGGATGAATGACGACAGTTTTACTGAGTGGGGTCATTCTGAATATTAATGTTCAGATCTCAGATAACATGTTGACGTGAAAACCTATAAAGTATTTTGGATCCATTTTTAGCTGTAATACGACTCAGAAATGACTACACTGACGGTCAGTTTGGCTTTTTCAGCTACACATGAAGTGTTTCCATCTTCACGACCCTTGGAGTTTGATAAAACACGTTTTTGTCTGCTTTTCAGGTGGCTGAAGCCACATATTGTCCGACGTGTTCGCTCTACTGTGTGATACAGACAGCATAGATGTGTTGTGGTGTAAATAAGATGAATGACATCAGACTGTTTATTTTGTACCATGTGTACAAAGTATAAACATTTCCTCATGTTCTTAAGGAAATGTAACCTTCAAGGTTGCATCTTGCAGATGGTAAAATGAAGCTTAGAGCAGTTTGTATTTTGACGTCATCTCAAGTAGCAATCCTCCATCTCACAATGTAAATATATTTCTGCGTGAACTAAACAGAAGCTGGAAATAGAAAGATTAGATTGCAAACTATATCGCATTTTTGTCTGAAAATTTGCAATTCAAATATTTTTCAAACTTGTTTAGGCCTACTTTGACTCCAGATGTATTCAAAGAGACCCTTTGGGGATGCAAAGATAGTTATTTCATTATATACTCTCATTTGTCTGGGGCAGTTTTTTTTTTTTCTTTAAACTTTTTTTAATCACAATTCAAAAGCAATATCTTAAGTCAGTAAATTATAATTTTGAAAATCTTTGATTCTTTTTCAGTTTCTTTTTATTTGAGTGTCATTATTGTGAATTTAGCATTTTCTTTAATCGGAGAGTATGAATAAATTTGAGGACCACTGTATGTCTGATTTATAAAAAAAAAAAAAAAAAAAAAAAACTCTAAAATAATGGTGCTTTGTAGCTGTAATAAAAAGTGAGAAAAGCAGATGAATAGTAGCATAAATAACTGCAAAAATAAAAAAATGCCTAGAAAAAAAAGTGTAAATATATAAACTATGTAAAGAGTTTCTGTTGCGTTAGCTTAAGTAGCAACATGTTTCTCCTGAAACGTCAGACTTGAGAGAATGATGTACAGATGAGAAAAGGCTCTTATTTCTACAAAGTCGGTGTTGGTAAAAAAATTCAGTTTTCTTGTTTTGGTTGGTCTTTATGATGTTATATCTATTGATACATTAATTTTACATCATTTTAGCCTCATAATCTGACAGCTGAGGATATCCTGAAAACTGTATGTTAACTATGCTTAAATGGGTTCAGGTTCTACCTTTAAAAAAAAACAATTTGGTGAACTAGAATAGCCAAAGTGTTAGAGTTTAAAGGGTTTAGCACCCAGCTCATACACTTCCATTATCACAAAGCTAAGGTGACTAATAAGTTGCTATATTGTGATTAAACATTTGGTTTATATAAATTGTGCCACCTTTTACTATTTCAATGATCATTTTTGGCCCAAACTACATTTTTTTGAGTTAAATAAGATAATTTAACACATCTCATCCATCCAAACATGTTAGATATTGAACATGAAGAGAACAAAGTGTACTCTGAGTCAAAATGTCCTTTCTGGGCTTCTGTTGACAGTGTGACTCAGTTTTGATTGAGACAAACATGCAGTGACTTCTCCGTTTATATTTTTTGTCCTTGAAGTTATTACAGTATGACTAATGTACTCATAAAGTTCCATCTGTTTTCTTGCCAGTCATCCCAAACACCCTGAAGGTCTCGCCCAAGGCGCTGCCTCCCGTGGTCCCAGAGGGAAGTGACATCACGCTGTCCTGCAACGTCACCCGGGAACTCACCCACCCCACCTACCTGTCAGTCACCTGGTTGGTGAAGAAGGGTGCAACATCGGAGGAAATTTTGACATTTGGCCCTCAAGGAGAGGTTGTTGCAAGCACAAAGTTCGCCCGTCGCTACGCAGACGGCGGCATCCGATTGGTCCCCGGCAGGAACGGAGTGTTTGAACTCGTGATTTCTAGAGTGATGACGTCCGATGAAGGGATTTACGAATGCAACGGGACGGAGTGGACGCATGAAAGTGGAGGGAAGTGGATAAAAATTGTGGAGAGTTCAAAAGAACTGGGAACTGTTGCCGTCACTCCTACAGGTAAGATGAGTAAACACCGCTTGCTGCATTTGTAGCCACTTTATTTATTTATTTTTTGGTCCAAATTAATAAACCAGCAGCAGCGTCTTGCTTCAACAAACATTAAATAGATTGCCATGAAATTCATCAGACATTTATGATCCTCTCAGGATGAATCGTTTTATATTTGCTGATCCTCGTTGGTTTCCATCACAACCATCCATTCCTATTAGTCTTTGTTGTACTTTATGTAATGTGCTAATTGGTAGCATGCTAGCACATCAAACTAAAATGATGGCCAGGGGAAACGCTGTATTTAGGGAACATCTGTTTGGATTGTAACTGTGAGCCTTTTGGCATTCTCATATTCTCATTTAGATGAAGGCAGCTCTAACAGAGCTGTTGGCATGGCTGCAGATTCCTTTATAAACAAGCTGCCTTCAGCTCTTTAGCTCATGTTCCTGGTTTTTTTTCTCTCAATCTGAATGCACTGATACACAATTAAAGGCACAAAAAAAAAGTTGTGATAGCTTCAGGGTAGTGGAATTTGGAAAAGACGTCAATACAGTTAAAACTGTATATGTTCCCCTTCAAGCTGCCCGCTTACATCCAACTGCAGTTGTAATGATTTAAGACTTTCCCCCACTAATGTTTTTACTAAACCATGCTATCATACATTTAGTTACTTTGTTTGCTGAGGATTTGGTCGCATGGCGGTTAATTAAAACCCTGTTTACACTGTGGCTTCAGCACAAACTGCCGCATGCGAGATGTGGTGGTTTTATTGACAGTCGCCGATTGTTGCTTATGATTTGTTTGAATAACTAGAAGAGGGTTAGAAAGGTGAGCTCAGCAGCCATCCGTAGCCATCTGTAGCCTCTTCCTCATCTCTGCTTGTGGCTCAGGGCGCTTATTCTGAAATGTTGGCAGTGGAGCTGCGTTGCGGTTAATGCAGGCAGCAGATTTTGAAAAGCAGTTGGGATGTTTAGTCCATGATGCATCTGTTAGGTCCAAACCATTCAGACCTGAGGGTATGCTTTTAATGAAGCCCTCTGAAAATTGAGATTTTTCTTTCTGTAAAACTTAAACTATTTGGCTGAATTGAAGATTTGATGCAATCTGGTGATTTTCTGAGCTAGCCTTCTTTTTTTTTATTATTATTAATTAGCATTATATATAGCTATTGTAGCCTGGTGGGAAATGGATCAATTCCTACATGTCTGCTTTTTGATGCTTAATGCTTTGTTGCATTGCCTAAGCTCCACGTGTCCTTCACTTAAACAAACTTTGAATATCTTTTGGCTCTGTTACCCTAAAAAGATCAAAGCTGGTTTGTATCCAACCTTCAAAAGATCCTTTAAATAACCTACAGAATGAGTCACATGTGCCATCGTGATCCTATCGGGAAGCTTCCTGCTACAGATTATCTTCCAATCTGATCTTACTTTTGATTCATGGTGAGAGGTAACCGTGTGTTTCTATGCTAATGTGTTGGATTTGCAGTGACATTGGAAGAGAATGAAGGGTGGGAAGAGATAAGGACGTGGGAGAGTTCTCCTTCTGTTGTGCGGTTGCCTTTGTTTTAAAGGCATCCTCTCCTCTGAGTCCTTTTTTCTTCTCTCGGCCTTGTGCTCTCCCAGGAGGTTCATGACCCTCACTGCCTGTCTTTCTGTCTTATTTTGTCCTTAGAGAGGCCTCTGTACGCACACACACACACACATGCTGTCTCTGTCATTCACTGTGGTTGCTCTGGCCACCATATCTTATATCTTTCTGGGCTACCATACCCTCTTAAGTGCTTGAACACCCAGTGGTTTGTAATGAAACCAGAGATGAGCAGCACACACACACTGGTCTCAATCTCACATCCATTGTGTCTCAGTCACTTCATATTGACTTACTGACTTGAGTAAAGCGGATGAAAAAAGTCAAACAGAGTTGGCTTTGTCTCTTTTGTCCTTGTCCAGACACCATACAGAGACTCTTCTCTGTATTACTGCTGTTTATGTTGTTACTGGAGACCATATTTAAACCCAGATTCAAATGCTGGTTTGAAGATGTACAGGAAAGAGTGACATTTTTAATTTGCTGGTCTTTTGGCAGGGGTTGTTGAGGATCTTTGCCTTGGGAAAGCAAAGACCCCACCCCCCACCCATCAGTCCTCAGTTTTTAGTTCAATATGTGCTTAAATCAGGATCTGTGTTAGCGTTGTGCTAGCCAGTCAGCTAGCATAACAATGCTGCTTAGTACTTGTTTACTTTTGTTTCCCACATAGAAGATAAACCTTGTTTTGCTTAAACGGTGAAGTGCTGTAGATTTATCAGACTTTCATCTCACAGGGTAAAATGCAAGGAATTTTAGGTTGTTTTTGTGTTCAGGCAGCTCAAGATATGCAGTAAGTAGGTGATGGGTCACTCCCTCCATAACACCCAATACTGATTGGATTTTCAATCTAATTTCCAAAAGTAGATGAACAAAATGACCGAAATGCCATCCTTTCCTCAATATTTCCTTTTCTTTTGCTCAAAAAACCAAGACTTTAATCATTCTTCATCTAAAATTTCACTTCCCATCAGTGATTTTAACACCACCTTGTTTTACAGACTGGATGAGGCTTTGGTGCTTGCCCTCCTATCCGTTATCCAGGCCCAGCACCATCTCCCACTAGAAATGCACGATATTATTGGCCCGATATCGGTATTGGCGGATATTTGCATTAAGACTGAATAGAGATATTGGCCGATATCGACGGATATAATTAACCAAAGTATAACAGGAGCTGTTTGGTCACAAACAGCCTCTAGTGTGCTACGAGGTGGGGGATGGGTTGCGGGAGCGCGCGATAAACGAAACGTTCGTTCACGATGGTCTCAAAAGTCCCCAATAAAACCAGAAAGTGTCACTAGACTTGTCACTAGCTGTTTTATTAATAGAAAGTCATCAGAGGGTCTGAAAACTCGCTAAATATAGCAAAAAAGATGCCGAGTTGTGCCATGTGCGTCAGCGTAATTGGTTGTACCAGAAACTTGGTGCTAACAAATGTTACGCTTCCGGCAGATTCTGTGGTGTTCGGCAGACTGGGCATCTAAAAATGGGAATCAAAATTTAAAAATTTCAACGATTCCGGGAGAATCGAAAAGTTAGTCCCGGTTTCCATCGATCCTCGATTCTTGATGCCCAACCCTAATTACATCATTTTCAGCTTCAGCATTAGTATCTGTTGCGGTATCAGCCATGAGGAGCAGAAAAGTATCGGCTATCGGTATCAGTTGAATTTTTCCTATCGTGCATCACTGTATCCCATTAAAAGCCTCATTTCTCTCTCTCTAAACTCCAAATGGTCGATTGTGGTGTTGATCATTAAAATCGACCAGTGGATGCTCCCAGTGCTCTGCGGTGCTCAGTGACCCTGCCGCTTGGATAAGGTTATGCTTAAATGCAAAGTTTTCCCGTTAACGGACATGACACCTTTCTCATTTAGTGCAGAAAACCTTCAACAACCTTCAGGTTTGTTCATGTGATACTCTTTCTTTTTGCAGTCCCTCGTGTTGTCCTGTTATTCTGAAGGAGGGGCGTGACTTAAGTTATTCTGTTTCAGACGGTTTCTAGATTATTTAGTGAATTTTAATCTGAGATTTGAATGTTAAAATGATTGTTTGTTCACCTTTTATCTGCTGAAATGGCTTATTTTCTGACTGATGCGTCTCTGTCCCCTCAAGGCCAAACCCTCAGTGTGAAGGCCTCAACCTCCTCTCCCTTCTCCACCTCACTGCTCCTCTCCCCCGGCGACACCTTGGCCCTGCTCTGCTCCGTTGCCGCCGACAACCTGCCCGCCCTGACCCTGGAGGTGGCCTGGCTGGCCGACGGCCGTGAAATCATCACCATGGATCGCAGCGGGGTGGTCATCTCCAACGTCTCTGCGAGCGGAGCGCAAGAAAAGCGAGGCGAGGCGAGCTTGGAGAGAACGGGCGCCGGGGAGTACAGGCTGGGGGTGAGAGGAGTGAGCGGGCAGGATGGAGGGCTTTACACCTGCCGGATTCGAGCCTTCATTGAGAAAGGCGGACGCAGCGCTGGAGGAGGAGGGAGGTGGCACATGGCAACAGAGAAGACATCCGGCCCGGTGACCGTAAAGGTCTCAGAGATCAGTGAGTGAAACTATTGTTACAGTTTCTCTTTTTCTTCATATCGGTGATTAGTGATGCATGCTTGCAGGGGGTTTTGCAGAAATGATCATTTTGTAAAAGGCATAGCAGGGTACATTTTAAAGCAACAGTAATGTAGCAAAAGGAACATGTGAATAATGCAAATGTGGCGTTTCTTAATATGTGGATGTGTAATAATGCTGCGGTGCTACAAGTGACTCCGGAGTCTCAAGGGGAAACTAATCCTCCAGTCAGCCTGTCAACTCCCGCTGCGAGTACGATTGATTAGTCATGCCTGTCCTGCTCTCTGCTACCTCTGGGTATGCAGTCGATCTGTATGGGTGTGTGCGTGCCTGATGCTCCGATCCTGCCTTGAAGAGCAGCGATGTCAAACATAGTCGACGCAGCAATCAATTACTGGCATAGTGGGTGGTCTCTCTGTCTGTGGAGGTTCCTTTCACTGTTTTCTACCCCCCGTTTTTTCCCCTGTGTGTATGAATTAAACACCATGTTGTATTTTTCAGATGGAGGTGGATCTACAGTAGCTTGTTTGGAAAGCTGTATGTTAATGATATTTGTGATGGAATTTCTTTATACCCTCATTATTGCTGCTAATGAACAGAATGGGATGCTCAGTCGAGCATTCATTTCCAATGTTCGCTTTTAATCGACTCTTTTAGCCTCTAATTTAAGTTGATACTCAAGGTTTTTTTTGTTGTTGGCAAATTAAAAACATGTGAAAACCAACAGTCGTGCCCACTGATGGCGTTATCCAATAAGTCAAATGCTTATGCTCTACTTATCTGTGCTATAGACTTCCAAACAGAGTATTTTTACAAATGGCTCCCAACGTCCTAGTTGAAGGGTCAGACAGGTTAGTCATTTTCAACAAATGGCTATTTTACCAATGTGTAGCTTCATGTGTGAGGGCTTTGCACTGTTGACTCTTTGGAAGGCGAATTACGGAACACGTTCTTTGATCAGATTACACAAAGATATATTAGTTTGGCTCAGATGGGGTCCTGCCCTTTAAGGCAGAGACACTGCAGACCGTTGTGATAGCCACCAGAAAATGAGGTCTGGCTGATCAGTCGACCTCTGTCTCTGCGACATGGTCGGATAAGTGCACAAGAATGCACCGTACAGACTCCAGACTTGGGTGTACCTTCTGCACATGCGTTAAATATGTCACTGCAACAGCAGGTGGCGCCAATCTGTATTGTGGCCCCAAATAACGAAAACCGCTGATCAGCTGCTCCTCCGCATCTTCGTCTCACCCGCTCAAAGATGATTGATCCAAAACGATGCCAAACAATGTGCGTACCTTCCCCAAATCTGATTTGTCAGCCCATTACCGTCTAAATGACTGTCCGATGCTAATTACACACATTCAATTGGCAGAAAAAAAATGCTGAAGGCATTGGCGATGAATCCCGATGGTCAAAAGATTTTCCTCCCAAAATTGAAACAGTCTGATGGAAACTCTGATTGGCTGGCAGCTTCGAGAATCCACCAGCCACATTAGCCGGGGATTTAAAGGATAACTTTCTTTTTTTTCAACCCGGAGCTTATTTCTAGGAGTTTGTACGTACATTTACTCACTGGTAAAATTTCTGTGTCAGTTTGCCCTTGGAGTAATTTTTTCATTCATCTTAAAAGAAGAGTGGAAAATAAGAGGCTCCCCTCCCAACACACCAAATGGCGACTCAACAAAATATCTTCCGAAGGAGCCAAAGTGACACAGAATTTTACCAGTTAGTAAATGCATGTATAAACTCCTTGAAATAAGGTCCAGATTGAAAGAAAAGTATGTTATTCTTTAGGAAAAAGTTGCTGTAGAGCCCGACTGTATGACTGGAAGAGGTGTTTGTAAAGACGAGCTAACAAAATTACTATATCCAGTAGGCTGCTGTTTTCTTTTTCCTTTAATCACAAACTATGATTTTAAACCCAAATCAACATTTAATCAGTATTGTTCCCCATTTTAGCTCTAATAAGCAACCCTATAATTAAAAGACGAATTCAAATTGATCAAACGACTTCAGCTGGATTCATGACAAACTCCCAAATTCCCTTATCTTAATGAAGGAAATGTACTTTAATGAATTAATGAATACTTGTTACATAATCCGTTCTTTCAGTTCAGCTACTGTGCTACATTCAATGGTTGGGGGAATTCTCGGCTGGCTAAAAATTTGCTTTGACATCAAGAGCTCAAGCATAGTTTTATTTCAAGAAAGTGACACTTAGTCTTTTTTGTCCCCATTTACTTTTTTTTTTTTCTTTCCAGGGTAAGCCCATGGTATGGAGAGAATAAAGACCTTTTTAATGATATTTCTGGAGTCCAGTTTGCTTTGATGCTTCTTGGCTGCAGTATTGTCAGCACGGATCAAAACACCTCGTGTGTCCCCTCCGTGGATTTAGAGGAAATGGATGCCAGATAATACTTGCATCAAAAAGAGAGCCGATACGTTATATTTAATGGATGTTCAGCTTACAAGTTATTAACCCATAAATCTTTGCACATATTAATAGTTTTGGCACATGAGGTTGATGCTGTTGCTTTAGCTGGCAAAACTCTGCCACCCTCTCCATTTTTTTTTTTTTTTTTTTTAAAGAAATGTTTCTCAATACTTTTTCTGCTGGGTTTTCATTTTATAGTTGAGGCTCAAATTACACAAGGGTTTTTGGGGGGAGCCCAATTTTCAGGCATATATATAGATATAGATATATAATATATAGATATATAGACACTACTCACATAAAGTTAGGGATATTTGTTTTTTTGTATGATATC
Source organism: Atherinomorus stipes (assembly GCA_023101725.1). NCBI lineage: Eukaryota > Metazoa > Chordata > Actinopteri > Atheriniformes > Atherinidae > Atherinomorus > Atherinomorus stipes. The sequence goes on from JALJCO010008402.1 coordinate 598,151, forward strand.
AGAATGAACTTAAAATCCACTGCTACTTGTCCAAGTGAACTGAATTAGACTTTCTCTAAACTTTTAGATGCACATGTACATTGTTCAATGGTTAAATATGAATATTTTATATTTTCCTGAAATTTCCTGAACCGAAAGTTGAATGTACCTAACTTTTTGTAAGTAGTGTATATAGATGTATAGATAGATGTATATTAGAGCTGCCGCTAGCGATTATTTTAATAGTCGATTAATCTACTCCTGTAATCAATCAATTAATCTGATAAGCTCTGTTTTTAAAGATCTGAGATGCAGTGGAGTAATAATGAGTCCAAGTTGGCACCAAAGACTGTGTTTGACACGCAACAAGTAGGTGCATTACTGCCACCCACTGGTTGGGAGTGTCTGGAAATAGTTAATATTTACATGTGTAAAATAGCATCTTCCTTGCCTTTCATACAAAAAAAACAAAGCAGGATGAAGGTGAAGGTAGAAAAGGGGCTCAAAAGACCCGTGGAGGTTGCCACTTTCCTCCTGAACATGTTAGTTAAACATTTGCTTATGCTAATTAACGGCTAGCCAGTTCTGTAACATTGCTAATGCTAACTGAGTAAGCAAGTGTTAGTTTGCCACCTTCTGGCAGGGAGGAATTAAACTTCACCTTTAAAGCAGTTTTTAAATGTGTGATTTAATAGTTGTTTTTGCTGATGATGAATTTTGCCAGACCTCCTGTGAAAAAGTGCTTCTAAATTAAAATAGGATTTTTCTAGTTAAATGTGAAATACAGTGGAAAACATTCTGCTACTACTGTATGCAGATGTTTCTGATATAATCAGAAACATCTCATATAGGAACAGAAAAATCTGTAAACAACCACAAAAAGCTGGAAATGAAGCAGTTGCTGTTTGGGCAGCTTGCAGTTAAACAGAACGGATCACAGATGCCGTTTGGGAAATATAATGAATTATAAACATACGTTTCCATCTTTCTTATGCTGGTCCATACAGACAATTGAAAGGGGCAACTCATGCAGGTATCTTTAGTTAATAACTGATCACAAACTCAGATTCCAGGTTCATCAGTCAGTCTTAACCACTTCTTACAAATGTTTACTTTAATCTAATACTCACACGGGGATGACACACGTTGATGGAATATTGTATGTGTATGCTTGTAAATGTGAGTATTTTACTATTTTAACGTTTGTATTTATCTGGGATGAAGTTTGTAACAAAAAGTTCTTTGAAGTTAACACTGACAGATTGTTTTCATTTAAGAAACATCAAGAACTTTTTTTATAGAAAATAAAATTTAATCTGAAAGTGGACTATTTTTAGAGCTCCCCCTTCGTGTGTCAGATAAGTGTTTTTAGTTTGAGCTGAGCCCCCCCCCCCCATGGATCTGAATTCGAACCCTGATTGCAGTTAATTTTGCATTCATCTGTCAAATTACAGATCCTAATTTGACAAATGACTGACTTCATATCTTATTTTCCAGCAGAGTATCTCCTCTACTCTACAGACGTGTGGCATTTCCTCTAGCTACATCAAACAAGACTTGTACAGCATATCAAACAGAGAGCACTTAAAACCTCTCCAGAGCACAGAAACCCAGTTAACAGCTGCAAAAGAATCAAGCTTTGCAGCTTAGTTGTAGGGAGGAGATTGTGGCAGGTTGGCCTGGAGGAGACTTTACTACCCACCAGTCAGAGATTGCAAAAACAGCTGAAGGCTGTGTTCAGACTTAGTGCCCAGATCTAACGTCTGCCATGCAGATAAAGAACGTGTCTCATTTGAGGTTTCTACAATTATGCATGTTTGCATCACCTTAAATCTTTAGTTTTACATTTTGCAAGTATTTTTTTCCCCTAT